>OX453256.1:2894202-3540070 GCA_949709985.1 Luffia ferchaultella | reverse complement strand
CCGTAGCGGGGATTTGGTTCGGTTCACTCACATAGCTACAGGTCGCAACTTACATTGTCATCGAGAGAAAGCACCTTTGACCACCAAATACATGCAAGTCACTGGATACGGCGAGGTATGTATTGAAGCTAGTTTTTATATATAATAATAATACATGGAACATCCCACACAGCGCTATCTAGTCCCAAAGTAAGTATTATGCTTGTGTTATGGGTTACTAGACGACTGATATACACATATTTAAATATTCTTTTTAATATATACATATATAAATATTTTACACCCAGACACAAAACGAAACAAACATGTTCATGCTCACAAATATCTGTCCCAGGCGGGAATCGAACCCGCGCGTGTATTTTCGTTAATATCTATTAAAATATGCATTTTAAAATGATATTAATTGTATATTATACTTAAAATTATATTATTCCACATATATGTGATAGACCATGTGACATACCAAATATAAGGGCTATTAGTTATTATAAATTCAAATGTATTTCTTTTATAATGCATACTTTCAAAGGTATTATAGAAATTGGAAGTTGAGCGTTCCTTTTACTCGGAAACTACTAAACTCAAAATTTGGAAATAAAGGAATATATGGCCTGCCTCATAATTTTCAAGGACACTTAATAACAAATCCTAAGTCTTTATTTTTTAGTCGTTGTTTTAGCACGAAGAATAGTTATTACATAGGAATAGTCCCTTTTCCAGGATAAAAAGTAGTTTATGTCACTCTCCAGCTCATAAACTCTATCTATGTTGCTGTGTGATAGACCGCCAAAAATACAAGCTTTCACATTTATAAAATTAATAGGATATTGTTTCTTGTATCTTTGGTATAGAGCGATAAAAAAAAATTAAGTGACTTGTATTTCAGGATGGGGTCGGTGATGCGAACGATGTGTGGAAGCTACTGATATCTGGTGGCAAAGACGGTGACGAAGTACTAACTGTCAGTAGTAAATTGGTATTAGTCCACTATCTTCAAGCTTGCGTTCTGACTACGACGGGTAAACAGCTACCGAAATGGGGCTATGAACAGCAAGAAGTGGCTTGCAACCCGAATTTAAGAGACAAGAACGCGTTGTGGAATATCGAGGACAACATTTTTGATGGGTGTAAGTGGAATGCATTCAAATTATAATAGATTAAATTTAAATAAATGAATAATTCCTACACTGATACCTTATAAAAATGATGGGCACTTTTGTATGAAACCTAACTAGACCACCAATACAAGCATACTAACTTATTCGTTATAAACTATATTTACCACAAAGAAACTTTTTGATCCCGACATTGATGGTTCCTTCATAAAAACGATACAATAGGCAAGTAAAATGTCAACTTACATGTTTTCTTTTTATGGTGTCAATAAATCCTGTTAAGATGAAAATACTCTAGGCAACCAACAGCGTTTAGAGTATTAGAAATTAAAAGAAAAAGAATCAAGAAATTCACATAAAATTGTGCTTAACCGAAAAGTTTTTGTTTATTCGCGATTTCAGACATTTACATTTCTTTAAACTCAGTTGGCCTCATAGAGACTTTTGATCTTTATGAGAAAAAGGAAGGATTAACATATGAATTCTTCTTTTTCTTTCTGACAATGCAGTTTGAAATAGATTCTAGAAGTTATATACAATTGGTTAGGAACGTTGTCTTGTAGCTACATTGGTTTGACTTAGCACTCTTTAAAGCTTTAGTGCTGTAATAACAAACGAAGCTTGTACTGAAAGCTGTCATATGGTGTGTTACTTGTAATGGATATGCCAGCCAACTTGACCCATTATTCTTTAGAATTTTCTGAAATGTTATCTTAAGAAGGGGCTGGACGCGTAATACGCATTTTAATCGTGGTTTGTTTTGTTTATAGTCTCATTTGAGTTAGAAGTAGGTTTGTAGTTACAGAGATTTCATATATTTATACAAGAATATAGAGCCATGTTTGAATCCGGGTGTGTACCAATGAGTTTCTCTGATTTAAGTACATAACTATCACTGACTCTGTGCCTCGGAGAGCACATTAAGCAGTCTGTCAATGCAGTGCTGTCAATAGATGGCGGCCGTTACAATCCCCAACCCGCAGTGGAGCAGCGTAGTGGATTTAAGCTCCAAGTCTCCCCCCCCCCTCACCCTGAAAGAGGCCTAAGCCCCTGCAGTGGGGTGAAAATGGGCTGATGAAGATACAAGAATAAATAAATATAACTATTACGAAATTTCTATAACTAAGATGTTTACAAAAATTCCAAAGTTTTGACTCTATACAAAGCTAGTTCTAACTCAAATGAGACTATAATTAAAAACAATTCAAGATTAAAATGCGTATTAACGTCGTAATCGTTTAAGAGAGTTTGTATGGGCATTCACGCGTCCAGAGCGTTTTTGACATGTTTGTATAGCGGACGCCGCATTTACTGTTTACTTTTTTATGAACCTTGTTTTATGGACAGTCTCTAAAAATTATCCATTTCAGTACCAAAAGTGAGTTTTGAAGAGTATGCTTCAGGATTCTTAGAGCGTTTTCTGGAATCGCATGCGGTCATGTTCCAAGGCAACGCTGGTTTAAAACCGAAGGAGGGCGAAGTCACGTCTCAACCATGGCAATGGCCTATCAACTATAGGGTACTTTGTTTAATAATAATAATAATAATAACACACACAATCACAACAACGTCTTGGCCTCAAACTAAGCATTAGCTTGTATTTTGGGTACCAAGCGAAGACACCACATACATATAACAACCAAGACCCGATGCCAGTATTAATATTCATCATATAAATACTGACCCGACCTGGGATTCGAACCCGGGACCTCCAGCTTCGCAGGCAGGGTCGCTGCCCACTAGGCTAAGCGGTCGTCAAATTGTTTATTCTTATACTTGTTTGTACGGGTCGTCCAAGTATCACTTCATTAGACTTTAACTGTTAATTGTCCTTCTCTCTTTTGCTTTAAGGAATCTTTGAGAAGTTTTATGAGATTGAATATAACATTCTTTTCAATACATTTACTATTAATATGGTCATTATGACATCGAAACTTGTACCATAATGTTGTATTTTACAGTACTAGTCCTTTTTACTTTACACCAATCACAAACGAGCATTCTGTTTGTGATGCATGCGTAAACCCCGAAAAGCAACCCGCTCGCGCCCTTAGCTCCGGCCGTTATTACATTTGAAGTATCTACCTTATTTTAATCGCAAATGTATTGAAAAACGTCATATGATGCTCGTAATCAGTAAGCTGGCTATTATAGTTAACGGTTTATTATAAGCACTCAGCTTCATACAGCTTACTGTACCTGCATCATAATGTACTATTTTCTTGATCAATGAAAACAAAACCTACATTAGTGATATAATGCGATTACGTTTTTCTTTATAAATTCTTGAAACTCATCCCAATTGTTAAAATTTTCAAATATGTTCTAATTAGCTTTTAATTTACTTCTGACGTAATATACAGGATGTCCGTGCTTTCGGTTTTATTTTGAAAACTACAGACAGGTCATACCTATTAAATGCAAGAATCTTTGTTTAGGGGGATGCATGGATTTTTTTTATACATACAAATATAACAGAATTATAATAACTTCATGGTTTTTTTGTAAGCTATTTGTAAAGCAAAATGCAGTCCCTAAACAAGTGTTGCATTTAATGAGGCTCATCTGTAGTTTTTTTTTTTTAAATTAAAAACAAATACACAGACAGCCAGTATAGACAACCAGTTGCTAATTGTTTATAATATTTTTTAATCTATGCATTCATTTTCCAGGGTCAATTCTTTTCTGGCAGCACTCATAGGATCTATCTTCTTGGCAATCCTATAGTTTGGTGGACAAACTTAATGTTTCTTGCTGTTTTTTTCGCAATTTTCATTGTGAATTCGATTCGAGAGAAAAGGGCATCTGCTCGTGGTATAAATCTTAAAGGTATCCACCTCTTGTAAATAGTAATCAATATTTCTTTAAACATACTCAGAGTAAAAGTACCATAAAAGTAATAATAATGACAATAATATTTATCTAAAACTAAAAAGGTTCCAAATTAAAATGATTGAGAAAGGGCAAAATTAATGATGTATGGGGTTTTGATAAATATATCGAAATGAATTAATTTTTGCAAGACTTATATGCAAGCTCACCATGATTTACTAGAATTCCACAATATACTATAAACACAACTTCAATCAATGAATTGGTCGAGCGGTTAGAAACCCTAACTGCAGAACTAAATGTCGCGGGTTCGATTTCGGCTCGACAAATATTTGTGTGCATGAACATGTCTATTCGTTCCATGTCTGGGTTTAAATGTCTATATATTTATATATTACTAGTGACACACCCCGGCTTCGCACGGGTAGTAGAGCATATAAGCCGTAGTGTTTTTTCTGTCATAGTGTCATATCAGCTTGTTGCGTCGAACATGTGGATCAGTTTTAATTAGATTTAAATGTAACGTAAGTTCATCCTACTTGGAGTATTTTTAATGTATTTTATTTACAATACCGTGAATATTTAAAAAGTAAAGAATAAATACATAAAAACAAACTACAATATTTTTTGTATACAATATTGATAACTTCTGCCTAATTTAACATCACGCGAGTCGCGTTGGCGGGGGCCCAACCGCTTGGCCGCTCTGTTTTTATTTCGCCATAACTCCGAAGATATTAATTGAAATTGCATTGTGTACAAGGCAATTATAATGTGCATGAAATGCTGAAGGTAAATATCGTATTTAATTTGATAAGGATTGATACTGTAACCATATAAATTGCGTTCCAATCACCTCATCATATGACACCATTTTTTTAAACATAAAAATAGGTATTGTAAGCTATCCATGAAAGATAGAAATAATAATATGCCATCTCGGACTTTTCTTTATTGCTATAAAAGAGAAATAATTCCTTCATACATTGTTTTGTTATATTTCAAAGGGATTAGGCAGCGTTTTCGATGAAAGCTCCCAGTCGACTAGATTTTGTTCGACGTCTTCAACAATAATCGTCATATTTCAACTAATTTGCACAAAACATTAATAAATTATATACACAAACCTTCCTCTTGAGTCACTCTGTCCATTGGTGTCAACCATATGCCAATCCGTTTGGTAGTTTTTGATTTTATCACGTTCAGACAGACGTGACGGGGGACTTTATTTTATAATATGTAGTGATAAAGAATATTTAAGTATGCATATCAGTTGTTTAGTCCCCATAATATTTGCTTACTTTGAGACTAGATGGCGCTGTGTAAGATGTTCCAGGTATTATATATTAAACTTTTGTCTATGGCGATTAGCGCGTAGCGGTCATACGCCCTCTATTGTAAAATTCAAACAACAAGGTACAAAACAGTAGCGTACTATATGCCGCCCGACTGAAAATAACGATATATTGCAACGGCGGAATGTCACGCTTTCGTATAATAAAGTTTCGGATTACGAACGCCGGCTAGTGAGATATTTGACACGATTTTTTATTTGTTCTCAAGCGATATTTATCGCTATTGGAAGAGTGAAAATGCATATCATATCGGAATAAGAGAATCTTTGTGCGTCATTATTTAACTTTTCTTTAGTTAGTAGTGCGGTTTGCTTTTCCTTATGATTATTATATCTACACAGATGGCGAGGAACGTCAGCTACTAAATGCGGCAGGCTGGACGTACACTGGTTGGGCTTTACACTATGTGCCGTTCTGGGCAATGGGCCGCGTGCTGTATTTCCACCATTACTTCCCTGCGCTCATATTCAGCTCTATGCTTACTGGTATGGACGTAGACTATAGATTTAAACATTATTAATATACAGAATAGTAAAACATTATCAATATTCAATATTGGAGCATCTTAAGATGTACCAGTGTATGTTGACAATCACCATTTTCGTTGGAGTAAGACAAATTTTTTAGTATTTTCATTAAAATCCAGCATGTACCGACGCATGCTAGCACATGACAAACTCGTTACATTCCGTCGATTTTAGAAACACCAGCTTAGAAACAATGTGAATGTTAACATTTTCCACTACTTGTTTAGAAAGCAGGAATCAATATGGCTGTCATTTAATCAATCAACCAAATTATTTTAACGTATAAACCATACATCACAACAACGTCTAGGCCCAAAACTAAGCATTAGCTTGTGTTTTGGGTACAAAGCGAAGACACCACACACATATAACAACCAAGACCCAGTACCAGTATCGATATTCATCATATAAATACTGACCCGATCTGGGATTCGAACCCGGTGCCTCCAGCTTCGTAGGCAGGGTCGCTACCCACTAGGCTAAGCGGTGGTCGAATTCTGATTAATTTTAATTTTAGATTAATGAAATAGCTTCTAGGCCCATCGCTACGCTTCACTCTTTCATTAACATATAAACTTGATTTAACATACAAATTTTGAATTGATGAACTATTCACTACTATCTTGGCCGAATTTCAAATTCATCAAGACTTATGGTTGCCTCGTCATTCTCCTCGGTTTCTTTCTTTGCATTGACAATGAAAAATGTGACCTAACCTATCATTTACAAATTAATGAAAATTATTTCTAAGATTAACCAAGTAGGCATAGTGTATTTTAACATTCATTTACAATAATATAATTCTATTTATTTATTCTATGGTTCAAAAAGGACATCTCATATCAGTTATATGAATTGTTGTATGTGTTAGCCTGTGATAGCCCGAGCTGTAGCGAACCTGTTTCAAATCTATAAGGCCATGTGGTCGTGGTTCAAATCCGGGCGTGTACCAATGAGTTTTTTCATACTTAAGTACATTAACTATCACTGATTCCGTGCCTCGGAGAGCATGTTATGCAGTCGGTTCCGGTTGCTGTCAATAGATGGCGGTCATTACAATCCGCCAACCCGCATTAGAGCAGCGTGGTAGATTTAAGCTCCTAGCCGCCTCATCTTGAGAAGAAGCATAAGCCCCTGCAGTGGGGTATAAAGAGACCTGATGGAATGTGTTAGGAATTAATCATGAGAAAATGAAGATGTTTAGTCTTAGAATAAATATTACTGGAAGAATATCAAATGAGAAAAAGACTAGATTTATCATCCACATAGCTCCTGTAACTTTACTAAAATAAGTAATTAATTTTAAATTATACTATAACATTTAAATTGTTTCCAACAGGTATCCTGACGGAGTACCTGCTAAAGAGTATCACAAGTTACTTAAATCAAGAACTAAGCAGAACTGTGTACCACTGTGTTATGGGACTTATTTTATCGACTACAATATACAGCTTCTACCTGTTTTCACCTTTGGCGTATGGCATGCATGGACCCCTTTCAAATGAGGCCAACTCGACCATGACTGGCCTCAAATGGCTCGAGTCCTGGGAGTTCTGATAAGAAAAAATAAATACTATATTGAACTTATTATTTATTTTAGTAGTAAGTATAGGTGCTAATAATCCGTCCATTTTGTTACTTTTATATTGTAAAATAAATAAGTTTATATTAATTTATTATCATGTTTTTTATTTCTTGGCTATTCATAAATTATTTTATACTTGTATATTGACGGTGCTTTGCAATTCTGATTGTTATTTTTAGGGTTTCGGTTGTGTTCCTATTGTTATTTTTATCTAAAAGCAAAAAATGACACTGTTATTACTTTCGTTATGTTTGCCTATTTGTCTTGTCTGTCACACCATGTTTACAGACATGAAATTTTGCATGCATATTGAACATATGGAGTTGACATATTAGTTGTCAATAAATTAATTATTTTTAAACATATCTCCCCCTATAACAAAGCAGGGTGATTCTTTTTATGTTTTATTTTATTTCTCCTTTTATGTGGGGAACCTCTGTTTAGAATGACTAGAGGTTCCATAGAGTAGTTTTTAATTTAGCCTATTTCTGAAATATTCGCCTCTAAAGTTGTTTTTCCTTTGTCCAAATTTTCTGGTAAAATAAAGATAAAATTACACAAACTTCCAACATTTCGATTTTTGGCCATTGTACTCTTTAGAGCGGGATATGGTTAAATTGTCTATATTTTTGAGAATAACTCGAAAATAAGCACTGTAAATTTAAAAAAAAAACTGCTCTTTTTTTATGATACCCTAAACCCCCCACACTAATGAGATGAGGGTCAACCTGATGTACCTACAACATAGATATTAAAATTACATCCAAACATTCCGGTCACTTAAGGGGGCAATTACAAAATAACGGCATGTTTAGGTACATTTTTAGGAAGTTTGGAAAGGTATATCGTTATAAACCTAATTCTGAAATAAAGAATAGTTCTTAATTTACAATCGTGTTAGAAAACATTTGCATATTTTTCACTCTTTCACAATGAAAAAACATTATTTTGTAACCCACTTTTGCCGAAATCTCGGAAAATGAACACTTTTAGGTACATATTACACCATCATCACAAGTTTTTTTGAGATTATAAAGTCATTTAAATATTGTTAATACTTCATTCCTTCTTTCTGTTAGAGGAAATTTTGATAATAAACGTAAAAGTGGCAGAAAAAAATTATCAATAATATGCAATTTCATCAAAATTTCACCATACTATTTTGTATGAGCTGACTGTAGAGGTTTGAAACCTCTTTGCAGAATTAAGGTGTATAAAAAGTAAATATGAGTTTTGACTTTAAATAGAAAAAATAGTTGTCAATAAAATAAACTATTAAGAACCTAAATATAAAGTTTTATTACGTTTCATACGTTCCCTTACAATTTTGGCGACCGTGACAGGACTTGAAGTGTATTGACAACATCCTGCAATCATGGAAAAACTACGTAAGAATCGTACCATTCTATGGCAACAGTTCACAAGTTAAGCCAATGAATTTGAAGAATTAATGAAAAATATGGAATTTGATGATCCTTGTATTCCTGAGCATTATCAAGCTGTGTTATATGTAGCTGAACAATTATTTAGCGTTGATGATGCCATAAAAGATGAATGGATGCGTCAAGAAGCCGTAGAAGAAGAACTCGAAATTTACGAAAAAGAATGTGATTCCACGTTAGAATATAGGCAAAGATGGATAAAATTAAAGGTACGTTACGAAAAATTATCCATCAAGAAAACATTTGATTCTATTAGAGATGACCAAAGCGCAAGCAGTGAATCAATTAGGTCGTATCTAACTAGAGAGAAGAAATCAAAACTGCAGACTTCTAAAAGTTCCAAGAGCGAAAGTGAAGAATCTCATAAGTCAGACGACGTTTCCGACTACCGAAAATAGAACTTAAGAAGTTTAATAGAGACGTCAGCAATTGGTTAGCCTTTTGGGGACAATTTAGAAAGATTCATGAAGATGAATCCATAGATGATGATGACAAATTACAGTACTTAATTCAAGCTACGGAAGTCGGTAGCAATGCTAGAGAACTAGTAGAAAGTTTTCCACCATCAGGTAAAAATTACCAGAGAGCAGTAGAGGAGTTAAAAGCGAGATTTGCACGTGACGATTTACTAATTGAAAACTACGTGAGAGGTTTGTTAACTTTAGTATTAGCCCGAGATAAGTCAAATGATAGATCACTTCGACAATTATTCGACAAAATATCTTCACATTTAAGAGCGTTAGAAACTCTCGGTGTTACGACAGACAAATATGCTGCAATGCTCTACCCTATGATTGAATCGGCTATACCCGTGGAAAATTTAATAGCATGGGAGAGAATGAGACAAACAGACGAAGCTGACCGACTCATGGGATTATTAGAATTTTTACGAAAAGAAGTCGAGAGTGAAGAGAGAATTAAACGAGCTAAAACTGAGTTCCCCAATATGCTCAAACAAGAAGATAATACGAATTTTACTAAATTACCTACTGCATCGTGTCTGGTTGCCAATGAAGGTAGAAAAGAAAAATCATGTATTTGGTGTGATAAACAATCTCATAACAGCTCAGAATGTTATAAAGCATCACAACTGACATTAGACGAGAGAAAAGAATTTATAAAAAAGAAGAGAGCTAGTTTTATTTGCTTAAAAGTTGGTCATAATGCAAAGAATTGCAAAAGCAACCCTAAATGCCTCACATGTTCTAGAAGACATGTAGTAATCATGTGTCCAGGACTGACTAAATCTGTAAATAAGGAACAGAAAGTGAAGCAAAAGAATAAAATTGATAACCAAGAGAATAATATGACCTCTGAAGTATTAGTATGTTATAAAAATGTTACAACCTATCTACAAACCTTGATGATAGAAATAATACATAATGGCAAGTCTAGGAAAGTACGAGCTCTTCTAGACAGTGGTGCACAGAGATCGTATATAAGAAAAAAGATTGCTGATGAACTCCATCTTGAAGCTATTGACAAAGAAAAAATCAGACATTATTTGTTTGGAGGAATAGAAACAAAGACAGAAACTCATAATGTCTATGAGATAACGATACAAAATTTAGATCAAGGTTATAGTTGCAAGATCACTACACTTGCACAAGAAAAACTGTGTGGAGTTATACCTAGAATAACGGATGTACGTATAATTGAACAATTACAGATGCATAATATAACTTTGAAAGATGTCGAAAGAGATTGTACAATTGATGTTTTGATAGGAGCAGATTATTTGGGTTCCCTATTGACGGGTAAAATAGTTCAATTTGAAAATAATTTAACGGCTATTTATAGAAACAAAATTCGGTTGGACTATTCAAGGAAAGAAAAGAATCGATAAGTCTCATTCAACCTATATGTCTAACATCACCTTAAATGATCCTTGGAAATTAGATATTGTAGGAATTAGAGATCCTGTTGAGACAAAGACCAGAGAAGATATTGCACTAGAAGTAAAGTCCTTTTTTGATAAAACGATACATTTAAATAAAAAAGGAAGGTATGGGGTACATTTGCCATGGAAAACGGATCGTCCAAATTTGATGTACAACAGAAACTTTGCTGAGAAAAGGAACGAAATTGAAACACGGGAGAAGGATTATACCACCCATAGGATATCCAAATTCGGTCGTATCTTGGGAATTCCCCGAAGATTAAACTTATAGATGAATGTACCTATGTTGTGTATGTTGTTTGGAGTACCTTTGAAATTTCAATTTGTCTTTGTTATATAATGATAATACCTACTGGTTTGTAATGTTGCAATATTTTATATTCTTGTATTGTAAAGTGGGGAGGATGTAGAGGTTTGAAACCTCTTTGCAGAATTAAGGTGTATAAAAAGAAAATATGAGTTTTGACTTTAAATAGAAAAAATAGTTGTCAATAAAATAAACTAATAAGAACCTAAATATAAAGTTTTATTACGTTTCATACGTTCCCTTACACTGACAGTTCATTGACAAGCGAAAACGATATCGTGTTTTCCAGTTCGCTGTGAGCAGCGCTAGCGAAAGGTCGGGTGTATCACTTTTTTCTTTTCCATCCGAATATTGTACGTATGTTAAAGTTGAACCTAGAAAGTCAGAGAGCTCTATACGTCGCCTTCATTGACTACAAAAAAGCTTTCGATACCGTATCACATTCAAGTATCTGGAAAGCACTAATAGAGCAAGGGGTAGAGCAGGGATATATACAAGTAATAAAGAGTATCTATACTAACAGCACTGGTAGAGTCAAATTGGAACGAATCGGTCCAAGCTTTCCAATTGAAAGAGGAGTGAGGCAATGTGACCCAACATCCCCGAAGCTGTTCATTGCTATCCTAGAGTCGATAATAAGAAAGTTGGATTGAAAAACAAGCGGGGTAAATATAGATGGAAAATACCTAAGCCACCTCCGATTTGCTGACGACTTGGTACTTCTATCGGAATCAAACTCGCAACTACAACACATGATCCAAACTCTAAATGTGGCTAGTAAAGAGGTAGGCTTAGAGATGAACCTCACTAAAAAAATGGTAATGACAAACAGCATGGAAAAGACAATAACTGTCGTCAACGAAACACTGGATTTTACAAATAAATATGTATATTTGGGCAAACAATCAGCTTTGACAAAGAGAGCAACTATTTCGAAATCGATAGGCGTATTCAACTTACTTGGAATAGGTAAATACTGGAGCCTGAAGAAGTTTTTTAAAAGTAATATGCCAGTCAAAATTAAAACTAAAGTTTTGTCAAGCTGCCTCTTACCGTGCCTAACTTATGCTTGCCAGACCTGGCCTGGCTAGTATACAGCCAAAATAAAGAAAAAAATAACCACGTGTCAACGGAGCATAGAACGAAGCATGTTATAAATTCAAAAAATTTAAAAAATACGACATACAAAAATAAGAAACATATCTAAAGCTGCCGATGCTCTAAACTATGCCCAAAAAATTAAATGGAAATGGGCGGGGCATATACCAAGATTGACAGACGAGCTATGGACCAAAAGGTTGACATTATGGAAAGGCCCAATCGGAAAACACTGTAGAGGAAGACCGCTTACGAGGTGGGCGGATGATATTAGGAAAACGGCCGGTCCGGACTGGATGCAAACAGCTCAAGACAGAAAAACTTGGGTTTCTTTGGAGTAGGCCTTCACCTGCGGAGGGGTTTTCGCAGAATAAATACCTACGTTATAAAATAATTAAATAAATCATCTCACAAATGTTAAAAGTAGTATAGCAATAAGATTAAGTGTACTGATTGTGTTATTCTCTGTAAGAAATAAAAGGCTTTTTATTTTTATTTATTATATATAACGTAGTTAAAAGGAAAACTATCACAGCTAATTAGACTGTATTATTTAACGAGTAATAGATTTACTTATAAAATGTACTTTTAGAAGTGAAAATTCCATAGAAAATGACAGATAGCGTTTAGCCAATAAACGAAAACTACATGCATTTTCTCTTTGTGATGTTATTGTAAAAGATAATTTAAAAAAAAATATGATAAAAACTACATTGTATTACTAGGTAGGTACTATAAATTCACACTTTCCTTTGTAGAGCTTATTCTCTTCACAATCGATACTAAAAGTTAAAGGTTCACTGTAATAAAATAAGTAATAAAAATTGTCTCTAGCTATCAGTGTACTCATGTTATTACTTTTCCGCCAGAGAGGATCGAGAGCCTTCTAAATAACTAACGAAATAAAAATGAATTATATTTATACAATAATTCGTAAATTACATAATAACGATTAATGGTTAAGTTCGATTAACGTCGCGCTCGTTTTTTTATATTGTATGGTGGTACGGAACCCTTCATGTGCGAGTCCGATTTGCACTTGGCCGGTTTTTTATTTTTTAGAGGTACGGAACGTTAAGAATTAAAAAAAATGTATGGTTAAGGGCGTCTCAACGCAAACTTTTGATTTTTCGAATGTGCCTTAAATTAAAAAAAATCTGAGGTCGTTCTTGACTTTCTATTGTATTTAGTGAGTTTCTTGTACTAACTTAAAATTAAATATAAACATTTGATTTCACAAGTGTTGACATAATTCAGTTCACCTCGTGCAGGAGGGCCGTTCGGACATGGAGTATATGTCACTCTGTGATCTAGAATAAAGTTTGGGATTGGTTGTCTGGAATAAGCTATGCAGCGGCTCATTCGTAGTTTTTTTTTGGTGCAGTATTGTTCATAATACGGAAACGGAAAAATATAGATATATATGACCACGTGTATAAGCTAATCTGTTAGCGTTTCATATGTACCTATAGTTATAGCGACACCTGTGAATACTACGGAACTACAACTCCCCCCGCCTCGCTGCACGTATACCTATGAGGTAGTCGCTACCGCGGCAGCGCCCACCGAGCGCCACGCGAATCTAATTTTTACCCGTTACTAAATTTAGGTTGAGAAATTCGTAGTATTTTAAAAATTTAATAGAGTACATAACTATCACTGACTCCGTGCCTCGGAGAGCACGTTAAACAGTCGGTCCCGGTTGCTGTTAAGAGGTGGCTGTCGTTACAATCCACCAACCCGCATTGGAGCAACGTGGTTTAGATCCAAGCCTCCTCATCTTGAGGGGAAGCCTCCTGCAGTGAGGTATAATGGGCTGAGGGAATGAAAAAAATTATTGCTTTTATACTACGTTTTACTACAACACATTTCACACTATACTGGCTAGCTTAGATTGTTTTTTTAACCACGACGAATCGGAGGTACTACATTTAAACGATGACTTTAAAAATCCACAGGAGAAGTGACGTTGTTCGACGACAAAATCAAGAAACTACATAAGAATCAAGCGTTCAGAGCGGGTTTAGCGGCTAACGAAGCTAGAGTAGCGGAAATTGCAGCGCTGGCAGCGCAACTCGGCCCAGAACAAGAATTTCAAGCCACCTTCAAAGCGCTGCAAGCGGAATGGAGGCAGCTTGTTGCAGCGACCGAACAAAGAAGTAGGTTGTAATTTTTTTAATTCTCGATAGAATTACTTCACTCTGGAAACTCTTCTGGTTCAAACACGGACAAGCCAGTAAAACAGGAGCGTTTTGTTGTAACGTTTGTTGTAATTGTTGTTGTGAGATATTACAGGAATAGCCAGAAATACGCTTCAAATAAATCTATATCAATATAAATAAATAAAATTGAAATGTATGTATATGATTTCAAAATAAAGACTTTTTCTTGTGCTCATATGCTTATTTCATCATTTCAGCCTTTAACTGTCCACTGCTGAACATAACCTTTTCCATGGCACGCCATGCAACCCGATCCTCCATTTGCTGTATCCAACGGTGACCTGCCGCTTTCTTCAGGTCATCGGACCATCGAGTCGGGTGGCACCCGACGCTACGCTTTCCCGCTATGTTTGTTTACACATAGGTAAACTCAGACACGCGTATTAATTATTTTTTTTGTTTGTGTGAATGTTAGAACTAATCTCCGAAACGGCTGAACTAATTTTGACCGTAGTTTCACTAACAAGTAAAGAACATTTCAGAGAATATTATTGGCTACTTTTTATTCCAACTCACAGACAAGTCAACCTATAGTCCACGCTTTAACGGGGAGTAGCATTCGCCAAGGCTATGTAGTGACACTACATAACTACGTCACTAGTGAGCCGTCAGTTGGAAGCACGTCGGAAGCCATTAAATTGTCAATTTTGAACGAGCCAATGAAAACTAGCCGACCTCTCCCCGCAACCCGCCACTTTTTGGCGATTTCGTTTTTGTACTAACGTTTATTAAAGCGTGGTCTAAAGGTTGACTTGTCTGTGTTCCAACTAAACTAAACTTAGGGTTAAGCGACACCGTTGATTTCTATACAATATCAATTTGGCCCAAAGTATTAAAGTCGTTTTTGTGACTCAAGTATATAACTATCACTGACTCCGTGCCTCGAAGAGAACGTTAAGCCGTCGGTCCCGAGTGCTATCAACAGATGGCGGTCGTTAAATCCACCAATCCGCACTGGAGCAGCGTGGTGGATTAAGCTTCAAGCCCCCTCAACCCGGGGGGAGGCCTAAGCCCCAGCAGTGGGGCATAATGGGCTGGTGGAATGGAAATTAAATTCAAAGTTATTATATTAATTTTATCATTTTTATAAGTAAAATACATCGTAAAATTGTCGTCAACTTATTGAAATAGTCTTTCTAACAGAAAATGCTTCTAATTTTGGAGCTTAAAGTTTATAATTTTCGATTTAGATATGTATATGCGAGTGAGTTTTTTCGAATAGGTACCAGAATTTAGAAATGCTTGGTGTAAAATAGAACACATTTTATAAATTCAACGACAGGTTTATGATACACTTATCTTATTAAGATGGTAAAATAAACACAACAAAATATAGTTCTTTACTTCTGGTCAAATAATAATAATAACGTATACATGACAACAAAGTCTAGGCCCCAAACTAGGCATTAGCTTGTGTTTTGGGTACCAAGCGAAGACACCACATATATATAACAACCAAGACCCGGTACCAGTATCGATATTCGTCATATAAAAATACCCGACTTGGGATTCGAACCGGGACCTCCAGATTCGTAGGCAGGGCTAAGCGGCCGTCGCTATTTATATAATTTTGAGACACGTCACAAAAAAATTAGGACTTTAGGAGCGCATATCTCAACAACTGTTGACTTAAATAAAAGAAATTGTTTGAAACCTTGATATCATTTTTTAAGGCTTATCGTTTGGTACCTCTCGCGTTAATATTTTCGTTTCGTTCATAGATTACACCTACCTTCCAAATTTCATTTATATATTGCCAATAGTTTCCGAGAAAAACCACAGACAGACAGACGGACGCCGGACGGACGGACATGGCGAAACCATAAGGGTTCCTTTTTTGCCATTTGACTACGGAACACTAAAAAGGTTTTATAATATTAAATTTGGCATATTTTCATGAAAATACTTGGACGTTTAAATTGTCCCTATGACGTCACTTGGATGGTGATATTATTATTTCACCATCCGAGTGACGTCATACGTTGCTTTCTACAGTAACAAGCAAAAAGTAAAAAGTGAATAGTATGACTTTATATTTACTCCAAGTACTTTAAAGAAACAATAGAAAATCAAATTACATATTTAAATATTAATCATCCGAATCCTCCAAATCACTTTCGTGTTTATGATAAAAGTGCGACGCACCAACATATACTGCAGGCGAACAGTGCGCGTCGATTCTTTGAAGTCGCCGCCGCCGCTTTCGGTGCGAGCCGGCTGGCGGCAGTGTATATCGCCCACACCATTTGAGTGAACGTACATGTTATGAATGTGGAGGGAAAGGGCTTGGGAGAGGGAAGAAGGGGTTAAGGGAAGAGAGGAAGAGGTTTTTCCTTTTCATGTTATTTTTATCGATGGGGACCTATAAATGATTGACTGTTAAGCACTCACTACTATTTTAATTTGTGTATACCTGTTGGTTCTCCATAATATAAATAAATGTGTGACCTTGAATCTTGTTTTTCATGATTTTAGGTCAACAGAAAGTATCCCATAGGTTTTAATTTATTTGCGAGTGTCAAAATATATGGCATAAACACAGATCATTAGTGGTTAGAATTGTCATGTAGGCGGTTACGCTGTCCCCTTCAAGTATGCAATATGTTGCATACTTAGGACTGATCTCGTAACCTAAACTCTAGAATGCGACATCATATCATACTAAAGATGTCAGGGAAAGGCATGAACGACTTAATCGCTTTCTAAAATGATATAAATCTAAGACAAAAATTTATGTCCCCCTGCAGGAGCTTAGGCCTCCTCTCGGATTGAGGGAGCTTAGAGATTAATCCACCACGCTGCTCCAGTGCGGGTTAGTGGATTTTCAGTACCGACGCCTTAACGTGCTCTCCGAGGCACAACCAGTGATAGTTATGTAGTAAATTAGAAAAAACTTATTGGTAGCAAGAAGCGGGCTCGCTAACACTCGGCTATCGCGACATTTACACGACACGACGTTCGTATTGTCAAATGTATATTAGCATTCATCTGCGGCTCACTTAGATATACTTAAAGTGCCCAACTGCCTTACGGGCATCCTCCACCAGGTTTGATAGTAGCCCATGCGCCGCCCTCTTATCCTTAAATCATCACTATGTCAAAGATCATGATCGCTCCGTTATGACATAGGAAAAGGTAAACTAACAAACTTTTGCCTTTATAATATATGGATTTTTTTTCTTCCAGGCATGCGCGTCAAACACCTACAGTAGATGTACTGTCTGTTATGGAGAGCTGACCGGATGGCTGCCCGACTAAATAGAATTTTCGGCGGGAAAATAACTACAATGGAAGTAATCTCATGAAGAGTATATAGAGTGGCTGGCCGATATTCGTACTACTGTATATTATAGTCATCCTCTCTAATTATTTGTACGCAGTGGCGGATTTACACATTTGCTGTCGCTATGGTCGAATACTTACGCTTACCATTTCTTTGACGGTATTCTTGCCTGAGATTCTGTATGAAAATCATTCATTCATAGAACAGGCATTCATCCTTGAATGCCCGTTCTATGAAAGATTTATTGCAGCAGATATTTAAGTTATATACACAAAATACAGATGAATACGTTGACGGCTCAAAAGTTAGTTACCTAATTCCATTCCCCGTGGAATCTCAATTCTACGGATCGACAATTACGACAATGCGACTTCACATCTTTCGTTTTAAGGCAATTCATGTCTTTAAGCGTACATAGATCATGAGTTAACTAAACCACGGAATCTCTTTATTCCTGTAGTGACCTCCAACCACCCCTTATAGTCACCCCTTACCATTTCTAAGAGTGAAGACTTTCTGACTCCCGTTCTTTCTTATCCACCATCACGCTCATTCATAAGCTACTGATACTAAGCTCGACTCGTTATAATATTTAGTTTCTCTCGTTTTCAGCTAACGCCTGCTGGGTTAGAGCCTTTACTCTCCTGATCCGCCTCACCATAATGACATTTTACTTCCCATGTTATTGGCAGATCTTGTCACCTAACCTCTTGTTCCTACAAGTTCCTAATATTCATTTTCAATACATTTGCTATTAATACGGTCTTTACGACAGCGAAACTTGTACCGTGATGTTGTATTTTACAGTACTACGCCTTTTTTACTTTACATTAACCACAAACGAGCATTCTGTTTGTAACGCATTCTGTTTGTAACGCATTCGTAAACTGCGAAAAGAAACTCGCTTATATCTACCTAATTATAGTCGTAAATATATTGAAAAACTTCGTATGATGCTCGTACTCAGTAAGCTCGCTATTATAGTTATCGGTTTATTATAAGCACTCGGCCTCGCCTCGTGCCTATAAACACCTCGACTATAATATGCAGCTTACCGTACTTGCATCATAATGTACTATTCATCTGTAATGACATAGGCTACTTTTTATTGTGGAAAAAGGAGTCCCGAAACAACTATGTAGTCCACGCGAGCGGAGCCGCGGGCGGAAAGCTATTCGTCAATAAATTAGGGCGCCAGGGTCTACCGGAATCACTCGAAAATTTGATTTTTGCACAAACTCTACGAAACTGTTGAAACGATGAATAATGTCCAGGTAGAAACATTAAAGAGAAATATTTTTTATAGTCGCATGTAATGTTTTATAGACTGAAACGTAGAAATGTAGTCATGGAAAAATAAAAATATTTTTTTGTATGGTGGCTCCATCTATTATTAAACAGCTGTACTAAACAGGCAGCGTCCAACCTTAATAGGTAAAGTGTTCCATGGTTTAGCCACTGCCATTAGCAACAATTATTATAATTTAGGGTTCGGAAACACAGCGATTCCGATGCGCCTAATCAACGTCGTTCAAGTAGGTATATCTGTTATGAAATCTCATTTAAGGACGTATGTACAAAAAGTGACAGCTCGAAAATAGGTTTTACTTGACAGCTTGCTTACTACTACACGCGCATTTGCACCAGAGGCAACACATACTTGGCTCTATACCAGAACTAATTAGTCTTGATCATTATTATTTTTATTTATTTAAAAATTAGTTTTCTTTTATGTCAGGTTTTTAATGTTGCTTTATTTTATATAATAACTAGCGATCCGCCCCGGTTTCGCACGGGTAGCAGAGCCATAATGTTTTTACGGTCGTAGTGTCGTATCAGCTTGTTGTGTCGAACATGTGGACTGGATTTCATTCGATTTAAATGTAACGCATGTTCGTCCAACTTGGATTATTTTTAATGTATTTTATTTCGAATTCTATAAATATATGAAAAAGTAAAGAATAAATACCTAAAAACAAACTAAAATATTTCTTTGTATACCACATTGATAACTTCAGCCTTACCACGTGTGTCGCGTCGTCCGGTATGGCTCCTAAGATATTGATTTAAATTGTAGAATACAAACGGCGATCATAATGTTCATGAAATGCTGAAGGTAAATATCGTACTTAATTTGATAAGGATTAATACCATATCCGTATAAATTGTTTTCCAATCACCTCATCATATTACATCATAAAAATAGTATAGTAAGCTATCCATAAAATATAGACATATGCTATCGCGGACTTTTCTTTAGTTCTATAAAAGAGACACAATTCCTCCATACATTATTTTGTTATATCTCAAAAGGATTAGGCCGCATTTTCGATGAAAGTTCCCAACCAGCTTGATTTTTTTCCGACTTCTTCAACAATAATCGTCATATTTCAACAAATTTTCTCTTGAATCACTCTGTCCATTGATGTCAATAATTTGCCAATCCGTTCGGTACTTTTTGAGTTTGTCGCGTTCAGACAAACAGACAGACGCGGCGGGAGACTTTATTTTATAATATGTAGTGATAACAATAATACCTGGGACATCCCACACAGCGCTATCTAGTCCCAAACTAAGCAAAGCTTGTGTTATGGGTGTGGGTTAAGATGTCTTTTAAAGTTCCATAAAAAAAATTATTAGACAATACTATACTGTGCCACAGTTATCGTATGAGGAGTTTTGCAATACGAGTGCATTTTGTTTGTGATACGCGGCGATGGCGAAACCGAGGTCCCATTGAATGAGGTGACCTTTTCATTTCCCATTTCGTCAAATTCTACTATTTTTGATTCTGGACCGATTGTTTTCAAAATAAATGTCTAAGATTACGGTATATGGTCTTCGATTACGAATCTGTGCTCAGAACTAAAAAAAAATTACTGCCTTTGAATCTGTTTTAGTTTTTGAACTGCTTGCTTTCAAAATCGATATCTATGGGTCCATGTGGTCTCCCTTCACAAATCTGCGGTCAAAACTGAAAATAGTGTCTGCAATTTTGAACTTCTTTCTTTCTGGGCCTAACACTACTCAAATAAAGTCTGTTTCGTATAGATTAAAATTTTATTATTATTTGGTCCACATTACAAAAAAAAAACAAGTCTGTATGCGTTATTACAACAACGATTAATACTTTTGTCAATACAGTTACTATTAACACGTTCTTTATGACATCGAAACTTGTACCGCAATGTTGTATTTTACAGTACTAAATCTTTTTACTTTACACCAATCACAAGCGAGCATTCTGTTTGCACCGCATGCGTAAACCGCGAAAAGCAACCCGCTCGCGCTTTTAGCTCCCACCATTATTTATTTCTATAAATAGAGAAACCGCGCGAACACCCCTGTTTTGACTAACTTGCCCTTCAAATTTCACGATCATTCAGACCGCCTTCTAAAAACATTATAGTTTAAAAAAAATAAGAAACTTGCACTTTAATACCAAATCGATCTATAAAGAAGAAAATAACTTTTGGAATAAGAATAAAGTGTTTAATGAGGAAAAATAATGTTATTGTGACAAAACGTGGGGTGCCCGATATCAGTTGTTTTAAATATTTCATTGCACTCCACGATTTTTCACAATAACATTAATTTTCAATTTTTTTTCTACTTATTTTCTTTTTTAAAGTTCGATTGTCTATCAAAGTCGTATCAAAGTGTAATTTATAAATTTTTTTTAATATATTATTTTTTATCTTATTTTAGTCTTAATATTTTTTAAACTACATTCCATCAAAATTTACAAACATAAAGGTGGAACTCACAAATACCTATAACACGATGAAATGATACACACCGACACAAAGCTTCATGTCGGTGCTAATCTAACCCCTGAGGAGTTCCCTCGTTAACAAATTATCGTGGTGCATCATCAGTTTATAGTGAAAATCATGGATAACTATCGAAATCCAACCTACATACAAAGTTTCGTGTTCGTGCTATTAACCGGTGAAGAATATCCTTATGAGGAAACAATTCTGGCTGCAACATCATGTTATGTTTATCATTTTAGTGTATTGTCATCGAAGTTACATATGTATTCTGAATTTCAGCCCAATAGTGAAAGTGGAAGTGGGTGACAACCGCGTTTAAAGATTCCATTAGATACAAAAAAACATACAGGTGGAACTTATAAAAGCGTATTAAAATTAAAATAATTACACCATTCCAAGAGCTCACCACTTTTTACATATGTTTTAATTTAATTTTTTTATCATAAAAAAATTATTAGTTGGTCAACTCGGTAATGTATATATTATGTACATTGTATATATAGTGTAAGATTTTTATTTTAAGTTTAATAGCTTTCCGCCTTGGTAAAAAAAATAATTCAAACTAATTCAATTCATAAAATATTATAAAAGACAATGGGCGGTTTCGTACCCAGTGGTGTATCAAGTTGTGACATATGTCATTTTAAAGGTCTTAATAATAGCTTCATTTTATTGTATGACACCAACTTATTATTTAATTACTGCCTTTGAAATTTAAATTTAAAATTATTTAATTTTTATTTAAATAATCATTATTTCTAGCTTATAAAGTTCGATATAATATTCGATAATATTCGACCGTATATATGTTTTTTTTTTTTTTATGTGTGTTCAGGGATAACTTCGTTGTTTATGAACCGAATCGGATGATTTTTTTTTTGTGGAAGGGGGATATCTCCGAAATGGTACCATGATAAGGAAACCAGGATCCGATGATGGCATCCCAGAGAAATCGAGGGCAACCATCGGAAATCGTATTCTAAAGTATCGTATTTTTTAAGTATTTTGATAAAGTACTACTACTAGTACTATTTAATGAAGGTCGGGAGTCGATCTGATGATGGAGCTGAAAGACAGTCGAGGGAACTCCTCAACGACTGGCAGCAATTACCTGGTGTTTGGACTTGATTCATTTCTATTGAAGAGATTTTTGCACCCATATGGATTATAAGTGCCATTACAGGTCTGATGATGGAGACCATACACAATCGAGGGAACTTCTCAACGATTTACAGCAATTACCTAGTGTTTGGACTTCATTCATTTCTATTAATGAGAACTTTGCACCCATATGGGTTATAAGTACCATTACAGATCTGATGATGGAGACCATACACAATCGAGGGAACTCCTTAACGATTTACAGCAATTACCTGGTGTTTGGACTTAATTCATTTCTATTGAAGAGAACTTTGCACTCATATGAGTTATAGTGCCATTACAGGTCTGATGATGAAAACCATAAACAGTCGGGGGAATTCCTCAACGATTTACAGCAGTTACCTTTTGTTGAGCTTCCGTCATACGGTTGAATATGCCAAAATGTTCAGTTCGCACAAAAATAATAATTAAGATTGAAGTTTTACATAGGAATACCACTGCCTACTAGGCATGCTGATTCGTCAATTTGACACTGAATTTACGTTGCGTAATCGCCGTGCTGTCTCATTAGAGTAGCGCGTTTAGTAGCCCCATTTATACTAAATACAAATAAGTTACAGATGTGTTCAACTAAAAATTGAAAAATAAAATAATTAAAAAAAAAAATAAAAACCGACCTCAAAAACATAAACTAAAAAGTTAAAAATAAAATTTTCACTTTAAAGAAAGGAGCATTAACAGGCGGCATATTGTTAATGAAGTCGGTGCCAACTCAGACACTTTAAATGGGTACTTACCAGGTAATAACAGTTACAACAATTATATATTTATAACTATAACAAATATGGAACACAATTTAAAGTGTCTGAGTGAGTAGGCACCGACTTCATTAACTATATGCCGCCTGTTAATGCTCCTTTCTTTAAAGTGAAAATTTTATTTTTAACTTTTTAGTTTATGTTTTTGAAGTCGGTTTTTATTTTTTACTTATATTATTTTATTTACCATGTTATATAGCATACTGTGCGTTGCGGCTACCTGTCAGTATAACTCTTACACCGCCCTGCCCACACACATACATACTACTAGAGGTTGGATTCAGTCCTGTCATGTGTCGAATCGGATATATTACTCCTATATTGTAGTAACTACAATAACGACGGGAAGGGAGTCGATAATTACTGTTCGTGCCTAATAGGGCGAAGAACAGTCGGCACATGTTCACATATAATAAGCATTATATGGTATTTGGGGTGGGCGAGGCATCAAAATTATATATTGTTGCCAGCAACTTTTTTAGATGATATAATTGTTGATCTAGATAATTAGTTCAATGATAATTTTTTTTAAATTATTTCGACCTACGCAATACTAGCCTTTAATTATATTTTTTAATAAGAAATCCAAGAACAACATGCCTACACTAGATACAGCATGGAGACGAAGCCTATGCAAAACCTGCAATTTTTTTGGCCAGTCTTAAGAGTATGTAGGTGTGCAAGCGGCGGTGGAATAGCGATTGGTAACCGTATAGTAGGTATGCTTAGTAATAAAGTAATATTGTACAATAAGTAACATTTACACTAAAAATAACATTTCATTATATGAGATATAAAATGACTCATAGTTATTTCCTTGCACGTGTTTCATGGTTGGTGCCATACTATAAAATAAAGCTATTGATACGACCTTTAAAATGACATATACCACAACTTGATACAACCTGGGTACGCAGCCCATACAAAGATGCCCATTCACTTTTACTTTCACCCACGTCTCAAGATTGATTGAGTTCAACTTTACCATACGTACAGCATTTGATCGGAGAAAAACAAAGACGTACACCCGACCTTTCAATAGCGCTCCTCGGAGCGGTCTGAAGCACGATACAATGTGCGCTTGGTTTTATGCTGTCAGTGTGCTGTCAGTTCATACAAAATAGTATGGCGAAATTTCGGTGAAATTGCATATTATTGATGATTTTTTTCTGCCACTTTTCCGTTTATTATCAAAATTTCCTCTAACATAAAGAAAGGATGAAGTATTAACAATACTTAAATGATTTTTTAATCTCAAAAAACCTTGTGATGATGGTGTAATATGTACCGAAAAATGTCAATTTTCCGCGATTTCGGCAAAAGTGGGTTACAAAATAATATTTTTTCAGTGTGAAAGAGTGTAAAATATGCAAATGTTTTCTAACACAATTGTAAATTAAGAACTGATCTTTATTTTAGACTTAGGTTTATGACCATATACCTTTCCAAACTTCCTAAAAATGTACCTAAACATGCCGTTTTTTTGTAATTGCCCCCTTAACGTTCATAATTTTAAGATTATATATCGTCCCCGTATTTTTAAAACCCAATATGATTCTGTCTATGATAAAGATGAAATGCAACAAAGAAATTACCTACACTAGCAACCACAACTTTTCAGTTTTCAGTTTTAGAGAAAAATTACAAAAAATAGAACTTTTTTTCTCGATATTCAGAAATATGAACTTGTAGACAAACACTGGCAACTATTGTATTCTTTTTGTCTATGCTTTTTGTACATATGTCGTCTACTTTGGTCAATAAACGTGTTTATTTTATTTTATAAATTTATAAATAGTGTGTTTTTGGATTTTCACAATAGAGGCAATAATGTATTGTTGATTGATCTCTCGAAATATGACTTTATAGCTTTAGCATGTAAAAATGTTATGAACAACGCCTTTTAAATTATAGTTAATAAATTGTGATTAAGGATTTGAATTTAGAAACCAAAGATATTTCTAAGTGGAATAAATGTATTTTAGCGCGTTTTATGTGTTTTATTTGTCTATTCGACTGACCTGAACCAAAGATAGCGGGTTCGATTCCCTACCGGGATAAATATTTATTTATACTTATTGAACATGGCTGATTGTTCCTTATCTGAGTGTAAAACATCTATATACTTATATATGTATTGGGACCCACCTGTAGCTCCGCTCGCGCGGTATTTGTTGGTATTCAGTTTTTTATTTCAGTTTTACACCCGCTCTTTACTTTCCCGTTCGTGACCTCGCTCCCGGCCCGTTTCCGGTTCCATTATCATCAAGCAAAGTGGGCGAGGATGGGGTCATGGAGAATTCTATGTTCGTATATGAAATAAGATACATATTCAGGTGCATTCTATTACAATTCAACAAATATTACAAAACCTGCACGAAATAGGAAGCAAAGGCGTGTGTATTATAAATTTAAAAGAAATTCCTTAAATAGGGTAGTGGCACCAACAGATGAACACTTAAGCGACCGGGGTAACTTGGAGAGCCCAGCTTTGCGCAACTATTAATAGATTTCCTGCCAATTTTTGTTTCCTAATTTTATAATATTATGTAGAAATAAACAGTATATAAACCAAGCTTACTGGTCTCACATATTATTTTATAAAAAATATTGAAAGCAAAAATATGGGATTTGCCCTGAAGTTGAACAATTTGCCCTAACTCTGAACATTCTGTACCCAATTGTTGAACTAGTATCTTTATAGCAATAAATGATTAGCCTAAATTTTCGTATTCACCACTGTGACTGTAAAATAAAGAAACAAATCCATAATTTTGGGCAATAACTTTTATTAAAAATAGTGATATATTTCAAATCACAGATTAAGCATAATCAAGTCTAATTTTATCACATTTCTTCTTTATCTATACTTATGTAAAACTGTAGAGGTAATTGTGGGTAATTTCCAATATCCGTGCAACTGTTCCCCTCACATCATCTGGGTTTACAGGATATCCAATTTTAGCCATATTTAAAACCCAAGTGGCTACTTTAGCTTCCTCATCAGTCGATAAGAGCATTTGTGATCCTTTTTTGCATTCCAGAGAGGTTTTTCCATGAATTTTATTATGTAGGGTACCTTTCGGAATATTATATCTCATACTTGCCTGAGATAAAGATACATCGTTGCACTTTATCATCCGTATTGCTTCTTCAAGAGAGGAATTCGAATTAAATGGTAAAGTCTAAATTGTAATAAGACAGAGGCATTATGTGACAGTTTTGAGTAACTACCTGACCTTCTGGAGTTAATTAATTAAATAATGCGAATACATTATAATACAAAAATAATAATAATAATAATAAAAAATAAATCTAATCCAATAATCCACCCCTCGTCGCCCCCGACGCAAATGTGCCCATGACGCTCATCGCATTGCCGCGCTGAATTGCAATGGCAATTCTTTGCACCAGGAAGGTACCGGAACGGGGGACGAGTCCCCTTTCTTTTAGACGACGGCCGATGCTCGCGACGAAACGTTTGGCTTCAATCCCCCAACAGCCAGCATCTTCCACCGCAAGAGGGACGAACAAGTATTTACTCTCCAGAGTAGAGTATTTGACTCGTTTTCTGGCGGCTGCAGACTCCGCAGCGGCTCCGGCCGTTCCCACGGTACGACCAAGGTGAGAGGCGGCAAATGTGCTGACACACGTGGCGTCCCAAAGTAGACACCTACCCTTCTCCCACGGCATCAAAGTCATACAATCGGGTCTTTTGCCATCGGATCGGCTAAGACCAGGAGGCTCCAACACGCACGGAACATTGGCCGAAAATAAAGCCCTGCGGACTATGTCGTTAAGAGCGTGGTATCGCGGTAATCTCCCCGAGCAGCGACGACAACTCAACGCGTGGTGTCCGTTGGCCTCCACCATGGAACCGCAGATGCATAGGTGTCGTTCACAAACATCGCAGCCCAGGCGGAGCCCCACTGCCACACGCAAAGACTCGCCGTCCAGTAGAGTACCAATGTGCGGGGAGGGAAGAGCGTTCAGCCAGGCCCCGGACTCGGCCCCGCTCGCAGCCTTGCTAAGTCCACCCCTGCCGCCTGGTCTAAGAGACTGTTAAAAACCCTTTTAGCTCCCGTTTCGTCCCATGCGCGCTGGCTATGTAGAATCGCCGGCAACAGCGCGCCCGGATTGAGAGCCACCCAAGAGGCTAAAGCATCGGTTGCGTAGGGTATGTCCACCCTGCCACCTTTACAAGATAGGATATCAATGACAAGGTCGGCAACCGATGTACCGACGCCAAGAAGGCCGGCAGGCCAACACTCCGCACGCACCGAACCCCCAGCCCTCCATGCCGGATTGGTAAGGTGGCCTGAAGCCACTGGTTCGACTCGAGACAGACGTTTAAAATCTCCTCCAGGAGATGCTTAAAGACGTCATCGAAAGAGTCTACCTCCTCAGGGAAAAGCCAGCTAGGAGACGTCCTCAAAAAGTAAGTAACTCTGGGAGCAGCGAAGCACATCCGCAAAAGGATAAGAGCAATGTGGGCAGAAAGGTCTTTCAGCCGTGCTTGTGCGATAAGAAGTGTTTTCCTTACAGTAATGGCCATAGGGATGGCTTCTGGGAATATCGGCGAGCCTAGAAGATTAAAAGTAAAAGGGGACAGTTCCCTGAGGCCAGGAAGAAGAGAAGAAAACAAAGGGAAAGAGGAACGGGATTCACGACAGCAAGGGAAAAACTCACACTTGCTGGCATTAATTTCCCGCCCCAGCTCCTGCAAACGCGGTACTAGATAGCGTAAATCCTGCTCAACCACTTCAGGTCTGCCTCCAATGGTCCCGTCATCCAGGTACCAAATGTTTAATGGGGCCTTGAGCTCTTGTATCACTTTCTTCAAGAGTGCTTTGACTAGGTATAATGTTTTTCTTTTTTTCTTTGTATGGATGCCATCTGTCAAAAATAAAAAATATGAGGAAGCAGAAGCACAGTAAAATAAATTATTATAATTATTATAATAACGTAGTTACGCTCTCATCTATTTCTTTCACCAGTAAGCAATGCATGCATTTCTGTGTTTTTGTTTAAGAGATAATAGATTTAGTACAATCACCGGGACAAGACGCTTTACATTTCAGTCATCAAGGATGACCGCATCTGCGACTTTTTATAAAAGGTTGTCATAGGTCCAAAAATAGCCACTTACAATCAGGCGGATAGTCTAAACTATTCCATCTTGTTCTAAACTACCTATTCCATAAAAATATACCTAGGTAGGTATATTCAATGTCGTTTTACCATATGTAGAAAATTGTAATGTTCATCTTTTGAAGTAAGATCTAAAAATTGAACGAGCT
This sequence comes from Luffia ferchaultella, assembly GCA_949709985.1. Taxonomy (NCBI): domain Eukaryota; kingdom Metazoa; phylum Arthropoda; class Insecta; order Lepidoptera; family Psychidae; genus Luffia; species Luffia ferchaultella. The sequence goes on along the minus strand of OX453256.1, from coordinate 3,511,409 downwards.
CATTACATTAGTTCATGTTTTGAGCACGCTACATTTAAAATGAACAAACAAAATTGGTTTAGTGTTCAATTTTTCACTTCAGTATCCAAAAGTTGAACCAACAAAATTTAAAAACATTTCATAGTTCAACTTTTAGGCAGCAGTCCTACAGTTGAACAGTGGTGTATTTCATACAAAATAAAATCTTGAATAAAATCAAGGCATTTTAAAATATTATGTTCAACTTTTGGTTTTTATCATTTAAGTAAATATGAGATACATTTTGTAACATAGTTTCTGTGATTATAATCCACATTTAGGTTTAAAATCGCATTGAAAAAAAGTGGGCTGCGCCTAATAGATGAACACTGTTCAACTAATGGATTAGAGGCAAAAAAGTTAATCCATAACTTGAACAACAAATTATTCATAAAATTAAACAAAAATTGCAATTATCGACAACAAAAACGATAAAACAACTCGTCAATATTTGATTTTAACTAAAAATACTTCATTATATCAAATGTGTAAGCTCATATGTGCATAAACGCTTAAATTTTAGTACTCGCACCTTAAGTAGATTTATATGGAGACAGCAGATTTGGCGCGAAACGCGCAAACAGTGTCTCGCCACCGTTGCGTCGATCACGTAACTGTCAGAGATGTTTAATGGCCGAATAAAAATAATGTTGCCATTTTTGAAAAAAAATAGTACCCATATAGAAGTTAGGGCATAATTTTAATATCTTGAATTTTTAACCAACTGTTCAGCTATTGGGGTGCGTTCATCTATTGGTGTCACTACCCTACGACGACCGCTTAGCCTAGTGGGCAGCGACTCCCAGGTCGGGTCAGTATTTATATGATGAATATTAATACTGGCACCGGGTCTTGGTTGTTATATGTATGTGGTGTCTTCGCTTGACGTTGACGTCTTCGCTTGTGTGTTGTTGTGATTGTGTGTATTATTATTATTATTAATTTCTTAAATGATTAAAAACTGTATCAAAATCCATTGCATGGTTTAGAAGACGTAAGCGGAGAAACAAGAAATGAATTCCGTAGCGTTGTCTACTCGCACCCAGGCTGCGTACCAGAGAGCTCCAGCTGCGCAACGCCAAGGCGGCGACGACTCGAGAGCGCTGCATCATGTTATTACTAACTCAATCATGCACTTAGGTGTATTCTATATCTGGTTTTCGGCTGAACGTAGTCCACACTTATAGAGCATGTAGAAGTTACCGAACTAAACCAAAAGATAAAATAATTTTAAACATGTTTTTCTGATAGCCGCTAGTTTGCGCCATCTGCTCACTTGAAACTTTTTGTTTAGTTCGGTAAGCTCTACGTGCTCTATATGTTTGGAGTACGTTCAGCCGAACACCTGTTATAGGTTTTTTACTTTTATGCATGAATATAAAGATATTTAACTAAAGAATATAATTTTTAAGGTTTATTTATAAAAAAAACCTGTACAGTTATACAAATTTTCACCCTCATTTACTCCCATTTTCATATAACTGTCAATTGTTTTTCCATTGTGGCGTCATTTTTAAAATTGCACGTCTTTATCACCGTGGATTTGACTCGTGAACATTTTTGTGCTACGTTCCACGTTTAACTGCTGTCAATTACTTTTTAATATTTTTCCAATAGATACAATTGCTCAAAATCTTACAGCTCCCGCCACGTTTCCGCTATGAGCTGGCGTCGGCCTCCTCGAATACAGTTAAATCACGTGGTTCACGAGGATCGTGAGAACTGGCATAGTTAAAGGTTATATGGTAAAGGAGTGTTAAAACCTAAAATCTATATATGTTTCAAAGAACTGAGTAGATACCACTGAGAGAGGACTAGTTTTTTTTTAAGTCTATTCATGGACATGTAGCAGCCACTAATAAATTATAATAAGACAAAAATGTGACAAATGTTTCTATATAACTCAAGTAAATTAAAGACACTCCAAATGAATTAATAGTGACGACATAAATATTACAATTAAAAATAAATTAAACGAGAATTTAAAACAATTTCGTAGGGGGATGCCTACTATCGCATTTAGCCGATTCAACCGATATTTTCATAGAATCTGTAGCATAAAGACATTATTAAAATTGTATTTGCTATCGCACCATGCCCATTTATTCGCCCATTTTAAAAATACACGGTTATATACACGGTTATTCAATAGTATATAATACCTATCTACTTTAGGACAGTTTCACACACAAATGCGTGTTTTGTAAGAAAACACTTTCACCACTTTTTAAGCACATTACGCGCAGGGAGGAGTGTGTTATCCGGTAGGTATAGTGACAGTTTTATGTAGAGTTGGAGTGCAGAAAGCTAAAATCTATTACAGGATGAATTTTTAAGGTGGAACTGTATGGCCAAATCCTAAACTATGAGAAACAGCGAAAACTATTCAAAGGCATCATGACCTCGATTTTTGAGAAAACGAAACTACATAATCACATTTTTGAAAAATATGTTACTTCAAAAGGGAAACAAACCACTCGATTCGATAATTATATATTAATATGTGAAGACTTTAGACCCCTTTTAAAGTATATTACGGGTATGGAAGATTTGGCATAGTTAAAAGTTTATATGCAAAAGGCGTGCCAAGTAGGTACGAGTAATAGAAAAACAGAATCGTACGATGAAAGCCCTCACCAAAATGTTTCCAACTATAGACTTTATAATGAAGCCATATGGGCTAAAAGGCGCCAGATGGAAAGAACTAATCCCGGAAACCGAAAAATGTAAGAAGGGTAGGACTCAGTGCCGTTCTTTCATTGCTTCCACAGAACGAAATTATGAGTGGTCTGAACTATACAATCCGTCGGGACAATGACGATCTTGAATAAAGAAAATCAATTATAATATACTCAACAAATTTTAAATTACAAAAATTTACTTTTTATTTTATATTTTTTATATTTATATATTTATTTAGAAATGTTTTTTGCTCCGAATTGAATCACATATCATGTGTTATTTTCTTAAAATAAATAAATAATTCAGACTTCTATTTAAAATGGTTTAGCATCAAATCAATTATAAGATTAAATTGTTAAAACACATTTTATCAATAAAGACGAATGGTAAATACAAATGCGGAATGGGATTGTCGAGATATAGCGGTGGTTCGATGAATGTGGTTGGCACATAGTATGACAGCTGACGCTATTGCCTAATGCCTTACTATTTCCAAAAACTGACCTATTGTTATGTCATCCATCTGAAGTATAAGTTGAGCATTTTGAATAAATTCGTCAGTGAGTAGGTATGCACTTCTTAAATAGTTGTGTAAGAGGGTTCGCTTCATATCTGTGTCGAACATCAAATATGTTTTATCCATTTCATCCCATCAACCCTTTTTATACCCCAATGCAGGGGCTTAGGCCTCCCCTCAAGATGAGAGGGCTTGGAGCTTAAATCCACCACCCTGCTCTAATGCGGGTTGGCGGATTGTAACGACCGCCATCTCTTAACAGCAACCGGGACCGACTGCTTAATGTGCTCTCCGAGGCACGGAGTCAGTGATAGTTAATGTACTTAAATCAGAAAAAAACAAATGATACACGCCCGGATTCGAACCACGACCACATGGTCTTATATGTTTGAAACAGATTTGCTGCATTCGGGCTATCACAACATCACATAGTAGGAAGCATCTTCTTGTAAAACTTTGAGGAAGTGCATAATATTTTGGAGCTTTTCTACCGACTGCCTAGTTTAATTTAGAGTGCCATGCCTCAAGAAAATTGCTGGTACTATGTTTTTCTCCATAAGCACACGATACTGGCACAAAATCTTCACGAAGTTAATATTTTTCATATATTTCATTAATTTGACTACTTCAGGATCGTCATTGCCTCGACGAATAAAGCAGTTCTAATATATATAGTGTATAATCTATGAAGCAGTTCTACCAATCACAGCCATAATCATCAAGCACAAAAACCTCAAAAAAATATACTTATACGTTTCTTGTAGAAGAATCCCTTTAATTTTTTTATTTACTTTATTTTTATTATTTGTTGTTACAGAGATCATAATAATACATACATCTTGGAAATTTCAAGTGTAAACAATACTCTGACAACCACCAATCAATAAAATCTTCGAAAAAAATACGCTTTTGTATGCTATCACAACCTCTTTCCTATAATTTTTACTTTAGGTTTTATTATTTTTCATATTAGCTGCTGCAATAATACATCTTTCATAAAAATTTCAAGTGTAAGCAACCATCTCACACTCATCAGCAAAATCGGCGAAATAAACACGTTTGTTGTATTAAAACCCACTTTGACTTTTAACTTTATTTATGTTTTATGATTTTAACAAATAGTAGCTGCAATAATACACCTTTCGTAAAAATTTAAAGTGTAAATAATGATCATACAACCTTTTATCACCAAAAACGTCAAAAAAATTAAGTTTCTTGTATAGGAATTCTTTAATTTTTAACTTTATTTAATTATTATTACTTGTTATTATAGCAATCATAGTGATAAATCTTTCATAATAATTTGAAGAGTAAGTAATGATCTTACAACCAGCAATCACCGAAAACGTCGGAAAAATTACGTTCCTTGTATGGGAACCCCCTTTAATTTTTAACTTTATTTTATTATTTTTTTTTATTATTATAGCGATCATAGTTATAAATCTTTCATATTAATTTGAAGTGTAAGTAATGATCTTACAACCACCAATCACAAAAAACGTCAAAAAAATTACGTTCCTAGTATGGGAACAACCTTTAATTTTTAACTTTATTTTATTATTATTTTTTATTATTATAGCGATCATAGTTATACATCTTTCATATTAATTTGAAGTGTAAGTATTGATCTAACCACCAACAATCACCGAAAACGTCAAAAAGTTACGTTCCTTGTATGGGAACCCCCTTTAATTTTTAACTTTATTTTATTATTATTTTTTATTATTATAGCGATCTTAATTGTACATCTTTAATATTAATTTTAAGTGTAAGTATTGATCTAACCACCACCAATCACCGAAAACGTCAAAAACATTACGTTCCTTGTATGGGAACCCCCTTTAATTTTTAACTTTATTTTATTATTATTTTTTATTATTATAGCGATCATAGTTTTACATCTTACGTAATAATTTGAAGTGTAAGTAATGATCTTACAACCACCAATCACCAAAAACGTCGGAAAAATTAGGTTCCTTGTATGGGAACCCCCTTCAATTTTTAAATTTATTTCATTATTATTTTTTATTATTATAGCGATCATAGTTATAAATCTTTCATATTAATTTCAAGAGTAAGTAATGATCTTACCACCACCAATCACCGAAAACGTCGGAAAAATTACGTTCCTTGTATGGGAACCCCCTTCAATTTTTAACTTTATTTTATTATTATTTTTTATTATTATAGCGATCATAGTGATAAATCTTTTATAATAATTTCAAGAGTAAGTAATTATCTTACAACCACCAATCACTAAAAATTAAGTTTCTTGTATGAGAATTCTTTACTTTTTAACTTTATTTAATTATTTTCATCTGTTATTATAGCGATCATTGTGATAAATATTTTATAATAATTTTAAGAGTAAGTAAATATCTTACCACCACCAATCACCGAAAACGTCGGAAAAATTACGTTCCTTGTATGGGAACCCCCTTTAATTTTTAACTTTATTTTTTTATTATTTTTTATTATTATAGCGATCATAGTTTTACATCTTACGTAATAATTTGAAGTGTAAGTAATGATCTTACAACCACCAATCACCAAAAACGTCGGAAAAATTAGGTTCCTTGTATGGGAACCCCCTTCAATTTTTAGCTTTATTTCATTATTATTTTTTATTATTATAGCGATCATAGTTATAAATCTTTCATATTAATTTCAAGAGTAAGTAATGATCTTACCACCACCAATCACCGAAAACGTCGGAAAAATTACGTTCCTTGTATGGGAACCCCCTTTAATTTTTAACTTTATTTTATTATTATTTTTTATTATTATAGCGATCATAGTTATAAATCTTTCATATTAATTTAAAGTGTAAGTAATGATCTTACCACCACCAATCACCAAAAACGTCAAAAAAATTACGTTCCTTGTACGGGAACCCCCTTTAATTTTTAACTTTATTTTATTATTATAGCGATCGTAGTTATAAATCTTTCATATTAATTTCAAGAGTAAGTAATGATCTTACCACCACCAATCACCGAAAACGTCGGAAAAATTACGTTCCTTGTATGGGAACCCCCTTCAATTTTTAACTTTATTTTATTATTATTTTTTATTATTATAGCGATCATAGTGATAAATCTTTTATAATAATTTCAAGAGTAAGTAATTATCTTACAACCACCAATCACTAAAAATTAAGTTTCTTGTATGAGAATTCTTTACTTTTTAACTTTATTTAATTATTTTCATTTGTTATTATAGCGATCATTGTGATAAATATTTTATAATAATTTTAAGAGTAAGTAAATATCTTACCACCACCAATCACCGAAAACGTCGGAAAAATTACGTTCCTTGTATGGGAACCCCCTTTAATTTTTAACTTTATTTTTTATTATTTTTTATTATTATAGCGATCATAGTTTTACATCTTACGTAATAATTTGAAGTGTAAGTAATGATCTTACAACCACCAATCACCAAAAACGTCGGAAAAATTAGGTTCCTTGTATGGGAACCCCCTTCAATTTTTAACTTTATTTCATTATTATTTTTTATTATAATAGCGATCATAGTTTTACATCTTACGTAATAATTTGAAGTGTAAGTAATGATCTTACAACCACCAATCACCAAAAACGTCGGAAAAATTAGGTTCCTTGTATGGGAACCCCCTTCAATTTTTAGCTTTATTTCATTATTATTTTTTATTATTATAGCGATCATAGTTATAAATCTTTCATATTAATTTCAAGAGTAAGTAATGATCTTACCACCACCAATCACCGAAAACGTCGGAAAAATTACGTTCCTTGTATGGGAACCCTCTTTAATTTTTAACTTTATTTTATTATTATTTTTTATTATTATAGCGATCATAGTTATAAATCTTTCATATTAATTTAAAGTGTAAGTAATGATCTTACCACCACCAATCACCAAAAACGTCAAAAAAATTACGTTCCTTGTACGGGAACCCCCTTTAATTTTTAACTTTATTTTATTATTATAGCGATCGTAGTTATAAATCTTTCATATTAATTTCAAGAGTAAGTAATGATCTTACCACCACCAATCACCGAAAACGTCGGAAAAATTACGTTCCTTGTATGGGAACCCCCTTCAATTTTTAACTTTATTTTATTATTATTTTTTATTATTATAGCGATCATAGTGATAAATCTTTTATAATAATTTGAAGAGTAAGTAATTATCTTACAACCACCAATCACCAAAAATTAAGTTTCTTGTATGAGAATTCTTTAATTTTTAACTTTATTTAAATATTTTTATTTGTTATTATAGCGATCATTGTGATAAATCTTTTATAATAATTTCAAGAGTAAGTAAATATCTTACCACCACCAATCACCGAAAACGTCGGAAAAATTACGTTCCTTGTATGGGAAACCCCTTTAATTTTTAACTTTATTTTATTATTATTTTATATTATTATAGCGATTATAGTTATAAATCTTTCATATTAATTTCAAGAGTAAGTAATGATCTTACCACCACCAATCACCGAAAACGTCGGAAAAATTACTTTCCTTGTATGGGAACCCCCTTTAATTTTTAACTTTATTTTGATATTATTTTATATTATTATAGCGATCATAGTTGTACATTTTTCGTATTAATTTGAAGTGAAAGTAATGATCTTACCACCACCAATCACCGAAAACGTCGGAAAAATTACGTTCCTTGTATAAGAAACCCCTTTAATTTTTAACTTTATTTTATTATTATTTCTTTTTAATATAGCGATCCTAATTGTACATCTTTTATGTAAATTTTAATAGTAAGTAATGATCTAATCACCACCAATCACCGAAAACGTCGGAAAAATTACGTACCTTGTATGGGAACCCCCTTTAATTTTTAACTTTATTTTATTATAATTTTTATTATTATAGTGATCATAGTTGTACATCTTTCATATTAATTTAAAGTGTAAGTAATGATCTTACCACCACCAATCACCGAAAACGTCGGAAAAATTACGTTCCTTGTATGGGAACCCCCTTTAATTTTTAACTTTATTTTATTATTATTTTTTATTATTATAGCGATCATAGTGATAAATCTTTTATAATAATTTGAAGAGTAAGTAATTATCTTACAACCACCAATCACCAAAAATTAAGTTTCTTGTATGAGAATTCTTTAATTTTTAACTTTATTTAAATATTTTTATTTGTTATTATAGCGATCATTGTGATAAATCTTTTATAATAATTTCAAGAGTAAGTAAATATCTTACCACCACCAATCACCGAAAACGTCGGAAAAATTACGTTCCTTGTATGGGAAACCCCTTTAATTTTTAACTTTATTTTATTATTATTTTTTATTATTATAGCGATCATAGTTATAAATCTTTCATATTAATTTCAAGAGTAAGTAATGATCTTACCACCACCAATCACCGAAAACGTCGGAAAAATTACGTTCCTTGTATGGGAACCCCCTTTAATTTTTAATTTTATTTTGATATTATTTTTTATTATTATAGTGATCATAGTTGTACATCTTTCGTATTAATTTGAAGTGTAAGTAATGATCTTAAAGCCACCAATCACCAAAAACGTCAAAAAAATTAAGTTTCTTCTATGGGAATTCTTTAATTTTTAACTTTATTTAATTATTATTATTTATTATTATAACGATCATAGTTGTACATCTTCCATATTAATTTGAAGTGAAAGTATTGATCTAACCACCACCAATCACCGAAAACGTCGGAAAAATTACGTTCCTTGTATGGGAACCCCCTTTAATTTTTAACTTTATTTTATTATTATTTTTTATTATTATAGCGATCATAGTGATAAATCTTTTATAATAATTTGAAGAGTAAGTAATTATCTTACAACCACCAATCACCAAAAACGTCGGAAAAATTATATCAGTTCTACATCATTCATGAAAATTCAAAGTGTAAATAATGATCATACAACCTTTTATCACCAAAACGTCAAAAAAATTATGTTTCTTGTATGGGAATTCTTTAATTTTTAACTTTATATTAATATTTATTTTGGTTATTATAGGGATCATAGTTGTACATCATTCATGGAAATTTGAAGTGTAAGTAATGTTCAGACAACCACTTATCTCCAAAAACGTCGAAAAAAATGTTTCTTGTATGGGAATTCTTTAATTTTTAACTTTATTTAATTATTTCCCTTCAAATCTTGATATTTACTTAAAGGTTCCTTAGTATCTAATCTAAGGATCTGACCTGAGATATCTACGTAAAAGCCAAAAACTTCAATAAAACAAGCCCGCAGTTTCTTTTATAGAAACAGGCCGAATGCAGCACCTCTTGGTGGTCTAAAATCGTAAAGCGTATTTGAGAATCTGATCTGATAATATCTACTTAACACAAAAAACCTCATCAAAATGAACCTAGTTTTTCTGTAGAAATACGGTTAATGCAGCACACCTTAGTGGCTGGTATCCATAAAACGTACCTATCTAAGAATATGATTTGAGCATATGTCCATGTAACGCATAAAACCTCATCAAAATCAATCAAGTAAATTTATCGAAACAAGTGTAATTCCGCACACCCTAATGGCTGATAACCACAAAATGTATCAAAGAATCTGAACTGAGAAGATATCTATGTGACCCTATGTAAGCCTATTTCAGAGAGGAATAATCTTATTCCTCTTCGGAGGAATCAGCATTTTTTTGAAAGCGCCTTTGTGGTGACGTGTTTCCACAAAATAATAAATTCATTCTTGTGGCGTATTTCAAGAGCATGTTACATAACTACGAAATAAAGATATTTGACTTTGAATTTGACCGCCCAAGAATCTGATTTGTAATGTTATTTATGTTATGCAAAAACTTCATTAAAATCAGTTTGTTTTTTTATAGAAACACGCCGGATGCGGCCCGTCCTGGTGATCGATCTTATCTGAAATGATAATTATGTAACGCAAAAAACCTCATCAAATTCAACCTAGTTTTTTCATAGAAGCACGCCTGATGCAGCATCTTCTAGTGGGTGATAACTATAAAACGAATCTGAGAAAATATCTATGTAACGATAAAAACCTCACCAAAATCAGCCCAGTTTTTTTTATTGGAAACAGGAATATAACGTGTTGTCAAAATCAGCTCTGTTTTTTTGATAGAAACACGCCTGAAGTAGCACCTCCTGGTCGTCTTTAAACGTAAAGCCTACCTAAGAATCTGACCTGAGATCATATCTATGTAACGTAAAAAACCTCATTAAAATCAGCCCAGTTTTTTTTATTAGAAACAGGTATAACGTAGCATCCCCTAGAGGCTGATACTGTAAAAGGTATCAAAGAAAGATTGGTATCTATGTAACGTTGAAAACCTCGTCAAAATCAGCTCAGTTTTTTTAATAGAAACACGCCTAAAGTAGCATCTCCTGGTGGTCTTTAACCGTAAAGCCTATCTAAGAATCTAATTCGAAATATTATCTATGTAACGTATGAAACCTCATCAAAATCAGCTCAGTTGTTTTATGAAAACACATTTAATGCAGTACCCCCAAGTGGCTGTTATGATCACCCCACTTGGAGTATTATTAATTAATGTATTTTATTTTCAATTCTGCAAATATATGAAAAAGTAAATAATACGCTATATACAGAAAACAAACGAAAACATTTCTTCGTATTCAAGAATAATAACTTCTGCTTACGCTTGTCGCGTTGGTTGTAGGACCACTGAATTTATTTTGTCACGCGATGGTTTTAATTTAACATAATATTTTAAAATTATCACTCCTAAGATATTAATTTAAATTGTATGGCGTAAAAGACATTTGATAAGGATTAACAGAGTATCCTTGTAAATAGCTTTCCAATTATTACATCATATCGACGCTGTAGAGTGAAGACCTCGTATGTAATTTTTATTAATTTTAATTTTTCTTTGCTTTGTTACAACGAATAACTCGTAAAGCATGTTTGTAACGAGTCCGTTTTTCCAAATTTATTAATTTTAGGCCATCCAGCGTGTCCATGAAAACCACGTATATACGTTCATTTATATGAACCTTGCGTAGTTTGTGAGGTAATCACGTTTATGTGATGGAGTTTTGCTGTTTGGACACTTTGGGACATACGAGGTCTTTACAGCATCGATATGTGACAATTTTTTTTAAATTAAATTAGGTATAGTAAGGTATCCTTGAAAGATAGAAATTTGCCATAGAGGACTTTTCTTTAGACCTGTAATGGAGAAAAGATTCCTTTATACATCAACCTAAAGCCTGTTAGGTAGCGTTTTCGATGAAAGCTCCCAGTCGGTTTGATTTTAACACGCTTTTATTAGGTCGACCTATATGTGGGGTTAAATTCGCTTCCTAAGATTCCATAATCTTAGGAAGCGAATTTAACCCACGTCTTATCGTCATGAAAATTGGTGTTGTATGCAATTCTGATGACTATTCAATAATATGATACGGTCGATCTGATCTCATGATAGAGCCGGAAGGTAGAAACTGGAACTCCGTGATGGCACATCGTATCATAGCCGTGTTTAGGCTTGTTAGAAAGGTCTTGCTGTGAACTTTGATCATGATTAAGTTTCAAGGTCTGATGATGAAGCCGGAAGGTAGGAACTGGAACTTTGCAATGGCACATAGTGAACTTTGACCATGGTTAAGTTCACATGTTAAGTTCATTAATTGAATGGTACTGTTACGCCGGGATGGGCGTCGGTTTAAAAAAAAAACAATTTTTAAGATTTATTAATATTTAATTAACTAAACTTTTACAAATAATACTTTATAATTAAATAGAACAATATTTATCGTTAGTACAGACGTCTGTCTTTGATCTTAATTCTAGCAGAGTGACGAAAGGAATTGTATGAAATGTGTTTAGGTAGGGGTATTTATACTACTCCACCTAGATGGTAGGCCAGCGTGAGAATGTTGTCGACCGATGCTTTCCGCAAATTCAGCGAGCTAGATGTAATGGAAAAGAACCGCTGGCCAGTTATGACGTATGTGCTCAGCAAAATGTGTGGCTAACATTCGTCTACCAAATAAATTATAACAGTACCTATGACTCTTTATTAACATAGAATCGAATAGAAAGTATAATTAAAGCTGTAAAATTACGTGTCGAATAATTATGAAATTACGTGTCGAATTTAATGCTTAGTTTCGAGTAAACGTAAGGATAAGCGCTTAACCTTAGGTAGATTAGGTAGGCCTAATTCCCATGGGTCAATGGGCATAGATGCTAGTGCTGAAGTCATTGAGCATAGATGCCAGTGCTAAAGTAATTCCTATTCGTACAATGTTACGATAAGGTATGTAGTTGCCAGTGCTAAATGCGGTATAACTTGAATTGTTATGAAATAACATTAAAGGTAGAATAGTCGATGTTTCTATAATAGTTATAAATTGTGGTTGTGCTCGCGGTGGCCGGCAGACATTGTCTTATGACACTGTTTGCCCGGTGATATATTTATTTCAGGCATGAACGACAGTCACAGGGTTCAGCCAATATGACTGGTGTACTATATGTATATATGAAAATTCAATTACCTAACTTGACATCGGTAAGCATATTTATAGTTCCCTTGAAGTAAGTAGGTCTAACAGTAGTAAATCACAGAAGTGATGTTATTCATAAACAAATCCATTATAATGACAAAGACTCCATGACACATTTCGTGACAACATACGAAATAGCATTTCAGAATCTTTTTTCTTTTCCAGTGTGTATTTTACATTTGGGACGTGGGTCACACTGATGTCACACCAAATATGCACCAAATTGTACACACCTCGCTGCCCGCTCGGTGGTACCTGTGCATTGAGCACTCGCAGGCAACTCAGAGCGGCAAAGATCTGTAAATGCATGTACTTACACAAGTGCATAATACTCACACTTGTTTTTTTAACTCACAAGAAAAATGCATTCAATCCTTATAAAATCTGGTGGAAAAATAAGGATTGAACACGTATAAAAACGCAAAATATAATACTTTAAATGACGTAAAGGGGGTGATCGTATAGGTGATCGACCAGCAATCTTCACCGTGGTTGTATGGCTCATCGGCATAGAAGTAAGAGTAATATATGTATAATAGTAAGACCAGAACATATTTCCACTTCTACACCGATGAGTCATAAAACCGCGGTGAAGCTCGATCGCTGGTCAATCGCTGCCTTAAAAGTTAGTGTGATAAGATCAAGATAATAATTCCTTTATACGGTTTCAAAATGTGAGGCAGTTATAGGAACTCACTCCAAGTCGAAGCTCGATATGACCATGAATATATATGAAGATAACGCGTTATGGCAACAAAAATGTACCTACGCAAAAAATATACACCACGACTTCATATTTTGAAATATGCATTGTGAATTTGAATTTAGTTTGATCCATATGTAAAATTCATAGGTACTGAAAAAAAATATATAAAGATTCTGAAATTACATTTCACTCGGAGGAATAAAACCGGTACCTAATAATGAATTTAACCATAGTCAATGTTCGCATTTCAATGAAAATGCGCATGGCGCATGGTCTGTCTTTTCCTCTGTGGAATTGATATAAATTTTCAAATTCTCGATACTGGCAATGTAAGTTTTTGACATCTACTAGAGATGAATAAAATTACAAATGGCGTTTACGTAGAATAGACAGATGTGTTGTTCACGGCCACGATGGGCGATGATTCTTTGATATTACGAGAAGATGGTTTTTTACGGATACCCTTCCCCGTGGCTACGTTAGCGTATCATACTAATTTAAATGTAATTTTGTTAAAGACTACTTCAGGTGTTTGTCACGTTTTGGATGTCAATTCTGGTGTGATTCTCCAATCTAGTTCACTAGGAGCGGGTAAGTTTATTGTTGTGAAACATATAATTTGTAAGTTTTATTATAATCATTACAATAAATCCCAAACTAATTGTTGTATTGTGAAATATTTCATAATTCTGTATATGGGGTATGTACTCTGATCATCATATTATGGCCTACATTGTTTCGTCGTTTGACAGTTCCCAATAAACATTCCTATGTTATTTGAGAATCTATTTGGATTATCCATTTCAGATGGTATAGAGTATGTTCCTGGTGCGGATCGTATATTTCTATGGGACCAGCATGGCGTGTGCGCTCGCACGGACTACAATGGTGTACTTTTGTTAAATACAGCCCTCCAGTTACCTCTTACATCTGCACAAACGGACTCTCCTATAAAAATAGAACTTGTTCTCTCAGAGGTCAGAAGAATCCACATGCTAATGAACGATATATTAATTACGGGTAGTGCTTTATAAATCTGCCTGACAAAAAGTTTAAAAATACAATATACATATATTCAGGCTTAAGGGGGAAGGGTGAGGGAACCTACTACAGTAAATATTTTTTAATCGAAATGTAAAGAAAAATATTAAGCTTTGTGGTGGCTCGCCACTTGCTTCACTTCTTACATTGATACAAGCAAAACTTTACTCAGTCTATTATTTTTGAAATGGCGAAGGAAAATCCTATTGTGATTGAATTTACAATTGATCATTGATATGAATCAGGCAGGTTTAGAACGCCGATCCTGATAGCACACTTATATATGATAAGATTAACTAATCAACAGTGAATGACTTATTAAAATAGTGAATGAATTACATTTATAACCTTATATGAATTAATTATACCAGTTTATTCTTTAATAAATTTGACCCCTAACTTCAGTTTTTTTTTGTCAGAAATAAATCTAGCTCACAAGTTTATATGTCTAAAATTAGGTCACTAAACTATATTTTTTATTCATGTTTCAATATAAAGTTAATGATGTAAATATTTCAACTATAATTTTTTATGTAGCATTCTAATATATAACTCAGGTTTTATTTTAAGCTAAGAAAAAATAAATTATGCCAATCAGTTGCATAAAATTTTAGGCTAAACTCTTAATCAATTCAAATTGTTAATTTTAGAAGCAATGCCACTGCATGTATTTCAAAGTTTAATTAATTAATAATTAATTTCCAGGCAGTCCTCCTGTATCAATGTTTGCACAGTTTAAATCCACTGTCGATTGAAGGTTTATCAGAATTTGTTAAAGAGCTTAACAATGCAATTGATAGAGAGCCAGCACGGCGAGGTGTCAAAGCACAGAAGGTAATTTACAAACTATACTGATATAAATACATAAGTGTGTTTTTCCTTTCTATGTGTAAAGAAGCAACAAAACGATACATTATCTGCATGGCAATAGTTTGACCTGTCAGATGCATAATTACAATATTGATCATAAATTAAAATTACCCCGTACGTTAGAGCTTCCGTTTTGTTGAAGTCTAAAGCACGCCCATCCTAAGTTTCTTGAATATTATAATAAAATGGTGATATTTTCGTAGACACTTAGTGGTTAACTATGTTCTAAATAATATTTATCATAGAAAGATCCTAGGACGGCTCCAAAATATACCCCCACCATGTGGAAGCGCTGGTACAACGTATGTACTGCACACGCCTGGGTCATATTCACATAAAAACTCACAGGTACAGATGCTGTACCATACGCATCCTAAGGGTTAAGGGATAAATAATGACAGGTTATTCTTTGTCCTGATCGAACATTCCCATGGGTTACAAAGTAACCAAGGTTCTAAATGAATGACTAACAGCACTTTGGTCGTGAGATGGAATAATATTGACAGTAGATCTCAAGAATTGAGAGTATACATATATATTGCTCAGAAGTAGCACCAATTGAATGTGTGCGTGTACCCAATATATAATTCTAAGGATGCACCATAGTGTGTGTGACAATATGCAATATATCATTTTGAAAATGCACCTTTTGATTGTGGGTGGGCACACAATATACCTATCATTATAAGGATGCAGTGTTTGAATGTGCGTGTATTGGATTATTGAAAGAGGGTAATTAGGAATATTCAAAATTATTTCCACAATGGGCACTTGGTATGCAAATGTCTTTAAACTAAAAGAGCTACAAACAATGGGAATATGTTGAGTGAGAGGTACATAACATGGAACAGAGGAGCATTCTATAGTTTTTAATTTATTATAACATCACTTGTTGCAATTTCAAACAGATTTTACCACATGTAAAATAACACTTATTCCGTGATTAGTCATGATCCATAATAAGAAAACAGTCCATGCACACAATAAATCATTCTAAGGGGGCAACATGTGAATCTAAGAAGGCACTGCTTGAATTTGGTGCACAATAACTCATTCTAAGGATCCACCATGCAAATGTGTTTGTGCACACAATAAATAGATCTTAGGAGACACAGTTTGAATGTGTGCATGCACGAAGATAATTTAAGCAGTTCCCATGGCTAGTCATAACCTATACCTCATTAGACTGATATATCTATAGGAGTGTGTCGCAATAGCCCGAGCGCAGCGAACATGTTCGAAGTTTAGAAGCCGGTGCGGGCGTGGTTTGAATCCTGGCATGTTCCAATGAGTTTTTCTGATTTAAATACATAAGTATCACTGACTCCGTGCCTCGGAGAGCACATTAGTCATCGGCTAATATAATAATAATAGCTAAACAGATACCATCAACAGATGGCAGTCGTTAAAATCCACCAACGTGCACTGGAGCAACGTGGTGGATTAAGGTCCAAGGCACTCACCCTGAGGGAGGCCTAAGCCCCTGCAGTGGGGCATAATGGGCTGGTGGAATGGAATAGAAAATTTATAAGACTAATAGTGATATGGCCGTAGGAATGGGAACACATACACAAATGTTATGAATGTCCATACAGGAGGAGTTGTGATCAATAGCTCAATAGGTCAATAGCTAGTGCCATCATAAATTTTATAGCCTTGTACGCATTCATCTATCTGTAGATCTTTAATTACGCTAATTGTAAATTGATTAACTGTTATCTTTGTTTTGTATGAAGATTTCTTTTAACAGCATAAAATAAGATGTCCATGTCAATTTGTGTTATACATTGTATCTAACAACAGTTGTTATAACAGTTACACTGTGTTATGAAACACTGGTCATATCTTTGAATTATTAACTGGAGATTGAATTTTAATTTTTAAGGGAATGTCGTGCTTATAAAAGTTTTTTTTTTATTAATATATACATCACAACAACGTCCAGGCAATTAATGAATTGTTTGTAACTAATCATTTTCTATTGCATTCAAGTATATAGCTAGACATATTATGTTCTCTTTTATCAGAAAAAACATACTTAAACTTAATAAAACTTAACCAGTAGTTCATAAACTAATCAGAGAAAAACATAATTGGTCACATTACATCTGAAACATTAGTTAAACTCTGTTTAATCTACAATTAATTTGACAAGTGGATTTGGAACTCAGATATTGCTTACAGTTACAGCATTAAACATTTTTTTTTATAATTTTTTTTTTTTTTTTCCTCCTGCCCTTATCCCACTCTAAGTGGGGTCGGCACAACATGTGTTCTTCTTCCATTCATCTCTGTCAGTCGTCATCTCAGTACTCACACCTTTCACACACATATCCTTTCTGACGCAATCCATCCATACCTTCTTGGGTCGTCCCCTACCCCTACATCCCTCCACATTCATACTCATCACTTTCCTTGTAATATGCCTTTCATTCCTTCTCATCACCATTATAAAATAAATTGAACAAATGTGTTGAATAATATATTTGGAAATACTACAAGTAATAGGTGGCCCTTTTGATTTTGAATTAATTCAAAATTAAGAATCCCAGGTTAATAGATAAAATAAAATGTAAAAAAAAACGATATGCAGGTACACACAACAGGCACTTTTGCAATTTATAGTTTCACCTAATAAATTTTTTATATTAATGGATTCTACTTATTTTTTATTTTCTAATAAATTTACTTACAATACTATAACTAATTCTTAAATGGTGATCAAATAAAACTAATTTAATAATCCACCCTTCGTTGTCCCCCGACGCAAATGTGCCCATGATGCTCATCGCATTGCTGTGATAAATTGCAATGGCAATTCTTTGCATCAGGAAGGAATTAATTCAAAAACAAAAAGGCCACCTATTACTTGTAGTATTCCTAAATATACTATTCAATACATTTGTTCAATTTATTTTATAATAGTATTAAAAAAAATTTTAATTAGTTCATGTTTAAATGTATGCATTGTATGATATTTACGTGTTAATACATAATTTCATATATTGAATGTTTAATTAAAATTAGTTCTTTGGTTTACATACAAAGAAATGAATAGAAAGATAAGAAAAAATTAAAAAAAAAAAAGTTCAGAGAAAACAAATATAAAATATCTTCCTTATACAGACATGAACGATTTACTAACATATGCATTTTTTATATATGGGTTGTTAAAAAGGCCTGTTACACTTTGCCATACTAATTATCCCCATTAGTAGGGCTGAGTACAATTTTGTTATATTTATCCCTACTGAATGGTAACTCTAAGTATGAACAGAAAATAATATTTTTATTACATTTGTCCTCATTGTCAGACATTTGAAAAGATTTATTTTGAAGTACAGTTACATTGTAACTTATTTTGACTTGGCATAGATGCGGAGTTTAAAAGATAATGGCCAGTTTTGAAACCCCTATTAGCCCTACCAGTGGGGATAACTAGCATGAGCTTGTGTAACAGATTATTTAAAAGTCTGTTAGATTTTAAAATTATTTTTCACACTGGTCTTTCTCTTCATTCATCTGTCTGTCAAATTCCTTCATCTCAAAAATCATCTCATGTAGAAATTTGAATTTGGAAATAATTATACACTATGTTGACCATATTTCAATATCAATCATTTAAAAATAGGCAATAAGTAAATTTAGGGTGGTCAAAATGTAGTATGTATAACTGATCTGTGTTTCTATTAAAAAACTAGAATGGCCAAACAATGTGATATTTAAACCGTTACTCTTACTCTTGTGTATTAAATAATTAAAAATGTCATAAATAATTTCCGTCGTTGAAAGTTTAAAATTTTTCTTAACCCATTTTTTTTTTTCTGGACATTATCCAAAAAACCTTGTGACTGTTAAAAATTAAACGCACCATTTATATGGTCACTTTTAAAACATCTAATCTCTTTTATTTTTGTTGATGTGAGAAAGGCTGACTGGTAATAGTATTTGTACACTCACACAAGCATGTTTTCAAAGTGTTGTTAGTGCCAGCTTTGGTTGGACTGCTTGTACTGTTTTATAATATAGATATGAGATTATATATATGTATTATAAAGATGTTCAAACATGTATGTATATTAGTTGTTGGTACCCATAATATAGGTTCTGCATTGATTGGGACTAATAAATGACCTTGTGTGAGATGTCAGTTATTATAGGTAATTGAAAATGAATGTTATATAAAAATTATAAAATTTTACAGTGGAGTACAGCGACCATCCAACTGCCACAATCCACTCTACGCACGGTGATGACTATGGTAGTTCAAGAGCTGAAAGGTCAGAACCGAAGGATTCCGGCTTTAGCGATAGCATCTGCGGTTGGTCAGTGTGCCAACGAACTGGTGATCGGCTCTCGAGATGAAGATGCAAGGGCTTTGATGTACTCTGAAGCAGATAGGAAACAGACTTTCAAGAGGTGGCCTCACATGGATTACAAGTGAGTATGCTTTTATTACAACTAAGTTTAAGATCGTTGTAATGAGAATCGATGCTGAGCCGAATTAAAAAATTTATTGGATTTATATCAGTGGTTATATCAGTGCCACATTAAACTAAAATATAATTAGAAACCAAATTCAACCTTCCGGCTAACAAGTTATCAGTATAATCTCATGCTTTGTGTTTGCCAAGTCCAATAAAAGTACAAGTTTTGAATAAAGTTGAATCAAGTATAGAATGGGTTACTCAGTTCGTTTTAGGATCTCAAAATTTTTCATGTTGAAAGTATTGCGAGACTTAGCTAATTCTTTACAGGAAGGGGCAAAATAGAATAATTTTAAAAAGTTTTAGCAAGTGTATCATATGCCATATCAAATGAAAAGGCTGTTATACAAAATACAAATATGTTTTTAAATAATTTTAAAATACTTAGAGTAAGATATGTTAAAGAAAATATATGAAAATATAGCTTTCCCCATGCCATTGTGGATACTACTGAGCATAGGATTTAAAAAAAATATGAAATGTAGTGCCTCATAGTTTATGGAAAAACTTAAACAATAATCCTTAGTCTTCAAATTCCCATTGGCAACGGAAAATATTAGTGAAGAACAAATATGTATAAAATGTGTTGTTTGATTCCACTGAGGCTAATAAGTTCAATTTCATTAAGCTAGTGTTTACTATAGTAGCTCGTTTTTTTATTATAATGGCGCATATCATTCTATTGGTGCTATACGGCTTCCGTATGTCAAAAGGAATCCTTCCAGCATAACTTTGCTGTCTGTCTGTCAAGACCTTTTTTCTCAAGGACGTGTGGAGGTTAATATTAAATACTTAGGTCTACAGTCCCTTAGAGCCATAAAAAAAATCAAGCTTCTAAGTCAACGCGATCAAAAAATATGGCCATTCTTGCCACATGCTTTGACACTCACAAGTACTTAAGTACTTCCCGTTGACTTAAAATTATGTTTGACAAGAAGCAAGGTCTCATCGCACAAGTAAAGGAAAAAATTTAAAAATTGTTAATTTATAGTTATAGCACATAACATTACATAATGATGCAACTACGGTAAGCTGTATATTATAGTCGACGTGTTTATAAACCGATGACTATAATAGCCAGCTGTATAATAGTAAGCTGTATATTATAGTCGAGGTGTTTATAAACCTGTAGTACGTGACATCACCCTTAGCATAAGCATAGGTATAAGTATACATGTATGCATGTTAGTATGTAAGAACAGTCTGAATACAACCTTTGACCAATCACAACGTGTCACACATTTACTTAAAAGTCTTTTATTTTATTAAGATATCAGATGGCGACCCTGCGAAAAAAAGGTGTTAAATTCAAAATCCTCACGCCGGCATCCAAGTATTGAAGTACAAATGTAAAAATGTAAATATGTAAAATATAATAATAAATAATAGTGTAAAATAAATATAAAATAACATAAAAATAAAATAAAAATGAATAAAATTAAAAATCTATAAAAATAAAATTTTACTATAAGAAGATTAAATATAATTAATAATAAGAATTTTTTTTAAATTTAATAAAATAAAATACAAAAATTAAAAGTTATAATGTAAGAAGATTTATAAATCAATTAAATATAAAAATTAAAAGAAAAAATATCAAAATGATAAATTTAGTGGAAATCGATTCAAAAATCGATACACATCAACATAATGTGGAAAATTACTTCACAAATTTAAGCACGGCTGCGCATATATGAAGAATATAATTGTTATTTTAAATGGCTTAAAAAATGCCATGAAAAATGCCATGAAGCATATGAAAAGGATTGCGATGAAATCCAGCATTTAAATCGTGAGAAATAAAAGTGCCGTGAAAGTGAAAAGGTCATTATAGTGAAAAGTGAAAAATTAAATCACGAAAAGGTTTATAAATTGTCATAGACATTTCACGAGGTGAATGCCTAATTTGTCAATTTATTTTACAACATTTTAAATTGTAGTTAAAATTTTTCTCTCTTTTTTCAATTATTGTTTAATTTAAGGAAAATTTTTAGAATTTATAAAATTTATTGGTAATGTTTTATAGTATACAGATTGTCTATTATACTTTTAAGTTAAGTAATTTCTTAGTTAAATAATTTTGTGTAAACTATTTTCAATGTATTTTGTGTCATTTAAAATTAGTTAAGTAATTTCTTGTAAACTGTTTTTTTTTTTTCAATTTTGTAATTTTGTGTCATTTAAAATTTTGTGTCATTTAAAAAGTGTATTTCTATTGTGTTAAAGTGTGTTTCTATTGTGTTTATTGTTAGTCATAAGACATGTTAGTTATAAGCTGAGTTGAATACTCAAAGAGAAAAATTTCTCTTTAGGAAAATTATAAAAATTGCTATAGAAAAATTATTGTCCAAAGTCATACGACCAAAGTTCACATAGCAACGAGGTCAAGCGGCGGATATGAGTCACGCCGTCCGGACCCGAACAAAGAAGTCACAGAAACACTCAAGGGTATGTTTACATAAGGCTCGAGTTCACGAAAACGAACGAGCACAGACGAATATGACGCATCGCATATCAAGCAGTGCGATAAAAACTTCTTAAGTAAAGAAAAGAGTTTACGTGATAACGATATAAACAATCGGCCTGATCACCCGAAAGTTGTATAGTTAAAACGAATGATTAATAGATTTGTATTGATTGAAAGAAAGATAATAAATAAAAATAGAAGCGAATGAAAAATAAATTATGAAAAATGCAATTTACTTAAAATTTTGAATTTTCGTTACGAATGTCGCGAGCCGAATTCGTTAACAAAAATTTGTTTTAATAAAAACAAATAGGAAAATTAAATAGAAAATTTATAGAAAATTACATTGTATAACAAAATGTGTAATATTGATAAGAATTGTTTAGAAATAAAAAACAAAATATTTTTTATTGTAGTAATTTTTTTTTATTATCGTATTTTCTATGTTATAAAAGTTTATCATTGTCGTAGTTTTATATGTTCTAAATTTTTTTTTTTCTATTTTGTCGTAAAATTTTTTTTAAAATATTGTCATAAAAATTTTGTATTATTGTTTACTTTAGATTATGAAAAAATTTTGCATCTTAATGAAAATTTTTCTTCAAAATGGCCCCGGTGGTGTAGTACGTGACATCACCCTTAGCATAAGCATAGGTATAAGTATACATGTATGCATGTTAGTATGTAAGAACAGTCTGAATACAACCTTTGACCAATCAACACGTGTACTCATTTAAACCAGTCTTATTTTATTAAGATATCAGACCGATGACTATAATAGCCAGCTTACTGAGTACGAGTATCATACGACGTTTTTCAATACATTTGCGATTCAATTTAGGTAGATACTTCAAATGCAATAATGGCGGGAGCTAAGGCCGCGAGCGGGTTGCTTTTCGCGGTTTACGTATGCGTCACAAACAAAATGCTCGTTTGTAATTGGTGTAAAGTAAAAAGTCCTAGTACTGTAAAATAAAACATTACGGTACAAATTTCGATGTCGTAATGACCATATTAATACCAAATGTATTGAATAAAAAAGGTTTAAATTAATATATGCGATTACATGACACCTGGCAGTGAG
Organism: Luffia ferchaultella; assembly: GCA_949709985.1. Classification (NCBI taxonomy): domain Eukaryota; kingdom Metazoa; phylum Arthropoda; class Insecta; order Lepidoptera; family Psychidae; genus Luffia; species Luffia ferchaultella. The sequence continues at coordinate 3,488,020 of OX453256.1, read as the reverse complement.
TAGCGATAACCTTTGGGGTACACCCTCGTCTGGTATTTTTTATTGAATCAGTCTAAATATTATCAGAAAAATATTATAGTTCTCTATGTTTTTAGGGATCTGTACCCAAAGGATACCAACGGAAACCCTATTACTAAGGTTCCAATGTCACTTGTCCATCTGTCTGTCTGTCCGAGGGTTGTATCCTCTGAGCCATAATAGGTAGTCACTTTAAATTTTCACTGAGTGTGTATCACTATAGCCACTATAACAACAAATAATAAAAATTGAATAAAGCTAAAAATCAAAGGGGGGTCTACATACACAAAACGTGTTTTTTTTTCTGATGTTTTTAGTGTTTGTTGGTTGTGAGATCATTACTTTCCCTTGAAATTTTCATGAAGTATGTATGGGTGCTATAACTACAAGTAACAATAATAAAGTTAAAAGGGGTCCCCATACATACGTTGTTGTGATCTATACGTTATACAAAGAACATGTTTTTTTATATTGTATGGTGGTATGGAACCCTTCGTTTACAAGTCTGTCTCGCACTTGGCCGGTTTTTTAAAATATTGTATCAATGAACATAAAATGTAACAGTTTTAGGTAGCCCCATGGCTATGAATAACATTGTTATCGCATTGCAATATTAGTCACCAGCAACATTAGTCACCACTATCATTGCAGTGTGATTATTATATCTTACAGCTCTGAATTGTTAATTATTTGTTTTAACCTCAGATCAGTCGTGTTCACCATCCGCTCGACCTTCTCGGGGGTGACTGGCCACTATTTGTAGTAGATAGGTAGTGTTGAAGGGTCAAATACCATCCTGTAAACTTCCTTTGTTCTTTTGAAATATATTTCAAGTTTTCATGTATCACAAGCATTGGTGTGATATTATTTGATAAATTTGTATTTCATTGATGTTTCATTAAGTTTAGTAGGGTTGATTAGTTTACATGTAAACAGTTACATGAAAAATTTTATATTAAGACAATTTATCTCAATGCATTAAAACAGTCATAATATTCTTTGTGTCCGATATGTTTTTGCTGGTGAAAATTACCATGACCTGTTCTTTAGATGGGCATTACCAGCCAGAATGGCCCAGGCAGGTTTTTACCATCAACCCTCGCCAAGTGGTGATGACCGTGCGATGTGCTTCACGTGTATGGTGTGTCTGGTCTGCTGGGAAAAATCAGATGAACCTTGGGTCGAGCATGAGAGGCATTCACCGAACTGTCCATTCGTTCGTGGAGAATACACACACAATGTGCCAATATCTGTGAGTATAAAGTATAGTTATATACTGTGGCGCGTTCAGGGTGAACTTTGTAGCACCCATAAAATCCACCACCGACATATGATATATGTATTAATATTTGTAACGTGTATGATTTGATTGACGTGTACAGTTTCAATAAAAAAAGTATATATGACAAAAATATATGATAAGGGGTACTCACGCTAAAATATTGGTGGGAGTTATTCCGGGTGTCTTGGATGAGGCTCAGACACTAGATATCAGACTTTTATATCAAGGACCGTATCTTTGAAGGTTGAAGGTCGCAGTATCATACAAATACTATCTGTATTGTCTTATTAAAAAAGTGTTTTGTATAAAATCAATAGGTATAGAACCTTTGATTACATTTTGATGCCATACCATATTATTTATAATTATATCATATTGTAGGATGTAATATTTTATTACTGCTGCCTTAAAACAGCTACATGTTACTATAAATATAGTCATGTCCGACATTCTGTATACCATCAGATATTATTGTGTTTTTTAGGTCACAAATGCTACTGCCTGCGCTACCCCATGTCCCAATGTCACAATCGTATCTAAAGGCAACACGGGCGATCTCATCGCTTCTGGCACTCCAGATGGCAATGTCAATATTTGGAAGTTCGATTGTGGTTTGAAGCTTGTTAAATTCATTCACATGTCACCTTATGATTCTATATTTATTGGGATTTTGAGCACCGACTGCAATAAAGTCTGGTCGGAGAGCCTAGAAAAAGACAGCTGTAAGTAATTATTGTTTATTATTTTAGGGCTTCTTTTAACAGCGTTGCATTAAAGGTAACTACGCAATGCGGCAGGTGTGAGTTCGCGCAGTCTATTGGTACAAGTAACAAGAGGGCCGATAGACAACACAGAACCAGCCCTTCCACACAGCGCGCCTGCCAAATATTAAATAATCTAGGTTCAGGAAAAATCGTCTAACATTCATTATCTTCCAAATTTTGAAATACTGGTTTATTTATTTAATAATCAATATAATAATTTTACTTGCCTGTAGTGAAACATATTTCTAGCATAAGTTTGGGTATTATTTTTGCCTCAAGAGCCCAAAATATACATGCTGAGCCAGAACCTTTTAGAACAAATAGATTTATGTATTTGCTACATTGTAAATTTTATTGTACCTCATGTGTTGTAATAAACGCTTTTATTATTATTATTATTAAAAACTTGATATGATTTCAGATACATATGATTTGGAGCTCACAGCCATGGCTTTTGTCGGGATGACTGGCCAACAGGAACTTTATCCTCAACAACAAAATACGAACACGAATGAGAAAGAGAATACTACCAACAAAACTAAACCTTCACTAATATGTGCAGTTACTATAACTAGAACCCGCACAGTACAGTCTGATCAACCTATAAAAGAAGACGATGCATATGGCAAAGCGTTGTTTGACTCTGGTATAACCGAAAAATCAAAGGAAAATGTAAAGGCAATGAATGATCAGAATGAAGCGAAGAGCAATATGGCGCCTACGAATAAACTCCTTTATCTACTCACATATGACATTACAAGCTCCTTATCTAGTTCCATCACAACTGTAGTACAAACTTCGAACAATAGTGGAAATTCAAAACCGGGAGGCAGTAAGAAAGTATGTACAGTAGCCAGATCCGACGACGCGAACATTTATGACGAGATATATTTGCAATATTCCGATGATGACACAGAGCTTCCACAGTGCACAAACAATATTTTAGAAGAACACATTAGTCATGTGATAAACTTGAATGCCTCTTCTAGCAAAGACAATGCCAAATCTTGGGCACCGAAAAATATAATAGTCACAAAACATTTCAAGGTATTACCACCTCCGCCTCCAACAGCTTTATTACCTGAACTGCCTGATCCAGGGCAAGTCAGCATGTTGGATTTTGTAGGAAAAATCTCACAAATGAAAAGTTGGAAAAGCAATTTGGAATCTGTCGGCACTAAACTCGCTGATCAAACTGATGCTGCTGTCCTCCAACAAGCTGATCCCATCACTCACTATCTTAACATGAATGGTGAAATATGCGACTTGAAGTGGTATGAAGGTGGTGAGAGTACAGAGAAAGTGAAAATCACAACCTTCGGAGGCAGTAAAGTCGCCACGCAGGTCGTTAACAACAGCAACAATGACGGTTTCGATAGTGATCCACCACAAGAAGAGGCTACGCAAGGTGTTGCGATACAGTGTCTGGCATTTCCCACCAATTTGTCTCTAAGGGATGACTCCAGAGTGAGTCATCTGCTTCCTACTGAAGATAAAGAGCATTTACTTGTAGTGATATCCAGTATAAATCACGTGAAAATTAAACATAGTGAACTAGATAAAGAATATAAAATGGATTTTGTTGAGACTCCTCCTTCTGAACTAGAAGAGATTATTGATGAAACAGAAGAAATTTCGCCACAGATAGCTGATGCCAAAGCATACTTTTTATTATACAAAATCAATACGAAAACCTCAGTGTTGACTTTAGAAGATAATCCAGCATCAGTTAAAGAGCTACCTTATGGTGAAAGTCCAGTAGATTTATGTCTACTGCCAAAAGGGAAGCATGAAGAATATTCATTTGCTGCAACTGGAGCTGATGGCTGTCTCAGAACTTATTCATTACCAAGTTTCAGAATTATATCTGAAAAGGTTGCACCTAAAGGGAATTTCAGATCTGTTGTTTATTGCTCTAGTGTAGAGAGGCTTAGCGCCTGTACTACTCAAGGTATGATGTACTTCTATGCTCTTAACAACAATGAGAAAGATCCTTCAGCAGATGTTGATGAAGATGAATTTGCCAACATTGATTACTGTACGCTTCAGAACGCACCCAAAACTGATGATAGTGGTCCTGGTGGGTCAGCGGTGATTATTGCCAATAAACCCGACTTGGATATTAAAGATTTAGAGACGCTTATATCTTTGACAGGGTCTTATGGTACAAATACTACAGTGCCTTATAGTGCAGTAGTACCAGGTTTTTGGTGCGAGCTTTCTCCAGCCCAGCGGTCTCGTTCTGACCATCAAAATAACAGAACTTGGAGGCTGCAAAATACATCGTCAACTTGGGATGAGCACATTCTTGAACTGACGTTACCGTATAGCGTTTCTCTGGCGCATATAGAATTTGGTTTTACATTACATATCCCGTGCTCGGTGAATTTACCTAAAATACAAGTTACATTACTGAAACAAAACGTTCATGGTATAGGCTATAAAAAAGAAGCATCTTTCTATGGACTACGTTCCACATCTCCACAACGAAACAATGAAAAGAGTATACCTACAAATACTGAAACTCAAATTAACAGTGAAGAATACTTGCAGGCACATAATGCTGAGATTTTAGCTGGTCCGTTATTATTGTCTTCTGGGCTTGATTTAACACAACAGTCAGGGGTTCTGATACTAACTAGTCCAAGGCTCTACAGAGCAAAAGGGAGGACATTCCTTATCCATATCAAAACCATGTTCGATCCTGCGAAAGACATGAGTAAGGGATCCATCAAATCTGGTGAAAGCAGTTCCAAGAAGTCTGGTTTCATAGGGTGTGATTGGCTACATCAGATTTCCATAACTGTGAGGAGCAGCCCCCATACTAATGTTCCTCTCGAGAGGCACCAGCGTGTCGCCATGTTAGAGTCAAATGTGTTTTTAAATAATCTGTTTGAAATAGCCATTAGTAAAACAGACCCAGAAAAGAGGAAGTTGGCTTTAGATTTATTGATATGGGTGTTATCAATCAGGTTACAGAGGTTACGTTTAACTAAATGTGAGAAATCTAAAGAGGGCAGCAAAGAGAGCCAGAACCCTATAGAGACTCAACAATTAGAATGCGTGAAAATTGTTGAAAACTATGTAGACAATCTAATCAAGACATGCTTATTGTGCTCGAAAAGGAGTATTGCTAAAAAATGTATAAAGATTCTACTTATTACTAGAGAGTAAGTAAATGAAATAATTTTGCTTTAAGTAAAAATAAACATTTACATATGAGTAACTTTATTAGACAACTACCAAAATCGGTATGGATATACAAACGAATTTTTTGTATATTTCCGATATTCCTAATGATATACAGTGTTAACACTGGGATTCTAAAAAATATTGTACTGAACATTTCATTAAAAGAAAACTCATAGGACGAATCCAGACTAAGGCTGCGACCACATTAGCTCACAGTCAATCATTTATTAGTTTACCCAACCATAAGACAAGTAATTGATCCGACTGTTACGTGTCGTGATGCGATTGGCTTTGGCTCCTGCTAAGCTGCTAATCATGAGCTAATGTGGCAGCTTTTTCGCAGCCTAACTTTACAATTTTTCATAGTAATTATGCTTGCTATTATCAGTGATCATAAGTTTTAGTTAATATTATGTTATCATTGCTTTTTCCAGGGGTGTCAAATTGCTAGCCAAACCATGGCGATCCACTTTCGATTTATCATTAGCGTCCAGCGTGAGCGCGAGCATACCTTTATTAGGCGCATGCGATTCACCTGGCGCTATGCGCTGGTTAACGGCTCTAGCGATGCACGTCACAGATGTGTATACAGCTCCGAATATAACAGTACTGTGCCTGTCTCTATTAGAGCGCCTGTCTAAATGTATACAAGAGAGAAGCAACCCTTATCATGGATTATTGAAAGCAAGGTAAGTGTATTATGCATTTTGAATACTAATTTATACTAATATTATAAAGAGAAAAGATTTGATTGTTTGTTACGGATAAACTCGTAAAACTACTTAACTGATTGTTTTTTTTAAACTTAGGTATAGAAAGCTACAGTATAACGTGCGGATATTTGCCTGCAAATGACTCAATGCGCAGGTACAGCCGCGCAAGCAGCGAGGGCTAGTAGCGAGAGGTGGATGCCGCACGCGCTAGCGAGTAGCGCGAGCTATCCGATCTCCGATCTTTCCTTCATCTCCGCGCTCTTATTTTTAGCTACTGCGACGCTTTCTGTAAATAGCTTCACAGCGGCAAAGATCCGTGCGTAATACTGTACATTATCAGCAAGTAACATGGGCTATATTTTATTTTTAAACTAGGTTTTTGTCCGCGACTGCACTCGCGTGGTCTACACAGTTGTACCGGGAACACAATAGTTTTTGCACACAATAAACTTTCGAATCGCATGAACAGAAATATTCTTTCAAACTTCTATCCAAGAATAGATTTTTTTTTTTCAAAATTTGACTAACCGTGTTTGAATATTTTGAATTGAATAGAATAATTTCTTCTTGATAAAAAAAAGGGGTCGATTGACATGAAAAAAATCACGAATTTCAAGACTTATTTCGTGAAGATCGCACTTGACCAAAATACTTATGTAAACATTTTTATCAAAAAAAAAGCTAAAATTCCTAAATACAGTTTTCTTGTGTCTCTTATGGTTTAATATATGCCTCTACTGTCTCATTTTCGACAAAAATTCTGTATATGGTTTTTTTTCAAACAGTTAAGTATAATTATCACGTTCACCACACTTATTTCCGATTTACGATTGAAACGTTTATAAAAACCATTTTGGAAATACTCCGGTTTTACAGTATTCTAAATACTGGGAAACAGAACAGTTCTTTAATAATGAGGTGATCTCCGTGCGGTGTGTATAACTATGACCAAAAAAAAGGATCATCAGATACATCTTCTTTAATGACTGCTTAATTAATACCGCCGATACAGAATCTAAGTACGCAACTAAATCGCTCACTTGTTTGCTTTTTTGTAGGCTTTATGCCATCAGAGAAGAATGACATGAAGTGCTATTATACCCTTAACAATATAATGTCGTTTCAGGTTTGGACTGTATGGTCTACCATTAGAACGGACAATATTCGAAGTGGAAGGTCCGATTTTGGGTAAAAGTACGGCAACCCCTGTGACATATGCAAGTGTGCTAGCTGGTGACACCACTACGGCCAGTACCATGGCACCAAAACCTGATTACCAACTCAAAGATCTATATAATTTGGCTGGTGACATTGGTTAGTGCAAAAATTATTAATTTTTCATATATGCATATTTTTAAGAAGAATAACTGTTATAAGTTGAATATTTTCTATAATTTCTTTACCCATAGTACTAAAGTTCGTGTTTTATACAGATTTTTTGTGTCTTATTTCTTTTCTAAATGTATTGTTATTGCATGTTTTTTTTTTTTAATTTCCATCATTGTTAGTGAAACATAACGAAACTAATGTATCTCCAACACGCGTCTTATTGGCCAGTGGCGCATTTGTTTGATACCGAAATACGCAGGCTATTTGTTATATCCATACATATACGTATTTATGTATGTAATTAATAAATACACGAATATACACAGATGGTAAAACCAACTCATCACAAGCGTGGTGGAACCAGAACAACGGTGTGGGTGTGTTTAGTGCTGGTTTATGTGAATCGATGCCACTACATGTGAACTGCCATGTCGCATCCGACGGGACCAAACTGGAGTCAAGTGGCGGAAGGCATCCATTGACAGTCGTCAGCTCATTGCCTGGTGATCCGGCACAGGTTTGTTCATTTATGATTTTTTAGACAATCACCTTTAAAAAACTATAAATATCAGTTATAGCATACCCTAACCATACTACTATTTCTATCATACCATAGACCAATAGCTCTAAGCTAGCGGCTCTGTGTTATGCAAGGAGTAAACACTCATTTAAAACAAAAATATATAAACTATCAACTGAGTATGGTCAGACTTACATGCAATATGGTGATAACTCTATCTAGCCGCAAGGGTGAATGCGGGGGCTCGCTCGGTGCGACCCGCTGTATTCCCTTCTATATCATGCGAGCGTCGTCGGTGTTACTTCATATTCTTATGCCCTTACTTTAAGTTTGATTATGATTTATGGTCATATTAAGACAATAATATATTGCTATATGGTTAGGGAAATTCAGTAATATGATTTTGATGCGTATGACAGTTATGGACTGCAGTAAAAGAAGGACAGATGAAACAATCGTCCCAAGATCCAGATTCTTTGGAAGATGCAGAAAATTCTTCATTGATGGAGTGCGATCCTCAGGAAAAGTTGGATTTGCCTGAAGAAAAGTTATTCAAGGTAATAATAAAATGTATATAAATTAGTCCACAGTAAAAAGAAATCATATAACAGATAGCTACTTAAGCATATGACAGTATAATATTTTTTCAATATGGCTTCACCCTAAATTATTTTTCATTTCAAGGCAAGTACTCCCTCGTGAATAACACATTGTATAGAGCCAAAACTTAAATATTCTAGTTTTAGACATTTCATAATAGTTATAGAAATAAGTATTCGAAATTTCTATAACTAAGGTGTTAATAAACAGTTTTGGCTCTATATAAACCGAGCTGTAACTCAAATGAGACTATAATTCAAAACAAACGAAGATTGAAATGGGTATTAAAGTCATCGCTTTCTGTACAATCCAATGGACCCCACCACATGGGGCCAAGATACTACAATATTTTTATTGCGCCCAGAACGCAATTATCTTAAGATGAAACTGTTATAGTCTTCACCGTGTATATAACACAGCCGTTCCATACACTATGTAAGACTTATTTTAAGAGACATATACAAGAAGGCTTTTACGTGTTGAATTTTCGTAGTTATGGAATATGTTACAGGAACAAGACCAATGTGGAATCCCATGGGCGCAGCTGGTGACAAGACCACCGCAACATACTTTGCTCGTTGAGCGGATGCATTCGGGCGCGCGCCGTTACATCGTTTTGGACTTTGGACATCCCGTCCGGCTTACGGATGTGGTGAGACATATGAGAAATATCATGAGCAATATTTAGGAAATTACTGAATATTTGTTATTTTAAACAGTACATATCTGCTACAATAAATAAATAATAATATTAATATAATAATCCTGTGGAGTCTACCAGTTCCTTAAATTTCTAGTTAAAAATGACATTTGGCTTGTAATGTATATATGTAACTCGTTTATCGATTTTTCGCTGCTCAGAAGTGGTAATATATGCATGTAATTGAAGTATAAAACTGTTTATACCAGTATACTGAATAATAATAATAATCATCATCAGTGATGTACAAATAACGTACGGTGCCGAAACATGGACTCTCACAGCAGGCTTGATCCACAAATTTAAAGTCGCTAAGCGTGCTATGGAGCGGGCTATGCTCGGTGTTTCTTTGATGGATAAAATCAGAAACACTGAAATCCATCAAAGAACCAAAATTGTCGACATAGCCGAAGCAATCAGCAAGCTGAAGTGGCAATGGGCCGGTCACATTTGCCGTAGAACTGATAACTGATGGAGTAGACGAGTTCTCGAGTGGAGGCCACATACTGGAAAGCCAAGCGTTGGACGCCCCCCGGCCAGGTGGACAGGTGACCTGAAGCACCATACCGGGGGTAGTTGGATGCGAAAGGCGGAGGACCGTGTGTGGTGGCATCGAGTCTTGGGAGAGACCTATATTCTGCAGTGGAAAGACACGGGCTGATGATGATAATGATGTGTTTTCTGTCTGTTTGAATAGACTCTGGTCATAGGTCAAAGACATAATTCCTAAATCACATGTCATCGGTTGAATCGCTGAATCGGTTAAAGGTAAAAGGGCAGTGTTAAAAGTATGGATATGGGTATTCATAAATATGGAGACAAGCAGGTGCCAGGAAACTACAGGCCTATATCTATATCACTGCTTGGAGTTTTTTCTGAAATTGTTGAGAAAACTGTTAATAAATGTTTAGTGCGGTACTTTGAGTGTAATGGACTTCTCTCTTCCGAACAGTATGGTTTTAGGCAGGGACGATCTACAGAGGATGCCGTTTCTGCTTTAGTCGACTCAGTTTCGAGCAGTCTCGATAGGGGGCATAAAATTGTTGAAGTCTTCCTGGATCTTGGAAAAGCCTTCGATATTGTTTCAATACCAATTCTTAAAAAGCTTGATATAGGAATTGGAGGTATTACACTTGAATGGTTAAGAAGCTTCCTTACTGGGAGGCGCCAGTGTTTGAGAATCACTCACCGATTCAGTCATCATTCACCGATCAGTGATGAACTTCTTATAAATTTCGGGGTTTCTCAAGGAAGTGTACTGGACCCGACGCTTTTTATTATCTATGTGAATGATATTCACAGTGTTATACCCAATGAGGCCAAAACTATCTGTTATGCAGGCGACACTGTGGTCCTTTTTCATGCGGACTCTTGAATGACTGCTTATGAGCGTACAGAGCGAGATATGGGTGTCAAAGTTTTGGCTTGATAATAATCTTCTTACACTTAATACCTCCAAAACCAAGTATATTAGATGTCACAAAACACGCGCTTCTCAGCCGTTTCTGTCCGCTGACATCCGGGTTCATTTAGTCCATAAATCGAATTCACTTTCTTGTCCAGTTATCGAGTGTGTTGACAAATTAATGTACTCAGGTATCTTGATTAACCAGAACCTCTTTCGATGCTCATATTAATATTAACAGCTCTTAGAACTAAGAAACTGATTCATATTGTAAAGTCACTGCGAAGCTCTGCGGATAGTCAGGTCCTGCGAATGATTTATATAGCTTTAGCCGAGTCTATACTTGGTTATTGCGTTTTGGCCTGGGGTGGGACTGCTATTTCCCGCATGTTGACTTTGGAGCGGGCTCAACATGTTGTACTGAAGCTCATGAAGAATAAACCATTTCGCTAGTCTACTAATACTCTTTATCGGGAAGCACAAGTACTGAGCGTGCGTCAAATATTCATCTTAAAAGTTGTACTGTACATGCATCGCAAAGTCATTAACTCTGAACAGTACCGATTTATGTTAACGAAGAGGGTTTTTAAAGTTTAACTGATCTCTATTAAAACTCTATTAGCACAGCGTTTTTTGGAGTACATGTTCGTTTTTATTTACAACAAAATCGTTACTGTTTGCGATATAACGAACTGTCCTGCGAAACAGGCTAAATCATCGGTCACCAAACACCTCTTGTCTTTATCTTATTGTCAGACGGAGTCCATAATTAAACAGTTGATCTAATTTCTCTCCCCCCCCCCCCTTCCATCTCTACATGTAGACACACCTGCACTTACGCACATATACATACAAAATTACTAAATATGTACTTAACTTTCATCACTGATCTGTATATGCCCAGGTTGCCCGCGATACAGGCATCGACCTAGTGTGGGAACCACTAAATTTACTCCCTGTAGTGTTACGCATTGTTTGACTGTTTTTACGTGGATACAACTATTACATTATATCTTGATATTTTGTCTTATATTTTTCATAATTTCCTTTATATAACATTGAAGTTGAAATAAATAAATATGTATTTGTATGGAAAAAGCTGTAATGAACGCACATATTAATTTGAGAACAAGTACGAAACTACAACTCAACTAAAAAAGTCTTTAAACACGTATTTAGCCATTAATACGTTGAAATGGGGTGTTAATGTTTGTACAAGGAACAAAATATAAATAATGCATGTATCAACTTAAGACTCACATGAATATTTTAAAGTTAAGTGAATCAAATGAATTAAATGAAACATATTGATTTCATTAAGTCATTCATGGTGAAAAGAGGTGTTGAAGTATGTATCAAAATCTATCTATCTTACATATTAAAGCACAATGTATATTTTTTGACAACAAATTATCCCAGAGATGGCACTATGGAAAAATAAATAACGTTCACAATGGCTTAAGTCATAAGTGTGTATGAAATTGCTAAATCATGAGTATCACCTAAATTCTGGATTTATAAATGTCTCGTTTTGTTTAAAAAAAAATTTACGCGCATGATCAACTTAGAGAAAAGGCCGGTATTAAACTCTAATCTTTAAAGCCAATACCATGTTTGCTCGCTGCCAGCAGTTTTCTGTGCTTAATAATTGCCAATGACATTACGCTAATGGCTGACTGTCATAATGTGGCATAATGTGATTGACCGTGCTGATTGTACAACTGCTTACTGTGAGCTGATGTGCCCATAGCATAGCCATGGCAAATCACTTTTTTGTTTTTAATGAAATTGTAGTGTTTTATCGCGGTTTTCTCGCCTTTTGCCAATTAATTTGATTTTTAAATACTAAAGGAACAACAATATTTTATAATATTATATTTTTATTTTCTATAGATAATACCGTCTTGTTCTGACCTGGTGACTCTATGCATCGACATCTGGCTGAAAGGGGAGGAGCTGGACAGCATGAAACTGGCCTTTGCTGCAGATATTGCGACCAATAATCTTGTCCTAAGCGATATACAACCTTCACCATTATGTCGATACATGAAGGTAAATTTCCAAATTATTTTTTATTTATTACAAAATTAGGTTTTATTGGCAATTTTGTACGCAATGTTAGTTGTATATATATAATTTTTTTATAGGTTGTATGATTAAATTAAAAATAAAATATTTAACCTGTCTGTCTACTTTTGACTAAAAAACATACATCCCTATTCATAAATTAAAAACTGTTCATACATATTACTATCACAGTTTAAAGTGAATATTATTTCTCAACAGATAACTACTATCGGCCGCTACGGTATGGCGGCGATGAAATGTAAGATACCACTCGGGTGGTTTTATGGTGAAATAGCTGAAATAGCGAACGTGCCGGCGTCGATAAATGCACTCAACGCTTTATATCAGGATCTCACATGCAGATTTAGGTATGTTTTTCTACACGCTTTACATATACATACATGTATGCCATATTCCTTAAATACAGAACAATAGCAAAAATTTTAGTTTTCACAATAATCGTAGGAAATTCAATATCAGCGATTCCATATGCTTCACTACGGGGGCTTAGGCCCCCTTTCGGGTTGAGGTTGTTTGGAGTTTAGTCCACCATGCTACTCCAGTGCGGGTGGGTGGTTGGTGGTATACCGAATGGAACCGACGGCTTGACGTACTCTCCGAGGCACGAAATCAGCGATAGTTATGTATTTAAGTCAGGAAAAACTCATTGGTACATGCCCTAGGATTCGAACCACGACTTTCTAGGCAAGACGCAGGTTCGCCACCAAACGGCTATCACGACGGCGGTTGTAAGAAATTCACGAAACTACAATTTCTTATACATTGATTTTAGAATACATAATCGCATAATACACAAACAAGAATTTTCCTTATAATACTTTAATTGCATTAATATTTAAAGGTATGATTAATTTTGATAATATTACTACGCCAAACGACCGGTTGGACGATTTGTGAGATGCTGACGATCTAATATATCGACCAACAAGTGGTGGAGTGCGCTTATTGGACGATGCCATCGCCCTATACATTACTTATCTATCGGACGACATGTTGGCCTACTATACAATTCACATTCCAACATTCGTTTGTCGTCCAACATGACGGCGGGCGAAACTGATAGCTAATGTCTGGCGTTACTGAGACAATGTATTCGTTTTGTATTTAACAGGTTAGCAACAGGAAAACTAGTGGATCTGCTAAACCCATACTTGGAGCTATACAATGGAAATGCCGCCCACATGATGGCGTACCTCAATATGTCAAATGACCCCGATCCTCGTGTTATGACAGCATATCAGGAATGCATAGAATTGCAACAACAGTTACATACAACCAAGAACGTATTAAGAAAACTCCAGAATAACGACTCGAACGATCAGATCCTAGATGTGGTGAAAAAAGGCAAAGGAACACCCGACAGTCTTTTAGAAAGAGCTTCTACAGATAAATTGAGGGTCATGATGGAAAATGTTGTCGATATGTTGTTATACTTTTTCTTCCAAATGCCAGATGTGGTGAGTTATTTATGATACAGTAATTTTAATAACAAGAAAATAAATGTATTACTATTGTAATTGAAGTAAAAAGTTTTTAGTTATAGATTGTTATAATTGACTAGTAGAAGTAAGTAAGTGATTTGGAAAGAAAATGATTATGTTAAAATTTATATAATTTTATTCAATATTGTTTTTCTTGTGTCTTTGTGTATGTACGAGGTTTGGTAAGAATATTTATCAGGACATTTCAACTTAATTTTACTTCATTAGAACTTTATAATGAAACAAAATGTGATGCACTTGAGATTTTTTTTTAAATTTGCCCCCTAAAATCTTTACTTTTTTCTACTTTATGTCTCTAAATTTATCCTTTAAAACGGAAATTCTTTTGTTTTCGCTATATGTCAGTGGTTGTATTCCCAAACTCTGTGTGTGTATCGAATTTCAAGTTTTTTCGTCCAGTAGATTCGGGGAAAATATGCTTTGACAAACGGACAGACAGACACACACCATTGTGCTACTATAAGGGTTCCTTTTTTATCTTGGCTGAACGAAACTCTGAAAGTAAGTAAATGTTAGTATTATTTTCATTTTCAGGTATCCAACGAAATATCAGTAGAGTGGTGTCGCACCGTGACCCCTTTGTTGTGGGAATGTTCGCCCCGCGCAGCTGCGGCCCTCGCCACGCTTTTAGCCCGACTCTGCGGCAGTGCCCCCTGGTGGGGTGCACACTTAGCTGATACTTTGCAAAATGCGTTTCTCCATGTTGATGCTCCCCCATTGGCTTTAGATAGGTATAACTTCCATTATATCTTATTTTAATATCGTAATTTCTTTTCTGTTTTTTTTTAACAGCGCCCACATTTCACTAAATTTATTTTCATGAAATATTCATTTTTAATTATATATATCATGATTTAACCTTTTGACTTGTCATCAATCATTAATTAAATATAGTTGTATTTTTAATTAGACGAAGTCAACTGACGTTTACTGTGTTGTCAGTTTTTGATGCAATAAAAATTGTGTTGTGACAAAGTGAACGATTGAAAAAACTCCTGAATGAATGAAATTGCCTCGATTGTCTAGTGAATAGTTAGTGTGCCGAACTGCCGAAATCGGGTACGGGGTTCGAATTTTAGTCGTGCTTTGTACATACCAACGAGTTTTAGACGACTATGTTCCTATAGTATCTACCTATACTGTATACCGAGTGTTTTAAACATTAAGGAAAACATTGCGAGGAAACTTGTAAGACTGTCCTATTTTCAATACATCATGTAGTTGAAACTATAGATGTATAAAATATAACAATAAATAGAAATAATATTCTTTTATAGTTTGAAACGATTAACTATTCACACTCATTGTTCATTCATCTGATTAAACGAGAACTGAACGCATCACTATTACTTTGAATATGGCAACATTATTTTACTAAGTGACATTAGCTACTGTCAATTGGCTTCGTCTAATTAAAAATACGACTATAGGTCGTGACCTTCAATCTGACCAAATACATTTAATGTGTAGTAAATAGATTAAATGGGTCGTGATCTTCAATCTGATCAAATACAGTTAATGTGTAGTGCATAGGTTAACTAGTAGGTTGAAAAAGCAACAACGAGTTCTATAATCTATTGATTGAGGATTATTGATGTGGCGCTGTACAACACTATTGACGTGTCACATCCCTGCGGTTGAATAATAAGAGTGACAAAAAGAAAAATGGTTGTCAATGCGTATTGCGTACTGTGCATTGTTTATTAAATATGGTTAAAACGACGACACGGGATTATTTTGCATTCTAACACTATAAAATTTCTTTTGTGCAATGTAGTATGCACATGCAATGTTTTTTGTCCAATATAAAATATACTATCATATAAATATGGCTTGCATGTGATAAGATACCTAGTTATTGCAGGCGGAACAAACAAAAATTATAGTTGATTTGTCCCCACAGGCAATACTTTTTAACTTTAACGTTCCAATCATATCTATCATTCACCTTGCTTATATCATTCAACAGATGTCTCGTGCTAGTGATGTACATGTGCCGCAAGTCCCTCCTAGCGCACACGCAACCGAACAGCGGTGTCGCTGAAGCGCTAGCGATCAGAGCTCTAGCGCTGCTCAGATCTTCGAGACCGGAACCAACGTTATCAGCGGCAGTGCTCGCCACTTTGGCCGCAGCTCTAGACAGCGCTGTGTGTAATACGAGATCGAGCCGACGGATCAGGTGAGTGTAACGGATGCCACAGAAATTAGAATATATTAGAAATGTCATGTAGGTGTGACGAATCTAAGAGGGACGACACGATTGGCCAGACGTCTGTATATCTACAATAATGCTAGTGATAAAATCACCGACTTATATGTACCTGGGTACTAGACTGTACGTACCACAGTGTGAAACTCTGCACGAAAATCGTTCAGATCGCGGTGCTCTGAACGACTTTGAAATAGTCTCTTGTGAACCGTCTGTCAGTGTAACCAGTTGAGATTATTTTGTATTGGAAAACTATCTGAGAAAAATACCGCCCTGTGCTTTTAAAAAGTGCATAAACAACATCCGGAAGTCTAAAAAGGCGGATGGGAATACTTATTACATGTAACCTCATAATATTTTATTAATTTAGTTTCTATTAATAAAATTTTTGACAATTTCAAATTTGACGGTTGCACATAAATTGAATTAGTTGGTAAGCATAACGATAATACTAGTTTCATCTCTTTTCAATCTATTACATTGCTGTACATTTACCCTTTTCGCTATTTCGTTCAGCATAGCGGTTCAGACACAAGTTTTGAAAGATCAAAGGAAGCAGGGGGGTAATTCTCGAATACCTCATGTCTCATGAGACATCGTCAATGAAATTCAATATTTTTCATTCTGTAAAGTAATTCTGTATTCTCAAACGCCATATAAAACATTACAATTTTCGAGAATCATATGAGACATACCAACTTTCATGGTACAAAATTACGTTTTGACTAGAAACAAAATTATGTTTAATTGAATTTGTCTCATGACAGTACGAGAATCACCCTCACAAAATTGCAATCGACTATCTTCGGACGCGTTCGGCCATTTTCGTTTGCGTCACGTCGTCGTTACGTGCGCCGTACAATATAAAGGGATCTTCGCGTCTAGTACCTGGGTACATATATGTCGGTGGATAAAATACTTTATTGAGCGATAGTTTAATGCATAACCGGAAGATAGTTTGTAAAAATTTGCGACTTTTGGTGTTATTCAGATATAGTCCGAGAAACTCGAGCTGGCGGCTTTTGTGCCGTTGCGACCACAAGACTTTTTAGTATTGGAGCATCACCTCACAAACTTCCAGCAACGATAAAAATGCCGCCATATTAGAACTGTCGGAGTAGTTTCCATCATTAGTGTGACACTGGCGACATTCGTTTTCTTACAAGTTTTTCAACATATGATTCCCTGTTATGCAAGAATACACAAAACATGCAGACACAAAAGGAGACAAACTCTTGTTAACGTAAACGTGTAAAACACGAGCGCACGTGCAACTTCAACGTGTTTTTTCAGTATTTGCCACCAGTCTGTATGGTTCTATAATGCAATGTGCTTGGCATATTGCGCAGGTCCGCCACACTTCACGACTTCATACTTCGCTTCTATGAAATTAAGTTACTGCGACGTTTCTCTGACAAACTTCGGAGCCGTACAGATCAGTCGCAAGTATTGTACGTAAAAACCTTAAGACACATAAACGCTGAACGCACAAACTTGCAAACTAGCAAACTGTTAATGAATCATAATGATATGATGATAAAAATAAATGTTTGATTCTGGAACATGCGATAGTATTGGATGTGTCTGAATTAAAACTTATATTCCACCAGATGGGATTGGGTGACCGGTGGCCGCCCTGGTGGCGGGGGCTCATCTGGCGATAACGGCGACCAAGCGTCACCTCGTGGTAGCGAATGCAAACTGCACCGACGGAAATTGCACAAGAAACTGTTGCACCAAATGCAAGAGCTGGAAGGCAGGCGAGTCGTGCAAGTCATGACGGATGAACACCAGGTAATGGTGGTGATTTTAAGATCTGTAAAGTAGCATATTCGTGAGACCGCACCGTTCACTTATATCACTTATGTCTTGCGTTACCATACAATCTTGCATAAGCAGACAAAGCCATATAAGTACCTGACCACTTGGCCGAGTGGTTAGAGACCCTAACTGCGTTGCCAAGGGTCGCGGGTTCGATTACAGCGCGGGACAAATATTTGTGTGCATGAACATGTCTATTTATTCTGTCTCGGGGTGTAAAAGTATCTAACCTACTCAATTTAGTTTGACCCCCAATAAGTGTGTGTAAACATCTTATATTGAATTAAAACTTTTTCAATTTGAATATATTATAAAGAATAATTAAGTATGTTTATCAGTTGTCTAGTACCCAATAATACAATCATAACACTTGCTTATCTTGGGACTAGATGGCGCTGTGTGAGATGTTCCAGATATTGATGTTATTATTATGGGCCTCTTAAAATGTATGATTTGTGATTCTTGTGATGTTCTATCAAACAAAAAATAATATTATCTAAAATGTCTAAAGGCTTAAAAAGTAATACTTAATGTATTTATATTTTTAGAATACTCACGATAAACAGCAATATTGACTTGTACTCAAATTCAAATGTTTAGACTTTTTTGGTTTTCTCTATATCAATTAATCTCTGCATACTACGTGATAAAGAAGACGTTAGAAATGCGATGTAGGCGGAGGGTATGATTCTTTTCACGCTGATATCCATAACCAACACGCACACTGTCGCGAATACCTTTATGGTCATATGAAACCTGTGGAGATATCCGCATACCTCGAAACGAGTCTATATTTCTGTGCGTTGTAAGAGTGCAGTTTGAAATGTAATTGATATTTCCAACGTCTTCTTTCATGCCGTGCTGTTTATATTCTTAATATTTGTCCAAATTCGTTCGATGTATTGGACAATGTGGTGACGGTACAGCGCGCACGGTTCAAGCTGAAGGCGAGGATGGCAATGCTGGGGAAACGAGGCTACGGAAGCGGATCCGCCTCTAAACCGGAACCGGAACCGAATGGATCGGATGCACGTGCGCGGAGGCTCGTCAGCGTGCCACTGGCGAGGGAACTGGCTCAGGCGTTGGTGGCGTACATACTAGCTGCTGATAGCACAGTCGGTGGGGACACTATCGTACTGGTTGCTAAGGTAAGGAAGTGAAACAATACGGTATTTGACTATATTACATATTATATCATATTTATCAAGACAATATGAAAATAGACTTTACACCATTACATATACATGTGGGATGTCCCAGATATTATTATTATTATTACAAAATTTATAAACAAAATTATATTCAGTTGAAGTATATGGAAATAATGAGCTGTTAAAATTTTATGTCTCTTTTACTTGCAAAATAAAATTTAACATCATTTTTTATTTAAACATAACATTTTATTTAACATTATTCAAATGACCTTACGTCACAGCTAAGTACACCGTGCGGTATTGCCCTCTCCGCCTAACAAAACATTTTAAACATTTTTAACTTAGTTGTTAATGATCTAATTTTTTTTAAATTATTTTACTATTATGATATATTTATATAACAATAATAATAAAAATAAAAAGAAGTCACCAACCCTATTCTTATAATATTTGGATCAAGTGAGGAAATACGACGTCACCGTGGGTGTCTTACAGAGTACTAAATTGTCTCTGTGACGTTACGGCCAATGTTCACATCTCCCAGAAAGGTGCCGAACGCACCTATCGCTGCGTTTTTGTAAAATTCAGCCCAGCGCGCGTTTTGCATACATGGCGTGTTAAGGGTAAATGAACTGATTTGGCAACATACCGCCATGTCTTGTTTAATCAATGTAAATTTAGATAGAGATCGTCACAAACGGCGCGGTTATGTATAAATTAATATTTTTGTAATATATATTTTGAATAAATTTTGCCATATAAACCAAAAGAAAGGCAGAAGCCCAGCGTCAATGTATATTTTACCATAAAATATTAGAATGTATCGAGTGGAACGAAAATCTATTTTAATGTATACAGTATATTAACCAGTGTGTCACAATAGACAAATGAAGTGGAAATATATAATACGCTACATGTGTAATAGGTAAAAAATATATCCTGAGATGTAAAATACATTAGCGTACTTTACCTGCGCCATATGTGGCGGGTTTTGGAACGAAGTGGACAGCGCGCTACAGTGTCACCTCGTAAACGCTCATAAAAAACTTTTCGACCGACTGCACTTAATCGTACTAGTGACGTCTTAACTTTGTAGGGCATTATAATATGAAGATTTATTCTTGTAATATTTGATTTTCTAATATAAACTAAATAACTAAAAACATAAATGTAAAATAAACATTCAATTGCTATAAAAAATTACCGCGATGAACGGTATCTCATAGGTTCGTAACGTCTCGGGCAAAAGGGTAACTAGAACTTCCCATTGGCGTTCGCTCACACTATTTGTCTATTCTACACGAGCGAGTTACGCGTTATTCTGGTGTGTGAGTTGTGATTTTCGTCGCAGCGTTTTAATACAAGGGAGGCCTTTTAAAGGTCTCTTCAAATTCCTTCGCGGTACGAGCACGAATACGTTTGCGCTACCCGCGTCCTTTGACACGGGATCAAAACTGACAAAAGTCGGGGAACACTGTGAAGCCACGCATTTCATGATTTTCACGCGCAAACCGCGTGCGATCTTAGAGCGGTTATAACTTTTTTTAGTTCACTGATAATACTAAATTTCAATGATGTCAATGAATTTTAAAGAATTTGAATTATATTCAGGTGGTGGGTCGTCTATGCGCCGGATCTGGGGGTGTTGGACTTTTGGATGCGAGCTGCATATTGGGGCTAGCAAGGCTCGCGACAACGCTGCCACCATGGCCTCGACACGCTCTCACCACGCTACTACAGGTTAATATTGAAATACTGAAAAATTAGATGGTTGTTTAATTGAGACTTATTCGTTACTCAAATTTTTGGATAGGCAGCATTTAAACTTGTGTAAATTATATTTTTATTTGTTTGTATTATACATCTATTATGTTTGTATTCAATGCATAAAATACAATTATCTGGATGGAAATCTCAAATTAGCGTCAGAGACGACTCTGCTCGTTAAGTGCTTAATTTTTTCAATTTTGTTTTCAGTTTTCACCAACAAAAGTTAAAAAAAAAAATTTAATAGAAAGTGAAGAACAATAGATAAAATTAATGATTTGTTTACATTTTCATTTCTTTTTAATGTCTTTGCCAACACTATTGCACCGTATTGCGTGTGAACATGGCGTCATATCTATTATACTGTGAATACAAAACGGATTAGATGCCTTTAAATATTTATTTGGCAACTGTTATCAGCTTTTTTAAGTCAAGTTTCAGAGACAATTTCCTCGAAAACGATATCTCTGACAAAAATGGTGTGTTTTTACAATTAATTGCATTGACATATTTGTGTTTCTCCTTTTATGTTATTGTGCTGAAGCCACACCTTGTTTTTAGATTTTATTTTTTGAAATTATCTTTAAAGTTGATATCTTAATCACATATATAGCTCGAGCATATATTTTCAAAAAATATCGGATTACAGTCTGAATGTCCATTGTTAAAAATACGAGAGCATGTTTGTTTTTATTCACGGCATAACCAAGCCATAAAACGGCATTTTCGACATAGTTGAATTTCAAGCACAGGATTTTGTTTACCTGTAAATCTTCAAGCAGTTGGGAGATGGAACAGTAGTGGGAATGGGATTCAAAAAGTGTAGTAGAAATGGTAAGGCTGATGGGATGGAAACAGCAAAACAGTTCTAAGGACTGTTAACAGTCGAGACACGGCTGGTTCTCGGCATGAAGTTAAGGGAATAGACGAGCGCTCGCTTTAACCTATTAGCCAACTACATGCGAATATTTAGTTTATATTGGTCGAAAGAGAAGAGTGTATGTATATATGTGTATACATGCGCGTTTCAGACTCATCACTGTCGTTGAGAGCCTAAAATTCGTGTCACGGGTGGAGGTGCATAATGAGGCTAATGCTTTGTAAAGTCGCGACAAGGATGAGTTTAGTACTTCGTACAATTCGCGTCAAACTTTATGGCGGATCTGAATACAACGCTTCATGCATGCTTGCGCAGGTACAGTCATATATCCCTCGCTCCACTGCGTCCCGCTGCACCTAAAACTGGTTACTGCGACGCGATTTGTGCCTTCTTTCGGATCCGTCATAAAGTTTGATTTTGATTGTAAACTTGAATAATTATTTTTAATCCGATATTAAAATTATTAAAATACCAATAAATACGAACGATCCATAGGACTTGGTGGAATTCGACAACGGTGAAACTTCAGCGGCAAACGAGGATGCAGACGATTGGGAAGCGCCAGCTCCAACAGTGCCGCGCGTCTCGCAGGACGATTTTGCGTCCTACGGGAAGGCATCAAGAAACGCACTCATGGCTAGCGGTGAGTACAAAATTTTTTGTTAAGTGTAAAATTTAATTTGATGCGGTATCAAAATTAAATTATAAATTTTATTAAATTAATATTAATTTTATTAAAATGTCATTAATAAAATAAATTATACCACACTTTTCTTTGGTGTGAATGTTTAATTTACGCCACACGACGAACTCTTATATCGCCGGTTCCGTCGTCCTAGTGCTTCCAAGAAAACCCTTATGAAATTAGATATCATTTATTTTTCATTGAATCTTCTAGCGTTGAACTACGGATGTGGAAATGTCCATAATCGATATCGAAAACGTGATCACAACCATTTTGGAAATAATATTTTTTAAATGAACAAGTTTCATTTCCTTTACTAAATATATAGAATCAGTTTAATATTATAACATTACCCGTGTATTTATTACTGCGTGTTCGATTCAACGTAGGGCAAACTTATAAAGCTTGTAGAGATTACTAGACAAAATGTTTCAAGTGAGCAAATGGTGCAAACTTATGGTTATTGAGAATAACTTGTTTAACGTTCAGCCAAACACCCGGTATAGGCATATTGGCCAATAAGCTCTTAATTTATAATAAATTTAGTCAAATAGCACAGGTTCACTGACATTGTCATTTCCGTGACAGTAAAGTAAAGCCAACGAGACTGCAAAAAATATGTAAACAACCTGACCTTTACTGAGTTACATTACGACGGCGAGCGATTATCATCTCTGTCCTTACCTCTCGCACGCAACAATGACGTCAGTTTGTCGACGCAACTGTCGTTATTCGATTCGTGGTAAAAGCGGTCGGTACCGCAGCCATCAATATTCGGTCAGCATTTTTTGTCAACAAGTACCTGCGTTTGAAGCGATACATATTGTTTTTTATTTGTTTAATTTCTTTATTATTAATCCGTCATTACAGACGATTACAATAGGCAGTTAAAAATTTTTATATAATATGTATATTTTCAAATAAAAATGTTATGAACCCCTGAACGTTTGTTTACTTTCTTTATCTCTTCTCGTTGGCTTTGCTTTGTTTAAAGGTCAGCTCTTAACCTGCATCGGACCAGAGTGGTAGACTTTCACTGTAAACTCAATGTTGAGTACTGTCTATATTCACTAGTGAAGGCATTAACGCCTGAAGCTGGTGAAACTGTTGATATAATACATAATGCTAAATCAAACACAATTATTTTCTTCAATGCTATTCACATAGTATGTATGGATTCTTAGATATTTATATGTTTTGTTCCAGAAGCATTGGCCAGTAGTTTCGGGCTCAGCAAAAGCTTCACTAAACCGAAACTTGTAGCTATATGTAAGTTGTAGAATTATTCCTATATATTGCTTTTTTTGTACGCACGCACTTCATACTCTATCAAAACGAATGATTCTTTTCATTTTGAAGTTACTTTCTCAACTAATGGTGAAAAATAAATCATATCAGAAACGACCAAGAACAACTTTAAAATAATAAAATTTTAATGCGACACTAGTTCTTTAAGGATCTATCAGATGGTACTGGTTTTTTCTATATATATTGCTTTTAATAGCTCTTTATTTTAAATATTACCTTCACCGTTAATAACCAAAGATAAACGTCACCGGGAAAGTATTAAAGCGACGTTATTGTTATTAAGTGTCAACAGATGGCGCCAGTTATTTAAACCTGTGCAAAATATGTGCATGAATCGTCTATATCATTTAACTTGTAAATTGCATTAGTTTTTTTTTCCTTTTATTTGCTCTACGTGACGCTGGCGCAAATGACCGGTGTCTTACGATTGTCAATTATAAGTTACGATGATAATATAATAGTAAATTTATTTGTCACCCCCATAATATAGTCTTAGCTTTGTCAAAATATTTGTACAAACTACAATGAAGTTTATAGAAATCTTAAAATAATATAATTTCAATTAATGTTATATTCTCTAAAACAACAAAGCTCTATGTTAAAGGTTGATACCTCATTAATGAATATGACAACCAACTTTACGATACTTGTTACTAGACTTGAAGAAAGAACATCGTATCTTTAAAATACATATTTCTTAGCTAACGCCTATTTTTTTAGAGGAGTAGACAAAGACCTCCACTCCACTCAATACAGTTTACGTCCTTTGACTTTATAGATATTCATCCGTTTCATGCAGGTCGCAGATTTCGGGCGCTTCAAACTTGATCCTTTCTAAGACTTCTCTATTTTCGAAATTTTTCTTTCGTTAATTACACATATATGGATTACAGCAACGGAAACAATGAAAGTGATAGACGATTCGCCCGAGTTCCAGTTACCTTTGGTCGCTGAGTCTGATGATTCAGAATGTGAAGACAAGCTGGAACAGTACTTCTTACAGACTCTAAAGAAGGACATTAGCAAACCGAAAACGAGTCAGGATAATAACGTCAGGTAAGGTTATATTTTTTTATTTCATTTTTTTAGAACAACTGTTCACTATCACATCTGTTCATTTAACTCAAAAAAGTTGACATCGCAGACCAGTGAACAGTAATGTCGATTCTGAATATAACAGCACCAGGAAAGTCAGAAATGTTCTATTTTTGCCACTGTTCTTTTAATTTAATTTAAACAAATATGCCTAAAATAAAGTCACCAGTATAAAAACTCAACAGCTTTTAAATGTACGAGGTACTTCATGATTTTTACAACTAATAGTATCCTAGATATATGCCAATATATATGCTAAATATATTGTATGGTCTCGTACTTATCTGTATATATTGTTTCTTGCCAGTAAACTTACATTATCCTACCTCACTGTACCATATAATCTGAAAATTCAAGCACCTCTTTTCTACAGTAGTGGTCTTTAGATCTGATTAAATTAATTTCCGTTTTGAGTAGTGACCTTTCATAGTACAGATAACCTGGGACAACCCACACAGAGCCATCTAGTCCCAAAGTAAACAGAACTAATAATATGGGTACTAATAATTGGTATATATGCTTAAATATTTTTTACAGTATATGCATGTATAGATATTTTACATCCAGACACGGAATCGAACTCGTGACCTTTGGTTTTGCAATTAGGGTGTTAAACCACTCGGCCAATAGGTAGGCAGCAATAGAATACTATAGATATTGTCCTTATAAATTGTCGGGTAGATAACACTACAGCTGTGTGACCATTAGTATTTGTGGTCATAACAAGGCAGGTAACTAATGACGGCTGACAATTAATTTCAGCAATAACATATCAGCATGCGCGGACTCACGTCTCGAAAGCAGCACAGAAGCCGCCAGTGAAGCTGGAGCGAGACGGCTCCTATTGACCGGTAGCGGAGCCCTAGCCGCCGCTATAAGGCAGCCCCCGATAGCGGCACAAAGGCCACCCGATGAGGCACCTCCACCGCGAGTGCATCCACCCCTTACGCAGACCCTATATGACGTATTTCGGCATCTCGCGCTTGAGTTTCAATATCAGGTAATATACAGCAGAATTGACCATTCCCAAATTTTTAATTTCGAAAGAATAGGCAATTTTAAGAAAATAATTTGAATATTTTTCTTTTTGGATCGGTATTTACGAAAATATATTCAACTTGTAATTTCACCCGGTGACGTTGCGCTGTACGAATTTTCAATATATCTTCGTAAATACCAATAAAAAAAAAATACAAATACAAATTACTATCTTAAAATTGCCTATTCTTTCGAAATAAAATATTAGGCACTTTAGTTAAAAAATTTGGAAATGGTTAGAAAAATTAGGTTATGTCATATCAATATAATGTAAACCCACAGACAAGTCAACCTTATAGACCACGCTTTGACAGGGAGTAGCATTCGCCATGGCTATGTAGTGACACTACATAACTACGTGTCTTGTGAGCGGTCAGTTGGATGCACGTCGGAAGCCATTAAATTGTCAATTTTGAAGGAGCCAATGAAAACTAACCGACCTCTCCCCGCACCCCGCCACTTTTTGGCGATTTCGTTTTCGTACTGACGTTTATGAAAGCGTGGTCTATAGGTTGACTGGTCTGTGTGTAAACCACATATTTTAAGTAATTCTGTTAAGACTACAAGAATCACTAAATTAATTTTAACCACCGTATTTTAATAAGTTTGGGAATATTAAACAGGCGTGGTCTGCGTTCCTGAAGTAGATACTGCCAATAGTTATACTCAACGAAAGCAGCAGCGTATTATGACACATCAATATTAGGATAGCGACACTGATTTGAGTACAAATTATTCGTCAAACACTTCTTCCAACCTTAGTGAGATGTTCTGTGAATTGTACTAAGATTTCTTGTCATTTATAAATATATTTATAAAACTTCCCAAGGAACTTTTGAAATTAGAGTTGAACCACAAATCAGGGAAGATGTGTGATGTCTATTTGATTAGCATGGGTTTCATGTCGCCGATTTTAATTTAGACGTTACCAACAGAATACGAAAGCACCGCGTAATTTGTGGCCTCTATTAAGTTTTAGTCGCCACTGTTTAGTACTGTAGTTAGATGCGGGCAGGCACCGACCTTGCAGAGACGTGTCGCCTGGTACAACAGGATATAGATGCGGTAGTGAAATGGTCGCACGATAATGGTATTGTGTTGAACTCTGAGAAAACTAAGTTTATACTAATTCATTCGCCTTATTTAACTATTCCAGACCTGCCACCTCCAATGTTTACTCATTGTTTTTCATGTTTCCATGATAACCTGGTGAACTGCCAGTGCAGACCTATTGTGAGAGTGGATTGCGTTACCTACCTGGGCATCGTGGTAGATGTTAATTTTTCTTGGTCTCAACATATTGAGTATGTTAGCTCCAAGCTTAGAATTTTACTTGGAAAATTTTATCATTTAAGCTTACGAGTTCCTATCGGCACACTCAAATGTTTATACTTCTCATTAGTAGATCCGATTCTGGGATATGCTCTTGATTGTTACGGCCTAACTTTTAAATCATATATAGACAAACTAGAAATACTTCAAATTAGATTTCTAAAATTACTTGTCAATAAAAAAACCAAAAATAATTGTAAAGGAGACTACCGTGCACTTTTTAAAATATGTAAAATTTTACCAGTAAGTCTAAAGCATAAGTACCTTTTGTTAGTAAACAACCATGGCAGTCTGGAACACTATCTATCACAGCCGAGTCACAGCTATGGCACGAGGTTGGTGTCAACAGGTAGACTACAAGTACCTAGAGTTTCTAACTACTTTGGAGATAGAACGCTAAAGAAACGTTTACCGTATTTACTCAATAGTCTACCTGAGGGCATCCGCTTCGAGCCTGATAGTGTCAAGTTTAAGAACAAATTAAAAAAATATTTATTAAGTACACTCCCTTAGGTAACTTGTTAGTTATACACATTATGACACATTATATGTAATGTAATTCTTCCTGCAGTCAAACTGTTGAAACAGTTTTGCAGGGTATTATATTATTATTTGTATTGTATTATATGATTAATAAATAAATAAATAAATAAATAAATAATAAAGTATAAATGTAATGTAGTAGCTTGACAGCGCTTAATACTTTTTGGCTACGGCCTCAGAGTACGAAATATACATCAGACCATAGAATACATAATAGTAGCGGTACAGATAAGGTTAAATCCGCAAACATATTTAAGTAAGTAGCGACTCGGGACACGACGCAATAAAGCGTAATTCAGGTCATATAGTGCTACTTGCGACGGAACTAAATTCACCTATAAGTGCTTAGAAACCTTCTCTTTTTATCGCATAACTCTATTTCTTTCTGCGTAACTAAAAGGCCGCGCTGGCCCGGCCCGCCTCTGTACTTGTAGCTTCTTAGCTGAGGTGCGAAGTGCGCTATGCCTGGTCAGATTAAAATATCCATTCACATGTTACCTCGCAAAATGTCTTATGCGACCGAATTTATTAGAGCCAATCGCTAATACACCACTAATGAAAATTTTTATTTATTCAGTCGGACTGCACATTCATGGAACACGTGGTGGCGCTCTGGCTGACGCTAAACGGTTCACCGTGGGGCGTCGCCAGCGTGACGTCGTGGGGCATGCACAGTTTGCCGTCAGACGGACCCAAGATCAGGCTGTCTTCGGATGCTGTCAACCTTCTGCTTGCTCATTTACTGCAGTACGTATTCACATCGGGATAATGATAATATTTAAAAAAAAATTACAAAATGCGTATCGTGCATGCATACCATCTTCTATGGAAAAGGACCTTATTATACGCCTATAGGAGTTCCTTTCCCAAACTGCAACTTAGGATGCCATTTTTATTATTCATTTGCGTACATATTTGGACTATACTCAACAAAATTATGGATAGTGTGTCAAACTGTCAATTTCAATAGAAAACGGTATTTCGTCCATAGGTATCGATTGGGACCTTCTTCTAGACACCACTATATTTGTTAAAGCTCTTATTAAATTTTAATAAGTAAATTTTACGCTTGGGTTTAATTTCAGTAAAATAAATAAAACTGTAATACTTATGAATGCGCCATTTTATTTCCGGTCGTGATGATTTACTTCCAATATTTTCCTGGCACCACTTCCGATGTCTTCTTGAGCTTCCCGAGTACTTAAATATTACTTACGTTATTAAATAAAATCCATTGTAGTACACTATTGTTAATAATATGAAGTGTTACATTATTAAAAACATTACAAAAATATGACTTTACAATATCATAGTTTAATTTTCCATTCAATCGTTCGGACTGCGTTCCGTTTTAACAGTATTTGTGTTTTCATTTGTTTATGAATATGATGATTTTCATGAATGAAGTAATAATGAGCGCGTCTTATCATTTTTTAATTTTATAGAAATATGTTATATTTATTAAGAAAAACTAATCAATGAATGAATTTTATTGATAACTACAAAAATGGCGAAGATACAAATTTTTAATGTAAATCGTGCCTTGACGTCACTCGGTTACATTACTATGGGCTAACATGGATAATTTGTACGTAGCAGCACCGAGTGACGTCAAGAGCGGGTCGTAAAAACACAAACTATGATTTGTTATATCTTCGGTAATTATCGGTATTTTCCCGAAATTCAAAAAGTATAGTCATCAGTTTGTTATACTATAGTGAAATAGCGTACGATACATAATTTTGTTGCTCCTTCTTTTTCAACGAACCACTGGTGTAATGCGCCGATGTTATTGGACATAATAAGCTACCATTCTAATCTAGGCTTGATTGAAACACAAATATGTTTGACATGAAACTGAACGTCATACATCTGGTGTTGATTGTAATATTTTCTATTAGATTTTTTTTTTACTTTATTTTTCATCACTGATAAACTTAGTAAAACTATGTATTTCGGCAGCAACTATTCATCTCATATCTAAATTATTTGGTTTTTCAATCTACACTACACCAACCCCTAATTAAATAGTACCTTGCAAACATTTCATTTTAGTGTAAAATGTTGAATTAAAAACCGAAGATAAATTCTTATACCGACGATAAATTCTTATTGAACATTCTATAATTTATGTGATTTGTTTATAGATATGAGAACGTATCGCTGAGATGTTGGGTGCTGTCTCTACAAGCTCTGGCGTGGATGGCGAGTCTCCCATTACAGGTATTTATGAACACATTTCGACGACCGCTTAGCCTAGTGGGTAGTGACCCTGCCTACGAAACTGGAGGTCCCGGGTTCGAATCCCAGGGCGGGTCAGTATTTACATGATGAATGATACTGGTACCGGGTCTTGGTTGTTATATGTATGTGTTGTCTTCGCTTGGTACCCAAAACACAAGCTAATGCTTAGTTTGGGGCCAAGACGTTGTTGTGATGTAGACGTTATTATTTTATTATATTATAGTTAGGGTGTTTTATTCAGTATTTAACTTACCGATTGCCCGAGTGGTTGGATACCCTAACTACCAAAGGTCACAGTTTTGATTCTCGCCCGGGACAAATAGTCATGTGCATGAACATGTTTAATTGTGCCTTGTGTGGGTATAAAATGTCTATGTATTTATAAGGGTAAAAAAGAAATAGGGTTTGTACTTCCTAGGAAAATTGACATCTGTCTGACTCTAATACTTAATAAAACACAAGCTAATGCTTAGTTTGGGGCCTAGACGTTGTTGTCATGTATGTATGTATACTTGTAGAAAGAAGGGAAGGTTGTCGTGTCCTCAGCCGCGCCTTGCCGACCAGTAGATGTTGTAGTAAAACAAAAATGTATTCACTAATAAAATAAATTTAATAAACTTTGTACAAAAACTGTTTACAATATTAAAAAACACAAATCTGGACAAGGACTTGCGTACCTTAGTGCGGTGCGGTGATGTTTCTACTGGTAAGGATTCAGGTTGTTGCTAGGTATTTTATACGTTTTATGAACTTGCATTTCGTTCTTTGATTGGCCTGACGTGTTTTGACAATTTTGTGTTTTTGTCCAATCAGAAAACGTTTGGTGTCATTCGAGAGTCCAAAGTATTTGGGCCGTGCGATCTCACGTGTACTGAGCTAGCAGAAATATTGTTTTTCAATAAAAAATAAATGACGATGAAAAATGATCGGAAAATGTTGCGACATTGGGGTCACTGATTTGGACTTTAGTATAAGCGGTCAATACCCTTATATATTTATATATAGTAAACAATAGGTATGTGTCAGTTGTCTAGAACCCTTAATACAAGCATAATACTTGCTTACTTCGGGACTGTATGGGATATCCCAGGTATTTATTATTATGGAGAAGGGCAAACCAATAGCTTTCCCATACAACAGGCGACGAGTACTCGCTCACTATTTTATTGATGCGGATCCAAGACCAAGTTGGTTATCAATTTATCTTAGCTTTAAATAGGTGTCTATTGAAATGAAACAGAAAAATAATTGTTTAGATATTTGAGTTTTGAAATATCTGTCTTGTTGCCCAAATTGTAGCATAACTTTGAACATAACTAAATTATATAAGAAATATAGAAACTGCAAAATAACTTCATTATACGTGTCGCAGGATGATTTGATAATTCGAATTTTCGCGAAAACCCTAGGGATATTGCAAAAACACGGATAATTAGACAATGGTGAAAACATTTCTCAGTCGTACGGGAAAAAGTTAGGGTTTTTACAAAAACCTAGTCGCCATAGTAATACTGTGAAATGAAACGTTAGCTACTATGAAATAAGAACGCTGATTGGCCGTTCGGAGCGCCCAAATCGAGATCTCTGATTGGTTGACGTTTTAAATGTCAATTATTCATGCACATTGTTTAGTTTATGTTTTTGAGAGCAACTCAGCAGTATTTTGTTTTAAATGTGGTTAAAAGTGTGTATTAGTTTCTATAAATCGATATTGTAATTTCTAACCCTTCATAACTCTATGATCTAATACTTCAAAGTTCACAGGGTAAAACTAGGAACCAATCAGAATAAGATTTGGTCAGTAAGCAAAAATCTAGCCAATCAGAGTCAAGGATATTCAATGTTACTAGAGTGAATCGCGTTTTTGCAAAAACCCTATATTTTTCCAGTGAGATTTGCAAATGTTTTTGCCACTGTCTGATTATCCGTGTTTTCGCAGTATTCCTAAGGTTTTTGCAAAAATTCGAATTATCAATTCATCCTACGACATATGTGTTCAGGTAAAAATACTAAAAATGAATATTTAAATAATTTTGATTTTTGGTGAATTAAATATGATTATTATTATATTCTTTTTAAAGACCGAAGGCAGTGCCCAGACCATGGGCAGAGTGATACTCGAAAACGAACATTTCATACCAGCGATCGTCAAGTTCGTTACAATGGACGTCAGCAATGATGGCGCTATCACCACCTCGGAGCCTTATCTTGTGAGTACACTTGAACAAAAATTATATTTATATTTTTTTAAATAAGAAACAGATTTTTACAAGTATGTTTATGCAAGAAGAACTTAATACAGACCTAGCTTTTTCGACTTAATCAACACAAATGATACTCGAGATCGGGAACACAAATACGGCTAATAGATATATATAGTAACCTTACAAGAATGTGTACATACACAAAAAAAAATACAAGCATGAATGAAATGAATTGCTTTTTAATAATTTCTCCTACTTACATAGACTTAGCCGTGTTTCACCTGCTCAAAGAAAAACCAAAATAATTATAATGATCTTATTTGCTAACTCCTTCAGTAAGTTCCGAATTAATACATTTTCTAAAAGTAACTAAGGGATTACTAAAAATATCAAAATTGCCAAACCTATGACAATTACACTCACACGCACGTATAACAAAGGAATTTCGGTTATGTCTACTTTCTTATTTATTTATTATAAATATTGTTGAAATGCATGGTCCATACATATGTAATATTTTTTTTAAATACGAATGTAATAAATACAATAAACTTGTCTGACTCCTTTGAATAAAATTGTACGTATGTTGAATCGATATTTTGATCGTCGTTACACATTTTTGCATATAAAAAAAACGTTCACGTCTCGAATTTGTGTTCAAATCCTCTAATCGAAGTTTGCGTGCAAGCATCTATAATGTATGGCCATAACTGACGCGACGTGAAATCGCTTGTGAAAGCGACGATGAGACTACTTGCCTTACCTTACTGTCTACATAACGTAACTTCATGTGAAATATCTTCATATAAAAATCGTATCAAATGGTAATAAAACTCAGTTGATGAAGCTACGAACGACGCGAGCACGGGTTTTGTCTGCACCTTCGACTGTCTCATATTTCCTCGTGGACCATTTTACCACTAATTAAATCACCAGTGGTAAAATCATAACACAAATTAAAAAAATAAACTTTTTGGAAAGGTGAAGAATATCATACATATGAGGTTTTATTCTTGTTTAGAAATGATTTTCCCTTTTACATATTAATGTATTTTATTTCCGATTCTGCAAATATTTAATAACGTCAGTTAGATGTATTTAAGCATAAGTTATTAAGGTTGTAAACGTTTATTTTTATACTTAAGTATGTTTCATGTTGTTAACAGGAATAAATTTGAGTTTTTCATTTTTGTGAAGACTGCTATGCTAATTTAGTTTTGTGTGCCCATGCTTATGTGTAAAAATATGCGCAGGAGAAATACGATTTCCAACATACAAGTGCAAAAATGAATTTTTGGTGAAATAATCTGAAAACAAATATTTTGTAATTCGCTACAATGCGAATTCAGTGACAATCTATCTTGTTCTTGCTGAGAATAATATGAATAATGGTGCTGTTATTGTGTTATCTTATTCACATCTTCACACCACTGTTGTTGCAACTGGTGGTTTAAAGGCCCACGAAGCATCATTAGCAGCAGGCCAACATCAGACGTGCGCATGCGTCCATGATACGACTCTATGTAAATAATGAGCTGATACATTTTATTTTTACTTACAGAGCGGCGTAAGCGTCGGCGCCGGCGTCGGAGCGGCGTCAGTCTTCCACAGCATGTTGTCAAAAGTGGTTTGCGGGAGGGGAGCTAACAGCGCGCTTATAGCTCTCCGCTGTGTCTCAGGCGCTTGGTCTTCCGTCCATAACACGGGAGTCGCTTATGATTTGTACGCGGCTCTGTTACGAGTCGCTCATTCTTTGGCTCAGATGCTGAACGAGAGTCACGCCGAATACGCTTTGGAACTGATCGCTTGTGTCGGTTAGTGATTAATATTTTTTTTTTTTAGTAAATCAATGTAAAATCTAAATTAGTTAATTTTTAGGTTCTAGGGCTTACAGCCGAGAATTCTAATATATGTAAAAATTCAATTAAAAAAATAAATAAAGAACTTCAAAAAAATTTAAAATTACTGTTTAATAAGACCCCATTCGAGTGGGTATGTGCAATTTTTTTATCCCTATCACTTCGCTGGCAAAGGAGGACCCACAAAAACAATTTTTATTCAAAAGTACAATTCTTCATTAGTTTCCTTTTTTTGAACTGTCTCTGTCCAAAAAATGAGGTTTAATTTCCTCATTACGAAATGAAGAAACACACTACTATTATAATATTATTCAGAAAATTAAACTGAAAACATGGCCTTGTGCATCACAGTACAAAAGTAGATAATAACTACGTGAAGGCGACTCTGATGTCACATGGTTGTACTCCCGTTTGTATTTTGTTGCCACTTTAGTCTATGCACAGTGAGAGCGATGCGGGGTCGGCTGAAAATGCATATTCCTACTCGTGAATACTGTTCGCGGGACCTATTAGCGTAACAGGCGGCATTTTATTATGTCTGACGTTTTAGAAATTTTTTTTTTTTAAATGGAGTATTTTGTAATCTATATTTAACACCTTTTTTCACTATTATATTTTAGAATTTGGTCTATTGGAATAGTTTGGGTCAATAGAATACTACAAAGGCAGTCGCGCTCATTGGCACTCTATCGAAACAGTCATGTCCTTACGCCACAAGCGGGCAACACATACTGGTTTGTATTCTTTCGCCCCACCGCCATCAGCATTCGCTCGTCCCGCGACGTGCGCTTCGCTACTACTGCGTTCATACACAAATTGAATTATATATTCACGACACCCACTTGCGGATTCCGCCCTTAGCACCGTTCCCACTGTGTTATATATCGCCTCACAAAAGTTACAAACAACCGCTTTGTGGGCTTAACCAAAAACAAAATACAATCTGTCGTTCGGCCATGTCACGTGAGTGTGGCCTCTGCGTAGTCTACACACTGTTATGTGTAACAACATTTCTAATATTTACCGTAGCGCGTCAATCAATGTCTTGGGTGTGCGAGGGCCGAGACTCCCGCGCGGACAGCTCCGACGGCCGCGTTTGTGGTCTGTTGGCGGACGTTTTGTCTGGCGGTGGTGGAGCCGCCGCAGGCAGGAGGGTGCCACTAAGACGCACCGTATTGTCACAATTGGTTCAGTACACCAGACGTTTGTTGGCGTTGCAGATACGACCTCATGGACAAGCGGGACAGGTTAATGTTTTTTTGAATGTGTACTCTGTGACCACAATTTTTTTTTCAAGTGACAACAGTTACCGTCATTCTATCGATACTTCTTTGTTTCGATAAGATAACAGTTTTACAGCTGTATGCCAATTGCGTGTGTCAATGCTGAATTACTGCACGTAAAATTTTAATAAAGAAACGTATGCGAAAACCTTTTCTGAATGTAATTTAATTTGTTAGTAGTAATTAAAATGGTACTGTAACATTCATTGTACTATGGACTCCGCTGTCATGTGCAATTGGCAATTTACTGCACTTGTTGCATGACATACAATTTTGTGTATTCTATTCAACTATGAATGCTCCATTATTGCATCTCATCGAATTTTAATTTAGGCATTGAATTCGTAACAAAATAACATTTATGAACAATTTTTAGAATCATGTCTTGAAAAAAGAAAACCTAGAAACGATAACATGCGGTGTTATATAATAAAAAAATCACAAAAAAAAATATTTCTTTTAACTACAAATTAAAGATTTTTGGTTTTTTTCTTTACTTGTGCTGTGAGACTTTACTTTTTAGCAAATTTTTATTTTTTATTTTATTTATTTATTAGAAAAAATCAATACACAAAAATATTTGGTCTCTGATTTCTAAACTAGGCAGGGCCTGTATTTTAGAAACCAGTGTCCTCCCAAGTATACAATTTCAGCAATCTTGCAATTTATCAACAAAAACATAAAAACACAATATTCATTTCTTTTCATACAATACCATGATTATAGGTCAACAGGAAGTACCCTATCTATAGGTTTTGATTTATTTGCGAGTGTCCAAATAAGCATAAATAGTCATATGTTTAGATTGCGCCGACATAGATTTGGATTTATGTTTTATAGATCCCAGCTAAGTATTTTATATTAATTTCAACTTTATACCTTCACGCGTTCTAGAGAAAAAAGGTTTTGACAGACAGACAGATGGACTATGAAGTGATCCTATAAAGGTTACTTTTCCCTTTTGAGGCATGAAACCTTAACTATCAAAATTGTTGACCTGTAACTAACCGATTGGCCGAGTAGTTAGAGATCTTGACTGCGGAGCTGAGCGTTGCGGGTTCGATTTCCGCCCGGGATAAATATTTGTGTGCATGAATATGTTCATTTGTTCAGAGTCTGGGTGTAAAATATCTGTGTATGTATATGTAATATTTAAGTGTGTATATCAGTTGTCTAGTAACAATGATGCAAGCTTTGCTTAGTTTGGGACTAGATGGCGCTGTGTGGGATGTCCCAACTATTATTATTATTATTATTGTTGCCAATTGACATTGTTAACTGTTACAGTCGACATCGAGTCCTTCTCGATCTATGAGCGGCGACGAGAGCCAAACAGATGAAAGTAAGGCGACGCAACAGCAGAATGCTACCAATGTAGATGACGAGCGCAAGCAGCAAGCGGCACGGTCGCCATGTCTTGCTGATACAGGTAAATTTTGACATGTATTAATTGGAATTTCTAATCGTTATGTTGTACATGACTTATTTTGTACACTGTGTATATAAATTAAGTGAAATAACTATACCTAAAAAAATAAAGATAATTTGATATTTCAATTTTAATTCCTGATCCTTGTTAATATTAATCTCCTGGGTCATAGAATGAGTTCTCGGGTTTTATTATTTACTAAATGATAAACAAAATTGTATTATTATTAGCCTATATCCTGCAGTGGAGAGACACGGGCTGATGATGATGATGATGATGATGAAACTAAATTGTAGTAGCAAAACATTTTCTTGCCCAATCCCAATCAAATTATTATAGGACTTAGAATTCAAGATATTCGCGTTGTTCCAGACAATCGCGAACTTTATTAGAGGCGGAAAGTATGATCGCGGCCATATTTTCTGTTCTTTTACAACAAATTGAAATCAGTAAATCACGTTTTGATTGAACCTTTTAAAATATAAGTTGTTTTATTATTACAGTTCTACAAAGCCCCGACATCATGCATTGTTTCTACAAAACTCTA
This sequence comes from Luffia ferchaultella, assembly GCA_949709985.1. Lineage (NCBI taxonomy): Eukaryota > Metazoa > Arthropoda > Insecta > Lepidoptera > Psychidae > Luffia > Luffia ferchaultella. The sequence goes on along the minus strand of OX453256.1, from coordinate 3,450,509 downwards.
TCGATGTGTGATAATCTGAGCACAGTCATTTTGAATTCGGGTGAGTTACTACATTTTATATACGATTTTCTAGTGTAATATAATTAGAAGGAAGTCGAAAAGAATTAAGAAAAACATATATATATATTTAAATATAATAAACAGGGAGAAGTTTCCTGCCGGTTTTTCTCCTTCTAGTTCTCCAAACTGGTATCTAATCAATTCATTTTGACTTTCAATGTGTGTGTGTAAACAGCATATATTGAATAAAAAAGTTTTGATTCATTTTCAATACCTGAATGTAGACTCAAGTTTATGTCTGGGTATGCTTCCAATAAAGCAGCTTCGTCATGTGACAGCAGTAAGAGACCATCCATAAATTAAGTCACACAAATTTTATAGTTCTTTGACTTCATGATTTTCACTCTCCCTCGCTCTTGTCACAGATATTCACATTGTTTGAGCCCCCCTCTCCTGTTGTAACATCGTAGAATTTGCAATTTAAAATCAATTACTTCAATTTGAACGTTACTTTCACTCGTCATTCATTTACATGATAGTCATTTGGACGTTAATATGTTTGTATAATGTTGGACAAAACACATAACAGAATGATTACCTAGAGACAGATGTAGAAGAAAAAGAGGCAGACAGCATAACAGATGGTCAGACGATATTCGCAAATTAGCGGGACCTCTTTGGACCCGACTGACGCAAGTAAGACACAAATGGGAAAAACTGGAGGATTCTTATATGTCTGACAGACATACGGACCAATGAAGTAACCGATGTTGTATATAGATAGATAATTTAGTACTATTAAGATAATGTGTAAGTTATATGTATAATACATATTTCGTTTAAGTGGTATCTAGTTGAATGGTACAAAAACCAAATAGTTTGTGAAACTTTATTCGTTCACTAAATAAAGGCTGTAATAATAACATAACATACGTATACATCACAACAACGTCTAGGCCCCAAACTAAGCATTAGCTTGTATTTTGGGTACCAAGCGAAGACACCACATACATATAACAACCAAGACCCGGTACCAGTATTAATATTCATCATATAAATACTGACCCGACCTGGGATTCGAACCCGGGACCTCCAGCTTCGTAGGCAGGGTCGCCACCCACTAGGCTAAGTGGTCGTCTATGTTTGTTATATGTTTGTATAACTTGTTTTTGAATGAAAGTGAATATTGAAAAACGCTGTTACGTCACAAAACGCTGTGACGCCCTACCCCCTTGTCCGTCACATTTTTTTGACCCCTTAACGTGCGTCGTAATTTATGGATGGCCACTAACATGTGACACTGAAGAGCTCGACAATGCTTTGCAGGACGTGCTGACATTTGTTTATCAATGTTATGCTATAATGTCCCCTTACTTTGAATCACAAAACATGGTTTAATTGTTATACAGTATGTTAACTTTTGCATTCGCGATCCCTTTATAAGCATACCATACCATATAAGGGCATAATTCAGATAATTATTATTTTAAATTTGAAAATAATGATTTAAGATAATCAGTATAATTTCAATGAACAAACTTATTATTGACCAACACTGTTAATAACTTTAAAAAAAAACTAAAAAAAAGTATCTTAAATAACGTTACGCGAAAATACTTTTAATTTCGCTATTGTGATTTTCTATTCAACGCGGTCGGTTGAACACTAAATAAAAAGTAGTGAAAAAAAAATAGACATAGTGAAATAATCTAAATTGCAATTAGTTGCCATACATTACTACAGATGGCGCTGTACTGAATTAATAACTAATTATTCTTGACGACCTATAGCGCTATCACTACATTTGTTTTCATTAAAACTTAACTGTTCAATTTTTCACAAAAATTATAAGCTTTCAAACATGTAACTTGTATTATTCCGGAAATTGAAATACAACATTGAAGGCAAACATGCGACGACATATCCAATCTATTCAGATTTCTGTTGTTCAAACTGCGTTTAATTTACAGGTATAAACACGGACACAACACCAGATATAACAACATTAAAAGATGAACTGTTCTGGTTGGTCGCATACTTAGCTGATCTGGCTTCGCATCCAAGCCTGGTCGTGGACAGCTTACTGGAATATCTTAGTAAGTGAAAATTACATTATCTATTTGTCAATAATGAGGGATATGAATTAATTTCGAAATGTGTACATTATTTAAGTGGTCTATTTAAAAAAAAAACGCACTTTCAAAATGGCGTCTAAAGAGGTGAACGTCAAAATCAATTACGCCATGAAAAGTACAGTAGTACCTCGAATAAGTACATAAAAAAAAACTTGGAAAAACAGATTGAATAAACGCCTACAGGAAGTGGATGTGATAGTAAATTGTTTTTTTTTGTGTGTGGCCATTTTACATGAGAACTATAATTAATGATGACAGATATTTTAATTCATAAATTTTCACATATAAATGTTTTGTTTCTATTTTTTGTTTGCGCGTAGTACTAAAGCCCGTTTGTTATATTATTATATTTATATGTAAATATTACAAAAAAAGAATATTTAAGTATGTATATCAGTCGTCTAGTACCCCAGAATACAAGCATAATACTTGCTTACTTTGGAACTAGATGGCGCTGTGTAAGATGTCACAGATATTATTATATGAGTCTTGTTTTTGTTTCCTAAAATAATGTGACTACACGATGACGTTCGACCGTCTTCCGACTCCGTATTGAATAGTTATTAATGGACACACGACATGCGTTTTCCAGTATGACATGAAATATGTCAATAGCAGCGCGGCGGTCCGCCCCGCAACGAAGTCGTCTGTGAACGCACTTGTAACCATAAATAGATAAAATTCATATAAAAAACAATGTTTCTTATTGATTGTACTAGATCTGTATATCAAATTACAAATAAAAACTGTGAAGTCTTTTAATGAAAATACATCATGTATGATTAAATTCTAATTTATATATTGGACAAACAGGAAAAGAAGAAACCGTGAAACTATCACAAGCAATGCAGCAATATATCTTCAGAGTATTAGATAAACCAGAAGCATTGTGCCTTTTCATTGAAGCGGGTGGCCTAGAATTAGCTATGGATAACCTGACAGCCTGTCATCACTCTCAGCCGAACAAATCTCAGGGTTTGGTCGCTTCGCTTATGAACTACTTAAAGTTACCACCTCAAATGAGGAATATGTCCACTCCAGCTTCGAACAGCAATAAGAAAACTCAACCGACTGTGGTGGAAAATGCAAATGGACTAACCAATTTTGCACCTTTATGTGAGTTTATTGGAATTTTTTTTGTTGTCTTTGAATTATTTAAAATATTATCACATATAAAATAACTCAAAAAAATTTTAGTTTAAAAAATTCCAGTTGTGTCATGTTTCTTTATTATTTAACGATTCTAAAATCAGAAGTTGAATTTATTTTTTTGTATTTTCACGAATTGCATTAGTTAAATGCGTACAAAATAAATAAGTTTTTAATTGCCTGTTATATATAGTAATATATTTAATTTAAGTACAATTTTGTGTAAAATTTTTTCTCAATTTTTAATTTTTGATTATCATGCGCAGACCCGGGTGTTTGGCTGAACGTAGTCCAAACTTATAGAGCGTTTAGTGCTTACCGAACTAAACAAAAAGAAAATAAAATAAAAAAGAAACTTTGAAGATGTTTTACTCGGTAACTGTTAGTTTACGCCTTCTGCTCACTTGTAACTCTTTGTTTAGGTCGATAAACTCTACATGCTCTATAAATTTGGACTCCGTTCAGCCGAACACGCCATATATTATATACAAGGTGTACGGCTGAACGTAGTTCAACTTCAAACATTTTTTCTCGGTAACTATTACTTCGCTCCGTCTGCTCATTTAAAAATTATTTTGTTTAGTTTGATAAGCTCTACATGCTCAATAAGTTTAGACTACGTTCAGCCGAACATCCGATATGACAATGAAATATAAATTTTAGTTTAACGAATCTTTTAACTTCGTACATACAGGCACGGTAATATGTTGCAATTCGACCGCACAAGCCGCTGATGTATTGCTCGGTGGCCATTCGAACAACAACGGAAGCAGTGCCTGTGCCGCTCGCCGTGTACGCGCGGCCGCCTGGTCCTACCACTTCTTCAACGGCGATGACTCCTCTTTACCGTTACTACTGAATTTGCCGTACGCGATACAACTACATGAAGTACAACTTCAGCCACACCTTTCTAGTTTGGCTAGTGAGTGTATCAGTTATTTACCCTATGTTGCAGTCCATTTCAGTTTAGTTTATATAAAAAAACGAACATATTAAATAGACACTCGCTACTAATAATACTTTCAATATGGCAACTTTGCCTAACTAAAACGTTGTTAGCTTTTGTGTGCGTCACTAGCATTTACCATTTAACACCTACCTTTTTAGAAAAATGACAATTGTATTTTTTAGCACATTATATAAAATCTAACATTGTCTCAGTTGATGCTTGGTTTTATTTATTTATACATACACATTTATACATGTAACTAATGTGAATATATAAAAGAGGTAACAGTCAAGCCTGGCAACGTCGCCTAATGCAAATAACTTTGTTCAAACCATTCAAAAAGTTGTATATGTAATTTTTGATTGAGAAGTATGATCATATTGTTTTAAAAGTTGATTGTAAGTAGTTTTTTGTATTTTTTTATTGCATCGTTTACTTAAAATTGGTAATTTACGCAGCATGCCCAGGAGCAGTGGCAGTGGAAGCGGGATGTGGTGGCACGTTAGCACCGCTTGGTCCGCCGCACAACACCGCCGGCATGACTTTCATTAGGCTCGTTCTGACTAGACCTTTTGTGTGCACCACCGTGCAGGTAATTTAAAACTAATACGATATAATTTAAAACTTACACGTAGTTTGTATGTAGAAATAGTATAGTTATAAATTACCGCTTGAGCGAGGTCCTGCGAGGCCCTTTGCAGTTACTGCTTACGGCCGTTAAGAGCATGAATGATGCCAGAAAAATTTGCAATTTCTCCCGCTCTACCTCCGCTCACGTCTGACCACTGTCAATAATCACTTTTTAAAACTTATTATTCTATTTAGGTATTAATCATACAGAGGTAGGCTTACATTGTCCGCTAATTATAATGTTCTTTGTAATAACCACAATGTAGAACAAATACTTAAAAAAATAGCATTATATTATTTCATCGTCCTCATCCAAATGACATACAGGGCGTCACGAGCACGCCCTGTGTGTCATTTATATCTGTCGTGCAAGCAAGACAGGATCATGTTACATACTGTAAACAATGTAAGGGACAAATAGGGTTTTTATTTATTTTTACCAAAAGTATAATTTGAATTATATAAATTAAATAGCCAACGGATAGATACTCCACTCCATATATAAGATTTTTACTACTTGACAGGCTTAGCAATTTTTCCGAAATTTTAGATATTTTTTTTACAAAGGTATTCGTGATTTTTCTATTGTTCGAAGTAATCGTAAACTCTTGGAAATAACCAATGAATAAAAAAGGTCTAGATATAGAATCTCTAAATACACACAATTATTGAAGCAACATGTTAAGTCATTTCAAGTCTTACAGACTCTACGCTGCGGTTGATTGACGCGCGAAGTGCTGATTGACGCGACAAAAGTACGATCACAGCCGCTCCGCCATTTCCCGTCCACGATGCTTGAACACATGTAATAAGTGATCACGATTGTATTTTCGAATTATCACTAACATAATTTATTAGCGATATTCTGAAAATTATTGCCATGTTGAGCGTGGTATGCTCTATAGTTCGTAGCGGGCAGGGCGATGAGTCAACGGTCCAAAAATATATACAACGCTGATAGAATTGTTAACAACACTTAAGCAATTTCTTAACTGACATATTATGCAACTCTGTGAACATACAACTTGTAAGTATGTAGTTACAAGCGGTAATATTTCTATATTTAATAATCTATTTTTAAATCTGCCAAATATTGTTGACAGATTCGACTGTATAAACCAAGAGACAGCTCGAACATGGGTCTTCTGCAACTGAAGCTACTGGGAATGCCTGCCTTCAACAAAGCCTCACCGTCGTCAAATACCATGTGAGTAAATATTATCACAACATTTAAATTAAATAAAACTTATTTTCAGAATGTCACTTAAACAAATGAACATGCGTGTACGTTTGGGCCTTGTCGGGCCTTCATCGCTCATAAACGGTTTTCGTATAGCAAATTTCTTTTTACGTACTTACGTATTTGGGTTAACTCCTACGACATGCCATCTCACACTACGTTCGGAGGATGCTATGTGTATGGTTTCTATACGCTAGTCATATTTTATGAAAAATGTATATGGACGTATTAGGTACTCACTACATAATATGCAAATACTTGTTTAACAGTATGGATAGCAACAACTGGGCTTCAGTAGTAGCGACATGTACCCGCGCACCGCTCGCTCCTGAACGCTGGGCGAGACTCGCGTCCGGCGGTGCACTCGCAGCGCTAACTGCATTATTGAGCAGCGGTCGTGGCGCCGCAGTAGCGCACGCACATCAAGCGCTGCTAGCGGCTGCGCGTGCAGCACCTACACTGCGAGCAACGTTGCTAGACGCGTTGTTGCACGCGGATGCGACTGCTCATGCTAATGGTATTTCATTTGTTTGTATTTACTGTGTAAAGTTAATTATACAGAATGTATTTTTTTGCGGGACCATATTAATATAGATTATAAAGCAACGAATGACAAATTTAAAATTTCGATTATTTATAGTTAGTCTCCAAATGAAGGCTATTCAAACCTCGAAACACGCCACATGGTAAATATTGGGCCAATGAACGCCACGGCCGTGACCTAGTTACCCACTGAACTATAAGATGCGTGTGTTTTTTTTTTTTGTAAATTTGTAAACACTCAACAACAACCAGGTGTCACTACGCAGTGACAATATTTTTAGGGAAAAAATAAGACATGAAAAATTTATAAAAGTGGACTTTAGTACTACTAAACACAATTGACAAAAATATTTAATTTCTCCATGCCAATGTTTCTCTGAATTGGTCACACAGTAACAATGCATCGTGTTTATAGTATACAATGTCATTTTTCGTATACCTTAAAAGCAGACACCGCAATTCAAAAATATTTTAAATTCGACGTCTAATTACTGACAATTTGTTTTTTACGAAGTTAAAGTAGTAATTATATATTTCCCGAAAATGTATGCTTGCTGCGCTAATAACACGAAAACGGTAATGCGCCGTGCAATTGCTGCATAATTTCACGCAGACACGTCAAGATTTGTGCGTTCATAGGGCATCCATACATTTGTGAAATTTTGTAAACTAATTGATATATATATTTATTATTTTAAATATCAAATATATTCTACTCTGTGACCGTTACTTTAAACCTCTTTTTTTTTTCTTAGCCTACCAGTCAACGGCGACCGGTCCATACAACAGCAGCATGAACGCAATCTGTGAATTGGTGAGACAAATATGTACGTCGGGTAGCGAGGGAGCGACTCAAGCATACCTCGGTTGGTTAGCTGTCGGTGCTGAGCGGTGGCTGCGCGCGCGCACTCCACTCAGCGCTGCTTTAGTGCAGACCCTTGCCTCGGTAAGCATAACATTGTTATTGTGAATAGAATTAATCTAATAAGTATTGTTGCAGTCTTTTAGGGTGATTCATTTATTAAAGAACTACTAAGGGGTATACCGCGTCATCTTTTACTATTCACCAATCGGAGCAATCTTATCTGTGTTGTGCACGCGTCATGTATTAGGCATTAGTCGCAATTTGGTTTTAGCTTCCTCCTATTGGTCGAAATAAAGTGGCTTGCCCGTTCCAAGCACGATCGGTTAAGCATTGAGTACCCTAAAGACCAAAGCTCGTATCAGAAGGCGAAAAGGGAACTAAAATAATTATGTAGTTATAACAATGATAATAATTACTGGGACATCCCACACATCTGCATCTAAGCAAAGCTTGTATTATGGGAACCACACAACTGATATACATGCTTAAATATTCTTTATACTATGTATGTATACACGGAGCAAATAGACATGTTCATGCACAAATATTTGTTCCGGGCGGGAATCGAACCCGCGACCCTTGGCTGCGTAGTTATGGTCTCTAACCACTCAGCCGATTAGTCAGTCGATTGGTCGATCAGTTATGGAGTAAACATAACATAAAGCTATATGTTTACCATTAAGAATAACCACCATTCATATAAGCTATATATTCTTAATAATAATGCAGCATGCTATTCAATAAATATAACTTATATAATTAGTAAGGCATACCGTATTTGCACAGGTTCTGTGGATCCTCAAAGAAGAAAGGCTAATGGACAACTTGGAACAGCTAATCACAGACGACCTCTTCGAACTGATATACACTTGGGTAAAAGATGTGCCAGAGACCAGCTTGCTTAAAAAATCTTTAGACGCAGGTTAGAGTTGATCATATTATATTCAAACAATATTCGTATTCATGTATATTGTATGATATTTAAATATCTATTTTAATTTAATTTAAATATCTTTAAATGTTATATGAAAAGTCGACGAACAAAATGATCTAAAAGCATTGAAATGAATTGTACAGGAGAAGCAAAAAACTAAATAACATGCTTTCATTTGTTTTATATATATACATTTAATTTTTTTTAGTTGATACCTTGGCTTATTTGTCTAAGATCTAACATTTCGAAAAATTGACAGTTTTCTACTAGTGATAGATCGTTTTGAATTAAATCGGCAATTACTGTCTCGTTTTTCTAAGATTTTTGGAGCGTTTTAATAGCAAATAGTATTGTTAATCAATAGAACGCTCCAAGACGCACCAATGAAATAAAAAAAATAGTTTGGGTTCAAAAACGATTTAGATCGTTTTGTTCGCCGACTCATATCGTACAAAAACCTGATTTAATTAAACATACATATATGTTATTTCAGCGCTATGTTCGATGTGCTACATACGTCCAGAGTTGTTTAGAATGCTGCTAGAGCAGATGGATATTCATATGGAAGAAGACCCAACAAGTGAGAGGTTAGTGTGATGGTTTCAAATATAATTTTTTAGGTTTTTCCGGTAAGGGCCGCGTTATTCTCTATAACGTCCATATAACTGTTTCCCGTTTCCGTTCACGTAGCTTTCCGACTTCTTCTATTTTACTTCTCGAGTTCTGCTCCAACCACTATAGTATCTCATAACTTAGTGTTGATTAGTTTTGTATCCCATGGATACCTTCATCCAGGATAAACACTATGTTACTCTCTGCCCTTCAACTGTCTTGCAAACAACTGCAACTGTCTGACATGCAAAATCTTTTCGTTACGTTGCTCCTTTACGACTTGAAGAAAGGACAAACAAACACATTTTCGCATTTATAATATTAGTATAGATGAGCTAGCTTATATAAATATGACTTTCAGCATGGAAGCCCAGACGGATGACAGCAAAGTGAACTTAGCGCCCGCTTCGGCTCCGACGCCGACGTCGTCTGTCTCGAATCCGGTATTGCGTCTGCGCGGCTGGCAGTTGACTACCGTGGCTGCGGCGGCCATGTCCCCGGCGGCAACCCTAGCACTTCTGCACTCGAAGTTGCCAAACGCTGTAGTTGATGCAATTACTGGTGAGTTCTAATTTCACAACACGACCAAAGTCATGTAAAATCTATGTCAATGAAGCGTAAGTAACATCCTAGTTATAGAAATTTCGAATATTTCTATAAATATTACGAATTTTCTATAACTGGAATGTTTATGGAAATTTCGAAGTTTTGGCTCTATACAAAGATGGGCTATCACGCGGAAAGCCCCTTCTTTACTGTTGCACTTGGTAAAAGATCTTGCTATTAGTATATACTTGTTAAATTTAGAAAAAATTATGAAGATAATTAGATATCTATGTCATCAAAATAATGTCCAATAAAAACGCATTTTCAACATTATGGTCAATTTTGGAAATATACAGATTTCAGCGTGGCAAAATTACAAAGCATAAAGGAGCATCTGGGAGAACAGGAAGACATGCCAATGGCGGATTCGGACGAACCACAAAACGTAGCCCACAATTCTGGTGAGTCAGCTGAATCTTGACATTACAAGTATATAAGATTTAAAGAAAATAATTGTTTCAAAACCATTTATATAACAGGTTAATCGATGCTGTACGGGAGAAGGAACTTTTCGTGTTTGGAATTGTAAAACACGAAGTCTCGAAAACTGTATTTATGTCTTATTGCGCCTAATGACAATACGGCAGATTTGGCTTTCTTCTTATCAAATGTGCCTGTCTTCCTCTCCATTTAGGAAGTGACGCTATATAAAAAACGTCATTAGCAATAAAAAAAAAAGAAAACAATGTTAAACAATTTACTTCCTAGCTCCCTGACTTCTATTACAAGAATCGTAACTCGAAATCAAAAACGAATCGAAATATTTTCGAAATGGGCATCACTTCCTAAATCTTCCTAAACGGACTGACATACGGGCGCGTTTGACGATAGGAAGCCTTTTTAAATCTGCAGTTTTATGTCATTACGCGTGATATATTACATCAAACAACGGCCCTGGCCGACGATCTGGTATAGAAGTAGTTTCCAATAAACTTTCCCAGTAATCTAAACAATAATGCAGCATAAATGCTGCCTAGTTAAGGTTACCATTAACCAATGAAAACAATATTTATCTTTAAAATTTAGTTCAAGTCATACAATGGTTTTTATTGGTGGATTCCTCACATAATCCTTTCATCTACAGGTGAAATAGCTTCAATGAAGACTGTGTGTGAGCTCGTCGATTGGGTCAGGTCATTGTGTATGGATCGTCGGCTAAAGAACTGGTTGGGTGACGTAGGTTCGAAGTTTTGGCGGCCGCTTTTACGACTGTTGTGCTATCCTAGACCGCCTGAAAGGTGAGTCATTTACAATTTACACTAACATAGCTTTGTTAACTCATACTCTTTCGCACATTTTTTTTTTCGTGTAAGACCACAGGCTATGAAATAAAAATAGTCTTAGTGACGCTTCACTTACAAGACTTGGTATGTAAATATAAATATGATAGCATTTTTAATATCACCTCACACTTCATCATCAGCCCATTTTTACCCCACTGCAGGGGCTTAGGCCTCCCCCAGGGTGAGGAGGGGGCTTGGAGCTTAAGTCCACCACGCTGCTCCACTGCGGGTTGGGAACTGTAACGACCGCCATCTATTAACAGCGTCCGGGACCGACTGCTTAGCGTGCTCTCCGAAGCACGGTGTCAGTGATATTGTTGTCAGTTGATCACCTCACACTTAGGTACATGAATTTAAGAATACACAGACGTAGCGTCGCGAACTAACCTACCGACGCACCCCTTCTAAGTCAGCAGGCTATGCACGCATGCGTAACCTTATACACACTCGTATCATAGTTAGTCTACCGATACCGATAGCCAGTATGCAACGAAGTTTCACTCACACATACGCGGCCGTTATTGCAGTGTTTCATTGGTTGTTCAGTGACAGGGAGTCGAAAGTTTGTATTATGTCTGTGTTTACTCGTATGTATGGCAAGTTGAAATTAGTTTAAAATAGGTAGTTACAAGAAGGTAATCACCAGCAAGATTTTCAATAACTAATTGAACTTGTAATGTTTTTTTTTTTTTAATTTTAATTGTTTAATTTAGACTGAACACTTATTATTATTAAATTTAATAAAACAATATTCATGCAACAATGCGATAAGCATAATGGGCACCTTAGCGTCGGGGGGAACGAGGGGTGGATTATTGGATTAGTTTTATTTGTTTACGTATATACAAAAGTTAATTTTACATTTAATGAAAATTGGTTTTAATAAGATAAGATAAAACAATATTATCAATCTCAAACAATATTTAAGAAGTTAATTGATTGTTCTGTCTAACTCATAGACTACATAGATAAACTTTTTTTGTCATTGTTGCCACGCACGATGATTAATTAAGTAACTTCTTAAAATAGTTTTAGGTTCCCTTTAAACCCTACTTTTGCAAGTAAAATTTTGGGTCTGATTGGATTAGTCTGACGACCTAAAATGATAAAGGTCATATAAGTCTACCAATCAAGTAGTACTTAACGAATTCTTACTTTCCACTTGTTCTGTATTGTTGTATTATCAAAGAATTTGTATATTAATAGAGAATATAGACGAAATAATATTAACATACACATCTAAAGTTGAAATACTTCTTTATCCCCCAGCACTTGGCAAGAAGGAGCGCAATACGCGCAACTGGAAGAGAACACAACGCGATTGTTTGCTGAACTCATTGCTTGTCATGCTCAGAACCAGAAATTGTTTGCATCGACGTTGCACGGAATATTGCAATCCTTGCATTGCATTGGTATGGCTTAATAATCTTATATTTGTTAGTTAATTTATTGATAAGGATAAACAAACATTTATATTTTCTTTCAGTGTATCTGTGATTGATGCTGGAAGCAAATAAATTTGTTTTCACATTGATTTTTAGGGTTCGAACCTCAAAAGTAATAAACGGAACCCTTATAGGATCACTTTGTTGTCCGTCTGTTTGTCAAGACCCTTTTTTTCAGGAACACGTGGAGGTATCAAGCTGAAATTCATATTAAATACTCAGGTCTTCTGTCCCTTAGAGCTATGAAAAAATCAAACTTCGAAGCCAACGCAATCCAAAAATACAGCCGTTTATGCTGCAAATTTTCTATACTCACAAGGGAATCAAAACCTACAGGGTATTTCCTGTAAACTCAGAATCCTGAAATTTGGTACGAAGCAATGTCTTATAGCACAGATGAAGGAAAAATTGCGAAAAGCGTAAATTTTTAGTTATATGATATAATAAAAATATTTTTGATAATTTTAAACTTACTACCCCTTTCTTCATGAACGCGTAGAGGTGTTAAATTGAAATTCATATCAAACACTTCAGGTCAGGAACCCTCGGTGCGCGAGTCCGACTCGCACTTGGCCGGTTTTTTTAATATGTAATTATTGATGACAGGCGTGATGAGTTTTCTTATAAGAGATGAATATTTTTTTAGCTTATGTATACTAATTGTAATAAAATATATATTTTATTGTTCATTATAATCTGTAATATTTTTATTATTACATATTATTACCTGAGATATGAACTTCCAATTTACGAAATCGACTAATATCCACAGTGCAGGCTCTACCTAGTTTGGAATCAAATTATCCTGTGTTTGAAAGACATATAGAGCCTCAAGGTTATGTACACAGAAGTCTATTTTTTGGATGTATTGGCGATATGAAGTGAAGGGAGACGAACGATCGCTTTCATTTCACCGATCTATCGTATTAATTGCAACGGCCCTCGCGTTCGCTGATTGGCCAATTTAAATGCGCGTCGTCCGTTTACATTGGCCGAAAGAGTGCATGCGTGTTTTTTCCCCACCGCTGTGTCAGGCTCCTAAATTCGTCACTCGAACTGTATATAATTCTCTTTATGTGTTTGTTCACCAGGTCCGGAAGGCATATCGGGCTTCACAAGATCACTCATACTACGATTACTTTTATCTTCGGAGTGCGCGACAGTAGCTTTGCGTTGGGCCGGTTTAGCGGGCGGTGTGGCGGCACCCGGACGACATCCTGCGGCTTACTGCCACGCTTTACTCTCTCTTCCTACCAGAACCACTGTGCGAGCGCTTTTGAGGGATCATAGACCGCCGTGTAAGTATCTAAGACATTTCATTATGGAGCTCACTGGAGGCTGACCACTGTAAACCTGACCGTCCTATAGGGGTCGTCCATCAATCACGTGATGTTTTTTTCAGAATATTATCTTTAAATACAGATAAGTATAATCTAATTTAATTCTACAAAATTAAAAAACCGTGATAAAAACGTCCAAACAGATATTAAGGTTGCAGGTTGTTTTTGATTGGCATAAAAATTATAAAGGAAACGTGTAATCATGTGAAAAACATAATAATTGTACTGGTTCATGACTCGCGCTCACACGCCGCTTTTTGGTTATTTAGAAATCACGCGTTCAACAACAAAATAAATACACGTGATATCTCACTACACCCCCCTCCCTCCTTGTGATATTTCGTGATTATTTTCGAACCCCTTTCGCCCCCTTTCGAGTCTCACGTGATTAATGGACGACACCATACCACGCGAGACGAAGAAAGGAGCTACCAAACTACTAATTCCTTGACTGGTACAATACCTTCTCTTTGCCCTGCATTGGAAGGGAAGTGGCGGGCATACATTTGTTGGCCTATAGCTTCGTCGCGCCAACTAAGAGCATGAACGTGAAACCTAGTATCCAACAACAAAATATATTTTTAATTTTTCACACGCTTGACGCTACCACCACGAGCCAGATTTCATAATCCCGGTAAACCACCGTGCTTTAAAATCTCTCAAAAATTGATTGTTTTCGACATTTTGTACTTCAACACTAAGAAAAAGGGAGGGGTCATCAGCTCCGCCCATTCCCCACCACTCAAATCGATAACTCCCGTAACCTGTTTCTGTTTCATGCGGTCACGGTTCTTGTAATATAAGCTTGGTGCTTCGTGGTAATGTCACTTAGTTATGTGGATAGTAAGAATAACACCCAAAAATAGTTTATAAAACTTATTCTTGTATAATTTTTCGTTTTTTACTTATTTTTATGTTCTTTTTATTTGATTTGCAATGTCCACCTCCAGCCTCCGCCATCAGCCCCTCGTATAGAGTAAATAAATTTCACAGCAGCGTTGGTTTTAATAGAGTCACTTCACAGTATGGAAAAAGTCAAACGCAATTTCGCGGAGGTGAGGACCGGCGCGCAGGGACCTTGCGAACTGAAATCGCTATCTTGCACCAGCCAGCTAGAGTCTAGAGTATGAGTGGTTATACGGTAAACGCAGAAGAGGGCTTCTAGTCAATTCGTACTTTTATGGCCCCTCGTAACTAAGTATAATGTACAGCACTCGTCAATACCAACCAAATGAGCCCAAACGCGAAGGTGTTACTAGTAACCACTGAAGGATTCCAATTTGCACCTCCAGCCTCCATCATCAGATCCTCGTTACCAAGTTAAATTTATTATAATGTTGTATTGTCACGGGAACTTAATGTGTGTGCAAAGTTTCATAAAAAAACGTTTTAGTAGAAGTAGTAGCAAGAAAATGCAGTCGCAAAAATTTGAAAATAAGTTAAAAAATATGAAGTCAAGCTTAATAAAACCATTTGAAAGTATTTTGAATTTGTGTATATTTACAATTTCATCGAAAAGTTTAGTCTTTTTCTTGTATCGAATTTTCTTGTAGGTATCTAAGTTGAGGGGAATATCGAAAACTCTAAAGTTTCTATTTAGAGTAGGTCTCTATTTTCCTCAATGTTATTCTTACTACATTAATAATATTTATTTTCGTCACAGTACCGATACTTGACGAAACAGGCAAAGCGGGGGTGAACTCAAGCTCCAGTAATTGTGGTACATCGGTGATGCGCAGTGCGTCAGACACCGCGATAAAGAGCATAGCGGAGACTTACGAACTTAGTTTCGCCGCTGCCACCGCCTCCAAAGACAAGAGAATCAAAGACGTGAAGAATACGACGTTAAAACAGCAGGGCAGTAAAAAAAGACAGACGAAAACTACCAATGATGTTGCTGTCCAGTCTGCTGCTGATGGTAAGGATATGTATTGAATTCATTATTACTACTAAAAATATACCGCTTAAAGTTGGTCTTCCCTGTGAAAGAAGTGATTCCGTGCTGTCAATTATTCCAATAGACACCGCGGAATCATTCCTCGCAGTACAGCTACCGCAACGAAGGCCGATCTTAAATGGTATACCTTTAAAACATGAAATAAAAATTAATGGCCACTATCGTCTCATATCGCAAGACAAAAATGTATGTCAACACGACCTTTCTATTAGTTTGGCTTAAATTATCGCGTCATTGATCGAAAAGACGCTTTTTCGAAATACTTTCATTTCTGCAGCTATAATTGAGATTGAAAATAGCATAAATGGTAATATTTTTAGAAAAGAAATGGAACAAAAAGTAATCTATATAATAAACATCATATACAGCGCCATCTAGTCTCAAAGTAAGGAAGTATTATACTTGTATTACGGGGGACCAGACAACTGATATACATAAATATTCTTTTTATAATATGTACATTTATAGATGCTTTTTGATCATGAGCCCTGTATAAACAGTGCAGCGTGTTTGAATGTATATCTAATTTGCATTTGTAATGTGGCCCCCACGTTTGTGTTATAATTTTTAAAAAGATAACACATCACCGGCGTTTGAGTAAATTTTGTAGATATACTGGAGACACTAAATGAAATTTTAAATAAGTACATTTAAAAAAAAGTTATCTACATAAGAATAAATATGACTACGTTCAAACAGAGATGCTGGAGTCGACCATCAGGGTGCAAGTGTGCGGCTTGGATGCTTGCGTGTCCCCGAGTGTCACTCTGGCTCAGCTTTCGGTCGCCGTGCCGCACGTTTTTGGCCCGCATCTCACTCTCATTTTGCATATAACCGGCAAAGGTGGTGAGTATAATGTACAATAGGAATAATATCTGGAAAATCTCTCACACGGTCGTCTAATCCCATACTGGGCAAAAGCCTTGCAGTATGTATGGGTAACTAGACAACTCTTATAAAAATATTTACATTTTAATGCATATAATGTGCGTCAAATAAGAATGGGATCGGCAACGTACAAGCGTGTCCCAAAAAACTATATAAATGTAATAATATAAAAAAAAAGTTTGGACGCTTCTTAGATAATGTTCTACTCAGTGTGACAAGGTTCTATTAACTTGTTTTTTCAAAGTTATTGGTGATTGGTAGTTGGAAGATCATTGCTTATAAGAAAATTTCATGAAGAATTTACCTACTATTGCCGCTATAACAACAAATAATAAAAAGAAAAATTAGAAAGTTAAAGGGACCAAGGGAACATACAAGAAACTTGTTTTTTTTTTTCTATATTGTACGGTGGTACGGGGAACCCTTCTTGTGCGCTTGTGCGAGTCTGACTCGCATTTGGCCGGTTTTTTGTTTTTGTTTCACTTTGGTTCAATGGTAGGGATTTAACACGTTATCACTGGCAGATTCGTCAGCGTTCACGTGGGAGGGTGGCGGCACGGAAACCGACACAGGCGGGGCTGTGCTCCGGGAGTTCGGGGCGTGCGGCGGCTTGGCGTTGGTCGCGGCGCGTCTTCCTCGCCCGCATGCACCGACAGCGCAACCGCCTGCGCACCATCCACACCACCACGAACTAGATTGGGTGAAGTTGGATGACCAGTTTGAGGTTAGTTTACATTATTTTTTTTATATATATAATAACGTATACATCACAACAACGTCTCGGCCCCAAACTAAGCATTAGCTTGTGTTTTGGGTAACAAGTGAAGACACCACAGACATATAACAACCCAGACCCGGTATCGGTATCAATATTCATCATATTAATACTGACCCGACCTGAGATTTGAACCCGGGACCTTTAGCTTCATAGGCAGAGTCGCTATAGTTTGCTTATTTTACGCATATGGAAGAAACGTTGCAAATGTACTTACTCTATTCTCATTTCAAGACCAATTGAAATTAATTTACAATTTTCGCGCTAACATACATTAAGTATTTACTCCCATAGAACGATTCCAATGCTCTGTAAACGGTACGGCTCCTTAATAAGTAGGTACATAAATGTTTAGATCTTAAAAACTTAAAAACACCCATTCATTTGGAAGTCGACGTGGATGCGATTTAGCACAGGCGCGCGGTACGCTCTCGCCCATCGATACTCATTTTTCCTGCTGCAACGCTCCTGGCTTCGACTCAAAAACAAACAAGAAGTTTGGCGCGAACTGTACATTACGAAAATAAGATATGTTGTTATAAAAATTGATAAACAATAGTTAAACCTTCATACCAAAGTAGGAACCAATATTATGACATACGTCAAAACAGATCCTGTACGTCTGTCGAAATAATACGCGCGAAAAACGTCTGATTTTAATTGCAGGAGGTCGTAGAGCTCGGAGTGCCAAGTGGTGCAGACGACAACAACGGGGCCTGCGGTGGCGTGCCCCCACACACGTTGTTGGCGTTAGGACTCCTACTCAAGTTGCCGGGTTACGCCGAAGCCCTACTAGATGAAGGAGCGCGAGCAGTGCATTTGCTAAGGCTATTACTAGGCGTCACCTGCGATGAGGAAGGACGTAAGTATTAAAAGACGTGTTTAGTTAGATTATAATAATAATGTATACATCACAAAAAGGTCTAGGCCCCAAACTAAGCATTAGCTTGTGTTTTGGGTGGCAAGCGCAGACACCACATACATAACAACCAAGACCCGGTACCTGTATCAATATTCATCATATAAATACTGATCCGACCTGGGATTCGAACCCGGGACCTCCAGGCAGGGTCGCTACCCATTGGGCTAAGCGGTTGTCAGTAGATTATATAAATAATGCTGATAATAGATACAGTCTACCATTTTTAAAAGTAGCGGCGTTCAAACGAGGCCAATTCGACGTAACAGCCTCGTTTAAAATTAGTCGTGCGCTATCGTAGCGAGAAAGAAGCAATTCATTGCTTATTTAGTATCAAATGTTTCCACAAAAGTTTTGCGTTGTTGTATAAGTTTGATTTTATCTATGGCCATTTTTTCTCTATACTTTGTACAGTGATATCCAATGTAGTGTTAACATCGGTGACTTTTGATTTACTTAATGGTGTTATTGTTTACAAATCTCAGGCAGCATAGTAGTCAGCGGCAACGGTTCGGGCGGTTGGTCTCTCGGCACCCTACCTTTCCGTGTCGTCTCCCGGTTGTTGGAATCGGCGCCCCGCGGCACTGATGACGGGCGACTGCTCCGGAGTTTACTATTGAGCGTCGGCCTAGTGAGACTGGTGCTGGCCTGCTTAGCTGTGTTCACGCATCACAAGCCAAATTCTAACGAGGTGAGTGCTCCAATGTCACTAAACACTATCCGATAAAATTGCAAACAGATTCTATTCCACACCTGCGTCGGGTAGAGGCGTCGGTCGCGACCATACATTCTGAATCGAGTGTAGCTTGGGATCGTCTAGAATCTACGAGGTTGTGAAATTCTCAGTGCTATTTGCAATATGATTGGTTAGCATAATCCGACAACTTTAAATATATGAGCCCAACATTTAAAATTATCACGCAATTTACTATTTTATATTAACTCTCCTATTGGCTACTAGAACGGTCTCACCTTGGTGTAACTATAAATACCTATAGGAACAATTTTAAATAGAAATTGTGATGCTCTAAAGTATAAGTTTTATGGTGACACATCGATTCATAGAAATTCTATTTTACTGATCATTGCACTTTAGTTTTTAGGGTTCCGCACCTAAAGAGGATAGACCAAAGCGCAACGAACCTGTCTCATATTTATTAGGCCATAGGACCATGGTTCGAATCAGGGCGTGTACCAATGAGTTTTTGTGACTTAAGTACATAACTATCACTGACTCCGTGCCTCGGAGAGCACGTTAAGCAGTCGGTCCCGGGCGTTGTCAAGAGATGGCGGTCGTTACAATCGCCAACCCGCAGTGGACCAGCGTGGTGGATTTAAGCTCCAAGCCCCCCCTCACCCTGGGGCAGGCCAAAGCCCTGCAGTTGGGTAAAAATGGGCTGATCAAGTGAAGACCTAAAGAGGAAAAAAGGAACCCTCATAGAATCATTTCATTGTCCACATGTCTGTCTGTTGAGACTTTTTTTTTATGAACACGTAGAGATATCAAGTTGCAATTAATATCAAATACTTAGTTTTACGGTCCCTTGAAGTTGTAAAAAAATCAAGCTTCTAAATCAATGTAATCAAAAAATGCGGCCATAATCTATAATAATAACGCTCGCCAATAAATCTAAACCTATAGGTAGTTCCCGTTGACCTAGACATAAAATTGGTCAAGAAGTAAAGTCTCACAGCACAATTAAAGGGAAAAATCGAAGAATCGTTAATTTGTAGTTACACATAATTAATTTTTTTTAATAATTTTTAAATTGATATTCGCTTTTACATTCTATCTGGCGGTGTGTAGCGACAAAAACGTTATAGAAAAATATGGAACCCTCAAAGCGCGGGTCGGACTCATACTAGGCTAGTTTTTTTTTTTTATAGTCTAGAACTAATAAATTGGTAGAAAATAAACCATATTAATTATTATCACTGCAAGATTAAAAACTATTGGTTAGTTAGATTCCAAATGAAAAGTGTTGTAGTGATAACTGAATATATTTTTATTTTATTTAACAGAATAGCCAAGCCTCCAACGGTAGTTCGCTCAGCAAGTCAGAAGACAAGAGTCAGTTGTATTGGGCCAAGGGAACAGGGTTCGGAACAGGGTCAACTCAGCAGTCCTGGAATGTAGAACAGGCGCTGGTACGACAGAAGACTGAAGAAGAACATGTTACTGTACTTCTGCAGGTTGGTAGTGTTGTGGTGTTGAAGATATGAGGTGATGTTGGTGTTAGAAAAACGGCCTTTGAGATGATAACATCTTCTGGCGATGTTTAAGTTGCAGTCTGTACATATTTCAAATATATTTCTGAAAATAATATAAAATACACTAGATACTGACAAAATCTAATAAAAACAAATTCAAATATTGGTGAAAGAATTTTTGAAATCGGATGAGTAGTTTTGTAGAATACCTCTTACATACAAACTTAAAAACTTTACCTATTTATAATTTTGATGTAGATATTTAAAAAAAATATAGCTGCATTTAAAAGTAAACTAATTGAATTTATGTAATTTAATGAATGTACGTTTTCCCGCCTTCCAATATAAATAAAATCTAATACAATACAACACTTGAGAAGACTGCGGGACCGGAAACGAGAACCCAATAAATTATATGTTCACTTGTGCAAGTTCTTTAATAAGTTACAACTGCTTCTAATGAGGTTGTTGAATTTTTTAAAATTAATTTATAAATTTATAATAATGGTGAAATTATTTAAAAAAATAAATATATTATAACTAAGTAAAGGATGTTATTGGTATGATGTAAGGCCATTTAAAATAATGTTAAACTTCTTTTTTTTTTCAAGGGATAGAGATAAGCTTTCAATGGGTAGGTAGCTTATAAGTTCCATACCTACTCTTCATCCAATTATAATTTTGTTAATTTTTTTATATTTTCTTGATAAATATATTTTCAATGTTAGTCAAATATCCTATTGTAATGAAGTCTATAAGATACTCGAATATTAAAGTTGCGTGTTCTGACCGCCAGGTGTTAGCTTCATACACAAATCCTGGAGAAACATGGCCACCAGAAGAAACTACAGCTGAGGAAGGCCAGAACGACGACAGGATTATGGAGACTGAACCAGATAGTCATGATTTACCTGCAGAGTTCATAGAACTTATAGCAAATAGCAGTCTCGTACCAGCGATTTGTTCCTATTTGAGGAATGATTCAGGTTAGTAGTTAAGAATGCAGTGTTGTTAGTACACGCTGTTCAATGTGTATCTAAGGTTGCGGCCACATTTTGCTCATATCAGTATATGTCTGCCAGTATTATGCATATATATTTTTAATAATTTAAAACTATAACTCTCCGTCATTATGCGGCTTACAGTAAGCGTCGTCGGTAGTCATTCGCTCGGTCACAGGTACTGAGTAATTAGATAAATGAATCACGCGCCGCTGGCCACACCAGCAAGCTGATTCCGAACGACTGTTAAGTCACTTATCGCTAGCGATAAGGGGTAAAGTTTATTTTCGCCGAAAGTGAGTTTTATATCTGTTACTGCCTTTAGAGGTTTAAAAAAACTGATTTTCGTCAGGGACATTAGCTTTTTACCTGATATATAGTTTTAAATACCACCCGTGTTATGTATAGCGCTTGTTTAAAATCACCCCGCTGGCAAAGAAAGTCGATTGGAGAGTGGAGTTCGATACTTTGCAGTATAACGCGAGTCGCTGTTTTGCTCTGAGAGTCGCTCACAAACGAGCAGACAGTAAGCGACTCACTGTCAGCTGGGTTAGAACAAATTTAAAGTCAGGTGTCTTTATTCTGTACTTATGTAATATAATCTTGAAATATGTTATAAGAATGTTTGAATTAATTACTTTGTGGACACAAAAACGTCCCTACAAACGTATTAAAAAAAAAAAATTAGGTCCCACTCAGAAGAATATGGAAGAAAGTGAGGGTTGCTTTTTATTAAAAAAATTAGAATTATTTTATTTAAAAATGCTTAAATATTAATATTATTGAAAAAAAAACCGATAGACGAAAAGTCTGCTTATACCCATGAATTTCTCAGATACTTTGTACTAAGCTTTTGTAGAAAGCTCTCGTTTTATTGTTGTTTCAAAATTGTTCAAAGGTAAATCTTAAGGTCAACCGGGATTTTATTGTAATATATATCAAAAAATTAAATATCAAATTTATATTATATATATATCAAAATATATAAAAAAAATTATTTGACATAATGTTAATATAAGGAACAAGGAAACTTATTGATCGCATGAATAAGTTTCCTTGTTCTTTATATTAACATTATGTCGAATAAATTTTTTTACATACATATATTGAGACAGCAGTGTCATTAAGTTAATTTTCTTAAACTTGTCTCTAAGTGATACTTTAGTTTGTAATTTGTACAAACAGCTCGCGTCTACAGCACGAAAATTGTATTCACACCAGCAGCAAAATACCATAAGTTATCAAACTATGGAACTCGCTGAAATATACTAATCTCGCGGTTTGTATATCTTGAAAGGACACGAATCCTTTTAACATCGAAAACTGCAGAATCCGAGCCCTTTAGTGAAATTACTAATATGAGGATCTCATTTCAATATCGCGTCTAAGGTAATTCCCAATAATGCAATGAAATCCATAAGGTCCTATTTCTCTTTTTTAATAAAGATATAGGTGGGTACACAGACCTTTATATACCTCTGGTTCTGATGTAACTGTATTTTAAATGTTATTGATTTGAGAAAAACTTGCTCTGAATTCATGAAAAATAAAGGAAACTAAATTTTAACTCAAAATTAGTTTATTTTAATTGTAATATCACACTCATTATAAATAATTGATAGCCCAGTGTCGTGTCGTGATAGCCCAGAGCGCAACGAACCTGTCTCAAATTTATAAGGCCCCATAGGGCCTTGGTTCGAATCCGGGCGTGTACCAATGAGTTTTTCTGACTTTAGTACACAATATCACTAACACCGTGCTTCGGAGGGCACGTTAAGCAGTCGGTCCCGGACGCTGTCAATAGATGGCGATCGTTACAGTTCCCAACCCGCAGTGGAGCAGCGTGGTGGACTTAAGCTCCAAGCCCCCCTCCGCACCCTGGGGGAGGCCTAAGCCCCTGCAGTGGGGTAAAAATGGGCTGATGATGATGATGATGATGATAAATAATTAATAAAGACATTAATTATTATTTTTTTAATATCCAGTGTTGGACATGTCCCGCCACATTCCCTTGTTCGTGTGCGTGTTGCGATGTGCGCGCGCGTTGCACTCGCTGCGAAGTCGACGTTTGGCGCCTGCCCTGCGTCCGTTGCCGCGCTTACTAAGACAGATGAGTCGCACCACCAATTCTTACGCTAGTAAATTGAAGTAAGTATTTCAATATGAGAATTTCATACTATACAAATAATTAGAAGGAACAATCAAAAATGATTGCATTTTTCCATAATACACGTATAGTAGGATTCTTAAGAAAATACTGGGTTTACCATTAAAACAATATGGTAGATTGACTATCTTTTTATTGTTGTAAATTGATTCATAATTTTAAATAATATATGTTTACTTAAAATAAATTCTAATGTTAAAACATTTTTTTTAACTAGGTAACTAATAATATTTAATCTCCAATTGGACAAGGAGTGCAACTTTTAAATACATGTAAAACATTGTTTTGCAAGAATGACAGTTAATAAATTAAACAGCTAATAAAATAGCTAATAATTTCTTTATTTTACAACTGATTTTGTTAGTATATTTTTTGATTAAATAATCAAATCTATTGTTATATGAGCTTAAAAAATACAATATTTAGCTATACGTTAAAAACGACTCGTTAAACAAACCGTAATATTTTTATTTTCATTGTTATTTTATTCTAATTTATGTAATTAAAAAAAATGGTGCTTTCGTGTGGGTCATGAACACGAAACTTTATGTTGAATAAACCTATTTTTCAGTTAAATTAGAAATAAGAATCAATCTTTTGGCTCAAGTATCCGAATCAGTATGACAAAAATATCTTTGAACTCGTATATGTGTGATCATGAGTCTAAACCATGAAAAAATTATAATAAGCTACAAACGCCGAACATGCATGGGAGTGATTCGGGTACTCTGGGAGTGTTCTACCTACGCACTTCCCCTTGCCTCTTTTTTTTTTTTAGAGTCCTGGTATATGAGAATCATATTAGGGTTAAGTAGAAATACATTAGATTACTTCAAATCAGCACACTCAACTGAGTCACAGTATCGATATTTGAAATGCTCGCGATTTTTGTTTCAGAATGAGTAAAAAGAATATATTTGGAAAGATGACATATAGCCAAAGATTTAGTACGACAAGTAATTCGGAACTCTCTGAAGAGGACGAAGGCTTGGCCGCGCTCATAGCTGACATTCAGGTAACAATATACGAGTTCTGAAATAAACGGTTTTTGAACTTTATTGTATTCGTGTCCTTGGTCACTTGATGATGAATATTTTCTTAAACCAGGCCACTTCAGCTCTAATGTGCCGCTCTGAGATGGAAGACGAAGTGCTCGCGAACCACATACCTCGCGCGCTGAGCGGTGCTACGAGGGAAGCCAGATACATCGAGGTCATGCGTCGACTGCAGTTTGGTGAGACCAGTGACTGTTATGATATCGACACGATCCGATCATCAGTTGAATAATGCACGATTCGATGTGTGCATTATTGAACTCATGAAATTGCTAAGATCACTAAGGATTCTACAAATCGATTCCAGACAATAGATAACTTCACTTCTTCCATTCCTATTTTTGTAATTCGATCAAATAGTACATCAAATCAATAATCGAACGACGATGACTAAACATCGATCGAGAATCGATCTATTCCTGCTATCCTGAGCAAGCTCAGGAGTCGTATTGAAGTCGCCAATCGTGTTTTTGCCCTGATTTAACATTTATTACATAAACCAATATTATAAGCAAAACAGTTATCGTGTAAGGAAATCAAATGAAAATTATTAATAAAAAAGAGTAGCATGTATAGATGAATTATTGTAGTCGCCTTTAAGATTCTTTTCAATTCAAACTCTTAAATAAATTACTTCAATCAACAGAGACATTCGAGATGATGGAGGAGTCCGGTGAGAATGGGTACCGCTTCACCGTCCCGTACCACTTTGAAAGTGCGGTAAGGTCGGCAGGCGAGCGCTCGCATCCGGCGCGAATGAAGCGACTTGCTCAAGAAGCCGCTACCCTCTCTACCAGCTTACCATTATCGTACAGCAGTTCCGTGTTCGTGAGGACCGACACAGATCGGCTGGACATCATGAAGGTGAGTTGGGAACAGACGTCGCCACAAACATTTTGGTTCAAATTAGTCAATATTGTGATTTTTAGTAATCTTTCTTACTGTCTAACTAATTGCGACCGAGTTCAATCGCAAGTCGCGGTGTCAAATTTCACTCGTACAAAAGAAAAAGATTAACTACTCATTTCTATTTTTTCGTTTGTGGTTTGTAAAATATGACCTGCGAATAAAACAATCCCATTCGCATTACGGCACACAATACTAAACTTATTGAAAAACGGTGTATTTCAATGAAACTTCAAAGTAAAACTGCCGCGACGAGAATCGAATTATAGCTAAACTGTCATAGATCAACCCAGCATATATACCAAAGACTAGATTTTACTGGCTATCTGTTGAAACGTTTGCCAATCAAATATGTTTTCCAAAATTATTTTTAAATAAGGTTTCAATCATAGACATATATATACTAGCGTAGGAGACCAACTGACATCTAAACATCGCATGACCGAAACGGAAATGAGTATGTGTGCAAAATTCACATGTGGTTGAGCCAGTTTTAGTGATGTGCATAGGTGTTTTTTATGTTATCGATAGCACGTAGTACTTTCATGATAATGTGTCGTTGAAATTACCGCGTTATCATAAGTCGAAATCGGCAATCCTATTTATTATTTTGAATCTGCTATACTACATAATTTTTGTTTTGAGTTACTTTTCCTAACTTTTAGTTTTTTAAAATGACAAATCATCAATCAGTCAATTCAAATGCCATTTCCTTTACTCCAATAAATATTTTTTTTTTGTTAACAGTTGATAATAAAAAATTTGCAGAAGTATAGAAAGCGTTAACATCATTATGGAAATTTTAATATTTAGTTGAATACAAGCCAAGTAATAAATAAAACAATATAAAAAAACGATTTTTATTTTTAATGACAATACGTCACGTTGCAACGCATAACAACAAAATTTTAACTCTTTGTAAACAAAAAAATGAGAAAGTACAAAACAAAAACATTTACAATGGAGAAGTTCATGACGTTCAAAATATACAATTTAACTCGATAGAATTGAAAGATAAACCAAAACTAATAAAACAGTGAAGGTTTTTTTTTTTAAATTCGTCAATAAATGACTGAGAAATAAATTATTGATATTTATTAATTTGACGACCGCTTAGCCTAGTGGGTAGCGACCCTGCCTACGAAGCTGGAGGTCCCGGGTTCGAATCCTAGGTCGGGTCAGTATTTATATGATGAATATCGATACTGGTACCGGGTCTTGGTTGTTATATGTATGTAGTGTCTTCGCTTGGTACCCAAAACACAAGCTAACGTTTAGTTTGGGACGTAGTCGTTGTTGTGATGTATACATTATTATTATTATTATTATGTATTTTCGTGCGGTTTGACTGGTGGCTTCTTACTGCCCATGACGTCACATTGTCTACTCGATTGAGTGTCGCGTCGTCTCACTACACCACAAATTATGCCTTGGATGCCTTGGACTAGTCTATAATATCTTTTATTTCTTTATGTAATAGGTAATTAAGTTTTATTTGAATATAAAGGAACAAGTTTTTGTAAAAGACAAAGTGATAATTTGCCTAAAATTGATATTTTCACTGTGATGGACTTTTTTTCAAATTTATTTTATATTAGTGCTGAAATAAAGGTTTAGGCTCTAAAGTTGAAGGTCCTGGTGATATATCTCGGTAAACGTACGCTGACACCGATCGCTTGGTCTTCAGATTGACCTGTACAGAAATTACAGTTGGCATAAATGCTCTGACTTTAGATATTAAGTATTATTAGTATATTACTTAATATACTTAGTAAGCATATATGAAAAAAAAAGAAACCCCTAACGGCACAAATTCAGTAGGTATAGATCCTTTCTCCAAAAGTCGTCGGTGATTTACTTAGACAAAACAGTTTTCCGTATAAATGTTCACTGCAAACCAAAGAATGTTTTCGAGGCGTCCCACCTGTTCTATTTAGAATTTTTTTTTCCATTGTTCTCTGCTAACCGCGTTTACAGGTAACCTGGATATTATGAAATAGTCATCATTATCAGGAAGCATTTTTTAACACCGCAGTTTCTTGGAGGAAAATGAGGTTAAACTATTGTATACAGTAGTTTCGTCATTCAAAGTTAAATTGTTTACGACGTTCATAATCAGAGAACAGATAGAACGTCAGACTTTAAATCATAAATAAATAACGATTAAAATTAAATAGAGCATCAGATTTTAAATCATAAATAAATAACGATTAAAATTAATTGTGTATATATCTTATATTTTCATTTGAAAAAGTCTTGTATTTACATATATACCCTATGTGTAGTATATATGTATAGATGTCATACTTTCTCTTACAATGTGCTGCCAGGCTAAATAAACCTCACAATATGTTTAAAAACAGTTAACGACATTATTCCAGTGGAACAGGTGCAATTAGGTAATATCAAATTTACAAAATATTTATATTTGAAAATATCGACATATCGATAGATTTTGTGTAATCCCTATGCTTAATTGTTTGATTGTAATTTTACACAATATTTTTGTATCGTACACATAATTGTTTAAAATAACAAATTATTTACAAAATAAAGTATTTACCGTATACTACTGATGTATAACCAAGTAAATTTAGGATCGCTTTTTATAAAAATAAGCATTAAGATAACAGTATGTTATTGGCAGTACTTACATGTGAAATCTCTCTTTATTTGGATTATTATCATATGTTACAGTGCAATCTAAAACTGAACACGACACCATTTTTATCACAAGAATTAATTTTTGTAGAATTCAAAACGGTTATAACACAAAATAGAAAACAAAGCTGGACCTTATTTTGACAAGTGAGTAATGAAGACTAAATGTGTTCAAAGAGGTTTTATGTCAGATTTTCTTGCATTTCTTTCTCGCATGTAGGATTTCCGCAAAGAGCTGGATGTCATTCGCACACTGTGTTCCTCTCTTACGCTAGTATATATACCTTTATGGTTTCAATCGCATCCCATTTCGGATAGGTATCGATCGGTGTCAATGAATATCAATGCTTGAAATGTTATTGGTCCCTAACGTTATCAGGAAAGTTCTAAGTATGAAAAAGAAATTAAAATTGATAAATATAAGATTTTTTATAGTGTACAATTTGTATATCACTACAAATTACAATATAATGTACGTAATTTAAATAATGCAAACTGTAAACAAACGTGGTTAGCTTAGTGAGCTCGAACGGTTCGTTCAAGAACGATCTTCAAACGTCGGCTTCCGCCTAAGTTGACGATGT
The DNA here is from genome assembly GCA_949709985.1 of Luffia ferchaultella. Lineage (NCBI taxonomy): Eukaryota > Metazoa > Arthropoda > Insecta > Lepidoptera > Psychidae > Luffia > Luffia ferchaultella. The sequence goes on along the minus strand of OX453256.1, from coordinate 3,421,654 downwards.
TTATTCGTTCTTTCTCGGGTTGTTAGCCGGGAAACTCGGTCAACCGAAGGGACTCGCTAGCAATAGGCCATATTTGGTCTCGTGGTCGTTCACTAACTATTGGTCGTTAACCAAAGCGCCACTCTTAAAGCACACTCGTTGTCTAGTCTAATATGTTGTCATTACGACTTTAATAATGTTATTAATGACCAGGTGCTCATAACCGGTCCGTCGGACACTCCATACGCGAACGGCTGTTTCGTCCTCGACGTGTACTTCCCGGCCGAGTATCCGGCGGCGCCGATGCTCATCAACTTAGAGACGACTGGTCGGCACTCGGTCCGGTTCAACCCGAACCTGTACAACGACGGAAAAGTTTGTCTGTCCGTGCTCAACACGTGGCATGGACGCCCCGAAGAAAAGTGGAACGCTCACACTTCTAGTTTTCTACAGGTTTATCAGCTTTTTTATTACAATAATGTAGTTGCAGTTTACAATGACTGACCGATTAGCCGAGTGGTCAGAGACACTAACTGCAGAGCCAAAGGTCGCGGGTTCGGTTCTCGTCCGGAACAAACATTTGTGTGCATGAACATGTCTATATATCAGTTGTCTAGTACCCATAATATAAGCATATTGAAAATTAAATGAAATTTTATTTTACCATAAAAAAAGAAAGTATTGCATGCAGGACTATAAATTACTATAAGGTGGTGTATCTCTCACACTAATATAATACTCTCACATAATATTTGCTTACTTTGGGACTAGATGGCGCTGTATGATATCCCGAATATTATTAGTACTGATTAGAAAGGTTTGTTAGTTATATAATTAAATATTTGAGCGATCTATTATCCATTACAAATCAGAATTGGAATGCACCTTTTGGAACTGAGACGTGCAACAAATTAAGAACAGCCGTCAATAAGTCGATATATTATTAATTAATATTAATATTTATATCGTAAATAAAATATAAAATCATATAAAGCATCGTTTTTGCTGGGTTATGTTAAGGCATAAAGCAATGAACGCTTTGTTTTAGTTCAGCCAAATACAAAATACGATCAGGCGTTCGGCTATGTGATGTGAGTGTCAATTGCCTATTCTCATAACATAAAACAATTCAAAAAATATTTCTAAATTTTTGAACACGCAGCACTGTGACAGTATCTAACCTTTTTCACTTTTTTTTTATCTTCGTAACTACTACATTTAGTTTAATGGTAGTTATATCAATCAAAGCGGATTTTTTTAGTATCTATTAACATCAAAACCGTAAAAGGGTTGTATAGAGTAATACCCTTTTCACTGGAGATACAACCGTGAATTATATACATAAATATGCTGACGGCTATTTCCCGTAGGCGTAAGCTATTTCCCGTAGGTGTAGCGTCATATAGACCACAATTGGTGACGTTCTTACATACTTTACGTTTCACGAAAATTAAACATAACCGAGTTGTTCTTGACATTTTCAGGTATTAGTCTCAATTCAATCGTTAATTTTGGTCCCGGAGCCTTACTTCAACGAGCCTGGCTACGAACGCAGTCGCGGCACTCGCGTAGGCAACAATGCCTCACTAGAGTACAACTCTAATATATACCAAGCGTGCGTGCGCTGGGCAATGCTTGACCATCTGAGAAACCCTTCTGCCTGCTTCAAAGAGGTCTGTATAAACAAAATTTGTCAACATATTATGTATATGACTATCTATTCGTCTTGGTAAGACACTGACCGATAAGACGCGTATTGGAGAAACTCCCGCTTTATTGTTTCCTAGTTGAAAGAACTTCAATGCTATGCAAAAAAAAAATAATGAAAAATATTTAATTTACTTACGACATTTACTTAGTAACGAATTTAAAATTAAAAGGAATGAAACTAAAACAATTTTTTTTAAATTTTTTTATTACCCAAAAAAAATTTAGTTCAAAACGATAAGAAATTTGGAGAAGAGTTATTTCGTGTCGTAGTTTCCCGCTAAAGTTGTGCGGTATGGAGGTTTCCACGCTGTCTGTCGGGCCAGTAAAAATTATGTGACCAATAAAAAATGCAGTAACACTCCCGCACCGCAAAGCTTCGACTCCGTTAAAAAAAACGACTCCGTTGAGCGGTAAACTTATAGTTTTTTTGTGTATAGGTGATACAAGCCCATTTTTGGATGAAACGCAACGAAATAATGCAAACGATCAGTAACTGGATCAGCGAGCTGGAGGGGCAGAGCGGCGACGAGCGAACACAACGCAGCATACAACTCAACCTTATGGCCCTCAAGGTATTCAGTTGGATTTTGTACATTCGAGTTGAAAGGGAACCTTTATAATGTCTATAATGTCTTTAATACTGTCCTTGTGTCAATCTACCGGACGAAGGAAGTTGTCTGGTACATAATGTAGCTGTTTTTACAAAATTTATTAAGTCGGTATTTACTGAAGGAGATAAAGAATAAGGTCACTTTAGTTATTTGTTGTTTTTCTGTTGAGTAGGTGGACCACCGCTAAGTTATTTAATTTAATTATATAGGAAACTCTAGGTCTATATTAAGTTCTTTTTTATATGAAAGATGTAAATGACTGTTTCTAAATAAATTTAAAAAAATATAATAATAATCATAATGAATACTGACATATCGGTATCATCTTTCTTCTACAGCGCCACTACATAAAAATACAAGAAGAGTTGGTGAAGTTGCCCGTGCCGCCGGGACTAGAGGATCTCGACGAGCCCTTCCAGCTGCCACTGCCCAGCGCACCCTCCCCGGCAGCGCAGCCCTCCCCTGCACCCCCTTCTGGCCCTACTTCTCCCCCTCCCCTTCCCGTCGGACCCCCGATGGCGGCTCTACCCGATGACCTCGATCAAGACTTGGAGAAAATCGTCGCACAAGTCCTCGAATGATGCTCGCTCCGGCGCGACGCTCTGGCCAATCACGATACATCGTAAAATCGCTCTGACCATTTAGGAGGTGACGAAGCGGTGAACCGATTACAGTTAGATTTTACAGGAGTTCAAATTCGAAAATTTCACTTACGACGACCCGACACGGTGTACATATACTGATTTTTAATATATGAAAATGCGACATTAACTTAGGCCGCTAGTGTCGTGACGTCTCGTGAGATTTTTCGCGACGACAATCGCGTGGCCGAAATGAAAAGTACAACTGCCATGTGTGGATGCGCCTCGACACGGTACAAGCTCCTGATTGGTTAGAGCGCGTCGCATCGTTGTTTAGTCTGAATCGGACGCGGTCTCGGTTAGGTTCGAGCGAACGCCAATCGCTTCTACCTCAGCGCGTCCTCCGCTCTATTTAAATTGTAAATATATCCAAAAAAAAATCCGACTTTAATCCGATTAACAGAACTAATTATTGTATTCGCAGGAACAACTAGTATTGCCATTTACTCAACTAATGCTCTAGATTTTTTTTTCGGTCGCCGAAGGGTTTGAAACCTATAGACGCCCCGCGCCGACGACAGCGCCGCGGCGTAGGGTGGCTACACGGGGAAACTTACGATTTTTTTACGAAAGTTATTTAATAACATTTGTACAAATAGCTCAAGTGTGTATTTTAATGTACCGCAAAGTACTAGCGTAGTGCACCCGAACCAGAAACGATAGGATAGACGACAATGAAAGTACTCGAAAACTCGTGTAAACTTATAAATTTAGAAATTAAACACTGTTCTTGGATATCAGAAATAACAAGGTACCGCGTTCTAACAAACGTTATTACGTTTTCCAGGGCATGACGTCATCATCATTATCTCTTTCGCTCTTTTGTAGTCACTTGGAACGAGAGATAATTATTATGGTGTAATGTTCCGGCACTGTGCTCCGCTTTTCGTTCGTTTCCAAGTACGCGATTCGATATCTCGATAATTAAATTCTGTTTATCCAGGACATTGTTTTATATAGATTATTAAATTATATGTATTATTCAAACAGAGTAGTGTGCCAATAAAATTAACCTTATTCTAATTTGAGTTTAGATTTAATAATAATTTGTATTTTGAATGCATGCGTCGAGCAATAGTGGTGAGGTGACTTTTTAGCGTTTTATGTTGTTTGTAATAAACTATTTTATTTTTTAGTGTTCGTTTCGTCTTAGGACACCATTGTACGATTAAACTAATTGTGATACTAAGGGAGTGCACCCGCTTTTCGTAAGTTACTTATATCACTATGCAGAAGACGGGGCGATAGTTGCTTTATCGCCCTGTTGTCCGCTTTAGTTGTATCTGGAGGATTACAGTATAACGGACGGATCATTGCCGCTCTGAAGTTATTTATAGGAAGCGTCGCAGTACCATAAAATAGGAGCGCGGAGGAGATGAAAGTGAGGTCGGATAGCTCGCGATATTCACTTGCGCGCTGGCGTCCGCCTCGCACTACTACCCCTTGTTGCCCGCGCGGTTGTCCCTGTGCATAGAGTCATTCGCAGGCAACTCAGAGCGGCAAAAATCCGAGCGTTATACCGTGCGCTCGCTCGTGTTCATTGGATCGATTAGATTCTAACGTAATTAACTTCATTTGGATCAAACCATTAGTTTAAGTGCAATAAAAAAATATTGAGGCTTTTGGTATGAATGTAAAAAAAAATCTCGAAATAAGTCCGATCAAAAGTACATTTTCGACAGTAGCCTTCGTTCTTCGATAAACAAAAATGAACAGTATACCGCGTCGTATCTACGTAAAAAATTCTCTGACCATGACGTCATTCTCTGACGCTCTTTGCTTAGTACGAAAGAGAGAATGATAATGGCGTAACAGTACGTCACTTTGTTCTGCTTTTCGGTCGTTTTTAAGTATGAGACGCGACATCTAGACATTTTGTTTATCGAAGTCATCGTTTGGTCCCTGACCTGGCCCTGAGGTATCAAATACGTTGCATTTATTTATTTGGAGTGTCTATTTTGATTCAAGATTTGAATGCGATGTGGTTTTGTGTGTAACTGCAATATCAAAAGTTCCTCAAAATAATAATTCGTTATAGTTTGACCGCGCCTTAGGTATGTGCGCGAGGCGGAGGGAGGTAGATCTGCTGTCAGTCCGTCGTCAACGCTTAGGAGCTGCCTTCCCTCCTCGCCGCGCACACACCTAAAGGCGCGGTACAGCGGTTACGGTCAAACTATAGATGATTTTTCTGTTGATTACATAATACGATGCGATGGAGGACACTTGATAAATTTTTTTAATTCGACAATTTAAATATCACAAGTTGGTAAATTGTTCATAGCTTTATTTTGTGTCGCATATTCTAAGTGAAGGTAGGATTCAGTTTGAGATTTGAGTTGATAGTCAACATAACGACAATAAATGGATCTAATGTATTTATTTATAGTTGTCATGACAACCGCTGTTTTCTTTGTACTTTCATTGCCCGGTGTGAAGAGCTCTGAAAATATCTTGTTAAATTTGACTGTGAGTTTCGAAATTGTAAATAAAAAATATGTTATTGCAATATAAAAGTGTTTTTTTTTTATCAGTCATATGTCACTGTCAATTTAATGGCTCGTGATTTTTAATCTGACCCAATTGGGTTAGTGTGGAATGCACAGGTTAAAGTATATATTTAATTCATTTACGAGGAGCAACGTGGTGGGTTAAGCTTCAAGCCCCCTCGTCCCGAGAGGAGGCCTAAGCCTCTGCCTTCAATTATAAAATAGAAATACAACTGGTAGTACAACCTTGGTAGCACCACGGGCAAGTCATGGAACCAACTGATACTCCTACGTCGAAACAGATTTATCTGTCTACGCACGGAAAAGCATATGCGCGAATAACGTTAGATTCCACTCCATGTACATAAGAATCTTTTTAGCTTGTAGCGTATAAGTAACGTGGCTTTTCGCGAGGGTTGGTGGTTAGAGAGGCGAGGGGGTTGGTAGGTATGAATTGGGTTAGGCCTCGACGACACTGCACTCGAATTCACTTCTGAGTGCCGTTACGGCACCTTAAGCTATGGCTTTCGGTGGGTATCAGTCAAAGCGACACTACACCCTGGAGAGTACACCGGAGCAGAGGTGTTGCGGATGCAGATTTTTTCATATGCGGATTTTAAAAGGCTCACATCCGCGGATGCGGATCTCTACAAAAAAATTTAAGTGTGGGAAAAGAAAAAAAGTTTATCCTTTTTTTATTTATTTATTATTGAAAAACAAAAGAGCTTACAGTAAATAATATAGTAAAATACGTACTTAAAAATCTATGGCTAATTACATTTTTTCTATATTAATAAAATTAAAGTGTCTGTCTGTCTGTTCCGGCTAATCTCCGAAACGGCTGAACCGATTTCAATGAAACTGCAGACGTGCAGAGGGCATTACCGCGGGTAACATAGGGTACTTTTTATCTGTCTGTCTGTCTGTTTGAGCTGATCTCAGAAACGGTTGAACAGATTTCAATGAAACTTGGCAGACGTGCAGAGGGTGTTATCATGGGTGACATAGGCTGCTTTTAGTTTTTCTGTCTGTCCGTCTGTCTGTCTGTTCGAGCTGATCTCAGAAACGGCTGAACAGATTTCAATGAAACTTGGCAGACGTGCAGAGGGTGTTATCATGAGTGACATAGGCCGCTTTTAGTTTTTCTGTCTGTCCGTCTGTCTGTCTGTTTGAGCTGATCTCCGAAACGACTGTACCGATATCAATGAAACTTCGCAGACGTGCAGAGGGCATTATCGGGGGTGACAAAGGCTATTTTTTGTCAATCTCAGACTTATCGTGTTGGTACTCACACTTGATGTTTTGACGAGATCTATGTGACCGTGTGACCACATTTTTAAATGTTTATTTTTTCGAAAGCATCAATCGCACAGCTATCGTGTTGGTACTCAAACTTGATGTTTTGACGAGATCTATGTGACCACGTGACCAAATATTTAAATGCTTATTTTTTCGACAGCATCAATCGCAGACCTATCATGTTGATACTCAAACTTGATGTTTTGACGAGATCTATGTGACCACGTGACCAAATTTTTAAATGCTCATATTTTCGAAACCATCAATCTCAGACCTATCATGTTGGTACTCAAACTTGATGTTTTGACGAGATCTATGTGACCGTGTGACCACATTTTTAAATGTTTATTTTTTCGAAAGCATCAATCGCACAGCTATCGTGTTGGTACTCAAACTTGATGTTTTGACGAGATCTATGTGACCACGTGACCAAATATTTAAATGCTTATTTTTTCGAAAGTATCAATCGCAGACCTATCATGTTGATACTCAAACTTGATGTTTTGACGAGATCTATGTGACCAAGTGACCAAATTTTTAAATGCTTATATTTTCGAAACCATCAATCTCAGACCTATCATGTTGGTACTCAAACTTGATGTTTTGACGAGATCTATGTGACCGTGTGACCACATTTTTAAATGCTTATTTTTTCGAAAACATCAATCGCAGACCTATCGTGTTGGTACTCAAACTTGATGTTTTGACGAGATCTATGTGACCACGTGACCAAATTTTTAAATGCTCATATTTTCGAAACCATCAATCTCAGACCTATCATGTTGGTACTCAAACTTGATGTTTTGACGAGATCTATGTGACCGTGTGACCACATTTTTAAATGTTTATTTTTTCGAAAGCATCAATCGCACAGCTATCGTGTTGGTACTCAAACTTGATGTTTTGACGAGATCTATGTGACCACGTGACCAAATATTTAAATGCTTATTTTTTCGACAGCATCAATCGCAGACCTATCATGTTGATACTCAAACTTGATGTTTTGACGAGATCTATGTGACCACGTGACCAAATTTTTAAATGCTCATATTTTCGAAACCATCAATCTCAGACCTATCATGTTGGTACTCAAACTTGATGTTTTGACGAGATCTATGTGACCGTGTGACCACATTTTTAAATGTTTATTTTTTCGAAAGCATCAATCGCACAGCTATCGTGTTGGTACTCAAACTTGATGTTTTGACGAGATCTATGTGACCACGTGACCAAATATTTAAATGCTTATTTTTTCGAAAGTATCAATCGCAGACCTATCATGTTGATACTCAAACTTGATGTTTTGACGAGATCTATGTGACCAAGTGACCAAATTTTTAAATGCTTATATTTTCGAAACCATCAATCTCAGACCTATCATGTTGGTACTCAAACTTGATGTTTTGACGAGATCTATGTGACCGTGTGACCACATTTTTAAATGCTTATTTTTTCGAAAACATCAATCGCAGACCTATCGTGTTGGTACTCAAACTTGATGTTTTGACGAGATCTATGTGTCCATGTGACCATATTTTTAAATGACAATTTTTTCGAAACCATTAATCTCAGACCTATCGTGTTGGTACTCAAACTTGATGTTTTGACGAGATCTAGGTGACCACGTGACCAAAGATTTAAATGCTTATTTTTTTCGAAACAATCAATCTCAGACCTATCATGTTGGTACTCAAACTTGATGTTTTGACGAGATCTATGTGACCGTGTGACCACATTTTTAAATGTTTATTTTTTCGAAAGCATCATTCGCACAGCTATCGTGTTGGTACTCAAACTTGATGTTTTGACGAGATCTATGTGACCACGTGACCAAATTTTTAAATGCTCATATTTTCGAAACCATCAATCTCAGACCTATCATGTTGGTACTCAAACTTGATGTTTTGACGAGATCTATGTGACCGTGTGACCACATTTTTAAATGTTTATTTTTTCGAAAGCATCAATCGCACAGCTATCGTGTTGGTACTCAAACTTGATGTTTTGACGAGATCTATGTGACCACGTGACCAAATATTTAAATGCTTATTTTTTCGAAAGCATCAATCGCAGACCTATCATGTTGATACTCAAACTTGATGTTTTGACGAGATCTATGTGACCAAGTGACCAAATTTTTAAATGCTTATATTTTCGAAACCATCAATCTCAGACCTATCATGTTGGTACTCAAACTTGATGTTTTGACGAGATCTATGTGACCGTGTGACCACATTTTTAAATGTTTATTTTTTCGAAAGCATCAATCGCAGACCTATCGTGTTGGTACTCAAACTTGATGATTTGACGAGATCTATGTGTCCATGTGATCAAATTTTCAAAAGCTTATATTTTCGAGACTATCAATCGCAGACATATCGTGTTGGTACTCAAACTTGATGTTTTGACGAGATCTATGTGACCAAGTGACCAAATTTTTAAATGCTTATATTTTCGAAAGCATCAATCGCAGACCTATCATGTTGATACTCAAACTTGATGTTTTGACGAGATCTATGTGACCACGTGACCAAATTTTTAAATGCTTATATTTTCGAAACCATTAATCTCAGACCTATCATGTTGGTACTCAAACTTGATGTTTTGACGAGATCTATGTGACCGTGTGACCACATTTTTAAATGCTTATTTTTTCGAAAGCATCAATCGCAGACCTATCGTGTTGGTACTCAAACTTGATGTTTTGACGAGATCTACGTGACCACGTGACCATATTTTTAAATGACAATTTTTTCGAAACCATTAATCTCAGACCTATCGTGTTGGTACTCAAACTTGATGTTTTGACGAGATCTAGGTGACCACGTGACCAAAGATTTAAATGCTTATATTTTCGAAACTATCAATCGCACAGCTATCGTGTTGGTACTCAAACTTGATGTTTTGACGAGATCTATGTGACCACGTGATCAAATTTTCAAAAGCTTATATTTTCGAGACTATCAATCGCAGACATATCGTGTTGGTACTCAAACTTGATGTTTTGACGAGATCTATGTGACCACGTGACCAAATTTTTAAATGCTTATATTTTCGAAACTATCAATCGCAGATTTATCGTGTTGGTACTCAAACTTGATGTTTTGACGAAATCTATGTGACCATATCATATTACCTAATTTCATAAAAAAATCATAAGATTTCTTAGGCAGTTAAATTTCAGAATGTTCTAGAAAGTGTTACAATGTTCTACAGCGTCGCGTTCCTTTAGCTGTCCCACTACAACTGTGCTCAACGCGAGCGAAGCCCGCGGGCGGAAAGCTAGTTCTAAATATATTTCTTATATGTGTTATGATGACAGAATAGCATATGCATTGCTCAACAACTCAATACATAAAATATACATAGTTTATTTAAGATTAAGTTTAAAAATCAAAAGAAAATGAGGCAACTTCGTGTGATGTGGTGTATGTTTGTGTGTAGTGTAGGTGTGGTCTATGAGGAGTGTGCGTTTAAATATGGTACCTATGTGCATAGGTGTTCTGTGGCTCAGTCTGCAGATGCGAGCGTCTTTGTTACGTATGACTGTAGATTTACTAGACAGATGGAAGACGTCAAACCCGCCGAAGTCCTCATTGTAAATCCTCAAAAGCTTGATTACAGCGATTGACCCTCCCCCTGGATCTGCCCTTGATTTATAGTTTGGGGTTTCAGCAACTCTATATATATATTTTAACTGGACGGCTGCACTCTTTCACATTTGAACCATGACTTAGTGTGCAATAGAGATAACGCTCTAAGAAGCCGAAATTTTGGAAATAACTTTTTGTTCGAAAAATCGGAAAATTTCGTCTTTTTTTCGCCATTTACGATTTTCCAAAAAAAAGTTACAAACATATTTTTGAAAATTTTGTATCATGCGATACCTCATAAGCTCTTGCATTTTTTGACACCACTGTCTTTATGCCTTTCGTCTACCATCATAAATATAGCCGAATCACACTCCGACGCTGCGACGCCGTTTCTTGTTGCGTGATATAATTATATTTCGCGATACCTCCTAAGATAATAATTTAAATTGTATAGTGTAAAGGGCAATCATAATGTGCATGAAATACTGAAGGTAAATAATGTATTTAATTTGATAAGGATTAATACTGTATCTGTATAAATTGCTTTCCAATCACTTCATCATATGACACCATTTTTTTAAACATAAAAATATGTATAGTAAGCTATATATAAGATAGACATAATAATATGCCATTGCGGACTTTTCTTTAGTACTATAAAAGACCCACAATTCCTCTATACATTATTTTGTTATAGCTCAAAAGGATTAGGCAGCGTTTTCGATGAAAGCTTGCCGGCCAAGCCGGCTTGATTTTTTTCCGACTTCGTCAACAATAATTGTCATATTTCAACAAATTTCCACAAAACATTAATAACCTATACACGTAAACCTTCCTCTTGAATCACTCTGTCCATTGGTGTCAATAATATATGCCATACCGTTCGGTAGTTTTTGAGTTTATCGCGTTCAGATAGACAGACATTATTAAGAAAACAGTAATTCGCCGCAATTCCCATGTCCGAATTGCCCGAGAGCTGCGGGCACAGAACAATGCTGCGGGTCCACTGAGCGAAAATGAGCTGCTAGCGTATTTCGGTCGCGGAGGCACTATTTTATTGATATCTTTTTTTAATTTTGAAGATAACCCCTTAATACTACTAAATTCAATAGAAAATAACATCTTAAGGAAAAAAATGAAAAATATATTATGGTTATGAAAAAAGAGTTATGGCAAGATATCAGCGTTGAAAGACGAGAAAATGGGTTTAGAAAAACATTTTTTTAATATTACATTTGTTTTTCTTAACAATACTATGTATTTCACTGCAGGAAAAATGAAAGGACATATGTTTTTTTCCGATTTTTTGATTCAAATACTGTTGAGTTAGCAGCTTTTAAAGTCGAAGGCCTGACAACGGCCTCAGCCTTAAAAGTTATTAGTAAGTCATGATGCTGTAGATACTCGTAATTTTTGGATCATAAAAAGTATAAGTAGTTAAAAAACTAAGAAAAAACACACTTTAATAGGAAATCGAACTAAAAAGCAGAAAAATACAAAGTTTCAAATCCGTGCTACTAACCGCTGAGGAGTTCCCTCGTGAGCCACCTATCCTAAGTGCGTCATTACTTCATGGTGATTATAACTATTAGAATCCAACTTAAATACAAAGTTTTGTATCTGTCCTACTAACCGTTGAGGAGTGCCCTCATGAGGAGGCAATTTTGACTTCAGCATCAATTGTAGTGAAAATCATGGTTAACTATCAAATTCCAAGGTATATACAAAGTTTCGTGTTCGTACTATTAACCGTTGAAGAGTGTCCTTATGAGGAGACAATCCTGGTTTCAGCATCAATTCGTAATGAAAATCTTGGTTAACTATCAAATTCCAACGTATATACAAAATTTGGTGTTCGTGCTATTAACTGTTGAGGAGTGTCCTCATGAGGAGACAACCCTGACAACTGTATCAGGTTATTTTTATCATTTTAGTGTATTGTCATCGAAGTTACTCATGTTTTCCAAATTTCAGCTTGATGAAGCTTCAGTGGAAGTAGGTAAAATCACGTTCTAAGATTCCATTACAAACAAACATACTAAAATTAAGAATATGTTTCGACCATAAAAGTTTGAATTGACTAGAAGCCCTCTTCTGCGTTTACCGTCTAACCACTCATACTCTAGCTAGCTCGTGTAAGATGGCGAGTTTTAGTGAGCGAGGTCCCCGCGCGCCGGTCTTCACCCCCGCGAAATTGCGTTTAACATTTTAGACACTGTGAAGTGACATTTATGACTATTAAAACCTAACGCTGCTGTCAAATTTGTTATCGACAGATTCTTAGCATCACCTGGGAAAGCGCTCGGAATTTGCGTTCTGTCTATTTGCCTCATTCATATTAGATTTAAATTCATGAATTCATGATGGATAGGATCTCTCTATCTATTGAATGAACATTTTTTAACTGATGCTTTCAAACTTTGTAAGTTTGAGGAACGAGGGCGAGCGGCACTTATTCCAATTTTATCTGTCAGAGCAGCGTAAATGTCTTTATAACTGCAGATCTGCATGTTTTGTTTTGGGGTGGATATCAAAATAAGACAAAAAATATTTTTGTGCTGCGATATAATTATTCGTCCACTAAACAAGCTAAATAAAATAAATAGAAAATGCAAAGTAACTTGTCGCTGGTATTCATATATCAGATAGCGACATTATTGCTTTATAATGCAAGATTAACGTCTTGAGATTATTCCACCAGGTGGGGCACATAGGACAGCATCACCGATGAACGTCCTGGCACCAAAATATCCTGACTATCAACTGGCTGGTTGTGTGTATAACTGTGGGCAAAGAAATGAAAAAGTTAATTTGCGTTCTAGAACATATAACTTTGGAACTTTAAGACAATTTACAAACAAGTTTAGATTGGTAGACTTTTCGTACAATATACAAAATAAATTAAAAAAATGAATTAGGCCTTGGAAATAAATATCAGCAAAAAACTGAGCCAGCAAGTTGAAAAAATTCACAATATAACAAAAACAAAAATATACTAATAAAATAAATTGTAATAATTACACAAAATATAAAGACAGTCGTGTAAAGTCTGTTAAGGATTCAACAACCATTCAAAATTAACTCACTTGGTTTGGTCGCCCACGGCTTTTGTCACGTGGTGGACGGTCAACGAATCCGGCAAAGAGGGCAGAGCGCTGAGGTTAACGCGCATCAGCTCCAATGAAGGATTCCACACCACCGCGTACCCAGTGTGGCCCGGCTTCCACCTGAAAGGGTTTTACATAGGGATATTATGGTACGTGTTTGAAGGTACACTACAACGCATGAACCTTTGCCGCTGTAAAGTTTTTTATAGAAAGCGTTGCAGTAGCATAAAATAGGAGCGTGGAGGAGAAGAAAGAGAGGTCGGATAGCTCGCGCTACTCGCTCGCATGTGCGGCGTCTCCCTCCCACTACTATCCGTCACTGCCCGCGATTCGCAGGCAAATCAGAGCAGCAAAGAGCCGTGCGTTATACTATTATACTATAGTAGGTACACTGCACGTATAGTAGGTAGCAATGTCGTTTTGGCACGTCCTTTATAAAGCAAAAATGAAATAAAATCAGTGAAATCGAACGGGAGTCAAATTTGACTCTCAATCATGTTTTATAATAACCACCTTGTTCTGTCACGTGATGTGTCTTGGTTTGTCGCACCGGAATCCATACTGCTCCCCGCGCACATACAAAATTTAATCATGCTACTACGGCCTTATTCGCACTAGCGGTTTGCGGAGCGGTTGACGAGGCGGATATCCACCAGTGTTGATTATTTGTATGAAACCGCCGCCGGTTCATTACGCATTACAACAATGGCGGAGCGGTTACCGCGGGCGGGCGAAGTGGAGCGGCAGGTGGACGGCGGTGTCCGCCGCGATTCCCGCTGATCTGCCCCGCCTGTTCAGTTTTGCGCTCGCCGGCGGACGTATAAGATTATTTGGAGTGATATCGCAGCTTTCTGTGTATATGTAAATAATACATACTGCCTCTATGGAGTCCATTTTAATCTGACAAAACACCTGCTCAAACGGCGGGAAGACCAGCGGATGGCGGGACGGTTTCCGCCGTGGACACCGTCCTGTCGCCCGCCGTCTCCAGCGGTTTACGCTCCGCCACCCGTCCCGCTAGTGCCTATAAGGCCTACGCTCATTATGAGATTCGGTGTCGAAAACATCGTTCAAGGCGCTAATTGCCATTGTGTTCACCATGTATCACGATATCACAATTTTACCATGGACACAAATAGACACGAAAATTGTGAGTGATGTTACAATTTTCGCCCAAACTGAACGCCACCTACAATGTCTGTTGTGATATTGTGCCGTAGTGATGTTATGAAGATACAGTACCCGGCAATAAATATTTCACATCGGCAACAATCGCATTTGGGAATACAAACGAATGCCAATATCCATGTTCATCAATTATTAGATTTATCGTTTATCGGAATTTTGAATTCAGAACTAAATACTTTATTGTTGTGTAGCATGTGCAATAGAGATAACGCTCTAAGAAGCCGAAATTAGCCGATTGTCTCTTTTCAAAGGTCGATGTACAATATTTACCACCGGGTACTGTATGTGGGTGTGTACATATATGCGCCCAATCAACATAATCGAAGTCAAATTATTCTAGTGACTACATATTTACACATAAAGCGTGTTCAGTTGAATTACTCCAAACTTATAGAAAGTGTAGAACTTACCGAACTAAACATATAGTTAAAAAAGTGATAAAAAAATGAAAATTTAAATATTTTGTCTCGATAACCGTTAGTTTGCGCCATCTGCTCCAAACTTTTTGTTTGGATTGATAAGCTCTACATGCTCTATAAGTTTGGACTACGTTTAGCCGAACATGGTGTATATGACTAAAACCCACCAGTAGAGCTGCCGGATTGAGAACTACTTACTTAGTCCGACAACTCAAAACTGGCGGCTGCTATGTCGTCGCGGACAGCAAGTTGGGATATTATTAACAAATCGACGCATTTCATTTAGCATATCACTGACTTAAAACACGTTATAGTACCTGGCAGCGGCGAGCAACTGTGACGAATTTTTATCGTCTGCCACGGTACAGACGGACGCGTTGCCGTGCTCGATGCTCGCATCCCAGCGCAGTGCAGCCAGTCGAGGCAGCCATTCCCACTGTATGCGTCATATTAAACCATCAATCAACAACGATAGACCTTGGTTAACAATTAAAACAAAAACAAAAAAGAACAGTTACTTGAAAACTAGTGAGAGTATTCGATGTATACGACTTCACCCGCGTGACTACACGTATGTTTCATATATACACGCATATACTGAGGAACGTTTCCGTAGTCCACCCGGGCGAAGCCGGGTACGACCGTTTAAATAATATTAGCCACCAAGCTACGAAATATACTGGAATAAAATTGTGGCAGCCAACTTCTGTACACCACTTTGTCATCCGTATACGGACGGATAGCAAATAATACGTCTAAGTATTAGTCGATCCCTGTTACAGATCGCCGCAAACTTTATGCGGACTTGTGCAGCTATCGGGTGAGATAGGCCGCAGCGGGGTTCGCGGGAGGAACGCACCACCCCTCGCTCCACTGCGTCCCGCTGACACCTTTAATGGTCATTGCGACGCGACTTATGCCTACTTTCGGATCCGTCATAAACTTTAAGGCACCTGTACCGTTTCAGAATAGGTGTAGAGTCAAATTGACGCTTTTCTTTTGACGTGAAAAATTATACTGCTTTTTATTTCATTTATAAATGACACCTATTTACTGGTTACAACTGATTTATGGTGCCATAATGAATGTTTTAATCCCCTTTGTTCACTATAAGAATCACTCACCACCACGGTTTCATTGTCAGCGTGCGTGAGCTGTGAAGGCGTGAACACGGGTGCGGCGTGCAGTAGTAACGCCATGGCAAGAAGCTCTTCTTCTGCACCCTCTGGGGCCACCAACTGTTAGAGGTACACACGTCACATTTAGGGAATATTTAACAGATATACAACACGTGTAGATCGGTTGTCATCACAGGTAGGGTTTGGGCCGAATTTCATACAAACCATAACAAATTTCATAAAACCATATAAAAGATATATATGTATATCAATGTTTTACATATAATCGTGAAGCTATAGAAAATAAAATTTTGAATAATATTAAATGTTTTAGTTCTTACTGAGTAGATTATAACAATAATATGATTTTTGGGACATCCCACACAGCACCATCTAGTCCCAAAGTAAGCAAGTATTATGCTTGTATTATATGGTACTAGACAGCTGATATTTAAGAATGTAAATCAGTTGAGAATATCAGTATATCAAAAGAAGTATCTATATGTGTATCAGGGGCGTGTGGTGAAGGAAAGCCGGTCGCGATAATTTAGGCAATATACCTCCTTTTATTTATGTGTATTCTAATGTTTAGTGCTCGTTAGTATATAAACATTAGAATACACCATCATAATATAAATGAAAGGATGTTATAATATTTATTATGATGGACCTTTATGATATCCTCAGAGTATCCTGAAAAATCTTTTCATTACTCATACTCGGAAAGTACGCTTGAAGTTACCTGATCAGAGGGATGAAAGTAGTTATTTTCGTCCCTGGGAAACGATTTTCCCTGCTGTCAAATACATTTAAAAAAAACTATGCAAGCCATGTCCCAACTTTTATGCAACAACTATGTTGAATCGCGGCGTAAAATTCCAACAAAAAAACATTACTTATCAACAATTTTGTAATATGACTTTATATTTTTAATTTACGTGTAACTAAATTATTATTTAATTTACATAGATTTGAGCTAAAAATTAACCATGATCAATGATAAAAAGTACTGGCTGGTAGAATGCCACGGTAAAAAAAAAAAAAATACGAAAAAGCGGCAGGCAATTCGATCTTCATTTGTTCTGGCGAGTGTTGATTTATTGACATATACAGATATATTACTATAAAGTTAGTTCATAAGATTCAGATATGGATTTAACCCGTTTTTTTTTAAATTTCCTTATATTCGTAATGAAAAGCAGATGTTTATAGTTCCAATCAAACTTTATGGCGGATCGGAATACAATGCTATACGCGTGCTTGCGCAGGTACAGCATATACCCCTCGCTCCACTGCGTCCCGCTACACCTAAAACTGGTTACTGCGACGCGACTTGTGCCTATGTTCACATCCACCATAAGGTTTAATTGGAACTGTAGCTCGGGTGAAAGACCTATTTAGGCACGCGATGGTTTAGCGCACGAGCGTAGCGAGGAACGAGCGAACAATCTCGTGCCTAAATAGGTCCCTTTCACCCCTTGTGTACAAATCTAATATTAAATCTGAGCCGTGGAGCATGGTTCCTTGGAGCTGTAAAAAAAGTCAAGCTTCTAACTCAACGCAATCAAATAATACAGCTATTTATGCCGCATATTTTCATACTCGTAAATAAATCAAAACCTACTTCGAGATAAATTGCAACTAATAATTGGGTCGATTAGCAGCCGTCAGCGGCATACTTTTCGCCCTTACACCCGCGATTGCATCTTTCTCATTCATATTTAACTTATTAACCAATCTGTATCGATAATTCTTTCGAGAAAAATATAACGTGAAAAAATTTTACTTACTTTTTAGTCAAATATGGAGTCTTTAGATTCTACCTAAAGCCTACAAGAAATTTAGCTAATAATAAAAAAAATTACGTGGCATAACAGTGCGGTACCCTCGCGGCGGGAGTCGGACTCGCACTTTAACGATTTTCTTTCAAGTGAAGTTCGTGCATATCCAGTCTTTTAGCGACTTGAACGGTGAATGCTGTTACAACAAAGTAATTTTGCCAGAATGACATTAGCTGTGGACGTAAGCTCGCGCTTGTATGATAGCACACGTCGAGTAGAGCACCGCCATGTTTCCGCTACTGCGACGTTTACTGTGACTAATATCACACTGGCGAAATTATTTTGTTACAACTGTAATGTAAATTATAATTAGGGACCTGTAATGCAGGCCAGGTGGTGTTAGTGAGCCTGTTGATTTGATACGCCAAGTCAGCCGCGGGCGCATCCATTGGGAGCGGCGCTGCAGAAGGTGGTCGAAGTGTGTCTGCCCACCCCGAAAGATATAACTCGGGGCTCGCAGTCTCAGCGAGTGTAAACACGTTATTGCTTCCTGTACACAGTACAAAAATGTGACATAACAATTTCATAATATCTATGGTTTGTTCCACGATATAATAATTTCATGTTATTACATAGTGTATTTATAGAAGATTTTTTATATATCAATACCTAATTAGAAGAGTTTAATATGAATTTAGTATGGAAGTTTAAACAATCTAGCTACTGGCTACAGATCACCTCAAACTTAATGGCAGTTCTGAATATAAAGGTTAAATGCGGGCTTGCGCAGTATCGGGTGAGCTAAGACAGCCGCGGGGTTTGCGGGAGGAACGCAGCGCCTCCTCGCTTCACTGAGTCCCGCTAACACTTAAAACTGTTCATTGCGACGCGACTTATGCCCACTTTCGGATTCGCCATAAAGTTTGAGGCGATCTGTGCTTTTAATGAAAATGAAACTTGCATAGTGAATTTCTATTTGGGATTTTATTCAAACAAAAGACACTTTGTTCGAAATTTAAAATCAATAAAACAATTTGTCAATTGGTTTTTAATCGTTTCCGTCACCGAGTCTGCATTCTAACGTAGACACGTCGAAAATTCGAGTAATTTTTTTAGTATGGATTCCGTCGTGGCGTGGCGTGGCGAATTACGCAGCATATGCGGCTCGCATAGCAACAATTTTATTTAGAAGAAATATGATTACTGAACGCACTGTGCGTTTATGGCCTGGTCGGTTTCGAAGTGGTAATTTTGCACTTGCAAAATGGCGGACCTGAATAATAGAGCATGCGCATTGTACTTCAGAGCGATGAAGGAGGCAAGAACTGTAATCAGGGCAAGATTAAGAAAAAGCCGTCACGATATATCTACTAACCGGTGAGATATCCCCAATGTTTCAACAGATCCTGCAACGCGGGCTGATCGCTGGTGAGTCGGCGCTGGTAGAACCCATACGTCGCGTGGTCAATGCCCACCGCCGTGCGACCAACGGCCATCACCTCGTCCGCCAAAGATTCGTTCACTAGTAACTGACGTGCGCGGTGTAACCTGGCAACAAACACGCTTAAGTAACAACCTTCAATGTAACATAATCTTAAAATACGTCACAAGAGTGAATTTTATTTTGTTTCAAGAACGTCACCAAAAGGCGTATTCAAAAAGTGTTGGTTCCTCTCTGAAGAATACGCAAGGAACCGAGGGACGCTCTTTTTTAACAAAATTATAATTCACAATGAGTGCTTAAAGAATAATATTATTGAAACAAACTGATAGGCGAGCGGCTTACACCCATGGATTTTTATCATCTAAGTAGTCTGATCTTTATAAAAAGCTTTTGCATAAAGCTTTCGTTTTATTGTAGTTTTTATTAATTTGTTAAGGGATAGATCTTGAATCTCAACTGGGATCTTATTGTAAAAGCGTATACATTGCCCTTTAAAAGATTTTGTGATTTTATTGAGGCAGCTCACATGATTAGCAAGTTTATCTTTGTTTCTTGTATTAACATTATGTCGATCACAATCTTTTTTTAAATAATACAATAATTTTTTTTACGTACATTATGTTTTCAAATATATATTGAGACGGCAATGTCATTATATTAATTACCTTAAAGTTGTCTCTAAGTGATACTTTAGGTCCTAGTTTATAAATTGCCCGAACAGTTCACTTTTGCAACACGAAGATTGTATTACCTTAACCTTGTTTATGAATAAAGTTTACATTTGAATAACTGTATTAAACCTGTTTTATCTTGCATGTGGGACTAAATTTATTCCAGATAAAATATTATCTTCACATCACTTCATCAGCCCATTTTTACCCCACTGCAGGGGCTTAGGCCTCCCCCGGGGTGAGGGGGCTTGGAGCTTAAATCCACCATGCTGCTCCACTGCGGGTTGGGAATAGTAACGACCGCCATCTATTGACAGCGTCCGGGGCCGACTGCTTAACGTGCTCTCCGAGGCACGGAGTCAGTGATAGTTTTGTACTTAAGTCACAAAAACTCATTGGTACACGCCCGGATAAATTTGAGACAGATTCATTGCGCTTTGGGCTATCACGACTCACAAATATTACCTAATAAGCTTAAAAAATATATTTCAAATAAATTGACCTCCGATCGTCATACAAAGAGAATATTAACCGTTAATAGTTATTTATTATATTTGGCCGTTTATCATTTGTATCACATTACTGCTATTTTTAGGGTGCAGAGCAGAAAGAAAAAGTATTTAATATTTACATTTTAGGGAAAAAAAAATCTTATCAACACTAGTTTTTACATATTTAAATATAAGTGTACAATTACAAAAGAAAAAAAGTTGTTTACGATTTCTCGATAAAAAATAAAATGTAATACTTAAAAAATATATATAGACTTTAAGAACAGGACAAAAAAAGTATTAATAATAGAGGATGTAGATACTTTGAGAACAAGCATCAATTGAAAATATACACTCAAAATGTATATGTGAATAAAAATACATCAAATTTAAACAGAATGAAGAAATGCATTTAGTTTTATTTTAAAGATAGCATCGGTTTTAGCACAATAATTTAAAAAAAATAAGAATTTCCAAAAACACACACATTCATTCACATGTTTCATTCACAAGAAACACAAATCGGTTCAATACTTTTTATAGCTAAAACACAGTAAACTAGTTCATGAAATCACAGCCCCTGCAGCGAAATTAGCAATTAATATCTTTGTGTTAATTATCAAGGAGTCAGTTAATTTTTAAAAGGCATAAATCCATCCAATTAATATCTCCATCATTACAAATATGGGAAATACGCCATTAATTTTATTTTGTTTCACTGCATAAGCACCTTAAATCTCAATCTCAAAGTACACGCAAGTATATGTTAATATAGGCGGATTCGTAGGCAAACGCTAGTAGACTATAAAACTAACCGAATCCCATCAGCGCCAGCTTTGATCCAAGCGGAAATGACCTCATCAAAGTGCTTAACGACCCGAGGATTGCCGAAGTTGAGATCGGGACGGTTCGCCTCGTACTGGTGCAGGTAGAATTCCCCGCGTTTCGAACTCCACGACCACGCCGGCTCATTCAAAGTTGAACGCTGTAACCATATTAACAGTACATTGGCTCGTGTTTTATAACAATTTACATTATTGTTATTTAAAAAGTTATAGTTTTATGAAAGCATAACTAAAAAAATACTGTTAAGAGATAATCACATCTGAAATGAAAAAATAAAACACAAAAAAATTTTGTTACTAGTTTTCTGCTAATATATATCAATAAAATTACTCTTAGAGACAGTATAAAAAAAATAACAAATTTCTTTTAATTTGTCTGATTTTTTAAATAAGGCACTCCGTATTCTATAACAAAAATTTATCTAATTTTTGAGTACCTATACTAGCATCATGAATATTCGTAATATTGATAACTCATTTACTGCAAAATTTTGAGTTGGATCTTGTTACGCCAGGACGGGCATCCATCTATTTAAAAAGACGATTTTCTAGATCTACTACTATTTAATTTATTTTCAATATTTTAACAAACATTTCTATTTAATTAGCAATTTATTAACAATATTTATCGTAAGTATTACACATCTGTCTTTGATCTTCAATCTAGTAGAATGACGAAAGGAATGTTGAGAAATGTGCTAGGTAGGGGTACCTATTTATAAATACTACTCGATATGGATAGAAGGCCAGCCTAAGAATGTCGTCGACCGATGCTTTTCGAGGCAACTCTTGAGCGTTTATTATTAATGAACACAGCGCCGAAGTAGCACCGAATACGCGCCATTTCAAAAATCCGTAGGTACTCTCCTCACCCATAGTCTTAGCGATCGACGGATTTTTGAATCGGAACATATTCAGCGCTAATTCGACGCGTTAAGGGTCAGAATAGAGGCGCTTACAGAGCGGAGCTGTCTCTCTCCTCACCGTGCGCATATACCTAAGGAGCGATACAAATTATAGATACTTACAAAGGGTTAATAATTTTAAGTGACAGCGTCATTTGACAACTAATTCACTCACCCACTTATTCGGTGGATTCCGTATATTTGTAGTAACATCGTAGTCGCCACCTTTGGCCCAAACGAAGTAGTCCGTATAGTCACCCGTTTTGTTCTCACTGAGCGCGAACCACCGATGGGTTATATTCACTTGGTTGGCTATTAGATCTATTATCAGCCTAAAAAGAAAAAAGTATATTTATCAATCGTTGTATATGAAGGAATTGATAATATTTTAAAAAGTACAAACAATATATAAACAGTTCTAATTTGAACTTAGAATATCCTCTCGCCTTTAGCTTCTCATTACAACCACCAGAGTTAAAAGATATATATCCCCATAGAGAATAGTTATAGATGGTGAAAGAGCGACCAGCATATCATTTGACTTTTACATGAATAAACGACAGCAGCATTCCTTATCTAAAGGTCTTACCTACAGCTGTGTTAAGGCTCATTAGAAATCATCATCAATCAAATATAGGTGTATCTGATTCAGAATACATTAATTATAAGCACAATAATAACAATTACCCAACTTCTCTTCAATACATAACTATTGCTTAAAAACATAAATGCAAATAGTTAAATGCATTTTGTTGCACAATAGCTTTTTAGGCTACTGTAGCCAAATGGCAGGAAACGGAAATCTTATAACTTTATCCTTTGCTTCTGTCTACAGCCATTTGTCACAGTCGCTTTACTAGGAGACCATTGGCACAACATAGATGAAATTCAAGGTAAGATGTAAATTATGAACTGCGATAAAATCACGTAGCGAAATAAGGAAAAAAAATCCAACACATATTAAAGCGTGGCGTAACCTAAAAATAAGTCTTTAAAATGATACTCATAGATTTCAAATAACTTTTTATTTATATCAATAGTTGTTAAAATATGTGCTCCTAATGTACTTAAAAATGTGTCCCCCCTTTGACTTCTCAACTATAGGCAACTTAAAAAACACTTTCAACTTGGTTTCAATAAGATACAGTATAACGCACGGATCTTTGCCGCGAAAGCGTCGCAGTAGCATAAAATAGGAGCGCGGAGGAGAAGGAAAGGTCGGATAGCTCGCGCTACACGCTCGCGCGCACGGAATCCGCCTTCCCCTGCCCGTGTGGCTCTACGCATTGAGTCACTCGCAGGCAAATCAGAGCGGCAAAGATCTGTGTGTTAAATTGCACAAGTATATTGAGTACTTTTTGAGATATTTGTTATTAAATTTATTATTTGAATTAACCATGAACGTTCATCCCGACTACGGACAGACCTCTTCACTATGCGTGGTCCGACACGCACTCGATAATAAACACATAGAAAGCAAAAATATTTACTTACTTGATTCCATATTCTTTAGCCTTTTTAGCTAATTGTTTGAATTGATCCAGTTTCCCAGGTTCATCCAGTACATCATAGGTATCGCCAGCCAAAGATCCCGGTACGAATATACCTTGAGTTAGGGCTTGACTCGCTATGGGCAGATGCTCGCTTACGTCATCGTAAGTGGAAGAGTCGCTCATGTCTATCAGAGGACCTTTTTCATACCTGGGCATGAGAAGTAGGTGTTATTATTACACATCGGTATATATCATTTCCAAATCTTGACTTTTCATCAACTATGGCCGATCGATATGTTAGATTATAACCTAAATATAATAATAATAATGTACACATCACAACAACGTCTAGACCCCAAACTAAGCATGATATAAATGAACAGTACAACATTTTTCATTACTGATTGACTGACTGATTGGCCGAGTGGTTAGACCCTAACTGCGGAGCCAAGGGCCGCGAGTTCGATTCTCACTCTGGACAAATGTTTGTATGCATGAATATGTCTATTTATTCCAGGTCTGGGTGTAATAAGTATGTATACATGTAGATATTATTAAAAAAAAGAATATTGAAGTATGTACATATAACAGTTGTCTAGTACCTAATAATGCGAGCATAATTACCTACTTGCTTACTTTGGGACTAGATGACACTGCGCGGAATGTCCCAGGTATTATTATTACCGACTCTAGATTTTAATCTCAAAGTGTAGACATTTCAAGCTATTCAAGTAGACCAGATAAGTTAACCTATTTTAATATATACATTCGTTTTTTAAATATACAAACATTTAACCAAGCTGACTTATTTGTAAATATTGAGGTAAGATCACTATGTCCAATGAAATAATAAAAGACTACCCTGCTTCATCCCCACACTAATTGACTAAGAACTGTTGCGTTTACGACAAGCTATATCTAGTATAACAAACTCAACAGAGGACACATCCTAAAGATAAATGACTACTAGTTAATTAACATACCAACTCTTGGGCGGTGGTGGTGCGCATTTTGGAGCTCGAATGATAATGGCTATAGCTCCAGCCAACATGGCTAGCCATAGCAACCAAAACAACGCGAACAGGGTCCAACGCAAGCGCACCCAGAACGGGTCTGAAGCATACCTCAACAGATCCTCCTTTGTCAGGCCCGAAAACTGTTGTAATGGATATTTTTTTAAATTATAATTTGTTTTACAACACAACAACGTTTTTAATTATAGGTTATTATATATATTACGTATAGTCGTGTGTCGTTATAGCCGTGTGGTGGCGAGTTCTCTTTTTATATAGAATCCCAGAAACCGACATGTACCATGTACCAGTTTTCTCTAACTAAGTACATAACTATTACTGACTCCGTGCTTCGGAGAACACGTTAAGCCGTCGGTTTTGGTTGCCATCATCAGATGGCGGTCATTGAATTTCACCAACCTGCACTACAGCAGCGTGACGGATTAGACTCCAAGCACGCTCGTACCGATGGGAGGCCTAAGCCCCTGCAGTTGAGCATAATGGCACAGAATAAATAATAGTGGGCTGATATGTAATTATTATATAGGTGACTGTCATTTTGAAATGAGTGCTTTTAGACCAGTGTAGTTACAGAGAATGTAATTAGAGATAAGGCATTTACTG
Source organism: Luffia ferchaultella (assembly GCA_949709985.1). Classification (NCBI taxonomy): domain Eukaryota; kingdom Metazoa; phylum Arthropoda; class Insecta; order Lepidoptera; family Psychidae; genus Luffia; species Luffia ferchaultella. The sequence continues at coordinate 3,396,236 of OX453256.1, read as the reverse complement.
TCAAAGATTTTTTTTATGAATGTGTTCATGATCGTCAGTAACTATAAAATGTACTGACATTTTAAAAAACGATCCTGTTGACAAGAAACAACGATGAAAGCAAAGATTTTAGAAAAAAAACATGAATTATTTATTATTTCACAATATGCAAAAGATGGGTGAGTGATCTATTTGGGAACCTACTTACACTCATGCACTGCATCATTTAAACGACCATTAAAGTATAACCCAATTTCTTCATTAAATTTTAACTTGCACTTATTCAATGACAAGGTCAACAATATATCACCAAAGATTTATAAGCAGTACATATGCACACAAATCCCCACAAAAGCCGCTTTAAATTAATGTGCTCAATAATGTGGTATGACTAAATTGTTTTTATTCTTCAAATTCAAATTATATTGTATAAATATATTTTTAACATATAATACAAAAATAATGATACAAATGGAAAATTTAACAATGTCAAAAGTCCCAGAATGAAAAAAAATTGTCCCAACCGTTTTAGAGAAACCTATTTACTGCAGCGCCCCCTGGTGGCCTATGACGATGAAATATGTCAAAGAATCTGCTCTGCAGTGATGCCCATATAATACAAAAAACTTCATCAAAATCGATCCAGTAGTTTCAGAAGAAAATAGTAGCAACAAGCATACACACAATCTCGTACCCCATAGGGACATATTATTACCGTTTCGTCGTGGGTGAAAAATTATATCAAATAATTTATATAGCTGTAATAGTAAATGTAATTTATGTTACATTATATTATGTGATTTTTTTATTAATCTGTTAGTGTGTATCAATGATAGGCTTTTCATATTTGCTTGGACAGACCCTTTACCTTTTGATTGGCATCCAATTCAATTTTAGCATCACCATTCCTGTGGTCACCGACCACGTACTTGGCATCGGCCATGTCCACCCTGGTGCTTATCTTGGCCTCTTTTTCCTTCTGAAGCAACTTTTCCTCAGCTCCGTCCGACGATACCTTCTCGCGAGACTTAGACTTTGCTAAGTTGCTCTTTGACGATCGCAGTTCTATATATAAGAAAATAATAAATAAAATTAGTTATTGTTAATTTGTGAAAAATAATACATAATTTTGACGAGATAAGAAAATTTCATAAGATTAGTTTTTATTACTATTTTGTAACTGTGAATAGATAACGTTATGCTTTGACGTTCAATGTCACATAATTTTTTTTTTTTTTTATTAAATAATATGTCTATGATTTTAATAAACTTTTGCATGTCTTCAAACTCTATTGTTTTACCTTTCAAGACTGAATACTAAAGTAAGCAACGACAAGAGAGTTTGTGATATGTTTATTTATTCACATAATATATAAATATAAATGCCTCGTGTATTATTATTATGTAATATTAATATTTAGTTAAAATAAATTATATTTGTATAAAATTATTCTTTTATACACTAGCAGCAAAGGGTGAAATATTAAAAAGAGAAGCCAAACACAAAATTACTATCAATAATTTTCTCATCTATTATGTTGTACACATTGATATTTCATTTTGTTATTATTATTGATAGTAGGTAATTTTGTGGCCAGCGTCCCTTTTTAATATTTCGCCCTTCGCCACTGCTATACACATATCTGAAGGTCTTCATTAACTAATCATAAGGCTTCAATGGGGTTAAAAACTGAAAGTTCGAAGCAGATGTCGCTACTGTTGGTGACCCCATATTCTGCCTTTTGCATGTCAGTGTTTAAATTTATAATTTTCAAAAGATAATGATAAAAATATAAGACGTACAACACAAGTGTACAAGTTTCATTAATAATAATCATTAGATTTAAAATTATTTCCATATAACTTTGATGCATCCATAACTCGTAATTTCTTTTTATTAGAACTTTCTGTGGGTTCCTAAGGAAATACGTAGATTATTATATTTTTATTTTAAAACCAAAATAGCTGAACAATGAGTAATTTTAAAAACTATCTATAAAAAACATTTTGGTTAAAATCCTTGGTTATTTGGCAGCAATATGACAAACTATAGGATCACTCAACAGTAGGGAGCAAATGGCAGTTTTTATACCCATTCAAATCAAGACAATGTCATATGTTTGTATGATAGAAAATTTATGTACCTACCTAGTCAGCCAATTTAAATAACGTGCAACTTGCTGTTAGAATAATTAAATTTTTCCCAAAGTTAACCTTTCTATCAACAGAAGTTATTTATGGAAACATTTTCTAACATATAATTAATGAAGAAAAAACTTGAAAGTGCGTACTACTTAGAGTGCTTTTCAATGAAAATTGTTAAAAATAGAATTTAGATATTGGGTTGTCCATGAATCACGTGACGTCCAAACAGCGGGGGAGGGGATTTAGATAACATTACTAGTGATCACAATGGTAGAGGGGAGGTTGTTGTTCATATCACCTGTAATTTCGCGCAACCAGACCCGAGAATGTCTTGTTGTGACCTGCCGTATGACATCACGTTATGTAACTTACTGGAACACGACTCGAACTCGAGCTCACCACGCAATTGACGTGGTGGTTCTGTGAGATCGTATTCACTTTGGCCTAGGCCACATTAAGTTTTTTTGCGGCGCAGAAAAAAACGCCGATAATGTAACCCATATAATATAGTAGAGAGCGCACACGCCTGTGTTTTATTTCGACAGCCACATTAAGATTTTTGTCCACGTCGAAAAAACAACGTAGTGTGTGCTAGGCATAAAACACGACACGGTACATGCGTCTTAATGTGCGTGTAAATCGTGTTTTGTAAAGACACATCGCAGTGAATGAGGTCTTTGCTATTGTGTGAGCGAGTTGTGCCTAAAACGCAACCAATAACAATTTTCACTCTACTTCAACAGCCCCCTCCCCGAAACCAGCGCGGGATTAAAAAAAAATACATGTTATGTTAGAAAGGTGGGGTTAGGGTAGCTAAAACCTCACCACATATCACACCACCAGAGGGGAAGGAGTGTAAAAAAGTGGTTTCTTTAAAAACTTTACGTGATTAATGGAGAACCCCTACCTTGGAAGAGCAGCTATAGCTCATGCTTCATTAATTTCAAAATATTTCAATGAGTTTAAAACATCATTGTCAATTTTTGGGGGCAAAACAGAGCTGTATGTATTGCTGTCACTCTGCTGTCTGTCTGTCCGTCCGTCGGTATGTCATGGTTCTCTAACTTGTAAAAGGTCCCATACATTTTTGATTCATACATGATAAAAACATTTTTTTTTTACTCAGGGGGGTGTCATGTTTAGAACTCATTGTGTAGAATTTAAGTATTTTACTTTACTCTATTTGGAAGACATACAGTGTTTATATAAATAATGACTATATTTTGTACCCTTTGTATTTTCAAAAATTAATAAAAGGGGCACCCTTCAATGTAGTACTTAGACCATTTTTGTTATACAATTTCGTTTGTTATACAATTTAGTTTAGTTTTTGAGTTAGTTAGTTAGGAATTTGAAATTTCTATATATTATGTACCATATAACTAGGTACTGTACAATAAATACTAAAAAGCCTATTCTTAATGTAGTTTGTAAGCTGTGACCAAAACAATTTTTTCTTTCATTATTATATATTTTTTTTTATAAATACCTTACACCCAATATATCATGTAGTGGTAAAGAACCCTTGGTGGCGAAACCGACTCGCACTTGACCAGTATTTGGAATACTTTATGCAGGATATAAGGTCTATTTCAAAATAAAAATTGTTTGAAACCTTGATATCATTTTTAAGACTTATCGTTTGGTACCTCTCGCGTTAATATATGATTTTTTTTTCGTACTTCAGTTACATGCATGATTAACTATCCCAAAAAAAATTATCTTGATTTCACTACGTCACTGTGTAGGTAGCGGTTCATCGGTTACATTTACTTTCCAAATTTCATCTATATATTGCCAATAGTTTCCAAGAAAAACCCCAGACAGACAGACAGACGGACGGACATGGCGAAACTATAAGGGTTCTTTTTTTGCCATTTGGCTATGAAACCCTAAAAACAGTGAACTAAGAAATATTTATATCATAAACGACATAGGCGTGGTTTACATGATCTGTCTCATTCTCTTTTGGAGAGTGGGGATGAGTTATTGTGCTGCCTACATCCAACTGTAGCTTATTAGCAAATTAATATGTAGTTTAAATCTTTTGCACATAATTGCAAAATTCCTTCCATTAGGTATAGTCTCTAAATTTACAGAATTGTAGTGTGGTCTATAAGATAATAATTTGCTTAAAATGTAGTTCGTTGTATTCTTGGTGTATCCATACTTGGTTCAGATTATATTTCTTTGCCTGGTGATCAATATGCACCAGTTACTTTTTTTTCCTTTTAATGTCATACATATAACTCATACCAAACTTCTTGATCGCTCTGGAGCATAGGCGAATAGCTATACAGTAAGCTAAAAATGGGTACCTATCGGCGTAGCGAGAGCGCTCTTCACAACTGCACAAGTCTACACCTATGTCGACTTCAAAGGGCTTAAGATATTTGAAACGATCTGTATCAATGGCTACAATAGAAAAGAAATTATTTTTACCTCTATTTAGCTGGTGGCTTATATATTTCATTAACCCTTCAGACTCCATGACATTAAATTGGCAATTGACAATATTTATTATGTGAAAAATGTAATCATGCTATTTTATTCTCTAATATTTCTGTTTCATAGAGTAATATAAAGGCAGACAAATACAAAATGGAATTTTTTTTAAACATAACCATGCTATACAATGAGTAAATCGTAGTAAGCATGATATTATGAATAAGTGCGTTGAATCAAAATACTACAACTAAATCATGCCTTGTAATTATTACTGTGAACTATATGTGAATATTTGCTACAAGTACTTACAATACCAGGTAATCAGTTCTAATCCTTGGTATTTAATGAAACAAAGTGACCGTTATACTGTGGTTATACTTAACACAATGGCTGCCATTTTAACAATTAGTGAATTTACTAGAAAAAGAGCACTGTTAACATGACTAGCCCTTTTTTGTAATTGCAATCATTAGCTTTAAAAAATGTGAACGGTGTGATGCGCCAGTGAGACTTTAAACTTAAGCAAGTATAGTTAGGATTCGAGTATAACGACTTGATAGCAAGACGCGAAAAAACGCTCACGACGCACGCGCAAATAGACTCACAGCGACTTTTGTCACATCTTTGCATGTTGTGTTGTGTGCCAGTGTTTGATATGATATCAAATTGTAGTGTTATTAATAAAAAACCTAATTGGCTCATAATCTAAAAAAATAATTCTGCTCTTAATTTTAATATTTACAAGTTATGATGTTGCATGCTCAAAACCTATCATGTTAGCTGTAATTATTGTCTATTATAACTTTACTAATATTATCTGCGTTTTCACCCCGATTTAAAAAAAAATTCTGAAGGATATATTTTTCATCTAGGTATCTTTTTAATTCATTCCTGCAGTAAAATTGGGAATATTTCTATTGCTCCTATAAACATATACGTATGGAATACTAAATTGTAACCACGTGAGCGTCCGTACCCTGTTCTATTTTGCCAAGTAAAAACTTAAAAATATTGCTTATAGCTCTCGGGAATAGTGTAGCTTTCTAAGAAACAAACTCTTCACCTTTATTATTAGTATAGAAGGTCCTTTAATTCTGTAATGAATAATAAATATATGATTCAACAAATTTTTAATTTTTTTTGACCTATCACACGTTTTTTCATTTTAAAATTAGGATTTCTAGTTCTTGTTTGAAAACCACACCCAAATTGATTCAGTCATAATCGATAAAAATGTAATAAGATAATGTGAATGAGTAATTTTTATCTACTCATTCACATTACACATAGTCTAAGTCCTTAGAAAATTCAGTCAATTTCGTCTAACGTCAAATTGAAAAGTTTTTTAGCAATATTTTTTTAGAACCAATCAAACTAGACTTGTGTACAGGGCCGCGGGGGTCACATTAGAAACAAATTTGTTAGATATATGTGGGAGACAGCACAGCAGAAAATTTTGAAGTTGTGTAGAACACGCCGTCACATATGTCCCCCACGGCCTTAACAAAATGAATAACATCATGTCGACCACAAAGTGTCCCCCACAGCCTCAACAGAAAGAAAGGAAAATGTGTCTGGCGTTTATCGTGTTAAATGTTCTAAACAAATATACATGTTTCATATTTTTGTGTCTCAGCAATATTATGCATCAGTATCAGTTTTATAATTTGTGTAGCTACATGTAAGGAAGCATTCTGCGACTAAAGGTGAAATTTATAAGTTGCTCTCTTTAAAAGCGTGGGCACAATAGAAGCTAAATTGTATTTATACAGAATACCTTGTAAGAAATATTTGTTGTTTTAAACAACCAGTGCTCAAACTTAAAATATTTAAAAATTTCATAATTATAATAAAACATAAATATATAAAAAAAAGTCTTTATTACGTCAACATCTCATAGACAAGTAATGAGCAATGACATGTATATTTTACAACACCTAGTTCTAAAATCTTTTACTTTGAAAATATACAAACTAAATCAACCTAAATATCATCTTAAAATGCCTAAAATTTACAGTTTGTACAATTACTTTGCAGGTACACAATTGAATTATTCATAATTTGATTTTGTCAGAGACCCTGGTCGAATCTTTCTAGAAACTGTTGAAACAATCTGTTCCTTTCTCTTTGTATGCTGTTCGACTCTTCAACTATACCAATTAACCTATCCAACTTAGCTTCAACAATTTTTTGCCTTTCTCTTATTTCAAAAGTGGCCTTCCGGAATTCAGCATTTCTTCTTCTATTTGCTACCTTCTTTTTGGCCTCTTCATTCTGCCCATAATTAGAACTCTCCGCTCCATTTTCAGGGTCATCTGCTTTAAAGGTCGAAGGTGTGTTCAGGGATAATAAAGTTTTTGCAACACTCTCACTTGTGTCATGCAGCTTTTCCTGTATTTCTTTATGATATTGGCCATCATTGGAATAAATTTCCTCAAAAATATCAAAATAAGGCCATTTGATGTGTGCTTCACTGTTATGTCTCCTCTTTTTGAGTAAACGGATGTATGTTAACTTGAGGTTCCTAAATTTTTTATCACAAGTATCAGGACCTTTACCCACGACATTCGATATTTCTACCCAAATGTTCTTTTTTCTGATCTTTGGGTTTCTGAACCGGTCTACGTTCTGGAGATAAAGTGTGAGGAGTAGTTTAGCACTAGTTGTATCCCAGTGGTCCTCATTGTCATCATCCTCTACCTCCATGGTATCGCCCTTATCTAAGTTTTTGTATTCTTCCTGGGCTTCGATAAATTCAATTTCTTGGACTGCAAGCAAAATTGTAATTATGGGTTTCCCATATAAACTTCATTGTTATGTATTTACTAACTGGGCCTGCGATTTTATAATTTGAGTATTTTGCAAGTTATCAATACAAAAACATTAAAGTTAGGTATATTCTTCGATTTATTTAACATCTTGTTAACAAAACTTCTTTACTTTTATGTAACCTTTTCTTACATCATTGTAGATATAAGGGGTTTAACATTCCATAAATAGAAGATTTAGTAAATATTTAATGTTGTCTAAAAGGGTTAAACTACTATGTAGATATACTTATACAACCCTGTGGCAACCATATATTTTACCACATCGAAACAGAAGATTCTTACGAGTTATAATTTTTCACATTTTACTAACCTTTGATCTTTTAAGCTTCTGTTACAGATCGTGTCAAACTTTATGGTGGATCTGATACAAAGCTTTGAGCGGGCTTGCGGAGGTACAGTCGTATACCCCTCGCTCAACTGTGACCTGCTACAACTAAAACTGTTTATTGCGATGCTAATTGTACCTACTTTCGGACCCACCATGAAGTTTGATTGTAACTGTACATTCTAGTGTCAAACTGACAATTTTACTATAATCAAAGTAACATTTATAGCATAGGTAATACCTATCATATATATCCTTGGGAGTGAAAGTCAGCTAACAAATAATTGTTTCCTAATTTATTAACAGTTTAACATTTGGTTCCCTATTCAAAGTTCAATTGAAGCAAATTAGGCTGCAATTAGGCGAGTAGGTAATTTATGTACTTACCTAAAATAATACATACTTTATACACTACATGTGGAAAGTAAGAAAAAGGAACAATTTGTTTAAATAATTAGATAATATTCTTTAAAATACACATTTATACAGACTTACTAGGTACCTATGGAATACCTTTAGCATAAAGGAAAGTTTTAACAATTCCAGATCCAGATTTCTAATCTGAGTACTGTGAATAAAACATATTAGAAAAAAAATATGTAATCAAGCAAAAATCATAATTTAGGTAAACTATTTATTTTGCACTGGTATTTTGAATGATTTTTATCTAGAGTATATTTCGTCATTTTCAGCGTAACAAAATGGCGCTAGGTTAGCACTACGAAAGCGCTTTATAATACGACCAAATGTAGGAGGTTACCATTATCTACAATATTGCAATATTTTATACTTCACAAAATAGTGTAAATGTGGATTTTCTCTATAAAATATATTTATCATGAATAAACATAATGTACCTAATAAATACAATCGATACTACAGCGTAAACTTTGATCTATTTATATAAACACACCAGAAAAGTAGGAACTTTTCAATACAAAATATTAATTAGTAAAAAAAATCTGTCAATATTTAAAAAAATATTGGACTCAACAGAACTTCATAATTCATCCGTGTAATAGCCGCTACAAGAGCGACTTTTTTCAAACAACGAACTGAACATGCGCTGATAATTCATGTCATTGATAAGAAAAATCGATTGCAAATCAAGCAATTGTTATTTGTTATGCCTTATCGACAAAATCTAATAATATCACGGTTTATATATTTCATTTTATTTCTATGTACTTATTTTATATCTATGACTTATTTACTTATTCAGGCATAAAATACCTAGGTAGTTAAATACTGTTACATAAATATGTCATTGCTCATTATTGTCTAAAGAAATAAGTGGAATAGGATAAAGTAAGACAATTACCAATTTCAGATTCCGGTATGGGCTTGTAAGAGCTAACGTCGTCGTCCTCGCCCGCTTCGCCATTCGTCGAGAGATGGTTTACTCTTGGATTAGCCATAATTAAAGTACTTGCAGAACCAGTTTAAAGTACAAGTAAATGGCCTCTCACTTATAGGTAGTAACAATTATATAGAACACCATTAATTTTACTTTCGCCAACTTGATGCAATGCAACTTGAGCAAAGATTGGGAACCACAATGAATGAATGAATGAACTACCTAACTAAAACCGTAGTGAACTGAACTGAACCACAAACTCAGCGTTGTCACTTCCTAAAAAGTCTACCCCGCGAATAGCAAGGCGAAACCACGAATTTCCGTGGATTATCAAGCATTTTCATGTGGGGCCCCAAGGGGGGGGGGGCGTGCTTCTTAACCTATTTTCTGAATTTTAATGTATGAAACGTTATTGAGTGTTATATATTGCAAAAATTACCTTAGAATTGACCTAAAACAACTAAAAATGCCCTAAACTTTAAGAATATTAATAACTAGTGGTGTTTCGTGGCATCATGCTAGTGAAATTTTGAATGAAAGTGATTCGATTTCACTTCGTCAAAAGATAATCTGTATACCTAGTGAAAATCTTAATTGAAACTGTAACTATTTCGCTATATACGTTTATTTACTCATACCAATAATCAGCTGAGCAATTATCCGTTTTAATTAAATAACCTTTTAATTTAATTAGCAAATCATGACTGTTTTGCCTTTTCAAACTACATAGAGAAAAATATCATTTTCTTTACGAGATCGTGACAGAATTCCGTTTTGCACTTTAACTGTTAAAATAATTTAACTTCCTTACTTTTTCATTTACATAACCCTACTTACTTACTCTAAAACCCTAAAAATTATCCTAGTGACAAAAAATACTTTAAATTTTGAATAAGACTCGACCACAGACACAACCACAGACTCGCCTTAGATTTAGAACATACTCATTAGCACGGCTCATTAGCCGCTTCGTGTGCGCCCCGCACTGCGCATTGCTGAACACGTATGCACAAATTTCGTTCGCGCCGTCTATTCCATGTAATAGGTATATGGCTATGATTGTTTTTTCGTTTTTCAATTTTTTATAAACAATATTTAAAAGTGCTCTTTTAAGTAATTGGTTTTCAATTTTTTAATTTTTTTTCTAATTCGTTTGTTTTTGATTGTTCGATCAAATTCATTGTTTTCTCATTTTTCAATTTCGTCATTGGAAATGATTTTCATTTCGTTGGTGTATAGGGGGTCATTTGGGAGTTTTGTGAGACAGGCAGATTGCAAGAAGAGTTTTTAAGATATCGGGATGAAAGTAGTGTCAAAAGACACAGCTCGGTGAACTCTACAAGAAGGGAAAAGAATTTGGGAAAAGTTCAAAAACAAAAAAATTATCGGCAAAAAACGAAATAAATCGCAATTTTTTTCCCCGATTTTCATTTTGGGAGCCCGATATCTCGAGAACTAAGTCCGAATAAGATAAAAATAAAAAAAGGCTCGGGGTAATTAGACGGGAGATCGATTGAGACTAAAATTGTTAGAATCGGACAACCGGAAGTAGTGGTTAAGGGTGCCTTTAGTTGGAAGTCGGATTAATTTGCGTCGGTGTTACATTTCGTACTAATTCAGTTTGTTCGATCGAAATGTCGTACAGAATGTTACATTTCGAAGTTTTAAACTTATTCAGATACAGTTGTGTTATTATTTTTTTTTTGCGAAAAAAAATCATTTCGATAAATATTATCTAATATATGCGTGTTTACTTTATTCCGTTAGGTTCATTTCCAATGTCGTAAGAAATTCGTGCGAAAGCAGGAGATCCGTTGATTTTTTTATATAGTAGACGCTTAAAATTTTAGACAATATTTAAAAATTTTAGCAAACAAATGTTACCTAGGTAACCCTAAGAAAAAATTAAAACTACAAGGAGCTTATTAGATTGGATTTGAATCCTACGATTGGGTTGGGGTATTTAGTGTAGTCGTAATCGTTCGTAAATTCGTAATAGATTAGAGCGTAAGAAACAGACTTTCGTAGTGTTCGCGGGGTTGCGATGGCCCGTGGCGTTTAGGGTTCGTGGCAGGTCACCGCACCAAGTCACTTTGAAAATGCTTTGAAACAATGAATGTAAAGTGAACAAATGTCAATCACAGCAGTCAATATGTCAATGTGTTGAAGATTGAAGCTAAAACTATGTGTTGAAGTGTGTTGGTTGAATGGGGTTGAATGATATTATGTCATCCGTGTGATTTTTGTGTTTTCAGTGTTTTTCAGTTTTTAGCAAGATAGTACAAAATCACGAATTTTAGTGTAGTACAAAAGAACAAAGCTTCAATAGTTTGAAATACTTCAATTTTGTTTTTGTAACCATCATCTATTTTTATCTTAAATATGTGTTCTATACCTCCGCCTCCACCTCCACCGCAACCTTCAACATCAGAAAGTAATTTTGGAACACAAATAGTAAATCAAAACTTACTATTATATGGACTTTTTGATCGAAGTTCGTGTCAATGGGCATCAAACTTACCAGAATTACAAGAAGCCTGTAGAAAAAACAAAGTTTGCCTAGAAAATGAACCATACAAATATTCATACCGATATTTTGAGTCACAGCTACAAGTTGGTCCTACATGTGGTCTGGTTGCTCTTTCTATGATGCTAAACGGGGAAGTTTTAGCTGATGAAATATTACAATTAGCTAAAATGGAAGGTTACAGTAGTAATGGAGAAATATTTAGCTGTAAATATATGCTTAAGTTGATACAGAAAGCATCAAGTTTGGCTGATTTAGATAGTGTCTGTGCAACAATTCAGAAGAATAACTTAATGAGTGATTTTATAGTAAACAAATTGTTAAAAAAAGCTGTTCTGTTAGTGCCGTATCCTTTATAATGTTATCGTAGTCAATTGTGACTGTTTGCAGCTTACTAAGTTAGTCTCAATATAAAGTCTAAATCTTGTTTCTATAGAATGGAATGAAAAATGTGTTACCAGCAGCAAATATAGCAACTAATCCAATTTCAGTTTATTTCACTGCGTTTATTGGATCATTGATCTACTCCATCGCAACTTCACTACTTTTTTTCAGAGCTTATCAAATCGACATTGAAAATATATTCCCATAACTTTATTTTTAATATTGATTTTGTTAAGAGGTGGTCTTTATTTTTAAACATACAATGAATAGTTTGGGTCAATACTGAACTTAGTTCTTTAAGTGTCTTAGTAACTTGTAGTCGACATTACTAAATTTTATGAAGAAGCAGAGCTGTACTATATTATTCAAGGTCTTTTTTGTGGAAAACCATCAGCTGTACAAATCGGCAGTTCCAAATTAAGTGGATAACTTTATATTTCTGTTACCTATAAGATTAAATGTAGGTAACAAGTCAATGTAGTTAGGTAGGTACCTAACTAAAATTATTTTTTATGTTCCTTAATATCTAATCTCAGATATGACGCTGATTTCAATAACTCGCCTTGTTTAAGAAATGGTCACAAAGCACATTGGGCTATTGTTTGTGGTATTATAATTTGTAGAAAACCATCTGGAAACTCAAACCTATCAGTTTCAGATAATATTTATTTGCTGTGCAAGCATGGAAAGTCCAGACATCTTACTGCATGGTCATTAGAACAATTAGCCAAAAGTAACGAAAATTTGTGGGAATTCTCACCCGAACGAGGGGAAGACAACCTTATTTATATTTTGCCAGAAGATGGGGTTGGTGGTGAAAATGGGTTGCGTGGACAATTTTTACTCATTGAAGGAATATAATAAAGAAAAATTGTAGTGTATTTTACGTTAAGGATATATTTTATATTGTCATCATTAATATATACTAAAATATTAATAAAATGTAACATTGTTAATAAAAAATCAATTCATACTGGATGTAAAATTTTATTTGTACAATAAATACAAATTAGAATCGCAAATTATGATAAAAAATAATAAATTTCATGACTACACCTATTAATTATATAAAACGTTATAATTCTGACATTGCATTATGTAACTCAATTATTACACATTAAAATGATTTTTACTCAAGGTTTTAGTTATATTTGTTGGGAAATAATACATTTCATATTGCATTTATTAAACCTTGTTTTGTACTAACTCATAACAGTATAATTTTGGCCTGTACAGACCTGGCCAGATATAAATAAAATATTCATGGATGCATTAAAATTCAAGAATAAAACTTCATAAAATAAACATAATTCTACAGGACGAGTGAAACGTATGTACCCTGAGTGGAAAGTACCGTAAATATCAAAGATAGTAATTTTACTTAAAATATACCTTTATTTTATTTGTAAAGATAATAAAAAACTATGCATTAATGGAATTCGAAAAGTCACTTGTTTGAACTGGGAATTGAAAGGACACAAGTTTTAAAAAACTTACTGTTTTTTAGGCAAGCAATAAGATTGATAATATGATCAAATCTTAAAAAAATAAAATGTCTATAATCAAAGGTATGCCATGAACTCTCTTATTCTTCTTGTTACACCACAATTCAACTCGTTTATACATTTTAGAATAATAATAATAAAAAAAAAACACTAATCCAATAATCCACCCCTCGTCACCCCCGACGCAAATGTGCCCATGACGCTCATCGCATTGCCGCACTGAATTGCAATGGCAATTCAACTTAACTAATAAGTTGTTCAAAATGGTATCCATTTTCTGCAGCACAATGATTTATTAAATGATAAAATGAATAATTTGACTATTATTTTATAATGGAGATTTTTTATTAATGTTAGATTTTATAATCTTCCTTTGATTTCAGACAATGTTTAAGAGTTTGGTTCTTTAAAATCACAGTAGGTTTTTATTTTAAACTTGAGTCAGTTTGATTTCCAGCGCAGACAAGTGACTTTACGATTTTGGATGCAATGTTTCATATCTTTTAAAATTTAATTTAAATAAAATTTGCTATCTAAAATTTTCACACTTTCCATCCAAAGTCCATTCGTATCAGAGGTTGGGGTAAGAAAATCTTTTTAGAGTGGGTATTTTATAGCTTAATATACAAACAGCTAATTCTTTAACATTGGAGCTGATCATAAAAGATGTCAAACTGATGTCTGACCTTCCTTATCACACTTGCAAATCTAATAAATTTGGTGTAGAGATAAATTTTATAGACAATGTCTTGTATTCTGGGAGCCCGTCACCAAAATATGTCTTGAATTTCTAAAATTTGAAATTTTAGTAAGTGATAATACTTGCTCATTCACATACTTGCAGTCAGTCCGATGAATATGCTGGCGCCCATACGAATATTAGGATAGATACAACTATTTTCTAACACCTAATTTTCTGCATACATAAGCGAATTCAATAATTCAAGACTAATGCGAGAATTCAGTAAAGCACAGGACTTCAAATAATTTCCTGAGAGCTGGTAAAACTGCTGCATTTTTTTTTTAAATAACCGTGTAGTAAGTACACAAAAACTTAGGTTTTTGAAAATTAATAATAAAAAATGTGTGCAACGCACAGCACTCATATTCAGTATACATACTCTGTGATGTGATGAGCTCTGTAAGTACTATCACCTATCAAAAATTCAGTCACAAGATTGGCTGAGGGTCGACTTTGCTTGTCTTTCTTCCATGTAAGGAGCAATAATACTTTTGAAAGAACACACGCGATCATTTGGCAAGCTAAGGAAGTTTTAAGAATATTTGAAAAAACGCAGACTTGATCCTAATGATAGTAATGAATATAAAGACGACCTTAACACTACAAACATAGTGAATGACATAATATAAATTTATATATTTTCTTAAAAAAAAAAAATTACAAACATTTAATTATTAAGTACCGCTGGTACTTTATAACCTTGGTATAATAGACGGTCGGCCCATCCGTTCGCGCTCTAGCGTCGTTATTTACTAACTTTTTTTAACTTGGCTTAGGTTCCCTCTGACTCCTAGTTTTATATAAGATAAGACTATGAAATAGAATACCAGCGGCACGTACCAAATTCTTATGTTTGACTCGTTTTTAATAACATTCTGACATATTCCTGAGGTTCTGTTACACCTATCGCTCAGCCGAATAATCTATAGTCAAAGAATCAATTCCCGAAATATTTTAATATGAATACTATAGTGGGTATGGTATAATAGATCTATGAATGGATTTTTAATGTATGGAATAAGCTGATAATTTACAATAATCTTTTTTTCTGGAAATAAATAGGCAAAGTCGAAACAGTTCAGTACATTTTCTCCTCTGTCAACTGATTTTTTTTTTTTAGTATTTATTGACGAGCTTCAGTGTTAAAGTTTTTAGAAGTCTTTATTTGTCATACTTTCATACTAGATTCAAAAAAATTGGTACCTACATACAATAATTATAGAGATATACTCTTAACAGAAGAACCTCAATAACGTTCAAAGAAAATTGCAAGTTATACGGTACAAAAAAAACAAATTATTGTGCAGACATAAGGAACATACCATGTTATAGATATCGTACAAAGTTTTATTATAATGAAATTTATATAAGTATAATTCATTAAATGTTGCTTAATAGACCAAACTATAAGGCAATATTTGCATTGTCCTTTAAAAAAACAATGAATTGCGATCGAAATTAGACCACTGGGTGGCCAATAGTAAGTAATATAAATTACTTGTGATAATAATTTATGAACAGCCCCACATATATTGTAACAATTTATGTATGTTTCCAATATCTATTTTTCAAACAAAACATCATCGGCTGACTATGAGATCAATTTCCAATGTTATCATAGTAACCTATATTAATAAATTTATAATTCTATTATTACATATTAACACTGATGATACCAATTTTAGAGTAACACACTAAACGGCTAGGCCTGTTCGATCCAAGAATCGCAACTTGTATTGGTTGTATTTTTATCGTATTTTAGGAGATTTATACAAATAAAACGGACATTTATTTTTCAGTTCTCCAACTATTGAAGTAAAGAGCTGAAAATAGAAGCTACAGTTTTCAAAATAACGCGATTAATACAAACAGCACGAATACAAGCTACCAGCGTCGGATAATAGATTCCAACTTCTAGAACACCGTTGTTATTTTTAACGAATGTAGTTTACAGAAACGAAGCCATTTGCAAGACGTTCACAATAGAGTTTTACACACTCTGGAACTGAATATTCTAATGTTAATAAATTTAAACTTTTTTGATGGTGATACTCGTTATTGGGGTTATTCTCTCCACACTTATGCAAATAAATTTTTTTAGCGCTGCAGTCTGTAAGAGTGACTACGCTTTATTAAACCGGCCATCTTTGTCGATCATAGAATTACAATATTATATTGTTGATAGCACGATATGGCGTATGACAATTTGTAAATACAAAGTGATGCTAATTAAAAAACCATTACTACGCACTTTATAATACACCTTTCGATCTGTTTTATGTTGAAAATGTCATAGTGTGTATTTTCAATAAAATACCGTTTAGTTATATTTGCCCCCTTCGACTTCGCCGGACACATCTGGTTCCAGTCTAATATTCCAATTTTCGCATGGTTCGAGCTTCCCGCTCGCCCCAAAGCGCCCGTTTACTCTGTGAAAGCCCCATGGCTGACAGTAAAATAATAAAAAAAAAAAAGTTATATTTGATCTTATGAAATCAGAAGATATCTATGCTAAAAGTTTGCGTTCAGCATGCGACGTCGACAGAGACAAACATACCGTGGACGTACCCACAGCATTCGCACCCCGAACTAAGAAATACACCTCAATAAAATATGCATCTATTGAGTAATTTGTATTTGTTAGAAAAGGTATTGTTATTATTTTAGTATATACTATATTCTAGTTAGTGAGTAAAATTGGAAATTACAATTTACGGTTATGAACCGCTCTTTAGTTCACAGTAGTCAGGGTGATGGCTCATCTTCACTCCAATAATGAACAATGTATATTGCATAGTAAACGACACATTTGCAGACTCTATTAATATATGTTACTGTGAAGGTCCGATGTTGGAGAATGTCAAGATGCACCGGTGTATCTTGACCATCACCAATTTAGTTAGTGTAAGACCGAAATATTTTAGTGGTCTAACAGTATTTGGCCATGCACTGATCATGTTCACTAAGACAATTCTGTGTAACTATTTTAGAAACATTAAAAACAAGTGCTTGTTTGAAAAGTGTAATAATATTGCCACCATCTTGTTCTTGTTCAAAAGTACCTCACATTGGCATAAATCTAATCTAACACTCAAATTCAAAAATGGTGGACCATCAACCTATCTTGGCCTAATTGAAAATTAATCAAAAGGTTTTCGGGGCGACTCGTCATTCTGCTTTCCTAGAAATGAACGAATTTTTTTCAAAAACTAATCAAGCAAGCTGTCGTGTATTATAACATTCCCAGGTGTAAGGCCGAAAAGACCGAGCGTAAAACAGAAAAACTTTCACTAGCACGCTCGGTGGTTGTCAACATGCACTAGTTTCGAAATTTAACGGTCAAATATTTATTTCTTACTTTGATAGCGTTCATAATAGAAATGAATTTAGGCCACTCGGTTAACAAGATAGTCACCATCAAAAAGGTTAAATTAAAACAGCAGTTTTATGAACTATTTGGCCTTCATATGTCTACACAACAAGCGTTTTATTTTACAAGCTGTAGTTCTCTAGCAGTCTCATTAAATACATTCGCATTTATTTATCAACTACAAATGGAAGACAAGCACAAACTGTCAATGGAATCGTGTCCTTGCTAATTTAAATACGGAAGTTTGTGGTCTTGTTCATGTTTTATGCATTACGTATCAACCGATTTTCAAGCTGGTGATCGATTTTCAAGCTGGTGATCGAATTTCTTTCTAAGGACACCTTTCAAAGACGTGACCTGGTCAGTCCGATGTCGTTATTTTATACGACCCGTCGCGTCGGCTGAAATAGCGATTGTTTAAGAGAATTCCAACGCCTAGCAATAAAAAGTTTTTTTTTGACAAAACAGACGTATTGGTACAATTGATATAGCAATGTTAGTACGAATGAGACATCATTTCGTGATGTATGTCATCACAGATTTATCACGGCACGCCTTGTAATTATCTGTATGTCTGTGCTTAAAACCAATAAAGTATTAAGAGTTCATGATTCTAGATAATTTTTATTCACTTCTGTAGTGAGATTTGAGAACATAAAATAATTTTCTGATGTAGAAAAAGTGTATATCCATAAGGATACAACCATAGAAGTAGCGAAACGCGCCCGCTTCGCTCCCCATTACAACGACAGCACGCTATCGACAGAGCGACCGTTCGTACACCCCGCTAGTAGTGTATGCCGCCATTCGGTCGCTAGTCGGCAAATGCTCGTTAGAAGTATTTCATCGAGAAAACACCGTTATTCTGTGAAATGTAAAAACACCCAAAAACAAAAACATTGAGCGGTGTAATTTTTCATGTGCAAATTAGAAATTGTGTGGACGCTTCCCCCCGCAAACGCGTCTCAAACCCTCGTCAAAAGAAAGGCAGCGCTTCGTGCAGTAGTTGTGACACTAACCGTCACTCTAGTGGGGAGGCGGACGGAGAGCTTCGCTATCTCTATGGATGCAACACATTTCAAAACACACTATAATCGAGTTCTACACTCGTTCATGGCGTTAGAATTATATTGTTTAAATTTCAATTATCCGTTCCGTTTGACATTTGCGCTCGCTTCAAATGGACAAATATCTCAGAAACATACTGTCTACAACAATGTTTATCATTTAAAGGCTAAACATGTAGGTTACCATATAAATATACCATATAAATTGCATAATAAGACTTATCGCTACAATTGTAATTATTTATCGAAAACGTTTACTTCAAAAGCTTATACACTCAACAACACGCATCTATTGTCAAATGTTCAAATGGGCTTGGCTCACAATGAATATTAATTAATTATTGAATTTAATGCAATTCGCTCTCTTTCCTTTCATATAAGTACAAAAATTATATCCACACTGAAAATTATTAATACAGTTTAAAATACCCACCATAAAATTACATAGATTAATCAATACAACAAAGGTTAATCTTTCTAATTCAGTTGTTCATAAAATAGTTACTACTTGAAGAACATTTGAAATTTTTCCTGAAAATCGATTTTTAAACTATTTTCATTCTGCTATAAACGTTGCTGTCGGTCCAACAGACAAATTTAATATATTAATATATTCTTTGTACACATGTAAGAAAAAGAGAGAAACGCTTTAAAATTTACCTCACTCGGCTGCATACAGTTCTACGATCTTATTACTGCACTTCGGGGATATTCGGCAATTCACGAAAACACCCGACGTAATCCAATCTTCTATTGGCTGATCATATGAACTCTTTCGTTCCCACTTCGTAAATCTGAGTATTCCCGAACTGCCATATTATAAACGTCGTACTGTACCTAGTAGATATGCATATCTAATTATAGTACACAGTATTCTATCATGCAGTTAACCACAAAGGCAGATATGCCACATTACCGAAGTTATTTAAATTAGATTACTAGAGCATTAATGACTTCAACAACATATGAATGTATTTTTTTTTTACAATTAAAATATAATGGAATAATTTAGAAGTATGTTTCGTTAAAGAAAAAAAAGATTAGTCTTTGATTAATTACCTCATTTAATTAATCAGCCAAACTGATTAATTGATGAAATGAAAATAAATAATATATGACTTACCTTCTTCATACAGGAAAAGATTGTAACTAACGTTTAGTTTTAAAATTGACATATTAAAGTTGCAATAGCTTGATAGAAAAAAAATCTATGGAGAAGTCAACTGGGAAGAAATATTGGTAGGTATCATCCCTCACAATGGCAACACGTATGTTATAATAATTCTATACATACATATGTATATATACGCGTATAAAAAAACTATACTACTCCGTACAAAACAATCACTTAAACCATACTTAAAGAGCTGTTTCCACAATGACTCGAACGTGAAAACAGCTCAAATCAAATAGCTTCACATTTCACGAATCACAGATAGAAAATCAACGTGCACACCGCCCAAACACGAACCAAAGTGATATGTGTCGACGAAAATGTACGGGCTCGTGTCGTCCGGGCGTGGCGCGCTCTCGAACTGTCATCGTTTTTATATAATTCAAACACGGAACAAAACTTGAAATACACTCTCAACTACCTACTTGGAAAATTAGGCACGCCATAATCGGGTAGAGTATTGTGGTCGCGACGACATACCTAGCTATGCTGCCCGGCTGACCAACGTTGGGCGGTTCAACAGCATCTATCGGTCTGGGTACCAGACTTTAAACGTAAAAAGTGACTGGCGAGAGTTCTTCACGCGTTGGTGTTATTTTGAACTCCAAAATAACCTAAAATTATTATTTTTTTTAATTCATAATACTTTTTTCCCGATTTTTATAATTTCAGCATATTGGACCGAAAAAGAAACACATATCTAAACACACTTCCAAAATTTAGTTAATTGTTGTTATAATTATCATATATTAAATTAATATTAATCGTTGCTATGTTACAATGGATATAGTTGTATCAATATACTAACATTAATATTACTTTACTATAGTATTTGGCGGTTGATATTAGCATATAGGTATAATTTTAACAACATCAAAGACATCAATCCAATCTAATGCATCGATTGTCAAAAACCTAATAATACCATCGATCGTGTACACTAATTTGTCTATTTTGACACTTCGAAAGCGCGTCGCCGTCGTAACATAAAAATTATACATGGAAAGGGATACGATCCATTCTGAATCATAGCAGTGCTGTATCGCGAATATCTTCAGTTGAATTCAATTAAATTGCTAAATATTTATATGCAATTTTTAACACAGGTTTGTACATATATGACCGTTCCTAAATTTTTGAACTTCGAAATAAAATATAAATTACGTGTGATGCCACATGTTCACAAAAGGTTTACAATAAGTACGTTTTGTCATTTTTAATTAATTTTCTTGGATTTATCTATTTCCACTTTCGATGACTCTGAAGCCAAATGACGTTAGTTCATACGCACATACTTATATAGTCGATTTTACACATGTTCAATCAATTTGATATCTTCGAGACATGTTAAAACGGCCACAAGGTTGAAAAAAATCTTTACATACAAACCATAGATATCTTATTCGCAAATCCAGCACTGAATATAGCATATACAAGTACATCAACTATAAATTATATACAAATATGTACAACTAAAAAAAAAAAATATCCTTCTACTGTGCGTTCTGCCTACCCACCGAAAATCGCGGCTTAAATAATCAAGAATATAAACATCCACTTAAAACTTGACTTTAACTTAAACTTAAAAAATGGCCCGGACGCCACGATTTAAGCTTTTTTTATAAGTTGACATTGACACCCGATCTTCGTTTTCCTTTAATAAAACTACATACACCAATCGACAAATAACCATACATTAAATATATTATACATTTCATGTCTCTCTCTGTATTTCGTTTTCGCGATGAACATTATCGAAACACGTACAGTACGTATGTTATAAGCATTACAATTACTTTCACTAATACAACCATCATGCACACCTAACATTTAGAGATGAATATTAAAATATTCCACCTACGTAATTAGAAAACTGGTCGGGACGCGCTATTGTATCCTTGGCGCAAGTTTTTACAGTTGCCTAATTACGCGGTCGGAATTGCCACCAATCATAACCCTGATACATGTCGCTAAATCATACATTATAAAAGTATAACTAAAGCGCTAAAATTGAGCAGAAACGACGTAGCTCGATCATGGATTTATATAGGACCGATATTATTGTATGCCATCAGATCATATTCCTTTAACGACAAAGCATAGTCGGTTTGGATTTCAGCTGGTTTATACCAGTCGTGACCTCGTAGCGTCCGTGTTCATATATTTAATGCCCGTGTGCCCGACTCGGTTGATTTAAGTTTCTGGAGGTGCGAGGGGCGCTCCGATTGTGGTCAGGGGAAAAGTCTTAACATGTGTCTGCCATTGCGTCGATAGTTGGAAGAACTTGACACCGTTCCATTCGGTACCATCAATGTATACTGGAAAATGGAAAAACATTGTTTTCAGACTTATAGAAGAAATATTAGTTGTTACTGTTCTATCTTCGGATTTTAATTAAATTAATGTACAAAAGACATATTATGGTTACCATACGGCATTAGGCTATTATAAAAACAACATTTAGTCTCCTAAACTGTAAAATAGATTTTGTACCATTATGGTGACTTACCTACAGAACATGAGCGGTTTATAATGACAAGCGTAATTCTATATAGTTAATTACTAAAAAAGTGGGCCGACTAATGTTGATTAGCTTTACGATAAGTTAAACAACATTTTTTGTCAATTTTATGACAAGAATGGAATAATACGTAATGACTGACCGTTGTCCAATCTTGGATAGTCTTACAAAAAGTGAGCAAAACATATTAAAATCTATTATTTTCCGATACTATTAAATTAGAAATAATTACTCTTGATGAAATTTGTAACAGAAATGAAAATACCACAATTTTAGATTTCAGACAACCGACAACTTCCCTACGACGCGGAAAGTAACGCCAGGGCCGCTATTAGTCCACGGTTGTGGAATACAATAAAGTTCGCGCGTGCGCGTACTAATAGAAATTCGATCGAATAGATCATCTCACCTTTGAGAGGTAAGCCGTGAGAGCCCTTAGCGGAGCAAATGAGTCGTGCGACACCATCCACCGTTTGTGCACGACCCACCTCCGCTTCACCGGTTTTCTCCTTTTTCTTACCCAGACGCATTACTGCAAATTAACATATGAGTTAAGTATCTTAAATATCTGCTAAGTTTTGTACATCTATGCTTCTGGCTATAGAGAGCGATTTACAACGAAAAAGTAATTGGATATTATTATATATTGGATATATATTGATTCAGTGTCTTTTTAACTACCAAGATTGTTGTAATAATGTCGGGCTTTTGCAATCTTTTAGTCATATAGGAGATATCTAACGGTGTTATTAAATTTAATGAATCATTTAATAGCATAGACTAAAAAGTTATACGAGAAATAGACGCAAATTTACCTTTATACGACGCCAACCCAAATTAATTAGTTATAACGAAAACCTTAACATGACCTCTATATGTATTACAGTAGAATAATATGCGTCTTTTCCGCCTCATGTAAATGTTATCGCGACTATTATAAAACAAAATGTTGCTAATTGGGATTTCCAATGATGAAATTCAGCCATATTGGATCCAGCTACGGTATAATTGTTTATTTATTTAATAACTTTAAGGCTGATTTACATTAATACAGTAGTGGTGCCTAACCATACCTCGGCCGTCGAGAGTTTGCGTTCCTGACAGGTCGTAATCGGCGTAGTAATCGGCATAGCAATCGGAATGTTGATGTGAATTTGTGCCGTCGGACGATTCCCGTTTCCAATTATTATTAGTGTTTACGAATGACACAAAATTAAATTAAAAATTATATTATTATGTCAACTCACAACAAACATGTTATAGCTATAAATCTCATGTGTCAGGAATGCAAACTCTGGACGGCCGATGTATATAATAACTAGCGATCTAACATTGCCTACACCAGACTGGCAGCAAACTTTGTATGCAAAATGGTGTTTTAACCCATTAACGGCTTGATTATTTTTAATGCCTCCACTGTTAGCGAATTCAGATCTGTCAACAAACATTTGTAGCGGCCTTGCTAGATCGCGTTTTGTAATCCTGTTGCAACAAAAATGTCGATCCGCCTGAGCGACATCAAAATAGATATCTAAACATCTTTTTCTCAAGACATATTTTGGTGTAAAAACATTATGTAGCTTTATAAAAAACTAGCGTGATTAATGCAACCAAGACTAATTGTTTGACATGGATCCTATGATTGAATGCTTTTAAGTATAAATTCTATCATATGAAATTAAATTGTTACAGAAATATATCATTGTATTTTTTTTTGCAGTCTTTGTTTTACTTTAACTACATAGAGTTTATCAGGACTTAAAACGTTATTTATATGAGTGAAAATCCATCAACATTTTTAATATGGTACTTACGGGTTTCACCAAGTTCGTAATAGTTTTCTTAAACCAAAGCGTTTGATAATGAAAACCTTTCTTCGAAATGTCAAATACTGGCTGCCAGTATTACTGGTGGTAAATATTATATCTAGACCAACTACACATATTCAGACTGAGTTATCCTTTAACAGCAATGTTGCACTTACTCTTCTGCTTCTTCTCTTTGGTGAGGTAGGTAACGCTCAGATGCGCATTTTGACGGGTAACGTGCAGCGCCCGGAAGTACGCTTTAACCGTTACTTTACTATCACCTTCTGTTGCGCGGCTTGATACCTAAGAACATTTCATTACATCAGTTTTTACATTAAAGGTAGCGCTATATAATATATTTTTAAATAAAATAGTTTTATTTTAAATTGTATTATCTTTTCAATGAGGTGAATAATCTGATGGTCGATATTGGTAGAAAAATGCAACTGAGCAAAGTACAAGCAATAAGTATAAATCGTTAATCCTCTTAATTAATAATTATTTAAAATACCCACATTAAATGAGGATTTTTAATATTATCACATAGTCATAACATTTTTCGTTTAATTTCTATTACAGTATCTTATTTTATTTATATACAAAATATTGATTTTACTATCTTCGAGTAAAAGTAAGTTTTAGAAGTAAATATTTATTCGTGTCTAATTTAAATTATCAGAAATAAACTAATTTCTCCATATAAATTAAGAACGAAGGCCACCCACCCTCACGCGGTAAAAGTTAGGGTCCGTATTTGATACTGTAATTGAGATTGTACAAATATATTTTGTTAGCAATATGAGTAATAATAAAAAAAATGGATGATCAGAATTTCAATATGCTGAATATTTCGGACTATTAAAACAGTGTACATATATAAATATGTGTTTTTATATATAGCAAAACCAACGAATTACAAACAAATAACATATTAGTACATACCAGCCAGTAATCGAGTTGCAACTCCAATGGTTCTTGCGTCCGGAGTGACGCAGCTAAATCGGGGGTGGGCAGAGGAGCGATAAGTGGCGCTGGTGTCCCAGGAGGCGATGGCCGAGCTGGTGGGGAACCCCCTTCTTCCAGCTCCAGTGATGACACACCCGCTTCACTGCAGCCAAGCCTCACCTCCTGGATATTGCAGTATGACTATATAGACTTCATTCAAAATAAAAATAATGATTGTATAAAGGTATAAAAAAACTATCAGTGCTCCGGAAAATAACTGAGGCACCGCGTAGACTGATATTACACCTAAAAATTGGACATGTCTTGTTTTCAATTATTGGAAGGCGTTTCTGATTGAAAATGAATGAATAAAATCGCACTTGAACATTTTAAATAATTACAAAAGAAAAATAAAAAAACTGATTACTTCACTTTTTTTAATTTTGGGATAAAACCAATAATAACCGAAGATATGACAAATTAAAGTTTGAATATTTACAACACGCGCGTGACATTACTCGGTGCATACTACATAGAAATGACCCACGTTAGCCCATAGTAACGTCACCAAACGACGTCATGATGCATTAAACTATAAAAATTAGTATCTTCAACATGTTTAAGATATTAATGAAATTGTTTCACTAATTAGTTTTTCTTAATAAATACAACCTATTTTTATTAAAAAAACAGATGACATGCTCATTACTAATTCTTATACACTTCTATATTACCAGTCATTTTACTGCGACAAACAAACAAATAGATGGGCAACGAAGTACACTCACTGGAACATTCTGATCCTAATATCAATATTAATAACAGTACTTACCGCTATAAATGGAACAAATGTTTGACTGGAGTCTTCATCTCCTGACTTCTCACGGTAGGCGATCATCGCCTCGCCGATTGGCACGTTCGAGACAGGCCCGGTGCTGTTTAAGTACCTGCATATACGAACAACTGTTAACAATCTGAAGCATACTTAATTTACTTACTAGAAGCACTAATAACCATAGATATACATTACAACGTATATCATTGTAACTAGTGAAAAAAAAAACAGGCTGTGAAAAGGACTGTTAGGAATATCGTGTCATGTGACGATTCATCACAAAAATAGCGAACCATGTGCAATTATGCTGATGCCGCATCCATGTAATAATAAATACTAATAACGTATACGGCTTGGAACTGGAGTGCAGGGGAAGCCACTATATGCGGGGTCTGGATGCCGAGGAAATTTTAACAATATTTTTTTTTAAATTAGCATCAAAAAATTCGTTTTTTTTTTCCATTTCTAAACGAGTCATAGGTACCATGTGAGGACGTCGCTATATACGTACCTATTACGCTATGGCAGCGACGCGTATTATTACGCACGTACGTAACTATTTATTGGGTGTCTGTTATGAACTGATACATATCAAATTTGTCGATAAATCTCGAAATCGATTGCTCGATGACATGCTTTACAAGCTATTCGTTAGTCGCCGCCTTTTTGTATATTTTGTTAGCTCGGTGCACACACAAAATAGGCGCTTTGTCGTCGAATTCCGGAAAAAGAGCCCGCCATCAAATGGCTCGGTGCATTGAACAAACCAACCTGGCAATCCTGGAGGACAGCTCGGCGACGTCACTGAGTGAGCCGTCGTTGCCTCGCTCGCTCAGTGCAGTCCAGCTCTCGCCCGTGAACAGAGCCGCGTAGCCCGCGTCACATGCCGCTAGGTAGCGTACCACAGTGTTCGGACCTTGTTTCGGGTATAGCAAACGTGTCACATTAGTATTAATTCATCTATTTAAGTCGTATTTTTAACGCGCGTTGAAAAATGCAAATATGGCGATTCCCTTTTGCAATAAATACTAGACCATAAAGTTAGCCACGAAAAGTCATGCAAATGAAATTTGTTATCCTTCTGCAATCAGAGAAAAAATCATGAGTCATTCTAGACATTTACTAAATCACTGAAGTTATATTTTTGGAACTATGTCTAAATTAATTCAATTTGATTACTTTTTTATTTTCTTGTATACATTTCTTGTATATCGCGCTAAAGTCCCGGTTTCATCGAAACAGGGTGATACATAAATGCACATAAGATAGATATTGCAACAATGGCTACACTGAAACCAAACTTTATACTAAAATTTTGACAGGGATTAGTAAAATAAGACAAAGACGGGATTGGAACGCGGATGCTACTAATACGTAGATACAATGTTTCCTTATAAAAGAGAGAAATTAATAGAAATGTAGTTGCGATGAATATTTATTTTTTTTTTCAGCTCCACATTCTGGGTTTTTATTTATCACTAGAGCGGGAATATACAAGTAGAAACAATCAAAAGTGTAGGAGTCTGATAAAGCATCTTCATCATCATCATCATCATCATCAGCCCATTTTTACCCCACTGCAGGGGCTTAGGCCTCCCCCAGGGTGAAGAGGGGGGCTTGGAGCTTAAGTTTACCACGCTGCTCCACCGCGGGTTGGGAACTGTAAGGACCGCCATCTATTGACAGCGTTCGGGACCGACTGCTTAACGTGCCCTCCGAAGCACGGTGTCAGTGATATTGTGTACTTAAGTCAGAAAAACTCATTGGTACACGCCCGGACTCGAACCATGGCCCTATGGAGCCTTATAAATTTGAGACAGGTTCGTTGCGCTCTGGGCTATCACGACACATCTTATATATCTAATAATATAATCTAATAGATAAAGCATCTTACAAATACTATATGATACCAGAATAACTACATACTACATATATTTACATGCGACTGATTCAGAAGTTATAGTACGTCGTGTGTGTTTTTTTTTAATTTCATTGTCTTATCGAGATCATAAAATCATTAAAAAATGCACTTTTCATTGAATAGTCATTTCTTTTTTGTCGGTTTGGCCATGTTGTAGTTCACAGAGATGAAGAAGACATGATTAAGGTCTTAACTTAAACATTGCTAAAGGAAAGAGGGGCTGAGGCCGAGGATGCTCCCTTACAACGTGGACCGGTACAATTAAGTAAGGCACGAAGACGATGGGTGTAAACCCTGATAAGACACAGAATATAGCGCCACGTAGTGACAGAGAAAAGTTTGGTGTTCCTCATTGCAAAGACTACACAGCTCATTTTACTTTAAATAATTATTCACAGAATTTTGATGTAATTTTTGGCCTGTGTGAACATAATCATCTCCATCGACTCACCGACGGGCACGATATAGAATCTTGTAGGCGGCGCGTCGATCGGGCGACGGGCAGCTAATTCGGCGTGCGCGCGCACGGCCGCAGCGACTACGCTGTCACCGCCGCATACGAGTATACGGACACCGCGTCTTCCGGCTCTGTAGGTACAAATAAAAAGGATTAATGTCATCTGAAACCGACGCGCCCCTGTTTTCAATTAGACTACTGGTTGTCCCAAATAATGCCTTTCAATAAATACACCAATCACCACAACACATCAAAGTGCATAAGTGTATTAACTAAATTAAATAGTGTTTCGTATTACGTAGGTATCATCTAGTCAGATTAGATTCTTGCGTAGTTTACTGTTCTAAGCCGTCAGAGACGCTGCAATAGGTATGTTTATTCAAAACGGCTTTTTCATTATCATCATCTGTAGCTATTATGATACAAGGTTATGATTTATTGTTCCAGTTTACAAAAAAAAAAAAAAAAACACTGTCTTCGGTACCTATCTATTAAATTAAAAATTATAATAAATGAAAATATTTTTGCTTTGGGTTCATAATAATATTTGTTAAGTGCACATCCTCGATATCGATTGTCGACGTTGCCTCGTTAGTAGTTCTGCTCTAGGAAATTTAATGAAAAACAGGCAACAACAAACAAATTTCATTTGATTGGAGTTTACCGGACAGCGCTATGATACAAACCCTGAACCTTCGAATATAAAAAGATGTAGATGTGCATTTTATTGAGTATGTAACAGAAAACTGGCGGGGCTTCTTTTCGCCACTTGAAGCGATATCCTACCTAAGATAATAAATGTGAAAACTTGTCTAACGGATAATACGGACGGGTTGATATGCTTGTGGAGTGTGCGGCGGACTCGCGTAGAGGCTGACTGAAAATCAGTGTTGTGGACGTGGTGATGACACACACCTGCTTGCAGCGTGTACTGAGTCAGCTCCTGTCGTGGTTGCAGAGAACTTCTTTTGTGTTTTTGTATATGTATTTGTCTGCTATGTATTATGTATCCGTGGTCATGATTAAATGTTTTTCTTTCTTTCTTTCTTTCTTTCTTTTTTTCTTTGTAACTGTATCTTTGTAACTGATCTTGACATATGGCAAGAATATAGTTTACATATTGAATATGATCATAGGCTTTTTAAATGTAACTAATTAATATAATAAAAAAATATAACTAAAAACTAAATAATCAAAACGGTTACGCGACTGAAGCCGCGGGCGGTCGCTAGTATTCTATAGGAGTTTACATCGACCACTTACTGTTTATTAAGCCTTGCGTATATAGTCTGTAATAGAGGTCGAGCGTCCGGCGGCGGCGGCGGTGCTATTGCCGGTATGCCGAGAGCAGCTAACGCAGCATGGCAAGCCGACGACACTGATGGCCCCACCAATGCCACCACTTCTGGCACTGAGCCCTCTTCCCCGAGCGCACGATTTATCTGCTCTATTGCGGTTCGACGAGGCTGGAAAAACATTGATATAACGTTAGGATAGAGTAATATAATTTTTTTTTTTTTAATTTTAGATCAATATAGTATTTCTTTGATAGACACTAATGCAAAAACATTCTTTACAAATTAGTAACTAATAACCAAAATATCGTGTTTAAACAAAAAAAGTTGAGGATTGTTAAATTTTGTTTTATTTCTTACTCAAAATGTGGACAAGAATATTATGGTAGTCTAGTTTCTCTTAAATAAAGAACATGCTAATTATAAAACATTTTTTTTCACGATAACACTATTGTCTACAATAATTCAAAAATCCGAGTTCAGTCCTTGCCTACCCTTCAAAAAAACAAGTTACATATGAAGTAAGTAATAATATTAAGTTGGGATTTATTAGTTTCCAAAGTTTTCACCTCGAGTGTGGTGGGGCTTTGTGTCGGTAGATCGTGTGTCGACAGAGGACGTGGTTCTGAGATCACCAAAGAGTTCTTCTTACGGCCGCCGGCAGCGCCGCCGCTTCCCGGTGTCAGATTGCCACCGCTGGTCGCGCTGCGAAACAAGCGGGAACGCTTGTCTTCCTGTATTATAGAGTGACGGATTTGAAAAAGAATTAATAAGTATGTGTGGAGATTTAAGGGAGACTGAAGTAATGGACGTCTGGTGTCTGAGACTAACGACGAATCTCTGAACTGAACTCAATCACAAATTAAGGACCGATCGGCCAAGTTGTTAGAGACCCTAACTGCGGAGCTAAAGGTCGCAGGTTCGATTCTCGCCCGGGACAAATATTTGTTCGTATGAACATGTTTATTTGTTTGAACGTGTCTGGGTGTAAAAGTACCTAATTATCTTATAATACAAGCATAATACTTGCTTACTTTGGGACTAGATGGCGCTGTGTGGGATGTCCCAGGTATTATTATTATATTGGTGACATATACATAGTCACTAGTAATCATTACATAATAATAATAATCACTACATAATAGATTTAATAATAAATATTCCATGCGGTGTACATTTAGCATAGTAAATACTGAAATGGAATTAAGTTGTTCAAATAAACATTTAATTTTCTCAAACGTTTCATTTTAAACGGAAAAGGTAGTGTGAAGGGGATCCGTCAGTGAGATAATAAATTATTCTTACAGTACATACAGAAAAGAAGAGTAGGAGGCTGCTTGCTTTGGAGCTCTCAGGTTCCCCTCCCTTTGATCCATATTCAGTATACGCGTAAAAGTATTAGTAACGGATTTTTTTAAAGTAGATTTAAAAAATATTGAAAAATAACAGAATCGCCTTTCCTGGCAACACTGAATGAGCTACTCAGGTACTTATTTACCGTATATAGTGTCGTATATTTACCTTGTTGTCTTTTGGCGGCGAGCTGGAGACAGAAGCTCCGCTCACGGGAGCGTCAGCGGTGATGTCACCGTCGCTGTTGCCTTCACTGCCTCGTTCGTCGCCCGCCGAATTGCGAACCCCTTCCAATTCTAAATTTATTAAATTCACGATCTCATACACATACAGGATAGTACATAATAAAATAGTATGTGCAGTTACATTGTAGAACATCGAGAAAGGTATTGAAAAATACAAGATATATGTCAAAATAGAGTGGAAATGATACAAGGAGTTCAATTTAATTATAGAATTGTTTTATAAAATTAAACGAATAGTCTGAGAGTGAGTAATCAATTTTATTCTGTGAAAAATTTAAAAGTTTAGAAAACGACAAGTTTATAATACTTAAGTTAGTTAAAATAGAATATTAAAAATAAGCAAAAATAAAAAGTAATTATTTTAGAAAACATGCAGAAGATGCAAATTGTGACATAACAAGAATTAAAAGCATTACAGTCATGATCAGAATAAAAAATTTTTAATTGTTAATTAAAATTGTAAAATTAGTTTTAATAAGTATTTGCACTTGTTTAGTGTGTGAGTTAGATATTAATACGAATACTCTAGGCTTTCAAAGTGAAATTAGAGGTTTAATTAGAAAGCAAGTAAGGAGAAGTAGATTGCGATATCATTTTTAAGGATCATCAACATAATAATATGCACATTTGAATGAAAGAATATTCAACACACAACCTTAATGATGGCCCGAAGGTGTGATATTTAAATATTTCATTTAGGATCGGATACTATTTGTACTTTGCTTACTTAAAAAAAAGTAAACCAAAATAAAAGGAGAGACATAGAACATTTATTATTTTACCATTTTTTGCGGTCAAAATGCCGCTACAACGCGTCACCGTTCTATGTGAAACTATTATAAATTAAATATATAATTAATTATTAAAGGTTTATAAAAATTATAAGCCTCTTTAATAATATTTGTTTCGAGAATAACAATTACAGTAGAAACAGCTCTTTCGTAATTGAATATTACGCGAAAAGGAGCCCACAGGTGTATCGTGAATACAACTCGAATATATTCCCAACCTTCGAGCCGCTCTTAAGGAACAAAGTTAGATTGAATAATCGGATTAAAGTGGTAGAGACAAACATAAGCGTATTGACCTGGCGCATGCGCGAAGGCGGGTCTCTCCCTCGCGACGGCAGGCAGCTCACGCGCAGACGCGAGGCTCGCGTGCCGCGTCACCGCTACTGCCGTGGCCGCACACGCACACACACACACTCAACATATAGCAACGCGGCATGCAACAGCCGAAAACGCACACGGGCGTGCAACGGAGTGAATGACTGATTTTCCAAACTTTTATCATTATGGTCTAATATCAACCCAACCGAAATAAATATATATGTGCTGAGAAGAATTATTTTTTTAATTATTTGAAATCAGTCTGTGAAGACATTGTTTTAGATGCTTACAGCTTGAGAAATTAAAATGAAAGTATTATCGAATACTAAGTTTTAAGGCCATATAGTCTCTAAAAACTTGAAATTTACACAAATAAAATTTTGCAGTCATTCACTAAGTTGTTCATCTGTGCACATCTTTAATTTAACTAACTGTGTAATGTTACTTCGAATGATGTATTTAATAGTTTTAAATTGTCACTAATATTACAAAAACTGAAATGAGGCGATTCGATTTGAAAATGCACCTTGAGATTTACTAAATCCCAGTGAGTGTATCAAGGTCAACATATGCACACACATTCTCAAAAAAATAATATATGTATATATATAAATGGCAATGCAGATATTTCAGGCTATATGATGAGCATTGGCCTAGGTTAGTGTATTGACTGTAAAATTAAATAATGTAATAGGTTTAAATCAACATGGGCACAACCTAGCAGGCCTAACCTCAGCCTTAATTCCAAATGAACAATAATAATAATAATTTTTTTAATAATACCATAATGTGAAATTTTTTCAATAAAATTGTCTTTACAGCGTTTTTAATTTGAACATGATTGCTTGTAAATTTAATCAAAATATAGGGATAACGACTTATTCAACAAACAGGAAATATGCTACGAATAATTGTTTCGATATGTCACTGTGAATGTTGGAAATGCTGTGCATCCACTAGTGCATGTTGATATCCACCAAAGTTGCTGGTGAAGTCTGTTTCTTTTTCCGTTTATGGGTATTTCAATCTTACACCAGGGAATGTAAAGATACGCCACGACTTAATGTTAAAAAAATGTTCTTTGCTAAATGGTTACATTAGGTTTATGCCAATGTGCGAACTACTCGGAGTGGAGTCACGAGCTATCCAGAAAGCTTTTCCATTAATTTCAAATTCGGCCAAGATCGGTTGGTTGTCTACCGTTTCTAAGTTTGTAGGTTACCTTAGATTTGTTTATTTCTATGTGGGAAGCGAAGCGGAATGGATCGAGGAACCACATAGAAACCCTTTGATGTTAGACTTTATCAATTAATTTTAATGAACAAATTAATGAAATATGGGCCATATCAATACGCAATTCGACAAAAAAAAAATTTAAAGAAACTGTAGAATGGTAACATTCATATGATTTCTGAATTGATGTTTCTAAGATACGCGAGATGCACTCAGTGTTTGTTAACATCCCTAAGTGTACAAAATTGGTGATGGTGAACAAATCCGGTGCATTTTGACACTCTCAAACATCAGACATTATCAGTAACATATATATATACTAGATTATTGTAGGTGTTTTGTTCTGTTAACATTTTTCAAATGCAATTTTTTTTTGTGAATGGGAGCCTCAAAGCCATGATTTGTATTAATGGAACTATCTGATATCTAATGCAAATAAAAAACAAAAAGCTTTCAAAATTTTACTTTTAAATTCTAACTTTATCAATATTTTCTCTTAAATTATGACTTTATCAAATGTAACTTTATATTATTACTTTCTTTTCAACTAAATTTAAAAAATAATAATTGCAAAATATACTAATTTAAAAAAAAATACTTAATATAATACACACTATTCATTCAACCAGTAAAACATTTTCTTACCATTAGAATGTCTATGGTGTTCTTGATTGGCTAAACTTCTCGAGCTGCTGAAGAACGGCCTCAATGACGGTTTGGGAGTCGAACCAATGCTGATGGTGTCCATCTGATCTGGACCGGAGTCTTCACCTTCGCCGCATGAAAGGGATTCTAGCTCCTGGAAGAAAGATTGATTTCCGGTATTAACCGATGTGTTCCTTGGGTCGATACTAAAACGCTGCTGGTATTTCAAGTTTTGGGGAAGAATTTTTCAAAACGTTTCATTCTAAAATTGTTGCGTATAAAATAATCTAATTAAAGGAACTCTTTATTGTTAACTTTAACTTTAAATCAAATCAAAATATCTTTATTTCGGAGTTATGTGACATAAACTTGAAATACGTCACAAGAGTGAATTTTATTACTTTGTGGAAGAACGTCACCACAAAGGCGCATTCAAAAATGCTGGTTCCTCTCAGAACAATACGCAAGAAACTTAGGGACGCTCTTTTTAACAAAATAATAAAAAAAATTTAACAATGAGTGCTTAAAGAATAATATTATTGAAACATACTGATAGGCGAGCGGCTTACACCCATGGATTTTTATCATCTAAGTAATCTGATACTTTGTAATAAATTTTTGCATAAAGCTTTCGTTTTATTGTAGTTTTAAACTTGTTAAAGGGTAGATCTTGAATGTCAGCTGGGATCTTATTGTAAAAGCGTATACATTGCCCTTTAAAAGATTTCGTGATTTTATTGAGGCGGCTGACATGATTAGCAAGTTTATCTTTGTTTCTTGTATTAACATTATGCCGATCACTATTTTTTTTATATAATGTAATATTTTTTTTTACGTACATAATGTTTTCAAATATATATTGAGATGGCAATGTCATTATAATAATTTCCTTAAACTTTTCTCTAAGTGATACTTTAGGTCCCAGTTTATAAATTGCTCGAACAGCTCGCTTCTGCAACACGAAGATTGTATTAACATTAGCAGCGTGTCCTCACAGCAGAATGCCATAAGTCATTAAACTATGGAAACCACTGAAATACACCAATCTCGCGGTTTCTATGTCCGAAAGGAAACGAATCCTTTTTACAGCGTAAGCTGCAGAACCGAGCCTTCTCGCCAAGTCAATGATATGAGGATCCCATTGCAATTTCGCGTCCAATGTGATTCCTAAGAAGAAGTAGAATCCACAAGGTCCAATTTTTCACTTTTAATAACAATATTGGTAGGTGCCTGTTTGACGTTCGGTAGCGAGAATCTTATGCATTTGGTTTTTTTTTTTCATTTAGTAATAAACTATTAGCCGTGAACCATTCTACTATTTCGGAGATAGCATTGTTTACATCGTCGTAGGTAAATTTCTTTCTATTAACTTTGAATACTAAAGCAAGTATCTTGGGTTAGATAATTTTACCGGTGTCTTTATACTATTTTTATTTGAAATAAATAAAAAAAGGCAACGTTCAGTACGACGCCAAACGCCAGAAGTAAAGTTACTCCACGAGCGCCATCTTGAAAAAACTTTTAAGTTAAAAAAAATACTGAAGTCACGATTCCAGACTAGCAAAAGTCATGTTGGTTGAATGGGGACCCCCGGGAGGAGTTTCACAATACGTACAAGACGTGGAAAAATTTATTTAAAATTTAAGAAACATGCTTATAATATTGAGTCGGGGAAAAAGTTTCTTCGCATTTTATATGAAAAGTCAAGACATTTTTTTTAAAAGTTTATTTACATTTGATTGTAATATATATGAGCCATTTTGTTCGATGACTGTCTGCCATTTTGTAGATAGTGACATGATCCCGTTGCTGTAGAAATTTTGGGACTTCTGATCAAAAAAACGCGACAAGTAGTTTTGGCAGTCCTCTCTTGATATTAACTTGATACTGTCCAAAAAATTCTGAAGAGACCGAAACAGGTGAAAATCTGAATGTGCAAGGTCCTGGCTATATGGTGGATGCATTAACACCTCCCAGCCAAACTCTCTTAATTTTTTACATGGTTCATTATGTTTCTTTCAGTGAGCTCATGTGACATCCAAATATTGAACTTTTTTGTATACCCAGCTTTTTTCAAATGAGTCAAAATTGTTTTGTGGTCAATTCCCAGATCTTTAGCAATGTCGTAACTACTGTTATGCCGAACAGCCGATCTTGCTCCACTTGCTCAAAAATGGCGTCCATTTTAGCCATGGCAGGGCGACCACAGCGAGGTGCATCTTTGCCTTCAAAATTCCCGGATTGAAAACGCTTAAACCAACTTTGTGATACTCTTACTGACACCGCATTAAGGCCATAAACGTCACAATTTTTTTTCGCAGCTTGCGTTGCTTTTTTTTCTTTTTTTATAACAAAATTTTAAAATGTATCGAATTTCATTAGATTTTAACACAAAAAAAAAACAAATGAAAACCGGCGGGAAACAATATTTTACTAAATTGTTTCTTTTTTAGAACTGTAACCTTTTTAATGGTTTCGAAACCAGCCAGATACAACTAGTACAGCCAAAGAGATTTTCTTAAAAGTATATACAAACTGTATGCGAAAAGACATTTTCCCCGGCCTAATATTTATGTATCTTAAAAACCGAAACAAAGGAAATTGTGAAAACCATGCGAGCTAACCCACAGTAAAATCTAGTAAACTAAAATATAAACTACCTGAAATAGCTCATCGATGTCTCGTTGAGCATGATGTGTATCCCTCACAGCACCACGTTCGCTCAATTCCTCTGGGACTCGGAACCGCCGTAGCAGGGCCGCAAACTTCTGCTTTAAGTTGCGTTGCTAGAAACAACACGAAATATATTCAAGATAATAATATACATTTTTTAGATATTCCAGCCAATTCGAAACTCACACTGTTGGTTGCATTGGAAGTATCTTTTTTATTATAGTATGTATCTATTTATAAAATATATAATCAAAGATTATTTTTCAAGAAAATAAAAGATTAAAGCAAATTAATTAAACTGAGTAGAAAAAGTAGTGCAATTTTTGAAACATCAACTAGGCATGCAAAATGAATCAAAACTGCCATTTATTTAAAAAAAAAATTAATATTTCACTTGTTAATTACACTAAAATATTATTTAGTGTCAGGTGAGGTTGGATTTAGCTGTACAGTTCACACAGATTTTTTTTTTTAATAATAGGCTTATAATAATCACAGCAAACTATAATATAGTTTGAAACAGAGTTCAATATGAAAACCAACACAGGAATATAAAATCTACATAGCAAGGAATTTATCAAGCTCCGCTAATTACCTCCATCGACGCGTCTTTTCTGTTGTTATGTAATTAAAATTAGGTGCGATATGACAACAGATAAAAATACCACGATGAGAGGAGAGATAAGATTAAGTGCTTGTACGAACACAACGGAATTTCCGATTAGGAAAATTCGGACGGAATTCGGGGCACATAATTATAAGTGTTTTTGACGTGAAAACGCTTATAGCAGTGGCCAGTGATAGCCGATCGAATTTTTTTGTGTAACAAAATACTGTTAGAATTGAATCGCTAAGAACTACGAGACTAATGATGCGTAAATGATGGTTGAGCTTTCAACGTATACGCGGTATTCGGATGAACGTAGTCCAAATTTATAGAGCGTGTAGAGCTTACTGGACTAAACAAGAAATTAAAAAAAAGATAAGCGGTAAAAAATTAAATGTTAAAGATGTTTTTCTCGATAACCGTTAGTTTGCGCCATCTGCTCACTTGAAACTTTTGTTTAGTTTAGTAAGCTCTACATGCTCTATAAGTTTGGACTACGTTCAACTGAACAACCCGTATATCATGTGTATATTTGTCACGCAGTATTTGTTTTAGTTGCGACGTCATCGTATAACTCGCGCCAAATTTCTAATTCGCTCTGAAGTCGAAATGCGCGCATTTTGCACAAGTGAAGCCCGCTGTGAATTCTCCTTATACCCATTTTCACCACAGCGACGCTCCTCAGTACGTCTTCAGAGTGAACTGGAAGTTTGGCGCTCGCGCCACCAATGTAGGTCTATGCATGTAATTGTTACGAATTACCTAAATTTAGAGTTTTAATTTAGTGTAAAGTCGAAATGCCTTTAGCTAAGACGTTGATTGAAATGTCAATGTGAAAAACTCGCGGAGCACTACTAGGACATAAAGTGAGACAATAAATTTAAAATACAAAATAATTAAATATGACGTCTCACATGATTCGCAAATATGCTCAGAATTATAGAAAACATAATCAGAATAAATTTAATTGATTTCCAGGTCTAAGGCATGTTATCAAACTGACTGGAGAATAAAAATACAAGTGACTGACCGACAAGTTACAAGAACGATACTCAAAGGCTCTATCAACTTATAACTTCATTAATCAATCATCTGACAATATTCATAATTCAAATTCTAGCTCTACCCAATAAAATTGGCTAACGAGACATTAAGTAGTCAGCGATTTCGAATAGCGTTTTTAGAAAGGACTTCGTTATTAATCACAGAAAATAATGAAAAAAATTTACTGATGCGTTCGAATGATCTTTGCAGCTGTAGAAAAGCTATTTTTTCTAGGTGGATTTTAAACGAACACTCGTATTTAAATAGCTTTAGATTTTCAGATCAGAAATTCCGTTAGGTATGTTCGTGCCTATGACACTATGTAACCATAGATAAGATACGTGCTATCATAAATAATGTGCATAATTTAACAAACATTTGCATCTGGTCCCTGAACAATGTAATAAATATTCTCAATCGAAGGTTAGTCATACACTATTAGCTTTCAGAAAATTAAATTCCAAGGGAAGTTGTTTATATCGAAATTGTCTTGAATATTTTACATAAACAAAGCTAGCCATTGCTGCAATCAGCCACAGATTACAGCTCATACGATAGTAGCGTGCGTCGGTGCCGTTAATTTAGTAAAAGCACCCCTATAATATTTCTGTAGTCTGTGGCTGATTGTGACAAGCACAATTTAATAACTTAAATAGTGTACAAAACATACATAAATTAATATAATAATATTAGTGTTAGGAAAATAATTTGCAACAAGCTTATTAAAAACCATGCATAAAACTATGTGTAATTATGGGTTATATTTTTTCTAGGTGCACCACACACAACACAAGAAGACGGTATTTATATAATATATGTACATACAAGGAGGCACTTAGTTATTATTTAAATAGAAAAGAAATTGCTATTAGCTATTCCCGTTAGAAAACCCGACAACACTGACAGAGTTTCATGTGCAAAGTGTAAATTGTTATATAAATTTTCAAATTTAATATCAACAAGAAAGAAATATTAGAATAGGGGTGGGTAAATCCGCTATAATATTCCAAAATTGTCTACTAAATATGGATATCTTTTTATTTTACTCTTCGGTAAAAATAATTAAGTATATTATTTAGGAAAGGTTCATTTAGTACAAACTAACTATAAGTATTGAAAAAAAATTATTGAAATACCGTTTATTAATAATAAATTAGAAATAAATAATAACATTTATAACTAGTACTAGAAATTACCGCCCGTCACAGCTTAGTCAACATATGTTGAAAGCATTATACTGTTAAGAATAAATATTATTTTATTATTTGTATTTTCGTTTTTATTTTCTGCTCTCCATATTCATAAGTGAATCGAAAGCATCAAAAATAAACGTAAAAAGACGTAATTAATTATTACGCCAAATGTAAATATTTATTTTAAAAAGTGCGTTTTGGACTAGTGCACTCATGTTTTGTATGTATCTAGTTATTTAAATAAATAGCTACAAACTGGACTTTCTGGGATTTATACCTAATTAAATTTTGCCACTACAGACCCATACTTCTAAAATACAAAGCCCATTCATAGAATTTTTCAAGGGATATCACAGCTGCTATATTTTTCCTGAAAAATTTAGACAACTTATTGGCATAGATTACTTTATCATTCCATCTACTCGGAAAACGGTCTTTTTGACCTGCGGAGCGGGAACAATGTCGTTTCTCTTCCCTAGAGAAGAAAAGAAATTTAAATTTCGAACATCACTAAATGTACGAAAGACATGGGGAGACAAAACAGCTTGTATGCAAAATTTTAACTGGCTAAAATAACACTACGCGAAAACACGGTTCAGCTTCTCAATTCCAAAAAAAATTATTATTTATTATTTGTTACAAAGTAAACTAAATTCCAATAAAAGTTTGAAAAGTTTATAAATAACATGATTATCACACGCTGCAACATAGATTTTTAAATAAATTGAATTAAAATTCACTAAAACATTTCTTTCATTCATATTAAATAATACTGGCTGGTAAAACAAATTATATAACAATTAGCGTGTTAACAAGAAAACTGGGGGAGATATCCTTGAGAAATTAGATATTAACAGCCAAATCCTAAACTGTCAGAAAAACTTGAGGGGATCTTCTTGAGAAATTAGGAATTGATAGCCAAATCGGAAACTGTAACAAAAACTTGAGGCGATATCCTTGAGAAAGTCGAAATTAACAGCGAAAATCCGAAATAAACTATATACGGGAGATTATTTCTAGAGATGGTCCACTACTTCTTTAGTAGATTCTGGAGCAAGTTAGAATAGTTTCAACATGATATAAATTATGGAAATGAAATGCAGTAGCATAAAGCTACGTACACCACTTTAAGAAATAAGGTAATT
This sequence comes from Luffia ferchaultella, assembly GCA_949709985.1. Classification (NCBI taxonomy): domain Eukaryota; kingdom Metazoa; phylum Arthropoda; class Insecta; order Lepidoptera; family Psychidae; genus Luffia; species Luffia ferchaultella. The sequence continues at coordinate 3,355,353 of OX453256.1, read as the reverse complement.
GACAATATCAAATGTCACTATAATTTTTTAGTATCTAATGGATGTAAAATATAAATTAGCTTTATAGCTTTTTAATAAATATTTATATTTGAAATTATTATCTATTTCTTTTTCTTGTAGGGGTAATGAAAATCAGTGTTTAGTTCAGGTGCAAAATTATTTCCCTCGTGAGACTACAATATATAATATTCATACTTTGCTGGACACTTTGTATATCAACTGACATAGGCTTACACACAAAATAAAAATCAATTCATAAAGTAGACTTTGTGGATTTTTAAGTACTATATAAACGCGTTCAACCATGTGTTCTATTTCAACACAGAAAATTGATTAATAAAGAACGACATTACGTTTTGCGGAGTTACCCACGCCCTTTATAAAGCCAAGAGGCCGCTTCGGGTGGAGTGCGGCTCACCGCGAGCTTGCCGCGGCTTCCCTTCCTCTTGGAGGTAGCTGCGTCTCTCTCCCTCTCGCGCTCGAGCTCGCTGTCGCTGTCCCTGTCGGTCGCCTTCGAACGCATATAGCCCTCGCGGTCCATGAAGCTCAGATCACGGTTACACGACAGCTGGATCGGGAGATGTTACGTCTAGTCTTAAACCCACTTTGCATCGTTCTAATTGGACTCTAATTTAAAAGCGGCGAGCACATATATTTACGAATGCAGTTTGTTCTACACTTAAACGAAGCACCGTTTTATTCGTCTTACAACGGCAGCAAAGTTAATGTATCCAATGTCGAGTATTCATACGAAACGAAAAAAGTTTTAAAATATTAAAGGTAAAAAAAAAAAATCAAAAAAAAAAACAAGCGATTGAACTCACTGAGAAAAGACCTGTATGCTGACAATTCACCGAGGATTTGTCTCACGCGTAATGATTGGTCATAAGTAATCAATCACCCGGAACCTTAAGATCCACGTGAAAATTGGCGATCAGTGCTGCGATTGGCTGATGTATTTTCTTCTGTCACGTGATGAAATAAAACGAGTACGGTATATTACTATTAGGATTTTAACTTTCATAAAAAAAATTTTGGATTCCGTACATGCAAAATGAACGAAAGAATCGAGAAAGTGCGAGTCGGTCTCGCTCCTTGAGGGTTCAATACATTCCAAACGTATTTTGGTGAGGTTATCGTTACTCGCCGCTAGAATGCCTCGTAAACGCATATAAAAAAAATATGATTAAAAAAAAATTATGTGACATTAACTACAAAATAATATTTTCGTTCCTATTTATTCCATCACTTGTGCTGTAAGATTTTGTCAAATTTCATGATTCTAGTTCAAAGGGAAATAGAACCCTATAGGTTTTGATTTACTAGCGAATGTCAAAATATGCGGCATAATTGACCTTATTTTTTTATTCGGCTAACTTACCATACTAAGAAGCTTGATTTTTTACAGCTTTAAAGGATCGTAGACCTAAGTATTTGATATTAACTTCAAATTGACATCTCCCCGCGTTCCTGAGAAAAAGGTTCTTGACAGACAGACGGACAATGAAAAGATCCGCTAAGGGTCCTTTTTCCCCTTTGAGATACGGAACCCTTATAAGATCACTCTCGTATCTGCCTGTCCGTCCGTCACAGCCAATTTTTTTCCAATCAAAATAAATTAAATAATTAAAAATCGATACATAATTATACAGTTAGGTGACACAATCAAAAACGTATATCGTACATAAATGAATTTTCATTTTGGAGAGCGAATTAGAAAAGTGAAAAACTTTTTAACGAAAAATTTAATCGTCGAAAAAAGAAATCTATGGAACTACTAAACCTAAAATTTAGAAAAATAAGAATACTGTACATCGGGCCTCACTCGTAGTTTACAGAAAAAAACTTAAAGAACATACTCGTGAAGTGAAAATGCGTCCAAAATGTGTTACTTAATTCATTGAAGACTAATTTAAAAAAACATAGCAGGTGATGCTTTGAGTACGGATCTCTCTCCACGGGATTCCGACTCGTACTTGACCGTTTGTTTTTGTCATTTTAGAGCACCTATTTTTAGAATACAGTTTAGAGTAAATTCAATTATAATATTAACAACAGTTGCCCGCGGGTACGCCTGCTTTGGCATATAACGCCGTTATAATGTTACCCCATTTTCGTTCTCGCAGCCTATACCGCTTGTTATAATAAATACTATTCTATCTTATAACGCAAAACTTTATTCGTTATTCATTTGGATTTTTAATTAGTTTCGTCTACCACGGGAACCTTTTACCGATTCTGTGATCGACATAGAATCATCTAAATTCGTTCAACTGTTTTAGCATGAAGAGGTAATTATAACATTACGCTCTAGATGTATCTAAAAAATAGTCTATGGCACTCTGTAGCTTATAATCTATATCACGTCGATATGTTGGTACCTTGCTGCGGAAAAGGATGACAAACAAAACACACTCGTATCTATAATATTCGTAAGGATGTATGAATACTAAACACTGGATATATTAACTGGCTTGTCTTTATAATACTAACGAATGGCAGTCGATAGACAAACCCATAGAGTTCTTCATGAGTTAGTACATTCATGTAGAATATAATCGAACTATACATTCTTCAGTCATGCTAACATAGCATACCTATATATTCGTAAGTACAAGTACATTTATATATTTGATAATTTTGCAGTGTTCCTATTGGCTTTTCTCGTATTTGATCATATATTAGTGTAGTAAATATATTACAAATTATTTTTATAAACATTAAACTTTCTAAAAAAAAAACTCGTGCAGCGAAGCTTAAGCACCTTCATGCAAATAAATAAATTACTTTGTAATTAAAATTAATTTTCTAATAATTTTTTTTTAAGTTTTGCATGATTAATATATGAAAAACAACATTCTTTAAAAGCATAATTTCAAAGCTTAAGTAGCGTCCGGTCCCATGACTCATAACTCCAAAATATTAATTGCCATACAGTCAATAAAACAATTTACTGCGCCAATTAATTCTCAAATAAACTGTTTAAAGGGTATATTAAAATGAAGTTTCAGTTTGGTCGTTACAGGACCTACCACTTTTTCGTTGTGGCTCTTTAATAAAAGAGTCTAATCTGGTTGTCAAGTTATATGATAACTAAAGCACAATACGATGTACAGGCTGTAATTTGAGATCTGGCTTTTATTGAAAATATACACTTGCTAGTACACATTTGATTAAAGGTAAATTTAATTTAAGCAGAATAACAGAACATTTTCACTTCATTTTTTTCTAAAACCATAATAATAGTACAAACATAGACAGACATAGTTCAGTGCATTTTATCTCAAAAACACAGTAAACTAACTCACGAAATAACCGAAACTAAAAAGTGAATAACATTCTTTGATCGTTTTAATTATGCAAAACCTATTTTATACCAGTCAATTTCTAAAAGGGAAAATTTTAATATGTCGATAATTCAATAACCATAGAGTATGGAATTAGGGCCATGATTTTTATATTAACTGCATTACTGTATCGGATAAATGCCAGATGTCGAATTACACTGTATACATATAAATAGAAAAGAGTTCTGGTACGCTCATCTCCATACAACGTGTGCGCTGAATGCGTCCACGGCTGACTCAAGCGATGCAATTTCCTTTTCACTCTAGCCCGTAAGTACGTCTCACTCGAATGGACGAACTGCGCTAATAGGTATGCCATCGTGGCGTACCTGACGAAATACATGTTTTGCTTAAACTTGATCAGTCCTTACTTTTTCATACGTCAATGCCTGTATAGTGGAACTTATAACTAGCTGCACTAGAATGACAGATGACTTGTCATTCCATAGCACGAATTTCGTAACAATCTGTTCCATATCCGTTCCAGGGAATGACAGTTGATCTGTCATTTCTCTCCAGCTAATCAAAAGCTCTACTATATGTTTTTAACAAGGGACGGCAACTGGAAAACATCGGATTCACGAAGTGGAAACGAAGTAGACTTAACTTTAAATTTACAAACACTAACTGACATTACTAAAATACACTTTAAACTATACTATAACAATAAACATATTAATCTATCTATAATATTATAAAACTGTAGCATGGATCATTGAAAAAATATTGCGATCGACTAATTAGACAAACCTGACCAAAAAATAATATAATTTTTCTTATCTGCCTGTTCGTACGTTTATCATTTAAGAACCACTGGACCGATTTTGATGAAAGTTTGACATTTTAATAAATAATAAATGTTAATAAAAATGGGATAATTTCAAGAAACACAACAGTAGAAAAAAAGTGTTAACCTTCTAGGGCACGAAAATTTTTGTTTTAAAAAACCTAGTTCCTACGCTTGGATTTGCCAACAAAAATAAAATTTAATAGTACTCCAAGCACATGACACCTAAGGAATGGCAAGACTGTGGGAATGGAAATAAAAAAGCACAATCAAAATCATATCATACAATTTCCACACGGGTCGAACCGTGCACGATCGTACGTATGATCGAATGTATAGAGACGCTAACTGCAAACCCAAAGGTTCCGGGTTCGATTCCTTCCCGAGACAAATATATGTGTATATGAACATGTTTATTTGTTCCGTGTCTAGATTACGTATTATTATATATATTGTCTATAACGAGGTGCCTATTAGGTGTCTAGTAGATACATATAATGTAGGCTATGCCTAGTTTGGGACTAGATAGCTATTTGTAAGATGCCTTACGAATTATAATGTGAAAGTTATACTTTAATTATGTCGAATGTCTTCGTGAATCGCCGAATATTTCCGAGCTGCCATAACCGCATCAAGATCGTAGAACAGTACGTAATTCAGGGTTAAAACCACTTATCTCCACCCTGACACAATCGTCTCACTCCAAAAATCACCTTAGTGTAAGACAGATCTCCTTTATTGAACGCCAGCTGCCGCCGCCGCCGGGTCTGGGGACCATACATCTCGTCAGCTTCCTCGACTGAACTAAACTCGCCTTCTTCCTCTTCGTCTGAATAGCCCCTCTCTGGGGAAAAGACACTGTTGTAGTTTTTAATGTTCAAAAAATCAACATCCGTTTCGGTCTCAATACCGCTTTCACAACTACCGACACGTTAAAAACGAAAGGTGTTACAGTTTGAGGCCTATGTCTGTTTGTGGTATCGAAGGTACTAACCTAATAGGCCTATTTTAATTTTTTTTTTAATGAAAGCTGGATGGATGGAAGAAATTAGGGTGGTTCATAATTACAATTCTATAACTCTGTCTGCGACATCGTAGCTCCTAAAGAGAAGAACCGATTTTAATGGTTTTTTTTTCATTGAAAGCACTTTTCAAATGATTTTCGATCCTTAAAATAGTCACATCGGTGTGTTGGTTGGCGCCCGCTAAGTAACCTCATACCTAAGCACCTGTATTTTTTCTTGATATAGCGTATCATAATAAAAGGCATGAACTGAGGTAGTAAGATTACTTATATGCTAAATGGTTCGGTAAAAACAACAAGTTATTTATTCGATGGATGTTTTCAGAAAAAGTCCGCAAACTCGTCGACGTGTCGAATCAAAGACAAATGTCAGTCACATTTGAAGTGCTAATCAAAGATCAAGCATAGAGAGACGGTAAGCTTGCACGAACATAGATTATTTCACTGCATCTACTGTGGTGTTTTAACCAAAAGATTCAACAGCTTTTTGATATACTTATCTCACCTGTGATCAAAAGGGTATTATTATTCTTTGTGTCATGATCCACAGGGGTAGAAGCCAGGCCGGTGATGGACAGCCTTGCCACTGGTTGTCCGACGGCCGCCCCACCTTTGCCGCCTACGCCTATTAACTCCAGTTCCATGTCCATTGAGCGCTGTAACACCTGTAAATATCGAGGATTCTTTTAGTCGCGGAATAACGGATAGGTGGCTGCCCAGCCTGTTACAAGGTGCCCATATAGAAAATTACAGTAAAGATGTATCATAAATTTTTGCGAGAGCTAATGTAATGTGTATGGTGGGATTATTGTGATTCGATTTATATTTCTTAGTTCGATGGCAGTCAGTGATAGACATTCAGGGCCAAAGAGTAATCAGATTTTAATACTTCAACTCTTATAATAACTACCTGCTGCCCACGGTATCGTGTGAACAACAGGATTTACATACAACACCCTGTCCCCATGATTATATTGTATAGCGACCGCACACGACTTTATTCGTGTGGTTTTCATGATTTCTACAGTTTATATAATTTCGGAAGTTTACGCGGTAACCCTAAATATAGCCGGAATAGAAGAGATAAATGGTTCAACCGTTTCGGAGATTAACCCAGACAAACAACCATAGAAACAGACAAAAAGTAGCGTATGTTACTTCTGACAACCTTCTTCACGTTTCATTAAAATCAGTTCAGCCGTTTCGGAGATTAGCTGGAATAGACAAACATAAAGATATAGAATAATAGACAAACATAAACATACGTATAGCCTATAATCTACCTCAAAAATCGAGCCATCAAACGTAAAAAGATTTTTTTTAAATCCGGCTTAAAGTTCCGATTTGCGCGTTGAAACAAAAAACGTACAAACTCTTCAGCTTTGTAATAATAAGTACAGATTAAAATCAGCGTTTGATAGGAAACGACGTAGTTCTCTAAAAAAACACACACATACACACATAAATCATGAAAACAATAAAAACTTTATGTTTAGAATCGTCGAAACGGGAGCTTTTGGAACAAGGTTAATTGTTTTAATCTGGTAACGTCGTCCGGCCTTAATCGTGTGTATGGCACTGAAATAAAACAAGGACTTCGCCACGTGATGGTGGCGAATGTCGTCGTACCAATTAAAAACACCGACGGGAACAATTAACGCCCGCTACTCAGATGAGGATAAATGTGTTTGATAAGGGCACCAAAGTCTGAATTTTCATACAATCGTTGTAGTAGATTGATTTGAAATTTACTGAACCGATTTAAATATCTCGTATGTAGCATTGGATATGATAGGTATATCTGTGTCTACACTGTAACAGTTTTTGAGAAGCAAAATCAAAAGAAAATGACAGCTATAGCGTTTAAATCTTAAAAGTATAGCTATTAAAATATACTAGCGGTCGCCCAATGGTCGAAATTCGTTCGTACTTAGTTTTTTGAAACCACCAATAATAATTAGGCGAGAGTAAGTCAATTCAAATTTTCCAACTTTAACAATGCCAAATCTGACGCTCCTCCGTATGCGTATATAGTATGCTTAAAAAGGGATTGAAAGCTTTTCCTTTATGTCTTTATACGTATTTTTACGTATATAGATGACATATACTTAAAAAACTTGAGGTTTTATTTCAAATATAAAGTTTCAAACTAGTATTCGTTACATAGAACGTTTGAATACTAGCTTGTTTAATAAAAAAATATCTCTTTTAGGTTTTTTAGTATAAGAATACCTAAAGTTATCTATATATGTTTAATGCCAATAGGTTGGTATTTTAGTGGCATACATTTTTGCTACCCCTGGCTATCCAGAACCTCTCACGTACCTCACTTTTAGCTTGAGTTTATTTACTAGCGAAATTTTTATCTTCTAGCCATGCCCCTATCTTAGTACGGCTAAAGGCACCACAGGGAGTTTACGAGAAGCCACTGAAAAGTTCTGTATTCCATCTAATAAGAGTCTTGTCACCTTGTGTACTATGAAAAGTGCTCGTGGAGATAAATCACATGAGTCCAAACTCGGTTGGTTTTATTCATTGACCTTGTTTTACTTGTTCATTGAAGGGTTCTGTTATACACCTTAAAGCTCCATCATCAGACACTCATCACCATGTGCTATGAAAAGTGTTCGTGAAAACAAATCGAACGAGCCCATGCTCGGTGCGTTTACTAGTAGCTTTTCAGGGTTCCGTTATCTACTTTACTCAGCTCGACGGTACCATACTCATTGTTATCCAAATTATATACATATCTGTAAAACTTGAAATTGATTCGATTAACTACTGAGGAGTTCCCTCGTGTGGAGACCAACGTGGCTGCATCACCAGAACCTGGTCATCAGAATATTGTATTGTCATCCGAATTACAACCGTATGCAAAATTGCAACTTCATAAATTTAGATGAAGTGGTTCAAATTCGGCTTCCAATATTACAAGTGAAGTTAAATAAAAGCTTCTAAAAATGTATTGATTCGTTCGGCGTAAAATAAAACGCAGTATAGCTTTGCAGTAAGTGTACTGGACAATAACGTTATAACGAAGAAAATTATTATAGAATTTATGCACTGAAAACTTTTATAATACAATACAGCAACGGCACTGTAATCTGCATAGGATTGTAGTGACTACGTCGTCCGTCAGTACAGACAAAAGAGTTCTAGCGGCGTAACAATGTAGCACGGGGCTGCCGTAAGACAAAATTCACGTGATTTCCACTTTCTAGCATACACGAACAACATTAGAAATGTGCTCTATTAAAACTTTTATTATATTTTAGAGATATTTCTTCAATTTTTTGACAAAATACTCAGTTACATTGATAAGATTCAAATAAGATATTCGTAAGTGAAACTGAAATGAAACTAAATGAATATTCGTATTAAGTTAATAAATGCTGTTATATTATTAATACAATCATTAGAGTCCGCGCCACCAAAGAAGTCCCGCGGCAAAAAAAAGAACTAAATTTGAATTGGTTCGTTATTTGTGTTTGAGCGTACGAGAATTGCATCGAATATCGAATTTGTCTATAAACTTTCAAAAAGTGATTTAAGAAGCCTAAAGTCCTACGAAGTGCGACCCGAAAAATAATTCTCAAGGTGAAAAACCTTATGCAATACGCTGACAGCGCCGCGTTTACGGGACCTCTTTGGTGGCGCGGACTCTACGTAGTTATTATTTTGACACATTATTCCTTATTTTAAATTCCGAAACTAATCAGTAGTTCTGATTACTCTGGTAGTTATGTGTACAAATGGTAGATGAAATTATTACATACTTTGTGTGACTAAGAGATAACAGAGCCAGACAATACTGTGTGTTTACCAGGAAACCATGACAAGACAGAAAGAACGCAGACATTAAAATATCTTTTCACTATTTTGTACTGTTTTAATCATAAGATATCAAATCAAATGCTGTTTCCATGCTAGAAGTAATGGAAGGTCTATATTAATTTACTAAATTCGTAATTTTCTTTAAAACGATAAAAACACCAAATGCCAGTTTTATGGCAGAAAATTCGATTAAAAACAAATAAAAGCTATTTTAGTTTGGATTGTTTCTAGAAGCAGTAGAACGACCGAACCTTCGAATACGTAAAGCGATGCATTTGACTGTATAAGATAGAATGAGTTCGATCTCAGATGTCAGATAATTTAAAGTAACAGTGATTACAAAAGTCAATTATAAAGAGAAAATATAAGTTGTCATGGAGCTTGAGACTGACGTGTGGGATTTCATGTGGAAGTTAATGGTTGCGATTTGGTGTTAGCGTAATAAACACGTAAAGAACTAGTCATGCCTTTTATAAAGCACATATGGAAGCCATGTCGTAATAATATGAGTTTTTGCAAAATATCTGAGTGTTCTGAGCGAAGACGATATATGCATTTACATATTACCAGTGGTCGAAATTCGACTGTAACTCATAATTTTTTTAAATTTGAATGTTATTGCGGTTTTTTTTGTTAAACACTATAGGTGCCTCTATACTGCGGTAAGTGCATCTTGACTTTCATTAAATATGGGATACATCTTATATTGTATACAAAAATTTTATCACTGCATGTACCCAGAATATATCTCATTTTTTGATTGTAGTATAACGAATAGAAATTTTTAAATAAAGGCTCCGACTCTACTCTGATGGGGGAAAAAACTACTTACAAACAAAAAATCGTTTGACAAACAGAAGAAAAAAAGGTACTGAACTGTTTTTTCTTTGTCTATCACTACATATTATAAAATAAAGTCTCCCGCCGCGTCTGTCTGTCTGTTTGAACGCGATAAACTCAAAAACTACCAAACGGAATGGCACATTATTGACACCAATGGACGGAGTGATTGAAGAGGAAGCTTTATGTGTATAATTTATTAATGGTTTTGTGGAAATAAGTTGAAATATGACGATTATTGTTGAATAAGTCGGAAAAAAATCAAGCCGGCTGGGAGCTTTCATCGAAAACGCTGCTTTAATCCCTTTGAGATATAAAAAAACAATGTATGGAGGAATTGTGTCTCTTGTATAGGACTAAAGAAAAGTCCGCAATAGCATATGTCTATCTTTTATGGATATCTTACTACACCTATTTTTATGTTTAAAAAAACGGTGTCACATGATGAGGTAATTGGAAAGCAATTTATACAAATACAGTATTAATCCTTATCAAATTAAATACGTTATTTACCTTTAATGTTTCATGGAGATTATGATTGCCCTTTAAACCATACAATTTAAATTAATATCTCAGGAGCTATCGCGAAATAAAAATATAGCTACGAACAGCGGGCGCGCCGCGCGCCGCGCCAGCCGGCCGCACCGAACGACCGATACGACATGCGTTTTGTAAAATTAGGCAGAAGTTATGTTGTATACAAATATTGTAGTTTGTTTTTATGTATTTGTTCTTTACTTTTTGAAATATTTATAGAATTGGAAATAAAATACTTTGAAAATACTCGAAGTAGGATGAGCTTACGTTACATTTAAATCTAATTAAATCCAATCCACATATTCGACGCAACAAGTTGATACGACACTACGACAGGAAAAACATCACGGCTTATACGCTCTGCTACCAGTGTGAAGCCGGGGCGGATCGCTAGTTTATATATAAAGAGAAGATAGAAGAAGATATTGTTTCCAATACAACAGATACAAATTTTTTATATTATGCTTATCGTACAAAGTCTGTACCTAATTACATATCCGTATGATATCTGTGCACATTTATTTACAAAAAGATTTATTAAATTTCACATCACCTTTTTAAGAGAGTAAAAAAGAACAAGTAGATATTTACTAAGAAAGTACAAACCTGATCCATTCTTATAACGCCTTCAGCGAGCGTCTTGTATCCGAGTATCGTACGATTCTTGTACTTCTTTCGTCTCTGCAGCATCAATTGAAGCCTGGAACACGTCAAAAATATGACTTTTAACACAGAATCGTGACCAAAACCGAAACGAAGAAGTTATAGTGTTTGGGAAATAAATAATATTATTTAAACTTTGAGAAATTAATTATGGAATCGAATGATCGCTAAATAATTTTTCCAGTTACAAACAAATCGTTAGAAAAGCCGTTAAACGACTAGAAAACTAATTGCCAAAACCATTAACTAAACTATAAACGGAACACATAACTAATTCATGTTTATCGGCAACTAATAAACTATGATATCTTTACAACTAGAGCATTTATAAAATATTTATTTCAAAGGTTGAATTGTAAAGAATTCAGTTGCGAGGCAATAAAATTTTATTATTTCACATAAACAATAATATACGTTTTTCGAATGTACACGAAGCACACTTATATACGGAACTCGTGCACAAATTGATACATCTCTAACAGAAGATGCCTCGGCATTTAGAGACCATATTTTAAAAGCATCAGAGCAGCACTGTTTACCAAAACGTGAAGGCTTTAATATATGACCGCATACGTTACGTTTTAACACAGTGTAGATGTCAGCTGGCTTTTCTATTCGTGGCTTTATTTTACAAACCAAAGAACAATAACAATGGGATGGTATTTATGAAGATAATACAGAACGAATCTTGTAATTTATCTTTGTGGTTATTTCATTTGTTTACGTAATGAAAATTGAAAAGTGCCTACAATCAATGGTAGATACAACAGAAAAATAGAGTAGATATTAAACACATAGAAGCGACACTGACGTCATACAGCCGAACTCCCAGTCGTTTCGTGATTTCGATTAAAACAACGAAGGTATCAAGGTAGTCGCTGTTGCAGCTCGCCCCTAATTTCATGTTCGCTCTGAAGTCGAAGCGAGTAGCGATGCAGTAGGATAAATGGGTATTAGCAGAGTGAGAGCAGACCCTGTGCCTGCTTGAAACCGCATTCGCGTCAAATTCTGAGGGGCCAAAAAGTTTGGCACAATCTGTAAGGCGAGGCACTAGTGTTTAAAATACGATGGCGTACTTACACGCAATCGAACGAAAGCATCCGTCATTAAGGCTTTAACCAATTAACGTCATAAAGGCTTTAGGTATTCAGTTTAACCAAAATAAAGAAACGATCGGCAAATATGTTAATAGTATGTAAGTGTGGCCTCTACGTAGCGCGTAGTTTTATTTTTATGACAGAAATTAGCCATGAAATGATGCATGACGGTTCGACCGGTTGACACAACATCTGCAATATGGATCAGCGCTTGGCAACGTTAAGCTCTACGCCTCAAATTCGAGAAATAATTAAATGACTCTACAGCGGCGACAGCGTACTATACGTTTGTCAGCATTAAAATAGTATCAGGTTCTAACCATGGGTGGTTATAGAGATACCGATAATTTTTTTCGTAGGTTGCCCTCATGTAACTGAGAGATGAAATAAAAATCCAGCGCACATTAATAGTACAATATGGTGCAAGTTACGATAAGGTGTATATTATAGTCGAGGTGTATAGGTCGAGGTTTATAATAGCCAGCTTACTGAGTACGAGCTAGGTATTAGGTATTATTATTAATTAGCTTAGATTAGCTAAACATTAGGTAGATACTTTAAATGTAATAATGGCGGGAGCTAAGGACGGAAGCGGGCTGCTTTTCGCGGTTTACGCATGCGTTACAAACAGAATTCTCGTATGTGATTGATGTAAAATAAAAAGGCCTAGTACTGTAAAATACAACATTACGATTCAAATTTCGATGTAATAAAGACTGTGTTGATAGCAAATGTATTGAAAAATGTAGTTAAATGACTTCTTTATTTAAGTCAATATTTTTTGAGATATGCGCTCTTGAAGTCCTAAAAAGTGTGCCTCCTCCCATTTAACGTTTCAACTATGGAATGGAAAATTCTAAAAACAATTACGTTAATATAACTTTAAAAACACTTTCCACGAAAATTCGCTTAAACATATATATATATAATATAATATGTAGTTTTATAATGAGTAGTTTTTGAGGTATTCGTTTTTAAACTTATTACTTGAATTTGAAAGTATAAAATACAAGCGTTACTTAATAACGAAACCCAAAAGTCGTACCTACCTGAGATATGCTGCCTTACAGAAAATAATAACAAAATAGTAGGACAGATTGTCACGCTTTCGTGAATCTCAGGTTACGTGGACCCGTTACTTTGATATTCGACGCGATATTCTTTTTGTTCTTACGCGATATGAATTAAATAATCGTCGCTATTAATAATTATCGCTAAAAACGTATAACAATTTACCGTAACTTTTGTGCCTTGTTAATTAATTTTTACTATAATTTATTGATTACCCTCAAAAAATGTTATCGCGCCCTAAAGTTTGTTTCCATTATTTACGACGTCTCGTTGATTTTGTTTTAATTGAGTTAAATCGTAATAGATGATGTTAGATATCATATTCAAATATTTCACAAACAACGAATCGGTGTAAAAGACTTTACCTGTTCCCGTCACGTTTGACGAAGTGCGGGTATTGCAGACTAAAGCAGAGATCGAGTTCCACGTCGAGCGGTGGGACTATTATGTCGTTGGATCTCAGAGTGCGTTTGCTGGAATGCATCCTGGCAGCAAGGATGACTGCGCCAGCGCCACCGCCGCCCGCAGCGCCTCCCCCCGCCTCGCCCAATGCGCCGCAGACGCGAAGACGCGTAACGCGTAGTGTGCATAGCCTGGAAAAAGCAACAATAAAATTGTTAATAATTTGTGAATTCATTTCTTTTTGTTATATATTAAATACAACAATACGGTTACTATTACTGTACATAACAATTGAAGTGTACGTGCGCGTTTTATCCCTACCACTATGGATCTGACTGCAAGTTCTATGCCTAGGACTCACAAGAATCTGGTTATAAAAGTTGGCTAATTATAAGGCAATTACCCTATTTTTAGTTGTAACGCTCATGCATTGTTATTATTTTTACCCAATAATAATATGGGACATTTCACAAATGATCATCTATCATAACCTTGGTTAGGTATTACTATAATCTAGCCGATTCTAGTTTGAAAAGACTACTAGAAGACTACTTTGAAACGACATAGTAGAAGATTACTATACGATTTATTTCAATAATATTTTATAATAATATTTTTCACAATTATACATATTTTAGACTGAATTCTATGAACAATTTTTTTCGTTCCGTTTCTTTTTCGGGATGTAACTCGCGACTTAGTATGAAGTCATGGTTTCCGACCATTCCACTAGACAGCCAAAATGAAAACATTGTATGAACTACCTATCGGTTGAAATTACTCCAAATACCTAGTTGCCAACTTCACTCGGCCCATAAATACCGAAGTGAAAAATAAAAAAATAGCAGAAATACATAGGGTGACTACTATTGGAAATATATTTATGAAGAAAATATAAAAATAAACTCTATACGATACTCAGAACAATTACCTAAAGTCAAAAGAGGAATGTAAATTTTATATATGTTTAACTGGTTCTAACATGTAGAATAAAGCATTAGAAAGAAAAAGATAACTGATACAAAATCATTGCTGCTTTTGATCCGAACGTAGAACATTTCAACTTATTTAAACGATGGAGGTAAAAGGTAAATTCAAAGAATTTGATGCATTTTGATTTGATTAGTCAGACCACTGCCATCTATAGTTTACAAGCCATGCTACTGAAATCTGGCAACGTCGCGTGTAATCCGAGCCTTAGTATCAATCAGGTCATTAATTCGCGTTTTCTTCCATTCAAACGTTATGTAAACAGAGATATTGATTTAAAATAATAAATCAGTGTTAAAAATTACGTTTAGCATCGTGTTTATTCGTAATTAGTAAGGTAAGTTGATATTTTCACTATAATCGTTTTTCGTTTCACGTCACAATCTTGACACGTTTGGGTGGAAATTACAGTAAATTTTTATCATTTTTCGAATAGGTTCGAGGATATGGAATCTGGAGGATCCTGGGGAACTATACTTATACCTTTCATGGTCACTTTAACCGCATGCTAGCCACCAGCAGGTCCGGCGAGATTGATTACGTAGAACCCAGAAAGAGGAATAAACTGCAAGGGAACGGTACATTCCCGTAGAACATTATACAATAAAACTGGTTTTTAAGATATAGCCTGTGATAAACGCACAAAATCATAGTAACACTAACCGAAATGAGATATAATATTATTCTATTGATGATTCTATTCTAGTCATAAAATACACATATGACACGCAAACGAAGTCGCGGGCGGGTGCTAATATAATTTAGTAGATACTCGTATTTCTATTTTCTGTTAAATGCTATCGATAATTTTATATTTAGTTACTTAAATCCCATATTTTTAATTATTATATCATGACATCTTGTCAGCTGACGAAATAAATCAGACTACAAGTGACAGTTAATGCGACGTTGCCAAATCTAATAGCATGGCTTGTAACTATAGAAGGCAGTGGTCAGACTAATCTCATTGAGAAAGGGGTACAAGCAGGTTGAAGCAAGCCGCATATATATACTTACATCTTTTTCACTCACACTGAAATTCGCTATATGGAAAACATGTGAAAAATGAAACAATATATGTAAATACAAGAATGCCTTCTATGACTTTAGGTAATTATTCTGAGATACGATATCAACATTCATAAACAAAATTATATTTGGTTGAAGAATATGGAACTTATAAGCTATTAATATTTTATATCTGTCTCTTTCTTGCAAAACGAAATTTAACATTATGTTAAATGGTGTGAAGTACGTCTTGCGGTATTGTCCTCTCTGTCTAATAGAACATTTTAAACATTCATAACTTTGCATTTTTTAAAAAAATATTTCACTGTTATGATATATTTAGAAAACTCTTTCATATAAAATAATATTTTCAAAAATTGTTATCTACTCATTACATGAATCATCTTGCCGGGGTGTCAATGGGACAATAATCTGATTTATGTTGAAATTATGCTTAGATTTTTTTTTGTTTTCATTTTATTAGCACTATATTTAAAAAAAAAATAAAAAAAACTTTAATTAACAAAAAGAATCATGTTTCTCAATAATTAAACATCGATATAAATAAAATAAATTATTATCTCCTTTCCTCTCCGTTTCATAATAGAAATAATAAATAAATTTAGAAATGTCTTTTGCTTAAAATCATAATTAAAATTTCGGGACTGGAAATGTCATTTTAATATACTAATCGTTAATAAAATGTTTACTACTTTAATAATAATATTTAATAATATTTTCATGAATAATGTTAATAATTTCCAAAATATAAACTTAGTTCTGTAGTCATTTCATTTAGTTAAGTATATATATTTTTTTATGTAGTTATATATAATCGATAAACAGAATGAATTTACAAAGATTCCTTCAAACTATTGTGATCATAGGAAAAAAGCCTTCATTTGGAAACTCTAGCGAATGGAATAATAGCTACCTGTTTGACAGATATTCAACACTATTATATTACGGTAAACGTCGACATTCTCCACGTCTAAGTAGGAAGCTTTTGTCCAAAGTAAAGCGATGTGAACTGAAAAGCGTTTTGCGTCGACATATTTGGGATAATGGCGTTTCGCAAAGTCCCTAATTCCGTTTTTCTATAAGTGCAGAAGGTATTTATTACAAGAACACTGCTTTCACTGAAGTTCGTTTTGGTGATCATAATTTATTGCCTGCCACTTTTCTGTATAAAAGGATTTCACCACGGGAGGGATTTCTACGGTAACATTTTTTTAAATAAATACGACAAATTTTCGATGGCGCGTCTAGACGACATCCGGAAAATTGCTTTTCCTTATATTGATTAATCCCTGGTGTGAGAGAGTGGAAATCGGCCAAATATCCTGGCCTTAAACTTAAAGTGCGAGTCCGACTTGCCCCTCGAAGGTTTCCTTCTGTTAAATAATGTACTTATCGCTATTCACCGCCAGAAACGTCGTAAACGAATATGTAAGTTTAAAATTTCAACATTAAAATAAAATATATAATATAAACGAAAATTCTACGCTTAAAGCTTAACACTTCAGATAAACCAAATAAAAATCACAATATATCATAAGCGATCATTATAGAAGAAAACGCAGTGTTAGATAATAAATACCATAGAGTAAATAAATTTGACAGCAGCGTTTGATTTTAATAGAGTCAGAAACGTCACTTCACAGTATCGAAACTATAATATCGCAGTTTCGCGAGGTGAAGGCTGGCGCGCGGGGATCTCGCGGACTGAAACTTGCCATAGATACACCAGCTAACTAGAAGAAGAGTAGTTAGGCGGTAAGTGCAGAAGAGTGCTTCTTGTCAATTCGTACTATTATGATAGATACCAAAAAAAATATGGTTTTTTTTTTTAAATTGTTGTGAACGGTCTGTCGCGTTCAATATTAAAATAAATTTGCTATTTAAAAAGTTTGGATATAGATGCGTTCCATTTTTAAATTTCGAGTATCTCAAACTTTATATACTTGGTGACTATGTAGGATTTGCTATACTTGCGAATGTTCAACGGCATAAATGCCCGCATTTTTTAATTGCGTTGACTTAGAAGCCTGATTTATTTACAGCTCCAAGATAATTGATATTGATTTCAGTTCGATATCTCCACACGTTCCTGAGAAAAAGATCTTGTCAGACAGACGGACGGACAACGAAGTGATACTATCAGGATTTTTTCTTTTTGAGATACGGAACTCTAAAAATGGAGTGACAGTAGCGTGAATGAAACGGTCTACGAGGCGCTCAATGAGCGTAGATAATGTAGATCCGTCAGCCCAATCACATGGCTTAGACAAATATCTTGTTCGAAAAAAACAAAGTACGTGTACGTATCCTGTACGTATGTTTTCAAGGGTATATACGCTGCGAGAGGCTTTTTCGGTTCGTTAATCTGGAAAATTACGGAAGGAAACTATCCCTGAAACAGTATCCATGGGTATAAGAATGTTTTGGGCAGTTAAGAAATTACATTTAGACTGAGGATGTGGATCGCGGCCCCATTAGGATGTGGATCGTGACCCTATCAGGTACAAGCGAGAAACTGTAAACTAGTTAACAGCGAGCGTGGGCACCAGTAACTTCATCGAACCCTATTCAGGGGTGTTTTTCGTGCCGAAAAAGTTATTTATATAGATATATATATTGACCGAGCGAGTATTGGCAATAGTGGATTCGATGAACGAAAGCATTTTCTATTTCTAGTACAATTTTTTAGTCGTTACTCCTTTTTCGGTCGTAATAAGTCCGCACAATTACGTCGTTTTTCTTCTTCTTTTATGTGCGTTCAATAAAAATTTTATCGCTAGAGCGTGTTTGTCCGCATTATTTATCGATGTGTAGGTAAAAGTGGACTTAAGCAAACTGACATAAGGAGAATGCCCATTGTGCCATAAGTAATTGATACAAGTTAACATTACGTGACTATAAGTGGCTAAAATTGTAAAATATCTCATTGAAAGGCTTGTTTTTCCGAAAATATTCAAATAAAATTTGATGTACGCTAGAAAGTAGCGTTTTTTGAGAAGCGCCGTTTTTATATGTTACACCGTTGCATTCGAATGTTTTAATTTTTATTTCCAAAATAATACGTATTTTATTGAAAATTGCATAGGTTTATTCAAGACATCTCGATTCGGATGATTCCGCTGCGTCTATAGGATGTTTGAGCTACACCTTCGCAGTTTCACTACTTTTTTCAGCGTTTTTTAGCAAAAATCGCAAACTAAATATTTAAGGTATTTTCGTGAGACTTTGTTTTTGATACTGATTTTCATAAGACGCAGTCTTTTTATTTTTAAACAAATAATGAATTGTATGGGTCGATACTGAACTTTGTTCTTGTACACTTGAACGTTTGAGTTGTAAGATGGAATAGTAGTCGGATTAGTGAAAAAGAAGAAGTGGTACATCTGATGGAAATTAATCTAGAAATCGTAATAGTTATTTGGAAGTAGATATATCTTCATGGGCAGAGCCGCGGGCAAAGCTGGTATCCCTTATATATCCAAGTAAATACTATTCCCTTTATTTTCGTATTTGAATAACTGTATTATTTCGGGTCGACCGTTAGGCACATTAAAGTCATCGTTTCGGAAAAAATACTCAAACCCATCCTCGACTCGGATAGCGGAAAAAACTTCACCGAAGACAATAAAATTGTTAGTGATGACATTTTGGAAGTAATATGAGAGTTTAAATGGAAGCGAGATATTCACTGAAAAAAATCACACTGATGGACCAGTACCATCAACAGATATCTTAACTTCGTTTGTACAAAGTGAACACATATACGCGTCATAAATAGGTGTTTTAATTTATCTATACTTAATATTATAAAGCTAAAGAGTTTGTTTGTTTGAACGCGCAAGTCTTTGAAACTACTGGTTGGAATTGAAAAAATATTTTTGTGTTGGATAGTCCATTTATCGAGGAAGGCTATAGGCTATTATTACATCACGCTACGACCAATAGGAGCGGAGCATAAATGAAAAATGTTGCAAAAACGGGGAAAAATATTCTTTTTGAGAGCTTCCGTTATGCGCCCTGCGTAAACGATTGATGTTAAGCAAAAATCATGTATCACGGAATTGTTCCCCTTTAAAAATTCTAACCAAAAGTCCGGGACAGCATATGTGTATCTTTCAAGGTTGACTTACTACAACCTTTTTTATGGCAATCAAACTTGTTGCTAGACGCGC
The DNA here is from genome assembly GCA_949709985.1 of Luffia ferchaultella. Taxonomy (NCBI): domain Eukaryota; kingdom Metazoa; phylum Arthropoda; class Insecta; order Lepidoptera; family Psychidae; genus Luffia; species Luffia ferchaultella. The sequence goes on along the minus strand of OX453256.1, from coordinate 3,335,560 downwards.
CAGAAACTTTGATTGGATGATGACGATGAAAGCATAGTGTAATGATACTATATGGTTGGACTAGCGACCCACCCCGACTTCGCATGGGTGCAATGTATTAATGCGTGGAACGGGAAGAGGAACATTTCCGTAGTTCACCCGGGCGAAACCGGGTACAACCGCTAGTCTCAAATAATATGGAACTGAAGCTAGCATCACGACCTACCAAATATCAAAACGCGACTTGAAATAATAAAAAATTCACCTTTTTACGATAAAAGCAATTATTTTGAAATTTTGTTAAGTAATGTTTATTGCGTAACGTACAATACTTGCAACCGATGTGTGCGGTTCTGAAGCATGCGCGATTTCGCAGGTCTGCCATACTTTCCGCCGCTGCACTATAACGCTACTAAGAAATTATATTACTGCGACGTTTTTATGACTAACTTCAGCGCCGCACAGATCGATTAAACGTACTGTAATCAAGTTGCTGTAGTGATGGTAAGCACGGAACTATCACGGTATCTTGGTAAACACAAAAAATTTTTTTCCTCGGTTGGTGAATAATATCAGTACACATACATATAGGCGATAATCTGTGATGCATACCTTGGACTCCGCGAATTCAAAGGAACTATCTGTCCGCTTCAAACTGAAGAAGGCAAAAGAAAACACTCGCCAACCTCGTATCAGTTTTTTTTGCCGACTTTTCATTAAATCACATTATACGTAATATTTTTTTAAACACTCAAGAATAGTCGTTATATTAAACGAAAAAGTTGAATTTTTCTTTTTACTTTTATGCTCTACTAAATATTCACTCTTTAACAATAGAGGTTGCAAAAAAATTGCACTATGTTGAATAGCCGACTCTAGAAAAAAATTCATAAAGATTTCCTGCGGGAATTCATTTCGGAGGCGAATTTTGAACAGTAATTTCAGAACGTTCTCCACTTTTAGCCCTGTCAGTTTCGCATACAATTCCGGCGAAAATTATGCGGTGACGACAACCAAGTTGACTGCTTTCGAAATTGCTACGTGTCAAGGTCCGAATATTGATAATATCCGGACTCGGCTTTCTATATCACAAACTCTGACAGAAGCGCGTGAACTATCCTAATGTGGTCTTGTAGTATAAAAAAGAATATGAATTAAAGTGAAAATAGAACCAGAAGCCAGATTCTTGTGAGACAACAATGGACAATGTTCAAAACTTTGTAGTATGGTCCAAAATATATATATATATGAATAAGTGTCCTTGTTCAACAGAAAAAATATGAAATTTTTTGGAGGCATACTTATGACATCAGAATATAAAAAGAGAACCTGTCACATTGATGTGACGTCACTACCACATGCGGTAGTCGACGACCATACAAACAAGGGTTAATACGTATAACATCGTAGCTATAATTAGCAGTAATAATAATAATACATGGGACTTCCCACACAGCGTCATCTATTCCCAAAGTAAGCAAGTATTATGCTTGTGTTGTGGGTTACTAGACAACTGATATACATACTTAAATATTCTTTGTAATACATACATATATAAATATTTTTGCGAAGACACCACACACATATAACAACCAAGACCCGGTACCAGTATCAATATTCATCATATTAATACTGACCCGACCTGGGATTCGCACCCGGGACCTCCAGCTTCGTAGGCAGGGTCGCTACCCACTAGGCTAAGCGGTCGTCAAAGTGTCAAGCAGTAGTGACGTCATCAACTATAAATTTTTAACAACAATAAAAAATCGTAAATTGGAAAAAATTACATAAATTGTCCAAATTGCCTATATTTTCATAAAAAAGTATTTAAATTCTGTAATCTCAACACCCTACGGAAATACAGTCACATGAAAATTGAATATCGTACGAAATATGAATGACTCGATTGAATAACGTGTTTATTATATAGCAAGGCTTCGGCTAATGTTCCGTTTAGAAATAAACTATACGCAATTAGAAAACAATTTCGTTTGCAATGCAGTTGCGACAAATTATTAATAAAGCTAATCAAATGTGAATTAATTAACCGTTCATAAGTAATTTTTCCCACAAAGTTATATTAATTTGTTTGTTGGGTGTTAAGATAACTCAATATCGGAACATAGGCGCAATTTCGTGCCTCTACTGTGAAACGTTTGTTGTACTTTGTGAAAGTTTTGTGTAGGTATCGTTGTAGTTCTGTGAAAAACCTGAAGCTGAAAAGGGTCTAACAATACGTATGTATTATCACAATTAGTCTATGCTACGACTTGAAGTATACTTGCAAAAATATAAATGCCAAGATTTGCCATTTCCACAAGTAGCACCTATATAGGAAAATCCTTACACGTCAGAAGTTGTGCACTGTATTCTTGTATGACACTGCATTGCTATAGTCTTCCTCGCTGACCGAGCACACTTCTCAATAACAATAATACCGGGCCATCTAGATCCAAAGTAAGCAAGTATTATGCTTGTATTATGGGGCACTAGACAACTGATACACGTATTTAAATATTCTTTATAATATATACACATATAGTAGATATTTTTACACCCAGGAATGGAAAAAAGACATGTTAATGCATACAAATATTTATTTTGGGCGAGAATCGAACGCGCGACCCTTGGCTACACAGTTAGGGTCTCTAAACACTTGGTCAGTCCTTGATAATACACCTGATAAAAAAAATGTTATGTATTCAATTTTCTTATAATTGAAATAGCAAAGAACGATACAGTGAAATAAATGGCACGACTATTTGAAAGTCACGTCTAACTCCATTTCACGTGCAATTTCCTGTCAACGTCGTCGGTACTAGGTTACAGCAGCGGGAAATGTGGAGCGTACGTAGTGATGTCCAGTTTAAATATTGATATCGATATTTATTAAAAATCATTAAAATACAATACTTTTGAATCATTTTTTGTAATAATGTTAAGGGTACATCCTCGGCATTTCATCATCAGTTTTATTCTAGAAACTACGGTTAAAAACAAGCGACGGTTTACCGGCATGCGAAAAAGCTCATCAAATTAACTTTAGTTAATTTGATGAGCTTTTTCTTATTATAACTATAATTAACTTTAGTTAATTTGATAGGTATGGCGCCAGCACGTTTGAATTCTCGCATATAATAAGATGCGCTTGGCAAGCAGAATCTGGTGGTGACGACGATGGTAACAGTCATGTCGACAGTTCGGAATGAAATGTCAAAGTAAGGTCAAATTTAGAGAAAAAGAGAATAAATGTACTGTCGGTGTCAAAGTTTCGTGTAAATATTCTAAAGGCAAACATTGAGTTTGATGTATTTTTTGGGGTTCCAAATTTTTCAAAAAATGCTATTAATATTACATTTTATTTTTTCACTTTTGTTTTATTTTAATATTTTTCCATATTTTTAGACGACATTTTATCCCCACTTTCAATATAATACCATATGAAACTTTACCACATTAAACTTACAAAGTGTATATTATAATTTTAATAATAAAGCTTTATTTTTACATTTTAACATTTTCAGCTCTTTAAAAATACCAAAATAAATTGAAATAAGCAATATGTAACTTGCTACATCGCAACTAACAATTTTAATATATCATGCAATTATATTACACGTTCCACAAGGTAGAAAACCGAATTATCGGAAATCCGCTTCGGTAACTGCGAGGACGGGACGGTGACTCGATCTGATCCTTGGGGATTTCTTATACTTAACGAGCACTCTCTGCGGATAACGTTGCGACACGATACACGACCTTTAAATAACTAAAAACAAACAAAAATTACTATACTAAATTATGACTAAATTCCATATAATTTGTTCCCATCCATCTCATCCCATTCAGTGCCATCTAGTCCCAAAATGAACAAGTGTTTTGCTTGTATTATGGATACTAGACAATTGATATATATATTTAAATATTCTTTATAATCTCTACCAAAATTTGGCCATCTAGTATCAAATTAAGCAGAGCCTGTTATATGAGTATTGAACAAATGACACCCAGACAAGAAACAAATAGACATGTTCATGTACACAAATATTTATCCCGCCCGGAATCGAACCGCGACCTTTGGTTCTGCAGTTAGGGTCTCTAACCACTCGACTAATCAGTCAAAATTCTTAGTCGTTTTTCGAATAAGAAATAATAAAACGAAGATCGGACGAAGCTATCGCGTCAAAGCGAATGTTCATTTAATAATGTCTCGTGAAATGTTTGTTTATTACTGTTATGTGACCGTAATATGGTTGTAGAAGACTGGGAATACGATCTCTGAGAATTTCTATTCCCCGGAGTTATTGCTAGCATATTATTTACTATTTTATGTTAGAATAAAGGTTATAATATATGTATTTATGCACAAATACACAAATTATGCACAAGCCGTTGATGCTAGTTAATATGTTTTCTAATAATATATAATATGTAATAAAACTCGCGAGGGTGGTATACTGAAACATCTAATAAAAAAAAACCATTTCAGTATAAAGGTATACGTAGTACGTAGTCCTCAGTAACGATAAGTGTTATTAAGTTGACTCATGTGCATTTTCAATATGTAGTACCTACGTCACTCACTATCTTCTTCGACTAATATAGTTAACTAGCGACCGCCCGCAGCTTCGCTTGCGTAGACTACGAATTCCTGTTATAGGTACTATTAACGTTCGAGATGGTTTATACGTACTTTTTGCTGGAACCAATTTTGGTTACACCCATCAAACTTTCAATCTTCATTCCCCTTCCACCCTTTAAAAAAACCGATACAATTTTTCCTCTCCCGTTTCCCACCCTTAAAATGTGGAAATCTAAAAACCCTGAAACACGTCATTATTTGAGTCCCTCCATTCCCATCCTTAAGTTTGAAATTTCTAAAAAAACCTTTCTTAACTTAATGCTCACGTTATAAAATAAAACTATGTTCCAAATTTAAGCTTCCTAGACTTAGTAGTTTTGGCTGTAGTAGTTGATAGATCAGTGTGGACAAACGACAGACAGATAGACAGACAAACAAACACAAAAAGTTGCTTATGACACTCTTGACAATCTTCTTTCACGTCTGCAAAGTTTCATTAAAATCTGTTCAGCCGTAGTGGAAATTAGCTCGAATAGATAAAATTGAATTGAATAGACACATAGACGTACAGACAAACAGACGGACAAAAAGTAGCTAATGTCAATCTCTTGACAACCTTCTTTCTCGTCTGCAAAGTTTCCTTAAAATCTGTTTAGCCGTTTTGGAGTTTAGCTCAAATAGACAGATACACGTACAGACAGACAGACGGACAAAAAGTAACATTTGTTAGTTTTGACGACCTTACACGTACAGACACACAGACGGACAAAAAGTAACATTTGTTAGTTTTGACGACCTTCTTTTCATACTTGTGGTGTTTTATTAAAATTGGTTTTGACAGATGGACGTACAGACAGACATACAAAAAGTTCTGCATGTCACTTTTGACTACATCCTTTCCATATGTGTAAAGTTTCATCAAAATCGGTTAAGCTGCTTTGGCCGAAACCTATTTGCTCGAATAGACAGACAGTTTGTTTTCATATATATAGCCTATAACCCTCCGCTATATTCAGGCTATCAAAGGCAAAAAAAAATTTTAAATCCGACTGGTAGTTTCGGAGATTAGCGCATTCAAACAAACAATCAAACAAACTCTTCAGCTTTATAATAAGTATTTCTATTATATAGATTAATATATTATAAGATAATAAGAAAATAAGATATTACTGAAAACCGTATCAAAGTCTATTGCGTGGTTTGGAAGTAAAAAGTTAACGAACAGAGGCAGACAGCGAATTTATTTTCTCCCGCTATAGTTTTCATATTTCGATAAAAACTGCTAAGATATTAATTTAAATTGTGTGGTGTAAAGGGCAATTATAATATGCATAAAATGCTTAAGACAACTAACGTATTTAATTTGATAAGGATTAATATTACGTTTAAAAAACATAAATAATCGCATAAATCTTCGCAAATAGTACATAATGTTAGAACAAATTTGATTGTCATAAAAAAGGTTATAGTAAGTTAACCTTAAAAGATACACATATGCTGTTGCGGACTTTTGGTTAGAACTTTTAAAGGGGAACAATTCCGTAGTACATAATTTTTGGTTAACATCAACCGTTTACGCAGCGCGCGCGACGGAAGCTCTCAAAAGGAATAATTTTTCCCGTTTTTGCAACATTTTTCATTTATGCTCCACCCCTATTGGTCGTAGCGTGATGTAGTATAGCCTATAGCCTTCCTCGATAAATAGACTATCCAACACAACTATAATTTTTCAATTTGAACCAGTAGTTCCTGAGATTTGCGCGTTCAAACAAACAAACAAACTCTTCAGCTTTATAATATTAGTATAGATACTATAATGGTGGACTACCTACAGTGTGCAAGTCTGGGTCTTTTGACATTAGTATGGGTTCATAAATGTCAAGAGGATGTCACTTGGTCTGAAGGTACAGAAGTGGAATCTACTGGGCTCAGTTGGACTTAGGGAGGTACGCAGACATAAAATATAAAGTATATAAAGAAAATATTAATGGAAAAAAAATGTTTTGTTAACTTTGGCAGGTGATAAAACAAATTGCAACAGTCAATCGAAAAACAACACGTACAGTCACGTGGACTAAGTAGGTAACAACCAATGATGCGCGAGCAAGAATTGCTAAGAATACCTGTCGTTTCCTCATTTCGCGTGTTAAATGTCAGCACGCAGACTATTTCTAAGTAAATAGAATTAAAACAAATTTTGTTATAGTCATTATTTTTTCCATTCGTATGAATACTTAGTGAGCGTGAGTTTACACCTATTAAATTAGCTACCATTATAATAAGTTATAAAATAATAGCACAATAACCAGACTGCAAGACTGCAGATTGCAAATAGGTACTTAATAAATATTTAAAATTATAATATTTAAATTACAGAACAGAATAATACAATCAATAAAATGGAGACGGTCCATTGAATAATTTTCGAACAAGGTCGTTAATGTCGTCACCAGAAATATGAAAAGCGAACCGTCCTAATCTTCTGCATGAAGTTACAATATTTGGTGAAAAAAGAAAACTTGGCATGAAATGTACAAAGTTTTACAGGAAAAACTGAATCGCCACGAGTTATGAGGTCCCGAGAGACCCATTTGCATAACGATTGGGCTTCCGAGTTCTGTGAGACAAAAACGAAAATAAACTGTGACCGAAAATTCGAATGTTAAGAACGAATGTATAATGGAATATTGGGAAAATGTTGGCGAACAATATTTTTATATATTTTGCAAACTAGCTAGACGTCTAAAATTTTTAAAAACGCTTGTTTTATTTTATGCATTAAAGATCAAAAGGTGTTTCTTGGTGACGAATTGGATCAGAGATGGCGACTCAGTAGGTAAAATAAGTTTAAATAGTACCGCTGCGCTGTTGAAAAAAAAAAAAACTGTGTCGTAGGTTACACAATCATAAATTTTTTTATTAATTTTTAATGTATAATTTAAAATTTTTAAATAGTGTAAATGCTAAATTTTTAAATGATTTACCGCAGGTTTCAAGTGATAAAAAGTAGAGAGGAGCAACTGAAAGGCAGAAGATAAAATAGTAATAGACTTTTATTATTAAAACTAAAAAAACTAGCTTGCGTGTATTGCGAGCATGCGCTAAAATGATCCGTGTTAAAGCAGAAATGATACTAAGTTGTAGTCCATGCGGACAAATACTAAATTTAATTTTGATCAATACATAATACTAAACTAATAACGAAACCGTGTGAAAATACTTAACACATTTTTATTCTTGTCTGTCTACCTGTGCACGCACGCAAAAACTACTGGACAGATTTTTATGAAATTTAGTGTGAAGATAATTTAGTACCTGGGTAAACGTATAGGATACCTATTACTGCTGGGCAATGTCTCGATCCAAAAGGAAACACGTAAATTCTTCTAATTGATTTTATACCGACACGCCGCGCGCCGCCCGGGCATCGACGCGAGCATTGCTAGTAATAAATAAATACATGGTATGGTATCATCAAAAGATGGTTTTAACTATAAATTACCTAGTGTCATCTGAGGTCCGCGTGAATCCACTTATGTTTTATTATCGGAGAGAGAACAGAAGGCTTTTCTTCGCTTTTTATAAAGAAGTCTATGGGTATTACCCGTTCCTTTAACGCACCAAATTCTTTCATGAAAGATTGAGGTTTCACTCCTTGGAGACTATGGACTATATTATCAACTTCTTATCAGTCGCTGACGCAGAATATTCCGCGGTGATGCCAACTCGCTTGCACTAGTATACCTACTGTATATCGCTTATTTGAATCTGTATTTGCGGGGGCGTGGACATCGTTCGTTGGCGCCTCCAGCATGTCGGACGGTGGCTCGTCGACAGTGATCAACGTTGCAACCTCTCGCTCTCCTCCGAGGACTATTGAACCATACACCTGAGGTTGATGTATTTGCGAAAGCATGGTTGAGGTTATATAGAATTTTCTTAGTTTATAGAGAAACTTTATGGTTATTTCTTATTTTTATATTCCTGTTGTAAATGTGTTTCAGTTTAGTTTTTTGTGATTATTTTAACTTCCTATACAGTACCTTGGCCAAGCTTCTGTAAAACTGTGTAGTGCAAATAAATAAATAATTTCGATATTGATCAATCCATAGGCGAGTTTTAAATCGATTCAATGGCATTTTTCTACGCTACCGATAACAGCCTTACAATCTCCATAACGCACATTTCCGCTCCCAAAAGGCAGTGACTAGGCCCTTCTATATGACAAAGCCGTACCGACAGGCAGTTTATCACAACATTCCATTAGGGCATAAAGTGCTTTGGGAATGACATATCATTTATAGAAAAATATACTAAAAAATACGCAACTTTGTTGCTGTGTGATACAATATATCTTTTGTGTAGTAGGTATGGTATGTGAAATAAATACCAAATCACTTTCTGAGTCGAGAAATATTAGTTGAAGTATGGAATGACGATTAGATATAGGAACAATCATCAAATTTCCAAAAAATACTTTCTTAGGGAATGCTTACTTACAAAATAAACCTATATTCCAAACTTTAGCTTTCTAGACTTAATAATTATGGCTGTGTGTTGATATATCAGTTAGTCAGTCAGTCAAAACAAACGAGTTTACAAGTTTAGATTTATATAAATACTTAAGTCATGTTTTTAACGCAACAGGCAAACATGCGTTATACTTACAGAAACGCATACGCACGGACCTAGTTAATCACGCACGTAAACGCTTGACCGCGACCTACGACAACCCGCAGCTGCTAGCCATACCAGCCATACTTGACATTCGAAAACTTGTGACGTCCACGAGATGTTTAGTTAGTTAGTTAAGTATATATATTTTTTTATGTAGTTATATATAATCGATAAACAGAATGAATTTACAAAGATTCCTTCAAACTATTGTGATCATAGGAAAAAAGCCTTCATTTGGAAACTCTAGCGAATGGAATAATAGCTACCTGTTTGACAGATATTCAACACTATTATATTACGGTAAACGTCGACATTCTCCACGTCTAAGTAGGAAGCTTTTGTCCAAAGTAAAGCGATGTGAACTGAAAAGCGTTTTGCGTCGACATATTTGGGATAATGGCGTTTCGCAAAGTCCCTAATTCCGTTTTTCTATAAGTGCAGAAGGTATTTATTACAAGAACACTGCTTTCACTGAAGTTCGTTTTGGTGATCATAATTTATTGCCTGCCACTTTTCTGTATAAAAGGATTTCACCACGGGAGGGATTTCTACGGTAACATTTTTTTAAATAAATACGACAAATTTTCGATGGCGCGTCTAGACGACATCCGGAAAATTGCTTTTCCTTATATTGATTAATCCCTGGTGTGAGAGAGTGGAAATCGGCCAAATATCCTGGCCTTAAACTTAAAGTGCGAGTCCGACTTGCCCCTCGAAGGTTTCCTTCTGTTAAATAATGTACTTATCGCTATTCACCGCCAGAAACGTCGTAAACGAATATGTAAGTTTAAAATTTCAACATTAAAATAAAATATATAATATAAACGAAAATTCTACGCTTAAAGCTTAACACTTCAGATAAACCAAATAAAAATCACAATATATCATAAGCGATCATTATAGAAGAAAACGCAGTGTTAGATAATAAATACCATAGAGTAAATAAATTTGACAGCAGCGTTTGATTTTAATAGAGTCAGAAACGTCACTTCACAGTATCGAAACTATAATATCGCAGTTTCGCGAGGTGAAGGCTGGCGCGCGGGGATCTCGCGGACTGAAACTTGCCATAGATACACCAGCTAACTAGAAGAAGAGTAGTTAGGCGGTAAGTGCAGAAGAGTGCTTCTTGTCAATTCGTACTATTATGATAGATACCAAAAAAAATATGGTTTTTTTTTTTAAATTGTTGTGAACGGTCTGTCGCGTTCAATATTAAAATAAATTTGCTATTTAAAAAGTTTGGATATAGATGCGTTCCATTTTTAAATTTCGAGTATCTCAAACTTTATATACTTGGTGACTATGTAGGATTTGCTATACTTGCGAATGTTCAACGGCATAAATGCCCGCATTTTTTAATTGCGTTGACTTAGAAGCCTGATTTATTTACAGCTCCAAGATAATTGATATTGATTTCAGTTCGATATCTCCACACGTTCCTGAGAAAAAGATCTTGTCAGACAGACGGACGGACAACGAAGTGATACTATCAGGATTTTTTCTTTTTGAGATACGGAACTCTAAAAATGGAGTGACAGTAGCGTGAATGAAACGGTCTACGAGGCGCTCAATGAGCGTAGATAATGTAGATCCGTCAGCCCAATCACATGGCTTAGACAAATATCTTGTTCGAAAAAAACAAAGTACGTGTACGTATCCTGTACGTATGTTTTCAAGGGTATATACGCTGCGAGAGGCTTTTTCGGTTCGTTAATCTGGAAAATTACGGAAGGAAACTATCCCTGAAACAGTATCCATGGGTATAAGAATGTTTTGGGCAGTTAAGAAATTACATTTAGACTGAGGATGTGGATCGCGGCCCCATTAGGATGTGGATCGTGACCCTATCAGGTACAAGCGAGAAACTGTAAACTAGTTAACAGCGAGCGTGGGCACCAGTAACTTCATCGAACCCTATTCAGGGGTGTTTTTCGTGCCGAAAAAGTTATTTATATAGATATATATATTGACCGAGCGAGTATTGGCAATAGTGGATTCGATGAACGAAAGCATTTTCTATTTCTAGTACAATTTTTTAGTCGTTACTCCTTTTTCGGTCGTAATAAGTCCGCACAATTACGTCGTTTTTCTTCTTCTTTTATGTGCGTTCAATAAAAATTTTATCGCTAGAGCGTGTTTGTCCGCATTATTTATCGATGTGTAGGTAAAAGTGGACTTAAGCAAACTGACATAAGGAGAATGCCCATTGTGCCATAAGTAATTGATACAAGTTAACATTACGTGACTATAAGTGGCTAAAATTGTAAAATATCTCATTGAAAGGCTTGTTTTTCCGAAAATATTCAAATAAAATTTGATGTACGCTAGAAAGTAGCGTTTTTTGAGAAGCGCCGTTTTTATATGTTACACCGTTGCATTCGAATGTTTTAATTTTTATTTCCAAAATAATACGTATTTTATTGAAAATTGCATAGGTTTATTCAAGACATCTCGATTCGGATGATTCCGCTGCGTCTATAGGATGTTTGAGCTACACCTTCGCAGTTTCACTACTTTTTTCAGCGTTTTTTAGCAAAAATCGCAAACTAAATATTTAAGGTATTTTCGTGAGACTTTGTTTTTGATACTGATTTTCATAAGACGCAGTCTTTTTATTTTTAAACAAATAATGAATTGTATGGGTCGATACTGAACTTTGTTCTTGTACACTTGAACGTTTGAGTTGTAAGATGGAATAGTAGTCGGATTAGTGAAAAAGAAGAAGTGGTACATCTGATGGAAATTAATCTAGAAATCGTAATAGTTATTTGGAAGTAGATATATCTTCATGGGCAGAGCCGCGGGCAAAGCTGGTATCCCTTATATATCCAAGTAAATACTATTCCCTTTATTTTCGTATTTGAATAACTGTATTATTTCGGGTCGACCGTTAGGCACATTAAAGTCATCGTTTCGGAAAAAATACTCAAACCCATCCTCGACTCGGATAGCGGAAAAAACTTCACCGAAGACAATAAAATTGTTAGTGATGACATTTTGGAAGTAATATGAGAGTTTAAATGGAAGCGAGATATTCACTGAAAAAAATCACACTGATGGACCAGTACCATCAACAGATATCTTAACTTCGTTTGTACAAAGTGAACACATATACGCGTCATAAATAGGTGTTTTAATTTATCTATACTTAATATTATAAAGCTAAAGAGTTTGTTTGTTTGAACGCGCAAGTCTTTGAAACTACTGGTTGGAATTGAAAAAATATTTTTGTGTTGGATAGTCCATTTATCGAGGAAGGCTATAGGCTATTATTACATCACGCTACGACCAATAGGAGCGGAGCATAAATGAAAAATGTTGCAAAAACGGGGAAAAATATTCTTTTTGAGAGCTTCCGTTATGCGCCCTGCGTAAACGATTGATGTTAAGCAAAAATCATGTATCACGGAATTGTTCCCCTTTAAAAATTCTAACCAAAAGTCCGGGACAGCATATGTGTATCTTTCAAGGTTGACTTACTACAACCTTTTTTATGGCAATCAAACTTGTTGCTAGACGCGCCAGAAACTTTGATTGGATGATGACGATGAAAGCATAGTGTAATGATACTATATGGTTGGACTAGCGACCCACCCCGACTTCGCATGGGTGCAATGTATTAATGCGTGGAACGGGAAGAGGAACATTTCCGTAGTTCACCCGGGCGAAACCGGGTACAACCGCTAGTCTCAAATAATATGGAACTGAAGCTAGCATCACGACCTACCAAATATCAAAACGCGACTTGAAATAATAAAAAATTCACCTTTTTACGATAAAAGCAATTATTTTGAAATTTTGTTAAGTAATGTTTATTGCGTAACGTACAATACTTGCAACCGATGTGTGCGGTTCTGAAGCATGCGCGATTTCGCAGGTCTGCCATACTTTCCGCCGCTGCACTATAACGCTACTAAGAAATTATATTACTGCGACGTTTTTATGACTAACTTCAGCGCCGCACAGATCGATTAAACGTACTGTAATCAAGTTGCTGTAGTGATGGTAAGCACGGAACTATCACGGTATCTTGGTAAACACAAAAAATTTTTTTCCTCGGTTGGTGAATAATATCAGTACACATACATATAGGCGATAATCTGTGATGCATACCTTGGACTCCGCGAATTCAAAGGAACTATCTGTCCGCTTCAAACTGAAGAAGGCAAAAGAAAACACTCGCCAACCTCGTATCAGTTTTTTTTGCCGACTTTTCATTAAATCACATTATACGTAATATTTTTTTAAACACTCAAGAATAGTCGTTATATTAAACGAAAAAGTTGAATTTTTCTTTTTACTTTTATGCTCTACTAAATATTCACTCTTTAACAATAGAGGTTGCAAAAAAATTGCACTATGTTGAATAGCCGACTCTAGAAAAAAATTCATAAAGATTTCCTGCGGGAATTCATTTCGGAGGCGAATTTTGAACAGTAATTTCAGAACGTTCTCCACTTTTAGCCCTGTCAGTTTCGCATACAATTCCGGCGAAAATTATGCGGTGACGACAACCAAGTTGACTGCTTTCGAAATTGCTACGTGTCAAGGTCCGAATATTGATAATATCCGGACTCGGCTTTCTATATCACAAACTCTGACAGAAGCGCGTGAACTATCCTAATGTGGTCTTGTAGTATAAAAAAGAATATGAATTAAAGTGAAAATAGAACCAGAAGCCAGATTCTTGTGAGACAACAATGGACAATGTTCAAAACTTTGTAGTATGGTCCAAAATATATATATATATGAATAAGTGTCCTTGTTCAACAGAAAAAATATGAAATTTTTTGGAGGCATACTTATGACATCAGAATATAAAAAGAGAACCTGTCACATTGATGTGACGTCACTACCACATGCGGTAGTCGACGACCATACAAACAAGGGTTAATACGTATAACATCGTAGCTATAATTAGCAGTAATAATAATAATACATGGGACTTCCCACACAGCGTCATCTATTCCCAAAGTAAGCAAGTATTATGCTTGTGTTGTGGGTTACTAGACAACTGATATACATACTTAAATATTCTTTGTAATACATACATATATAAATATTTTTGCGAAGACACCACACACATATAACAACCAAGACCCGGTACCAGTATCAATATTCATCATATTAATACTGACCCGACCTGGGATTCGCACCCGGGACCTCCAGCTTCGTAGGCAGGGTCGCTACCCACTAGGCTAAGCGGTCGTCAAAGTGTCAAGCAGTAGTGACGTCATCAACTATAAATTTTTAACAACAATAAAAAATCGTAAATTGGAAAAAATTACATAAATTGTCCAAATTGCCTATATTTTCATAAAAAAGTATTTAAATTCTGTAATCTCAACACCCTACGGAAATACAGTCACATGAAAATTGAATATCGTACGAAATATGAATGACTCGATTGAATAACGTGTTTATTATATAGCAAGGCTTCGGCTAATGTTCCGTTTAGAAATAAACTATACGCAATTAGAAAACAATTTCGTTTGCAATGCAGTTGCGACAAATTATTAATAAAGCTAATCAAATGTGAATTAATTAACCGTTCATAAGTAATTTTTCCCACAAAGTTATATTAATTTGTTTGTTGGGTGTTAAGATAACTCAATATCGGAACATAGGCGCAATTTCGTGCCTCTACTGTGAAACGTTTGTTGTACTTTGTGAAAGTTTTGTGTAGGTATCGTTGTAGTTCTGTGAAAAACCTGAAGCTGAAAAGGGTCTAACAATACGTATGTATTATCACAATTAGTCTATGCTACGACTTGAAGTATACTTGCAAAAATATAAATGCCAAGATTTGCCATTTCCACAAGTAGCACCTATATAGGAAAATCCTTACACGTCAGAAGTTGTGCACTGTATTCTTGTATGACACTGCATTGCTATAGTCTTCCTCGCTGACCGAGCACACTTCTCAATAACAATAATACCGGGCCATCTAGATCCAAAGTAAGCAAGTATTATGCTTGTATTATGGGGCACTAGACAACTGATACACGTATTTAAATATTCTTTATAATATATACACATATAGTAGATATTTTTACACCCAGGAATGGAAAAAAGACATGTTAATGCATACAAATATTTATTTTGGGCGAGAATCGAACGCGCGACCCTTGGCTACACAGTTAGGGTCTCTAAACACTTGGTCAGTCCTTGATAATACACCTGATAAAAAAAATGTTATGTATTCAATTTTCTTATAATTGAAATAGCAAAGAACGATACAGTGAAATAAATGGCACGACTATTTGAAAGTCACGTCTAACTCCATTTCACGTGCAATTTCCTGTCAACGTCGTCGGTACTAGGTTACAGCAGCGGGAAATGTGGAGCGTACGTAGTGATGTCCAGTTTAAATATTGATATCGATATTTATTAAAAATCATTAAAATACAATACTTTTGAATCATTTTTTGTAATAATGTTAAGGGTACATCCTCGGCATTTCATCATCAGTTTTATTCTAGAAACTACGGTTAAAAACAAGCGACGGTTTACCGGCATGCGAAAAAGCTCATCAAATTAACTTTAGTTAATTTGATGAGCTTTTTCTTATTATAACTATAATTAACTTTAGTTAATTTGATAGGTATGGCGCCAGCACGTTTGAATTCTCGCATATAATAAGATGCGCTTGGCAAGCAGAATCTGGTGGTGACGACGATGGTAACAGTCATGTCGACAGTTCGGAATGAAATGTCAAAGTAAGGTCAAATTTAGAGAAAAAGAGAATAAATGTACTGTCGGTGTCAAAGTTTCGTGTAAATATTCTAAAGGCAAACATTGAGTTTGATGTATTTTTTGGGGTTCCAAATTTTTCAAAAAATGCTATTAATATTACATTTTATTTTTTCACTTTTGTTTTATTTTAATATTTTTCCATATTTTTAGACGACATTTTATCCCCACTTTCAATATAATACCATATGAAACTTTACCACATTAAACTTACAAAGTGTATATTATAATTTTAATAATAAAGCTTTATTTTTACATTTTAACATTTTCAGCTCTTTAAAAATACCAAAATAAATTGAAATAAGCAATATGTAACTTGCTACATCGCAACTAACAATTTTAATATATCATGCAATTATATTACACGTTCCACAAGGTAGAAAACCGAATTATCGGAAATCCGCTTCGGTAACTGCGAGGACGGGACGGTGACTCGATCTGATCCTTGGGGATTTCTTATACTTAACGAGCACTCTCTGCGGATAACGTTGCGACACGATACACGACCTTTAAATAACTAAAAACAAACAAAAATTACTATACTAAATTATGACTAAATTCCATATAATTTGTTCCCATCCATCTCATCCCATTCAGTGCCATCTAGTCCCAAAATGAACAAGTGTTTTGCTTGTATTATGGATACTAGACAATTGATATATATATTTAAATATTCTTTATAATCTCTACCAAAATTTGGCCATCTAGTATCAAATTAAGCAGAGCCTGTTATATGAGTATTGAACAAATGACACCCAGACAAGAAACAAATAGACATGTTCATGTACACAAATATTTATCCCGCCCGGAATCGAACCGCGACCTTTGGTTCTGCAGTTAGGGTCTCTAACCACTCGACTAATCAGTCAAAATTCTTAGTCGTTTTTCGAATAAGAAATAATAAAACGAAGATCGGACGAAGCTATCGCGTCAAAGCGAATGTTCATTTAATAATGTCTCGTGAAATGTTTGTTTATTACTGTTATGTGACCGTAATATGGTTGTAGAAGACTGGGAATACGATCTCTGAGAATTTCTATTCCCCGGAGTTATTGCTAGCATATTATTTACTATTTTATGTTAGAATAAAGGTTATAATATATGTATTTATGCACAAATACACAAATTATGCACAAGCCGTTGATGCTAGTTAATATGTTTTCTAATAATATATAATATGTAATAAAACTCGCGAGGGTGGTATACTGAAACATCTAATAAAAAAAAACCATTTCAGTATAAAGGTATACGTAGTACGTAGTCCTCAGTAACGATAAGTGTTATTAAGTTGACTCATGTGCATTTTCAATATGTAGTACCTACGTCACTCACTATCTTCTTCGACTAATATAGTTAACTAGCGACCGCCCGCAGCTTCGCTTGCGTAGACTACGAATTCCTGTTATAGGTACTATTAACGTTCGAGATGGTTTATACGTACTTTTTGCTGGAACCAATTTTGGTTACACCCATCAAACTTTCAATCTTCATTCCCCTTCCACCCTTTAAAAAAACCGATACAATTTTTCCTCTCCCGTTTCCCACCCTTAAAATGTGGAAATCTAAAAACCCTGAAACACGTCATTATTTGAGTCCCTCCATTCCCATCCTTAAGTTTGAAATTTCTAAAAAAACCTTTCTTAACTTAATGCTCACGTTATAAAATAAAACTATGTTCCAAATTTAAGCTTCCTAGACTTAGTAGTTTTGGCTGTAGTAGTTGATAGATCAGTGTGGACAAACGACAGACAGATAGACAGACAAACAAACACAAAAAGTTGCTTATGACACTCTTGACAATCTTCTTTCACGTCTGCAAAGTTTCATTAAAATCTGTTCAGCCGTAGTGGAAATTAGCTCGAATAGATAAAATTGAATTGAATAGACACATAGACGTACAGACAAACAGACGGACAAAAAGTAGCTAATGTCAATCTCTTGACAACCTTCTTTCTCGTCTGCAAAGTTTCCTTAAAATCTGTTTAGCCGTTTTGGAGTTTAGCTCAAATAGACAGATACACGTACAGACAGACAGACGGACAAAAAGTAACATTTGTTAGTTTTGACGACCTTACACGTACAGACACACAGACGGACAAAAAGTAACATTTGTTAGTTTTGACGACCTTCTTTTCATACTTGTGGTGTTTTATTAAAATTGGTTTTGACAGATGGACGTACAGACAGACATACAAAAAGTTCTGCATGTCACTTTTGACTACATCCTTTCCATATGTGTAAAGTTTCATCAAAATCGGTTAAGCTGCTTTGGCCGAAACCTATTTGCTCGAATAGACAGACAGTTTGTTTTCATATATATAGCCTATAACCCTCCGCTATATTCAGGCTATCAAAGGCAAAAAAAAATTTTAAATCCGACTGGTAGTTTCGGAGATTAGCGCATTCAAACAAACAATCAAACAAACTCTTCAGCTTTATAATAAGTATTTCTATTATATAGATTAATATATTATAAGATAATAAGAAAATAAGATATTACTGAAAACCGTATCAAAGTCTATTGCGTGGTTTGGAAGTAAAAAGTTAACGAACAGAGGCAGACAGCGAATTTATTTTCTCCCGCTATAGTTTTCATATTTCGATAAAAACTGCTAAGATATTAATTTAAATTGTGTGGTGTAAAGGGCAATTATAATATGCATAAAATGCTTAAGACAACTAACGTATTTAATTTGATAAGGATTAATATTACGTTTAAAAAACATAAATAATCGCATAAATCTTCGCAAATAGTACATAATGTTAGAACAAATTTGATTGTCATAAAAAAGGTTATAGTAAGTTAACCTTAAAAGATACACATATGCTGTTGCGGACTTTTGGTTAGAACTTTTAAAGGGGAACAATTCCGTAGTACATAATTTTTGGTTAACATCAACCGTTTACGCAGCGCGCGCGACGGAAGCTCTCAAAAGGAATAATTTTTCCCGTTTTTGCAACATTTTTCATTTATGCTCCACCCCTATTGGTCGTAGCGTGATGTAGTATAGCCTATAGCCTTCCTCGATAAATAGACTATCCAACACAACTATAATTTTTCAATTTGAACCAGTAGTTCCTGAGATTTGCGCGTTCAAACAAACAAACAAACTCTTCAGCTTTATAATATTAGTATAGATACTATAATGGTGGACTACCTACAGTGTGCAAGTCTGGGTCTTTTGACATTAGTATGGGTTCATAAATGTCAAGAGGATGTCACTTGGTCTGAAGGTACAGAAGTGGAATCTACTGGGCTCAGTTGGACTTAGGGAGGTACGCAGACATAAAATATAAAGTATATAAAGAAAATATTAATGGAAAAAAAATGTTTTGTTAACTTTGGCAGGTGATAAAACAAATTGCAACAGTCAATCGAAAAACAACACGTACAGTCACGTGGACTAAGTAGGTAACAACCAATGATGCGCGAGCAAGAATTGCTAAGAATACCTGTCGTTTCCTCATTTCGCGTGTTAAATGTCAGCACGCAGACTATTTCTAAGTAAATAGAATTAAAACAAATTTTGTTATAGTCATTATTTTTTCCATTCGTATGAATACTTAGTGAGCGTGAGTTTACACCTATTAAATTAGCTACCATTATAATAAGTTATAAAATAATAGCACAATAACCAGACTGCAAGACTGCAGATTGCAAATAGGTACTTAATAAATATTTAAAATTATAATATTTAAATTACAGAACAGAATAATACAATCAATAAAATGGAGACGGTCCATTGAATAATTTTCGAACAAGGTCGTTAATGTCGTCACCAGAAATATGAAAAGCGAACCGTCCTAATCTTCTGCATGAAGTTACAATATTTGGTGAAAAAAGAAAACTTGGCATGAAATGTACAAAGTTTTACAGGAAAAACTGAATCGCCACGAGTTATGAGGTCCCGAGAGACCCATTTGCATAACGATTGGGCTTCCGAGTTCTGTGAGACAAAAACGAAAATAAACTGTGACCGAAAATTCGAATGTTAAGAACGAATGTATAATGGAATATTGGGAAAATGTTGGCGAACAATATTTTTATATATTTTGCAAACTAGCTAGACGTCTAAAATTTTTAAAAACGCTTGTTTTATTTTATGCATTAAAGATCAAAAGGTGTTTCTTGGTGACGAATTGGATCAGAGATGGCGACTCAGTAGGTAAAATAAGTTTAAATAGTACCGCTGCGCTGTTGAAAAAAAAAAAAACTGTGTCGTAGGTTACACAATCATAAATTTTTTTATTAATTTTTAATGTATAATTTAAAATTTTTAAATAGTGTAAATGCTAAATTTTTAAATGATTTACCGCAGGTTTCAAGTGATAAAAAGTAGAGAGGAGCAACTGAAAGGCAGAAGATAAAATAGTAATAGACTTTTATTATTAAAACTAAAAAAACTAGCTTGCGTGTATTGCGAGCATGCGCTAAAATGATCCGTGTTAAAGCAGAAATGATACTAAGTTGTAGTCCATGCGGACAAATACTAAATTTAATTTTGATCAATACATAATACTAAACTAATAACGAAACCGTGTGAAAATACTTAACACATTTTTATTCTTGTCTGTCTACCTGTGCACGCACGCAAAAACTACTGGACAGATTTTTATGAAATTTAGTGTGAAGATAATTTAGTACCTGGGTAAACGTATAGGATACCTATTACTGCTGGGCAATGTCTCGATCCAAAAGGAAACACGTAAATTCTTCTAATTGATTTTATACCGACACGCCGCGCGCCGCCCGGGCATCGACGCGAGCATTGCTAGTAATAAATAAATACATGGTATGGTATCATCAAAAGATGGTTTTAACTATAAATTACCTAGTGTCATCTGAGGTCCGCGTGAATCCACTTATGTTTTATTATCGGAGAGAGAACAGAAGGCTTTTCTTCGCTTTTTATAAAGAAGTCTATGGGTATTACCCGTTCCTTTAACGCACCAAATTCTTTCATGAAAGATTGAGGTTTCACTCCTTGGAGACTATGGACTATATTATCAACTTCTTATCAGTCGCTGACGCAGAATATTCCGCGGTGATGCCAACTCGCTTGCACTAGTATACCTACTGTATATCGCTTATTTGAATCTGTATTTGCGGGGGCGTGGACATCGTTCGTTGGCGCCTCCAGCATGTCGGACGGTGGCTCGTCGACAGTGATCAACGTTGCAACCTCTCGCTCTCCTCCGAGGACTATTGAACCATACACCTGAGGTTGATGTATTTGCGAAAGCATGGTTGAGGTTATATAGAATTTTCTTAGTTTATAGAGAAACTTTATGGTTATTTCTTATTTTTATATTCCTGTTGTAAATGTGTTTCAGTTTAGTTTTTTGTGATTATTTTAACTTCCTATACAGTACCTTGGCCAAGCTTCTGTAAAACTGTGTAGTGCAAATAAATAAATAATTTCGATATTGATCAATCCATAGGCGAGTTTTAAATCGATTCAATGGCATTTTTCTACGCTACCGATAACAGCCTTACAATCTCCATAACGCACATTTCCGCTCCCAAAAGGCAGTGACTAGGCCCTTCTATATGACAAAGCCGTACCGACAGGCAGTTTATCACAACATTCCATTAGGGCATAAAGTGCTTTGGGAATGACATATCATTTATAGAAAAATATACTAAAAAATACGCAACTTTGTTGCTGTGTGATACAATATATCTTTTGTGTAGTAGGTATGGTATGTGAAATAAATACCAAATCACTTTCTGAGTCGAGAAATATTAGTTGAAGTATGGAATGACGATTAGATATAGGAACAATCATCAAATTTCCAAAAAATACTTTCTTAGGGAATGCTTACTTACAAAATAAACCTATATTCCAAACTTTAGCTTTCTAGACTTAATAATTATGGCTGTGTGTTGATATATCAGTTAGTCAGTCAGTCAAAACAAACGAGTTTACAAGTTTAGATTTATATAAATACTTAAGTCATGTTTTTAACGCAACAGGCAAACATGCGTTATACTTACAGAAACGCATACGCACGGACCTAGTTAATCACGCACGTAAACGCTTGACCGCGACCTACGACAACCCGCAGCTGCTAGCCATACCAGCCATACTTGACATTCGAAAACTTGTGACGTCCACGAGATGTTTAGTTTGTTTACGTTTCAGAGGCCTGGCTGCCCGCGCCGATGCGACACCGTTTTAACGGTGTGCCACGGGATGGAATGTAACTGATCTGCATTAAATGATCTTTCAGATAAAGAAAACACAGACATAATAATATATAGTAATTACTAATCATCTAACGAAAACGTATATAAAGAAAATATTGATCTCCGTGTGGTGTTAGTGGACGCATAATTGGTTCTTAATCAAAAGACTAAAATGGCGATGGCGAGGAAAATTAACCCACGTGATCGACAAATCAGTCTTTTTATCTGAGTACTATACAAATTAATTACAATACAATTAGTATGTAATTTAAACAACGTTAACAAACACGAAAATGGAGTAACGAGTTGCGATTGAGACCGTCCAAGAATGATCATCTAGTGTCTAGTTCTTTCACCGATGACGAAGTTCGTGCGGACCTGCTCCCGGTGGCTGCGAAAAGACTTGTACAGTCGCGGTCGTCGAGCACCAAGCACTGCCCCGAAGCACACGCGAGATCTAGTTTAGCATATTGTATTTACAACCGCTCTCCAACAAATATAAATTTGGTTTTTTAAATTATTTTAAACTTACTTATCACTAACGAACTATTATTGAATCGTACATTCCGTAATAGTATCTAGAAAGACAAAGATTTCGAAGAAGAGGAATTATAACATGTTTCTTTGTAGGTGTCTGTGATTTGGCATTTATAAAATTCAGCAAAATATTGTAATTTTCTAGACCTAGATAAACGATGATAACTAAACAATTCGTGGTCACCCTTTGTCGATTTAAGCTGACAAAACTGTAGTTAATCAGGCTGTGTTCTAAGATCATAAAAATATATGTATAGAATATCAATAGCGCGCGCACTTTGAAATTTATTTTACTTTGGGAAACGACTTTCTTTTTAGATGTGATGAAGTAAATTAGTATTCTTTCTCTCCCGAGAGGAAATTACTTGGAAAACTACCAGAAAATAGTCTGGCAACGAAACCGTATCATCATTTCGGATATCTAACAAAGGAACGAGTAATCCGATCCTTTACGGAATTCTCAATTACGATTCCTCGGAAGGAGGCGTCGGAACGGAAACACAAATTACGGTATCGAGCTTCGTTGCCTCCTCTTCCAATCCTATATCCGATAGATAATTTTGAGACGGGTCGTTATTTACAAAAAAAAAAAAAAACATTAAAATAATAACAACCTTTAACATTATAACATCAAGTAAGGCTTATTTTTTAAAAGCCGATTATAGTACATTTTCCTAGCAATATCCTCCGAGTAAGTACCTACTAAAGGCATTGCTTCGTTACGTATTTATAGTAAAACTAGCGACCGCCCGCAGCTTCGCTTGCGTAGACTACAAATTCCTGTTATAGGTACTATTAACGTTCGAGATGGTTTATACGTACTTTTTGCTGGAACCAATTTAGGTCACACCCATTCAAACTTTCAATCTTCATTCCCCTTCCACCCTTTAAAAAAACCGATACAATTTTTCATCTCCCGTTTCCTTCTCTTAAAATGTGAAAATCTAAAAACCCTGAAACACGTCATTATTTAAGTCCCTCCATTCCCCATCCTTAAGTTTGAAATTTCTAAAAAAGCCTTTCTTAACTTTATAATGCTCACGTTATAAAATAAACTTATGTTCCAAATTTAAGCTTCCTAGACTTAGTACTTTCGGCTGTACGTTGTTAGATCAGTGAGGACAAACGACAGACAGATAGACAGACAGACAAACACAAAAAGTAGCTTATCACACTCTTGACAACCTTCTTTCACGTCTGCAAAGTTTCATTAAAATCTGTTCAGCCGTATTGGAAATTAGCTCGAATAGATAAAATTGAATTGAATAGACGTACAGACAAACAGACGGACAAAAAGTAGTTAATGTCAAATATCTTGACAACCTTCTTTCCCGTCTGTAAAGTTTCCTTAAAATATGTTTAGCCGTTTTGGAGATTAGCTCAAATAGACAGATACACGTACAGACTGACAGACGGACAAAAAGCAACATTTGTTAGTTTTGACGACCTTCTTTTCATACTTGTGATGTTTCATTAAAATTGGTTTAGACAGATGGACGTACAGACAGACATACAAAAAGTTCTGTATGTCACTTTTGACTACATACTTTTCATATGTGTAAAGTTTTATCAAAATCGGTTAAGCCGTTTTGGCCGAAGCCGATTTGCTCGAATAGACAGACAGTTCGTTTTCATGTATATAACCTATAACTCTCTGCTAGAATCAGGCTATCAAAGGCAAAAAGAATTTTTCAAATCCGACTGGTAGTTTCAGAGATTAACAAATTCAAACAAACAAACAAACGAACAAACGAACGAACGAACGAATCAACCAACCAACCAACCAACAAACAAACAATCAATCAATAAATCAATCAATCAACCAATCAATAAATCAATCATTAAATCAATCAATCATCAAATCAATCAGCGCGCGCGACGGAAGCTTTCAAAAGGAATAATTTTTCCCGTTTTTGCAACATTTTTCATTGATGCTCCACTCTTATTGGTCGTAGCGTGATGTAATATAGCCTATAGCCTTCCTCGATAAATGGACTATCCAATACAAAAATAATTTTTCAATTTGAACCAGTAGTTCCTGAGATTTGCGTGTTTAAACAAACAAACGAACGAACGAACAAACCAACCAACCAACCAACCAACCAACAAACAAACAATCAATCAAACAATCAATCAATCAATCAAAAAATCAATCTATCAAACAAACAAACAAACTCTTCAGCTTTATAATAAGTATTTCTATTATATAGATTAATAGATTATAAGATAATAAGAAAATAAGATATTACTAAAAACCGTATCAAAGTCTATTGGTTTGGAAGTAAAAAGTTAACGAACAGAGGCAGACAGCGAATTTATTTTCGCCCGCTATAGTTTTTAAATTTCAATAAAAACTGTTAAGATATTAATTTAAATTGTATGATGTAAAGGGCAATTATAATACGCATGAAATGCTTAAGACAACTAACGTATTTAATTTGATAAGGATTAATATCACGTTTAAAAAACATCTTCGCAAATAATACATTATGTTGAACAAATTTGATTGTCATAAAAAAGGTTATAGTAAGTTAACCTTAAAAGATACAAATATGCTGTCGCGGACTTTTGGTTAGAACTTTTAAAGGGGTACAATTCCGTAGTACATGATTTTTGCTTAACATCAACCGTTTACGCAGCGCGCGCGACGGAAGCTCTCAAAAGGAATAATTTTTCCCGTTTTTGCAACATTTTTCATTGATGCTCCACTCCTATTGGTCGTAGCGTGATGTAGTATAGCCTATAGCCTTCCTCGATAAATGGACTATCAAACAAAAAAATAATTTTTCAATTCGAACCAGTAGTTCCTGAGATTTGCGCGTTCAAACAAACAAACAAACAAACAAACTCTTCAGCTTTATAATATTAGTATAGACTAGCAAACGCCCGTGAGTTCGTTCGCATGGTTTTAACAATTTCACACGGAAGTGTTGGTTTAGCCGAATCGCCTGGAAGAGCAAACTGACAGACAAATTTTAAAAACGCTTTTAATTTTTTTTTTGTTTTAGTAGTTACACGCAATATCTCGAAACCACAGACACTTTAAATTCATTTATAGAAGATATTGATTAATCTAGATATTTTTTTCTGATATTAAAGGTAAAATTTGGTAACAATCCATTATTTGTGTTTGCTCTTTGCTCGTAAAAAAAGTTAATATCCGGCCGGGTACAAATATTTGTTTGCACCTAGGCAATAAGTGTGGTACCTAGGTATACGTCGCAGCTATGTTGTGGAGCATAATGAACAAAATAAATATTTGTATTAAAAAAAATTATATTTTTTAGGTCGTTTAGGTCCTCAAAAGTTGTACCCACCCACAGCGATTCACAGGGATAATCTGCTCTAAATAACTTGCGGTTTAGCTCGTGAAGATACACAAAGTCCTTATGTTTGCACATGATTCTCCTACTATATTATGTGGAACTCGAACCTTTTCACGTCACTCATTTGGAATGTGGATTGATTTCGTATCCCGCGGTAACCTTCGACCAGGATTAATAGTTGTAGCTCACGCTTCTACTATCTCATATACCGTGTATTCGGCTGAACTAAAGAAAAAGTTTCAAGTAAACAGATGGCGCAAACTTACGGTTACCGAGTAAAACGTTTTTTCCCACTTGTTATTGTTTTTAACCTTCTATTTATTTCGGTAAGCTATACATGCTCCATAAGTATGGACTACGTTCAGCCGAATATCCAGTATACTACATATAAGATCGGTTCTTCGCTTGATATATATCATAAATGTGTCTGTATGTATGTCTGTAAGGGACTAACAATTGTATAAGCAAGTGATTATTCATTACTCAAAATATCAGCAGTGCTCTGGGTGAATACGAATTTTGTGTATTCGCTCGTTGAATAACGATAT
Organism: Luffia ferchaultella; assembly: GCA_949709985.1. Lineage (NCBI taxonomy): Eukaryota > Metazoa > Arthropoda > Insecta > Lepidoptera > Psychidae > Luffia > Luffia ferchaultella. The sequence goes on along the minus strand of OX453256.1, from coordinate 3,308,965 downwards.
GCGCAAATTAGCGAAAGAAAATCATTAGTAATTGAAATGTGAAATGGCTTCCTGCATTTACAAGTTTGGACGATAAACTATCGATTCCCGCAACAACTATCAATCGACGCTATACACTATACCTACCAACAGACGATAACAATGAATCGGTGTCGATCGATTTTTGTGTTGTAACCAAGAGCAGACAGTGGCGCGGCGTGGTGAAGTGAAGCCGGTGCAGTGAAATACTGAAGCCAGTTGTTTCAATCCATACAGTCCACTACCGAAGGGGGCCCGCCGGGTGTTCGCATGACCCCGGGGCTCACATTTTTGGTCCTTCTGTAGCACCATAGCATAGGTACGATGCAATAATGCGTACGAATAGACATCGAAGCGTTAACAAACAAGATTCTATTTCAACGAAGGGTCCGAATGGAATTCCATTAGTGACGTGACAATGGCTGTCCTTCCGTCCATCCATCTATCAAAGCCTTCGAGGCCTAAACTACTCGTGCCTTATTTGACGCAGTGGAGTGATCTATAATTTATCGATTTTGAGGAAACACCAAAAAATTACTTTGAATTAAACTCCTGTAATGACGTAACCTGTAATTCGTTCTATAAAATACTTATTTTTTTCCTGTATAACGTCTAAAAACAATTATGCCACTACGTAAGAGAAGTACTAATCGCATAAGAGCTCGTTAAATAGACTATACCTAATTAATAAAATTTTATTACATTTTAAATTACGACGTTAAGAGTTACCAAAATGACGAATTTTAGATGGATTTTATTATCAGGTCTATTTTAAAACTATAATTTTGATTAGATTTTTTGTTTGCTACGAATAAACTCCAAAACTACTTAACTGATTTAAAAAATTCTTACGTCTATAGAAAGCTACTATGTAGTTAAATTATCAGCGAGTAACATGAGCTATATTTTAATTTCAAATTACCTTTGCGTTCGCAACTCTGCTCGCGTGGACTACACAGTTGTACCGGGACCGCTATAACTTTTTGCATAGATATACGGTGTATCAGCTGAAAAGAGACATAGGCTATTTTTTGAAAAAGGGGTCCCGGTACAACTGTGTGGTCCACGTGAGCGAAGCCGCGAACGGAAAGCTAGTTATATTATAAATAACGTTTATAGTGATGCAATTAAATAAACCCTAAAATTTGATGCAACTCAAAGGTCTATGTCGTAGTACATCGTAAATCTATGGCAGGGACCTGACAGCTGACAGCTAGTACGTAATCTAAAATTATCAAATACGCTATGTCATAAAAGATAGGTAGTTGGTACATATATTGATAAATATTTATAAGTGTTTATTATGGTCTATTGGGGTCAAAAGCGATAACGACTCAACCGCCCGATAACTGAATACGTTTGACGTAAACCGAAATGAATTATTTACACGGCTCGACAAATAAATCAGAGTGTGAGTGAACGGAAGGAAAATACAGTAAATATTAAAGATTAAAAACTTTACGATTTTTTTTATTTGATATGGAATTCGAAATAGAACTTGAATTTAATATGGAAGTTTGATAAGTTACTCTTTTAAGCCGGGAATCGAGCCCACACAAATTAAAAAAAAAAAAAAATTATTGTACCAATCTATATTGTCAATAGGGATCAAACTGCAACAAAAAAAGTGTCAAAATCAATTAACGGAAATTAAATCTAAGATTATTTAATCGAATTAAATACAAATTAATAATTTTACAAAAGAATAGTATTACAAAATTACATAAATAATCAAATTGACTAATTAGTTGTTCGAATAAACAAATTATAAAAACAATAAAATAAATTAACTATGAGTGTAGTATTTAGATTGTTACATTTAATGACCTTATTTTGATTATAGACACAATGTTTATTAAAAAAAAAAGTTGATCCCTAAATTAACTGCATCGATAAGGTGCCATGAAAACACGTTTTTTTTTGTGTCGGTTCGTGTGTACGGACGACAAAGGTTCAAAGACACGACACGTCATAATATCACGTAACCGATACGCCGATAGTAAATAATGCAATTACCACAACACAACACGAGACGAGGTGAGACGAGTTCACGCGAATCGAATGACTACGCGACGGGTTATTGTCGCGGCCACATTCGACGTCACACGAGTCATCACGAGTCATCACGAGTGATACAGCACGCCTATGTAACATTAGGTAATACTAAAATCATCATTTTCATCATCACAGGTTCATCCCTCGTCAATATGTGACAGTGAATTGTTGTTTTGTGTTAATAATTCGTTTATAATTCAGTATCTGCTATAATTAATAATTTACTTTAGGCAATAAACATATGACGACCGCTTAGCCTAGTGGGTACCCTGCCTACGAAGCTGAAAGTCCCGGGTTCGAATCCCAGGCCGGGTCTTTATATGATGAATATTGATACTGGTACCGGGTCTTAGTTGTTATATGTATGTGGTGTCTTCGCTTGGTACCCAAAACACAAGCTAAGGCTTAGTTTGGGGCCTAGACGTTGTTGTGATGTATACGCTATTATTATTATTATATTAAAGTAGGTAACTAAATAAATATGCCATACGATAAAAAATAATTAATACAAATGGGTTACAATTGTATTTGTTATATAGTCAAAAGACAATTCTAACAAATAAAACAAACAAGACAAACTGAAAATGGGTACACAATAAAAATGCATAAAAAGGACTGTGAAATATCGAAGACGCGACTCATAGTCTAGACAGGACTAGATACAAGTCATATGCAGGCGGAGACAAAATAGTTCAGCATTGAGGGGTCACACTTATCTGCTAAAACCTTCACTGATGCCGTTGGCGCTAGCAGAAACTCGGTTCAAAATGGAAGCACACCGCATGCTCAAAATAGCGTGAAAACCATCTATATACACGTACACCTCTACGAAAATGCTGGACACGCTACAGATCGAGGCAGCCCCATCAGAACCCTTAAATGCATTTGTATATTGGACACGCAGGGCACTGCATGCATTTTCGTTAATTAAAGCTTAAGTTTTAAAATTCAAAATGTACAAAAAAAACACATTAAATCAGGATCATTACTAAGTTCGACATATTCATTCATCATTTAGAACATTAATTAATTATTGTGAAAGCTTACCGCAAGCTGTTTAGCTCAAAGCGAATTTTGTGTGGCCAAAGAATCTCTGGCACGCAAATCACGGTATGCTGCGCCGCCATACTACTACTGCTTTCGTGTACCTATTTTACGCGCGAGAATTTCTAATTTCGTATATCGTATATTTTCCACGTGGTCGTAAAAGTGCGTAACCTAATTGAAACGTCAACACCTAGGTATACGAGCACGCGCTATAATCCACTAGGGTGGACAATTTGGCAGTGAAAATCGCTTCACCGGTCTCTATGGAATATTCTATATATGATGAAATAACGTATTGTCTGGATGCAACATGCATTTGAGGCTCGTGCCTAAATATTTATATTCACGCTTGTATCGTTAACACAAGTGTTAGACAGGTTTGACTATCATATAACAAAATGTTGACACGTGTAATACTAATCAAATTGCAATATTAGTTTGTTCCAGATTACGTAGCGATATTTCCGACACGCACACACATTGTGGAAACAAATAAACTAGTAGAGTACTATAAAAAAGACACAAGAACCGATGGACACGTAAACTGAAAAGTATCTGGGGGCACGGCCGTGCCCCCACCAAGTCGAGCGAAAAAGCGTCACGGCCGTACCATCCTTTTCTCGAAGCAATTCAGACCATTTTCGACCCCCTGTAACTTCGTTGTGGATAAAACTAGAAGACTGAAATTTTCAGTAACCATGCAGGCACATTATATAAGCATATTATCAAATTTCATTCAATTGGAACCAGTATTTTTAAGAAATTATAACGGGTCAAATTTCTTCATTTTGTCACTCACTCACTCACCGATCATCAAAATTCTAAGGCACTTCTAGCAGACCTAGAAGCTTCAAATTTGGAATATAAGTAGTGTTTGGTGTATGAATCAAGGAAAAACTAAAAAATCTAGAAAAGACCGCAAAAAAAAATTAAGCCCATACAGCCAAGTCTTCAGTAAAATTTTTCAATATTGGCTTTATTCGTAACGATGTTTTATTACGGCAGTTATTATTATATTGCGTGCGAAGCCGCGGGTTTAAGCTAGTCCCATATAAATATAGGCGCATGGTAGTGCCCCTGCCAAATCGAGCAAAAAATGGGTATTCCCGTCATGAAAACACGTGTATTAAATTATTTATTAATGCAAAAAACGTACCTACGTGCGTATTCGTACTTATTACGAGTGCGTAAGGTTGTATAATATATCTTAGAAAAACTATATACATATAGATATACATATATACAATAAGTAGAAGGTACCGAATAAGTATAAGGAAAAAAATAGAACTGTCTACAAAATACAAAAAGAAATGAGATCCCATCAAAAACAATACTTGTCAAAAAAAAACTTGAGACTTGGCCATCGCACTAAATAATTGAATTTACATGTGTTTTCAGGCGATTGAATTTACACGTGCTTTCAGGCGATGGCCAAGTCTTAATATATTTATAACCGAATAAATTAATAACCGACTTGGTATTACATGGATCTCACAACTTTTTACCGCAGAACAACTGAGTTGCGAGACTTGGTTTTTTTTAACAAGTATTGTTTTTGATGGTACCGTTTTAGTGGCGCAGAGTGATTTATGAAAAAGGAAGGCAGCCGTGATAATCTAGCTAGGTGGTTGACACCTAACGTAATATTTAGGGTTCGTTAGTATATAAACATTAGAATATATCCTATAATAAAATTTTGTATTTTTATATTTTTATTATATTTTTATTTTATTTTCATTTAATTTTATATTTATTTTACACTAATAATTATTTTATTTTATTAATATTTACATTTTTACATACTTCTTCATTATTTGGGTGCCGGCGTGAGCCGGTTGTGCGCCGTCTCGGTGAACTGTATCAGTCAGTAGTCAATATTTTACTGTTCTGATCATTATTATTTTGAATTTTTGAATTCGGCATTTTGTTTTTGAATTTAACACCTTTGTTTCGCAGGGTCGCCATCTGATAACTTAATAAAATAGGACTGGTATAATGAGATACGTGTTGACTGGTCAAAGGTTGTATTCAGACTGCTCTTACATACTAACATGCATACATGTATACTTATACCTATGCTTATGCTAAGAGTGATGTCACGTACTACAGAATATCTATACTAATATTATAAAGCTGAAGAGTTTGTTTGTTTGTTTGTTTGAACGCGCAAATCTCAGGAACTACTGGTTCGAATTGAAAAATTCTTTTTGTTTTGGGTAGTCTATTTATTGAGGAAGGCTATAGGCTATATGTATAAAATAATACTATCTGTCTGTCTGTCTATTCAAGCAAATCACCAAAACGGCTAAACAGATTTTGATGAAACTTCACAGATGTGGAAACGAAGTGGACAAAAGTGACATACACTACTTTTTATATGTCTGTATATACGTCCATCTGTCTATTCGAGCTAATCTCCAAAACGGCTAAACCGATTTTAATGAAATTTCACTGGTATGAAAAGGAGGTGGTCAAAAGTGACATACGCTACTTTTTGTCTGTCTGTCTGTCTGTACGTCTATGTGGCTGCGGCTAAACAGATTTTAATGAAACTTTGCAGACGTGAAAGAAGGTTGTCAAAAGTGACATCAGCTACTTTTTGTGGCTGTGTGTCTTTTGTCCTCACTGATCTATCAACGTAGATAAAAACGAAACTACTAAGTCTAGGAAGCCGAAATTTGGAATAGTGTTTTATTTTATAACGTGAGTATTAATTTTTTAAGGAAGGAATATTTGGAAATTTCAAATTTAAGGAGGGAGGGATGGCGGGGCTTTGTACGAGAGTCTTTGTTCTTTAAAGTTAGAAACATAAAAATTTTATTATAAATAAATAATGACGTGTTTCAGGGTTTTTGGATTTCCACATTTTAAGGGGGGGAAATGGGAGGTGAAAAGTATGGTAGTATCGGTTTTCTTAAAGGAGTGGTGAGAATGAAGATTGAAAGTTTGAATGGGTGTACCCAATATTAGTTTCAGCAAAAAGTACCTACGTATTAACCATTTCGAATGTTAATACTACCTAAAACAGGAATGTGTAGTCTACGCAAGCGAAGCTGCGGGCGGTCGCTTGTCAATAATCTTAATATATACAACACAACAACGTCTAGGCCCCAAACTAAGCATTACCTTGTGTTTTAGATACCAAGCGCAGACAACACATACATGAAAGAATGTTTTCGTATAAATTATAGCGCCCGGCTTCCTTTTATATAGGTCATCTTTCACCACTGACCCATTTACAACCCAAACTAGCTAACATTACGGATACACAAGCAAAAGTATAACCCGACTGGATGAAAGTAAACAAATTAGCTCAGATCTAAAGAAATGGTTTTTTACTTATACATACCGCTGTTACGGTTTCATGGTTTTTTGCTTATATTGGTCATGGCCTCATCACAAAATGTCATTAAAATGTCAAATAAAAGCGATGACAGATAAATATATATAAATGTAAGTACATCCATTACAAAAAAAAAGCAGACACACACTTGAGTAAATAATGACACTAGAGATAAACAAGTTGTGCAAATATTTACATATACACCTGCACGAAGAAGTATTAACAATTTCTACTTTGCTCGGTAAATAAATAGTAGATAATTCCAGTGAGTTGCGTAATTTTTAGGTCATACAATGATTTCACTGTAGACAATATTGATTTTTACATTCAAAATTTTATACAAATGATAAGTAACAATCTATCCACTTCGGGCTATTATTCACTAAAAAGATAATAAGACATAAATAGTTAAATAGTAGACAATATAGCTTTTGAATAAAAGTAAATAAAATCTAATTAAAAACGAAAATTAACTACTTATAAAAAAATAACTAATATTAAATAAATAATTAGAAACTTTAAACTAACCCCAACAAACCTAATCACTACATATTTATGTTACAATACAGAGATTCGTAACTTATTCTTGACTTTGTCCAGGTTTACTAGAAACATAAAAGATATGATCAGGGCTGGAAGTTTAATTAATTCCCTACACACCTGCAGAACGTCATTGTCTTAAAGACTTCCCGGAAAAGCGGTAAGTCATTGACGACATAGAAGCAAACAAACACGATATTATGCACCGAGCTTCTAATATCACAACAAACAAGAATTATATAATGAAACTATTACTATTACGAATTATACGAACTATACTTACTACGACGCTATTAAAGATGGTCCCGGAGTTATCACTTTTGAGTGGTTCGAATGAAAGGAGCCCACAGAGCATTAGAGTAGGTTAGAGTTGGCATGCAGGCGGATACGCTGTCTTCTTCTTATAATCTATTTTCTAAAATGCAACTCAAATCATACCAAAATTGTGAATGAAAGTGATGAACGACTCAATTGCTTTCTAAAATGATATAAATCTGAGACAAAACTATTTATGTATGCGTAATATTTTTACTTATATTCGTTGTATGAGTAATTATTTTTTTAACGCGTGTTTGAACAAAAACCGTCGTCGCATGGCATCTACACCATTCTCTGTGGAGGAGGCAATGCTACGTCGTGTCGTCTGTTTGAAGTTGTGATGGAGCAGGTGCGAATACCAAGCAATGATTGCAAATTGTTCCCTCCCCCTGATTCACGACCGTGTAATACTTTATTTTGACTAAATTTAAAAAAAAAATCTTCATAAGGATATTACTACCTGTTTACAAGAATCACTATTAACTCCTCACTACCTAAGTGCATGTTTTTTTAAGACAGACAAACTGCTACACCACTGGATTGAGCATCGTAATAATGTAATATCTAAATCGGTTCTTCAGTTACAGACATACAAACGAGATAAAATTTCAAACGTGTTTTTTGGGTTTAAGAACTTACTAATCAGTCGAACGAAATCCTCCGTGGGCGATCGCAATGGATTTCCGTTAAAACCTGCAGACGTCATTCCTTTGTATTTTTATACAGGCGAGTGAAATGTAGGACATTTCACACACGTTCATTTAGTCTCTAAGTAGACAGAGCCTGTATTATGGGTACTTAACTACTGATATACATATTTAAATCTCTTTAAAATATATGTATATATATACATTTTACACCCAAACACAGAAGAAATAGACATGTTCATGTACATAAATTATTGACCCGGACGGGAATCGAACCCACCGTCTTTGTCTCTGCAGTCGACGTCTCCGACGACTAGGTCAAAGATTCCCAATGGCTCCGTGTGAGGGCTGAGTATCGTCGTCGGTCACACATTCACACGGTACTTAGAGATCGTAAAGGAACACGATCGTTAAATACGTCCCTATTCCCATTTACTATAAAAGAGGCTGTTTGCTAAAGGTCATTGCCTCATCTCGAGGAGTTTTTATAGCCATCTGAAATGCCAGCCACTATTACTGTTACTTTACGTTTACAAAAAAATCAGTGAAGTGCGTATCGGATTTGTGACCTGAGGGTTCATACTGTTACATATAAGGCATATAACCTATTTTCGTTATTATTCTAACTAATATCGCTGCTCGCCGCCAGACGGCAAGAAAAAGTATTGGTGATTTAAATTACCAATAAAAACACTTAAATATCTCCTTAAAAAAATTGGATAATTTTCTAGATTTTTCTTTACCTTATATTCCTTTATATCAAATTTTAAGTTCTAGTACCCTATATGTTTTAATGACACGCTATTCAGTATCAAAATACGGAGAGCGCAGATCCTCAACATGTCTATAAGAAAAACGCTCTTGACCTGACAGAAAACGTACGACAAGGTGATTCTATAGTATTCCGTTTTCTGACTTACTGCAGAATGAACCCCAAGAATATATACAATAATTAATTCAATAATGAGAATGTTGTTGAGAAAAAAAAATATTGTGCAGCACGATTAAGAACGCTGAGTCATATAAAATTTGAAAATGTCAACCCTACCATTAAAGGAAAAAGATTATATATTTTTATTTAACCCCTTCGTGATATTGGGGCGATGGTGGTTTTAATATAATTATTGTATAATTTCATATTTAGGAATAAAGTACTATCAGACTATTGTAATTAAACTAAAATAAACGTAATCAGAATTCTATTAAAAAGTCAAAATTAATTTGAGTATTTCATTGGAGTGAGATTCAAGGATCCGTTGAAAAAACTCAGAAAAGAAACTGAAGTATCATAACTTAAAAGCATTTTATAAATTCTTCTTCCTCTAAGTCGTACACTCCTGACGGACTCGGTCGTGGTCATGGATTGTCTGATAGATCGGTTGCGACCTTTGCGAGACTTCTCTATCATTTTCTATCCGTGGCATTGCGTGTATTTAAATTAAATTTAAAATTTTATAAATAGGCGGTCTTAACCTACTATTACGTCGGTACATTACGTAAAAGAAGTAAGAAGATAATTTTTTTCATTGACAGAGAGCTATTCTTAAAAAGTGACAAGTGAAATTGATAAATTATGTCTTTACGAAAATCTCGAAATTAATATTAGGCAACTTTCCAACAAAAAAAAAAGCCAAACATTTAGAAACAAGAAAGTACCTACGTAAGAATATTATATAAAGTGTGTACACAACATCAATACATTGTAGTATAGGTGCAAACATACCATCTATACTAATATTATAAATGCTAAACTGTATTTGTTTGTTTGTCCATTCTTCACGTCGCGTCATACCGGAACAATGAAAAAAAGTGATTATGGTTGAAAGGACGAAGTGTAACATTTATTATTTATTTATTGGATAATAATAATAATACATGGGACTTCCCACACAGCGCCATCTAGTCCCAAAGTAAGCAAGTACTATGCTTTTGTTATGGGTTACTAGACAACTGATACACATACTTCAATATTCTTTATATGTATACATATACAAATATTTTTTTGCAAAGAGACCACATACATATAACAACCAAGAACAGGTACCAGTATCAATATTCATCATATAAATACTGACCCGACCTGGGATTCGAACCTGGGACCTCCAGCTTCGTAGGCAGGGTCGCTACCCACTAGGCTAAGCGCTATATAAATACATACAGTTATCATTACATGTAGGAATACAAATATACATAGGCTATAGTTTATCTTACTCAAAGATTCTTATACAAAGTAATAAATAAGGTAAAATTAAATGAAAAGCAAAGCTTTGACTTGTAAGATGGAATAGAGTTTAATTAAAGAAGTGAAGTAAAAGAAATGGTACGCTAAGGAACGGATACAGCAAAACCATAGAAACGTTACGTATATCCATGCAAGCATAACCGCGGCCTAAAGCTAGTTTTGAAATAACAAACGCATGGTATATTTTGGCAGCGGCTTCGCACGTACACGTACACAAGCGGCCGAACGCCAAGGAATCCCGCCAAACACACACTCGGGCCTGCATCACGAAACGAAACGTATGCTTTCATATGCCTCTGTAAGCTTCCAACTATATCCCTGACAATTGCTACATATTACCATACTAAACGTAGCCAAAGCAATAATGATGATTAAACATTATTTTAGCTATATTTATTTAGATCTTTCTTTTTAGCTATTCTAGGTCAGAAAAAAACAGTATGTACTCAGTATAAGCAATTAACTAATAATCACTGATCATACATTTAGTTGGTAACTGGAATTTGTGAATACTTATCTCAAGAACTTATTGTAGTAATCGTTCCTATTGGGAGCGTAAAAATACAACTGGAATGACTGAACTTCACGTTTTATTATTATCGAGTATAAAATATTACAATTTTATTATAGACTCACTAATCGCGTAACAATTATTATTGTTCGGCCCCGCAAATTCAACTCTCTTTTATTTTTTATTTCTCTATCCAAATCTATTATTTAAATTGATATTCTACATCTAAAATACTTAACATACAACGTTGTGTATGGCCAGTTTGATAAACAGCCAGACACATACGCTACATTATCAATATATCTTGTACCATACCATATCATCAGCCTATCAGTGCCCCACTGCAGGGATTAGGCCTCCCTTCAAGATGAGGGGGTTTGGAGCTTAATCCACCACGCTGCTCCAGTGCGAGTTGGTGGATTTTAACGACACCCATCTATTGATGACAACTGAGACCGACGGCTTAACGTGCTCTCCGAGGCACAGAGACCTCCGAGGCAGATAGTTATGTACACAAGTTAGAATTAACTCATTGGTACATGCCTTGGGATTCGAACTACGACCTTCTAGAGAAGACGCGGGGTCGCTGCGACTCGGCTATCACAACATAGGATATCTTGTACAAAACATTGTATTTTCTTTCATATCTCGTGAAATATTTACCCAAATGAAAAAGTAATACCACACGCGACGGAGTGCGCGAAAAATGTTTCATACTTTCTTACTTTAATGTAAGGAGAGAGCCACTTTAAGCTTTAAAAAAGGCGTGGACCTAGCATATATGGTGTCAGTGGTCATAATAAATAAAGAAAAATAAAAAACTTAAATATATTATTGGTGAACGTATGAACCCTGTTCTGTAAGGTATAGGTGGACATAACCAAGGTGAGTAATGGTGAGAAACCGACGCGGGACGTGATGGTTCGCGTTTCAACATTAATTTTAGAAACATTCAATGGAATATTTTAAACCGATTTACAATTACCAAAAACTCCTATGCTCCTAAACACGATATAAAAATTTCAGACAGTTAAAAATAATAATCACATAAGCTTTTTTTCTTATAGTAGATAAAATTCTTATAGTTCACGAGGGTGAACAGTGAGGCAACGCGCCGGCTATCATGTGACACGGATCGATGCCGCATTCGACTTGAAAAGGCGGCGACGGTTCTTACAACCCTTTTAACTTGTGTGACAGAAATAAATGGGACTTGTGAGTAAAATTTTTAGGTCAACGTAGGAGGGTGCTTATCTTAAGCGTTGGCGTTAATCTGAAAAGTTTTTTTGTTTGTCCATGTAAGAATTGGGTTAATGAGACACTAAATTTAGAACCTCCGTGCTACCTATTTCAATTTAAAATTAGTAATTACTGATATTTACGTTTAGTAATTAGTATCGTATCGTATTCGTTATTATTATTACAGACAGTAATTATTATTATTGACTGATCGATCGGTCGAGTGGTTAGGAATCTGTAGAATCGAAGGCCACAGGTTCGATTCCCAACCGAGACAAATATCTGTGTACACGAACATACCTATTTGTTTTGTGTCTGGGTGTAAAGTAAATATACAAATGTTCTATACAAATCTAATACTCATGTAACAGGCTCTGCCAATTTGGTACTAAATGGCCATGTGTTACATGGCCAAGTACTAATATAATTATTATTAATAGTTTAACCGGTTTAAATAGATTAAGAGATTACCAAGCTAACCGCACACAAACTTGTAAACTGTCGCTTCTGTTATTCTTATCCAGGTGTATTTAAAGTAACTTTTTACTCGATACTTGTGCCTATTGCCAAAAAAAAAGTTTTCGCGTCACCGTAATTGCTTTTAAAAAAGACCACCTCCACCGTTCTCTAAAATAAATTTTCAGATAAAGGGATTATTAATTAAATGTTCGTAGACAGTTGCGAAAACGCGTGGGCTTATAATTACGTGACGTCAAACACAAAGCGACGTTTTTAACTTTGACTCGTGAAACGACGCTATCCTACTCTCGAACTCTAGTTTAAAGCTGGCCATGCAACATACACCTCTGTTGTGGTTTAAGCTCAGAACAATTACTAAAGTTATGGACGGCATTCTTATATTGACATATATTTGTTTCATTTTCTACAGGTTTTCCATATGGTAAATTTCAGTGTGAGTGAAAAAGATGTAAGTATATATGACTGTTTGCTTCAACCTGCTTGTACCTACCGTCTTCTCAGTGGCATTAGTGTAACTAGTGAGGTGCACGTTTGCATCAAGTTATTTAAAATTTTCATAATATAAGAGTAAATTATGAAATAAATTTGTGCGAAACAAATTCGCCACAAAAATGGCTTGTGTGCAGTAAATTGCCACAGTCACAGTTCGTCAAAATCAACAGAAAATGAAACAATTTCTTTCCATCGGTAAGTATCAAATGCCTTTATTTTGGTTTTAAACACTAAGAAATGAACAATTTTATTATCACGTATTTTTAAACAATAGCTTATATTAATTACACTGAAAATATTAAAATTACTAAACTGTGATAAAACAGCTTAAAAGAAGTTAAAAATTATTTAATTTCATATTTACGTTTGTTATAGAGATTGACACCATATGTTTGTTTTTAACGATATTTATATCGACATCTTATTAATGTACCAATTCGGCCTAATAAATAATCTTCTCATAATACAAAACCGGTCAAATGCAAGTCTGACTCGTATAAACACGGTTCCTAATCAGCAACTATAAAATAATTATGTATAGAATTTTTTACCAAATATACCGCTTCATTTCTCTGTAATGTGCCCACAATCTCTAACATTTATATCCCGGATTATTTTAGTTTATGTTTCTGCATGCTTGAAAGATAGAGTGGGTATTCCTCACTTTATATTAAATGCAATTAATTTCAATGACTTCAGTGTCCGACTACGGCGGGGAAAAGTTTGTGCCAAAGTTGTATCTTCTAAGCTACTCCAGGTACCACTATTAACGCTCAGCAAATTCTTGTTGTAGTTTTCTTTTGGATCCAGAGATACGAAGTGAATGGACAAAGTAAACGGTAAACAATTTAATGGATTAATTTAGATTTTGCCTGTGTCAATGCGAGGAGCTAAATAGACTGAAGAAACGAGCCACTTAGAAGGCTCAAGAAATTTTGATTTACATTTTGTTTATTATATTATTTATATTTACAACACATGATTTGTAAAATAATTTGTTGTAAACAGCCATATATACTAAACCTTTCAACTAGTGCAAACGAAGCTAGTAATATTTTTTAAACTAACTTTGGTAATTTTTTTTGATATTTATGAAATGTACATTGTACGGTTTAGAGAGTTCTATATATTCATATTCCCCATAACGTATCCTTTCATTTCATGTATCACATAATGAATTTGCTTTTTTTCTAATTTGCGTTCCAAAATGAGAATTGATTTATTGTTTAGATGTTCCTAACCGTAATTGTCCTGTAATAAAAATATGTCGAGGATAAGTCATGGAAAAAGTGAAATATTTCGGCGGTTATCATAAAATCAAAATAAAAGATATTTTGATAAATAAAAAGTATAATTAGGCGTCTAGGCGTCATTGGTCTGGTCAAATGTTCAAAAGCTTGTTCTGGTCAAATGATCTAGCCTTAAGAAGTTAAAGCGGTCCACGTGAATTATGAGTGGATTATGAATGGACCTGTATTTTAAAATGTTGCTGTTGACGAACCATTTATGTTGATAAGCCTTTGTTGCATCTGTTTGCGCAAAACTTTCGGGCAAGAGAAGCTTTTCATGACACAGTAACTCATGTCCTTTCCCTAGTTAATAATCAACGGTAATACGTTATCGTAAAACTGACCTATATTTTATGCGTGAATAATACGCACTTTATTACTGTGTTCGTGACTTTGCTAAACTTTGGTATCGGTGTGACATTTGAGGAAAACTTAGTTACCTCCGTTGTCCAGGTATCGATCAGCCTAGGGTACACGTTGGGAAACTTTGCTAATATGTCGCGCAGGGTCTGACGTAGTTTTCCAATTACGAACATGTCACCTTGAAAGCGAGGTCGTCAGATTTGTACTAAATGTACCAATTCAAGGAAGAAATGTTGTTCAAACGTTTTTTTTTTAAATCTATACATATAGGTAAAATTAAAAAACCTTAACCACTGAAGCGAATCACACGAGGTTTGGACATTAAGTTTGTTTTGTGATGTAAGCAATCCATTAAAAAATAATTTTTTATACTGCCAAGGAGAGGTAAGTTTGTATAAAAAACGGTAATTTTTTAAGTTGAATGCAAGAAAATGGGTATTTAGCTCTTGGGTCGAGATTTAAATACCTTTTCAAGATTTTTGAAAATTTAATCTTAAGACGGTAAACAACGGGATGCAAGTTTGCACGATGCAGATGCAGGATGCACGATAATTTCTCCTTTTTCTTTAGGACCAACGCTGAAGCGAATCACACAAAATTTAGACATAAGGTTTATTTTTTGACGTAAGCATCCATTAAAAAAGAATTTTTCGAAATTGTACCCCTAAGGGGGAAAAGGGCGGGGAAGACTGTATGACAATTTGTCACTTTTGAAGTTAAATACATGGAAATTGGTATATAGGCTTTGGGTTAGAAAGTATTTGAAATTTTTTGAAAAATTAACACCAAGTGAAGAAAAACGTGATAGCCCGACTGTCGTGATAACCCGAGCGCAGCGAACCTATTTTTAATTTAGAAGGCCGTCCGGCCGTGGACTTTTTTCTGATTTAAATAAGGACTTTTTTCTGACTTAAATACGTAACTATCACTGACTCGGAGAGCACGTAGAGCTGGTGGTCCCGGTTCTGAAATCCACCAAGCCGCACTGGTGCAACGTGGTGGTTTAAGCTCCAATCTCCCTCGCACTGGAGGGAGGCCTAAGCCCCTATAGTGGAGAATAATGGGCTGGTAGAAGTGAAAGCAAAATAGGGGATCAACGTTTGCATGGGACTTCACATGGGACCTTTGGGTGAAAATTAAAAATGAAATGTTTCAGTGTTTTTGTATAATTGTTAAATAACTCTTAACGAATGCTAATACATAAGTGTAATCCTTGCTAGCGAAGCCGCGGGCGGTCGCAAGTACTTCATAATTACATAGGATTTACAAAGGAGAAAGGCCTGAAATTTAATATTTTTGCCATTCATCTCACCCGAGAAAAAGGTTTAGTGTAAAATTATGCAAAACACGGCTAGTAGATATATTAAAGAGAAAGCTATTACAGTGGGGTACAAGAGACTAAAATGTTAAAGCACTTCAAATAAATAAAATTTAGAAAATTACAATGACATTCATATGATTATTTTCCTGGAATTTTTGATTTTTAGAGCTGCAAACTCTTAATTTGTTTTCCGTCTGTTACAGTCTAGTATTTTGGGATTGTTTTTGAAAAAAGAAAATGTAAAAAGAAAATTCAATGTACGTTTACGTAGTATAGTAAGTACTTCTTGTCATGGGAAACGGTGATGAAATTAAAATCTACATACACGCCGTTCTTCTAGTGTGGTATCTCTGGATGTATTGTTCAAAAATCCATTAAAATCATTTCTAGGATCCTGTATATAGAAGAAAGTTTTACTATATTTTTATGTATGACCACGCATACTTTTTTACAGAGTAGTCCGATTTGGATGATTATTTTTTATTAGATAGAAGTTGATCACATTTAAATTAAAAAAAAAACCACCTCTCAGGATAGAAAATTAGGGGTTAATTGATTTTTCATCTGCCGATTCTGTTGAATCTTGCCAAACGTATGTAATTCTAACAACACTACGACATTGTGGACACGTGGAGTTGATCTGATGATGTAAACGGAAGACAGTCGAGGGAACTCCTCGACGGTTTACACCAACCACCTCGTGTTTGGGCTTCTTTCGTTCATCTTGATGAGAGGTTTAGACTTAGCTGGGTTTTGACTGTCAACTAAGGTCTAATAATGGGAGGAGGAATAACAGAAGACTGTCGAGGGAAATAATTATTGGAAAAAGAACATCGAAGGGAACTAACGCAAGTTATAAGCCATAAAAAATTAAAAAAAATAATAGTTTTTAATTTTTATGCGCTACGGATTCATCGTAAGTAAGCAATATGTCCCTTCTCCCTTTGTTCCGACATTTTGTGTCATTAAATATTAACTTTGGGTAATAGATACAAATCGAAGTACCTTAATTCAATGTATATGTTATAGGCAATGTGTATAATTCAGGCATTCTATGTGTCTATATATATGTGTATATGTATTCTCTTCCTCAACTATGCTCCTCTTCATGTAGGTAAATGTGTATTTTCTACGCGGATGAATTTAATTGCATTTTGTTTTATTGAATAATATGTAAATAGTATAATTGACTTTTATTATGATTTGGGTATTAGTATTTAAGCTAGAACGTCTTTATTTGTATAGTACTTATTTGAATAATTGTTTAATATTTGTAACTTTACCTACTTGTTTTTGTTTGTTTATTTTGTTTTTGTATCTCTTGAAGATTGTATATAATTTGTGTAGCTCATGTCATTAGTTTAATACTGTATTAAAATTGTACGGACGGGTTGCTGTGCTTGTGGTGTGTGCGGCGGACTCACGTAGGGGCTGACTGAAAATCAGTGTTGTGGGCGTGGTCATCCACTCCTACAGCGTGTGCTGAGTCAGCTCCTATCATGGTTGCGGAGAACTTCTATTTGTGTTTTGTCATTTGTATTGTCTGTTGTGTATTATGTATCCGTGGCCGTGATTAAATGTGTTTCTTTCTTTCTTTCTTTCTTTCTTTCTTCTTTCTATTCTATACAATACCTAGGAAATGTATAGAATGCCGGGGTCGTTCAGGCAATGTATGAAATGATGTTCAATGTTTAAACTATTTTACACCTTACCTAGGAAATGTATAGAATACCTAGACATTGTATAGAATACCGGTTGAAGCATAGGTAATGTATGTAATCGATTTTTCTTCTCTATGATTTAGTTAGATTGTGTGCGACATGTGTTCTATTGGTTGGTATGCCTAAGTACCTACGAGTTTTTACGTCGAAAGTGTTTCTCACATAGCAGTTCCCTTCGGATAAACGTTTACATTTACAACGTACCAAAAAATTGCTGCAGAAAGTTGCCCTGTTCATTTCTTACCACTTGATTATGGAAATTTGATCATGATACGAAAAAAACCAAAAGTTTTCATTTAAAATAAGCTTTTATTATACTTTTTATGAAATGTAGGTAACGTAATTGTAATTTGAAAGGAAATAAAATCTTAGGTAACATAATAAACTAAAATAGGGTAATATTAAAATTGCAATCTAGTTACTACCTACTTGTAGGTACTTAATAACAAAAATAATTATTTTCTAAGTATCTTCACATGTGCAGTAATCGACACAAAACCTATGCGCTACGCTATCAAAGCAATAACATATTATTCAAAAAATACCTAGGTAAAGTTTGATTATACCATTCAAAATCAACATTATTTAACTTTAGTTTAACACAAACATTACTCTGAATAACATAAATTAAAAATCTTTTGTAATCTAATAAATGATAATAATTTTGTAATGTAATATGTAAATAATAATAAAAATCGTTGCAACTTGCTTATGGGGTAGTCCTGCACGCCGCACACGCGTCTCCTTCCCGTGGTCGTTCATTATACACATTGCCTGATGCGCTTCGGGCATTTTATACAATAATAAATAATAATAATAACACACACAATCACAACAACGTCTAGGTCCCAAACTAAGCATTAGCTTGTATTTTGGGTACCAAGCGAAGACACCACATACATATAACAACCAAGACCCGGTGCCAGTATTAATATTCATCATATGAATACTGACCCGACCTGGGATTCGAACCCGGGACCTCCAGCTTCGCAGGCAGGGTCGCTACCCACTAGGCTAAGCGGTCGTCACCTAGGCAATGTATGAAATGAATTGTATTATATACATTGCCTGAACGTTTTAGGCAATGTATATAATGCCTAGGTATTCTATACAATGCCGGATTATACACATTGCCTATAACATATATAAGCTGATTTATATCTATTTTGATGCGTAATATGACACGCACTAGCCCTGTTATTATAATAATTACCCATTCACGGTACTATAAAAACAATTTTAGTAACAAAAAGTAATGGACTCCTGCCATCACTATGCTTTATTACCGATAATAAATGGACTCGTAAAATAGAAAAATAAAAATTTACAAACGAAGTAGTCTATTTATAAATAGACAATTTCACATTGGCTATTTTGGCCACGGGCACGGCCGCCGTTGTAGGTAAGGGTCGAGGCCGCTAGAACATCGCGTGATAGTTTCCACGCCGTGTTATTTGTTATTGCTTTACGAATCATTTTATGAATGCACAATATCGTGGAATAACGGCGATATTTAATTAAACATCACAGACAGGTGCTAACAAAACATCGTAATTTGTAAATAAAATACTTTGTAAACATAACTACGTGTTCACTGAATTCGATTGAATATTGTAAATAAATTCAGATGTAGTTTTTGCATTAAGATGCTTAAACCTCATGCACATCCTAGATAAAGAGACACAATACGTGCAACCGATCTGTGTGGCTCGGAAATCAGTCACAAAAACGTCGCAGTCGCATATTTTCATAAAAGCATTACGCCGAGAAGTGAGATGGATTTGCGCGATCATGCGTATCGCATTCAGAGCCAGATAGTTTAAAGGTAACATAGTAAAAAATATCATTTCTAATACTAAAACGATTTATGGCACTGTTTGTCATTTTACCTACGTCTACCATCTTTTATAATATTTTTTTAGCCGTAATCTTCGTCTTCTTAGACGTAATGACGTAATGGCACATCTTGGATGTTTTAAAAATTAGTCACTTACATGTGAAAAGTAATTCCAAGTCTTGGAATTGTTTTTACACCATACTCGTATTACGACACACATTTAATATTTTACAACACATTTTCAGGCCAGCGCGAATGGTTTCACAGGCTCTGGACGCGGTCGGCAAGGTTTCAGTGGACGTATGCGTGTTTTAAGTGGTAATCAAGTAAAACAAATAGGTAACGTTTTAGATGTCTCGTTTCTTTAATAAGGGGCACACTGTCGTTTCTTTTAATTTTTTATAGTAAATAAATTTGACAGCAGCGTTTGGTCTTTATTTAGTCTGACGGCCGCAAATACAATATTGGTTGGTGATTGCAGTACAACACGGTAATGAAAACGTCATGTAATCGTTCATTTTTTTTTTGTCTACAATGGCATCCCTTATATGCGCCTAGATTGACATGAACGGTAAAGACGAAGATAATACATTATACCGCACGCATCGAATGCTATTTATAAAACAGTTAAAAAACTTTCCCATCTCTCCTAGTTTCAAGTAGAAACTAGATCTAGATTACCTACATTAAACTGGTTCGAAAGAAAAACTCGATTTTTTATACGTACACGATATAATTTATTAATGGAAACTTGAGAAAATCGAGAAAACTTCTTAAATTGTGAGCGAACTTCGCTGCGTGCTTCTTTGTCTGTATGAGAAGGTGGATTGTGTGTGTAAACAATTACCAAAATGTTAAATGAATATTTATTTTAAAATAAACTGTGTTTGAGTAAAAGTTACTATTGTTTGGCATTAATTTTCATATCAGTATGTTAATAATATTTAAATTTAATAATAAAAAATAAAATATATTTGTATATTTGAATAAAAAATATTTTTAAAAAAAATACAGGGTCGCTTCATAAACTGATTCTATAAATGTTGTTGTCATAGAACGGAATCAAAAAAAACCCGAATTATTGGACGTGTCGGATTACTGAATCGTCAGATTATAGAGTGTCTAATGCATTCTTTTATTTTACTAATAAAAGTACGAACTGACTAGAAGCCCTCGTCTGCGTTTACCGTATAACCACTAATACTCTACCTAACTCTTGTAAGATGGCCAGTTTTAGTTAGTGGTTTCAGTGCGCAAGGTCCCCGCACGCCGCTCTTCCCCCCGAGAAAACCCCGCCATACCCGCAAAATTGCGTAATGTCACTTGGATACTGTGAATTGGCATTTATGACTCTATTAAAACCAAACGCTGCTGTCAAATCAATTTAGTCTGTGATTTTACTAAACGAATTTTCTTATACTACAATTTGCATACCTATTACTGACATTTATAAATCAATTGATATTGATCGAATTCATAACTAGGAACTTGGTTTATTACTAATATAAATATTCTAATCAAACATTTAAAAATGGTAAACGGCACTAAAGTGCCTGTGTTATTTTTTTTTTATTCTCATTTCGGTCGGATAATTTATCTTTTAGAGGAGATAGCATCATTACGACCGAGTTGAGTGGCTATTACTGACAGGCTACGCTTTGGAGAAAGGCCAAAGGGCAAACATTATAGGGCACCGTGCACCACCACCGCACCGTTACTTGGCATCGATCGCGTTCCCTACTAAATGACAGCAGGCAGCTGCCACAAAACGTTGTGCCAAAATATGACCCGGCCAAACGGCTTTCGATCGGATTCCTTCCAATTCCAAACGACTCTTTTACTTACAACTACAGTACGTGTAATGCTGTTTACGTGATCATTTCATTTTTAGAACGTTATCGTGCCAGAGTATTTTTATTGCAACTGAAATAAGTGACTTAAAAATTTATATTATGTTTTCGTTATTATACATATATTAGCTTCCGCCTGCAGCTTCGCCCGCGCAGATAAACGTTACGCCCTTATAGTCGTTTTCGGCTCTCACCACTCACTGTTTTCATTACCTCTCACACTTTCACTCTCATCTAACTCCTGCTTCTGCCTCTCTGTGTATGTACTGATTCTTTCCCGGTCTCATTTACACTCGTATTACCATTTTACACATATACCAATAGCAGCCCGCCCCGGTTTCGCACGGGCTCTTTCCATAACATTTCCAAACCTTAAATATTTCCGGAATAAAATGTAACCTATAATAATTTCTAAAACGTCTGTTAACTGCCAGTGAAAGTCTTATAAAAACTGGTTTAACAGTTTCGCAAATTAACTCGGACAAATAACCAGACAGACAGACAGACAAACATTTTATAAATGCGTGTTGTGTTTTGGTTACATGCAAATAAAAACATATGAGCATAAAAAAAAGTTTTTATTTCGAAATCACAGACACTTCAATATTATTTATTTTATATATTATATACCTACGACAGTTAAACCTTGTGTATACAAGAGATATTTTATCGCAATCTACAAATAAACCCCATGACGAATAAGAATCCCCACAAAAGAGCTATCAGCTAACTGCTTGAGGGCAAACATCGCTCAGCTAATATTGTTTTTTTTTTCTACTCAAATTAAGCTCTCCCGTAAAATTTACGTTTAGCTAATTGCAGTCATTATCAGCGTATACGGTTGAACACGTACTTGCTTCCTCTAAGTTAAATTATTCGTGGATCAGTAATTACACATTTAAAAAACAGATTAATTAAAATAATGAGATAATGACGCTAATTTGCGTTATTAAATATGAATACAAAAAAATTACATATTCTATATTTAGTCAGATAATAAGATGAGAATGACTACGAAAGAGCAAACACGAAACCAAAAAAATATTTTGTTTTGCAAACAGAGATCGGTTAGCCTTCTTGCTGCGATTAGAAATCTCGTCGTGATTGAGGATGGATTCGAATGCGTTTCATGCGTTACACCATTGATTATATCTGTACGTTAAAAACCATTGATCATTCTAACACCTAACACCACCTAACACGAATATAAATTATAGGTTACAAGTTACAACCATAGACGTTCATAGAGATACAGCATTGTGATAATAAAAACATGAGTAAACGTCGGAGTCTAAATATACACCAGTTGATTTTTTACCAACTGGTGTATACCAGTTAGCAGAAGTTTACGTGACCCACGTGTAAAATTTGTACTGGAAAAAAAATTATTACATTTTACGTGTGATTTAACAAAACGTTTGTTTGTAACAATGATTATGACGTAGGTACCGACGGGCGTACGGGCTGTCTAATGGCTGAGCTGAGTCTGTTACTTAGATCACGTTTTCGATCGTTTCGTATGGGACGCTTCATACAAATTATTATAGTATTATCATCGATGAGTACTATCTAAGATTACGAAATGTTTTTTCTTAACCTACGCGTTTTGCAATCGAAGATGATTATTTAAGTTAAAACATTTCGGATTAGCAAATGGTTGCTATTTCATAATTCTGTTGTTATAGCTTACTGGAATATTAGAATAATAATAGTAGGGTCATAATGAAAAATTTAATTATCAAAAGGAAACAAGGGATACTATTCTGGGAAAACAAACAACCCTTTTACTTTGAGCGACCAAATCGGATTCGGTAAGGGTGTTGGGTTTAATAACGTGCGGCAAAATTAAATGCGGTGGTTG
Organism: Luffia ferchaultella; assembly: GCA_949709985.1. NCBI lineage: Eukaryota > Metazoa > Arthropoda > Insecta > Lepidoptera > Psychidae > Luffia > Luffia ferchaultella. The sequence continues at coordinate 3,285,791 of OX453256.1, read as the reverse complement.
GAGTTAGGAGCTTGTTTTTCATTACAATCGTACCATTGTTACTATAAGTATAATAATAAGACCTTGGTTCCGCAGTTAGGGCCTCTAACCACTCGACCAATCGGTCAGTCAACCCGTCTTTGAGTTATTAAATTAAAAATATAATTATTCGTAAAACACATAAAACAACGAATAATACCGCCAAAAATGATCCACAAATCATTCGAAATGGTGAATTAGAGCGCAAATATCGGCCTAGATGGTCGCAAACTGGACCGAAAGTTAAAAAAATACTTTTTTCCTACGTAACTCATGATTTGTGGTAGCCGAGTAGGTAAACACCCCGTCTTCGATACACAGGTATAATGCGTTCGGTCCCCGCTATACATAAACATCACAAGCTCCACCGACATCGTCACATATTAACAATTGAAAGTAAACAACCCCCGACCCGCACCGGCCAGTGTGGTGGGCTTATGGTCCAAACTCCAACTCAATGATGAGGAAGGACTGTACTTCAGCATCGGTTGATCCTGCAGGCCATCCCTGAAACTCTCCGCTATTTTCGAGATCAAAGTGCTCGAAAATATCCCTATTAGAAAGCAATTGAGCTTGAAAGCTATTGCTCAAGCTCAAAATATCGATATTCACGGTTTTTTAAGCTCTTCGAGCTCACAATATTTATTTTCTGAGCTCTCAAAGCTCAAAAATAGAATTTCTATAAATTTAGAGTTCTTCGAGCTCAAAACCAGGGACATATTCAAAGAAAACGTTATTTTGGAAATTTTTGAACCGCGATATCTTTTGAACACTTCGTTTGATTTCAATGCAATTTACAGAAATCTATGCAATTTTGTAAGCATAATTTTTTTCTATAAAGTCAAAAATCAATTGGTCGTAAAATCTCAAATTTATGTTAAAAAAAAAAAACAGTTTTTCGGAATTTATAAACTGCGATATTTTTTGAACGCGTCGTTCGATTTTTTTTTGACAGCATTCAACGCAGTTTTTTATGCACAAAAACGTATAAAAAATTTCAAGTATACCAAGATCGGTTGGAAAATTTCAAAGTTATCTAAAAAAAACGTTAAATTTTTTTTTTATTTTAATTTTTTGAATATTTTTGAAACAGCTCAACCGATTGACTTCAAAATTTAATCAGATCTAAGTCTCGATAAACCCTTTCGAACGCCGTATGTGGGTCTTAATCGGTTGATCCGTTCTCAAGATATCGTACGTACAACAAAAAAAGTTACATACACACAAACATACGGACGTCCAGTCGGAAATAGTCAAAGTGGCTTTCCAGGACCTCAAAACGTGGAGATCTGTTGAGAACTCGATTTTCGAAAATCGGACTCAAACCAATAACTTCCCTTCGATAGCGGGAAGTTAAAAAATATTAACTCTTTTATTATATAATTTAATTTGATAGACGACGCCAATACCAATAAAAAATAATTAAGTCATTTTACTCTGGGGTTGACCCACAGGAGTAAAATTAAACCCCCTACCGGTCTAAGGGATAAAAATCCATCTACTTTGTGAACGCTCCATAAAATACGCGCAAGCTAAGCGAGCCAGAGAGCGCAAAAAACAGAATTTTCATATTTTCGGAATTAATTTAAGAAATGTAAATAAACGCCTCCTAAAAGGAACAGCTATAAACTACCCTCCCTCCGCTATCCCTTCCTCAAATTCGTCCATATAGACCCATATTAAATATTTTACTGGATAAGTAGATATGAAGAAATGTAAATAGGGTATGCAAAAACGTCATCTTTGTAATTTTGTCCTTCTGTCCGTCTATTTCAATATAAAATTTCACAGTTAGATCAAATTAGAGGTGGCTCTCCATACATTAAACAAAGAAATGAAATTATTGTTTTTTGTGTATCCCATCGTTTTTAGTAGGTATCATTAGACAGATTTTTGAACAGGTAATAAGGGTTCTTTAGTGACCTTTTTATTTAAGTGAATATTTCGTGAGATAGGAACTCCTAAAGTCTTTGACGATGCATGTCCCCATCTAACTTTTTATTGGTGGGATTAATAAATAAAAAAGAAATCAAGGAAGTAACACTTCACAAACAATTTCAACGAAAATTGCTTAAATAAGATACATACATTTGATATTATTAATATTTACAAGTTTTTGATATATACACATTCTTTAGTTACCAACAAAGATTTTGTGTGAGATTGGTGATTTTATGTTGATTGATGTTATGGGAACATAAGTTGATGTGTCGAACTTCGATCCGTTTTTTTCAACTCATTAGATTCAGACTTATTACAGTCATTTGTACCCAAGTAGATATGCTATGGACCAAGTGATAAATCGGACATTTTTTATAATGACCGGGCACTATGAAAAATGCCCAATATGAGAAGGCAATTTGATAATAATTATTCAAATAATCAAATTGACTGGGCATTATACATAATGTCCATCACCTTTTGGGCAGAGCAATACAAAGTATGGCATTAGTTAATGGCAACACAAGGAGCGGGTAGAGGGCACGGGGAAAGGGGGGTGTATATTCGTTTGGTATAGTACCCCCTTTGTGGAGAAGGGAAGGGGGGGGGGATCCTTTTTGGTTAATTTTGTATTGCGGGTCACAGGGTTGATTAAAAAAGCTCCTCGCTCCGCTCCGCTTCGTTCCTCGCTGGTCGCAAGAAACCTAACAGCTCCTCGCTACCTATCTCGTTCCGCTAAACTTTGCTCGTCGCTACCTATGTGTTTTTTAAATATGTGTAGCAAAATGATAAAGAAAATGTTAAAATCCATATTGTTACTTATCCAATTATCCCAAACTACACCAAAACTACAAGCATACCATAAATTTGCTGAAGAAACGGAGTATTTTGTCCTTTAAGCGATATCAATTCACTTTATTATCAAATTGCCCATTTGTCACGTAGCAATATAATATATAATGACCGCGCAATGTGATAAATAATGAAGTTCAGATAGTAATTAATCACTTTGCCCGATAGAGCTAGACATTATACATAATGCCCGGGCATTATTAATAATGCCCGCATTAATCACCTGGTCCATAACAGATACACCAAATTCATCGTCCTTTTAAATATCACAATACAATGGGTTTGGCCAATATAGTAGATATTTGAACAATTTTGAAATCAAAAATCTAATTACTAATATAATACTCTCTGAAACTAACCACGTCATGGTATATTAAAAAGAAACGCACAAAGTTCAAAATTGAATTGATATTGCGTAATTGATATTCAATTAGTCACCGAAAAGTGACAAAAGCATTACATACATCATCATCTTTATAACCTCTCTACAATAATTTTGTATAAAATCACTTTCACAAATCTACTTACTGAATGATTAAAAAAAAAAAACACACAATATTTAAACGACTTCGATATTATTATACTATCGCACGATTAGTAGTAGTTTAATTCATAATCGATTATATAACTTCAATTATATAGCGGGGCAATGAATCGGCGCGGTTTTCCGAAGCGAACGTACTTTCCACTCACGAATATCGATTATTGCTTAGTCTGTTTACGTTAGGTCCAACTCACGCACGCTAACATCAGAAAGCATGTACCTATTATTAGTATAGGCCGGGAACTGTGTATTTCTAGCCACCCGTTTTATATTATCAGTACTCACGCATGCCATTGTTTCGAATGTAATGAAAACATTGTCGCAATACCTATGACGGTAACGTTTCAATGTTGTTCTTGGGCCTTATGATTATAGCTCTTTTGTGAGTATTGTAAATATTTTTAAAACGCTTTATTTGCTTTATCCTTGAGCGATGTTGACTTTGACTACCCCTGTAATAGCTATACCCAAACCGACACGTGAGCAGCCAACGACGTCAAGCGTGCTTGAACAACCCTTACCACGGTCCGGAGATGGCCAGTCAAGAGATCTGAACGAGCTTCGTTATCAGCAACAGCAATAGACGTTTGGAGATTATTCGCGAACAAGCCCTCGACTTTGTCGCAAGTCGACAGTTTTGTCCGTGTTGCCAATATTGTTTAAATTATATACGTAGGTATTAATTGTATAGTAATGAATAACATATATGCGAATGACAGTAACCATTACTCAGCCGTAAATAATCACACCTGAGATAAATGCGGGATGGATTCCGAAGATTGATTTCGGTTTAATATTGGTTGGTTAGTTTACTTCATTACAAGTAGGTATATTAACTTGCACGTATCGGGACCTTCTCTCATTTTAATTCATATGAAACTTCGCTTGACTTTATGCTATGGTGATAACTGTTGGAAATGATTAACCAGGGGATTGAAGGAAGAAAATGAACACGTACAATTCTTCTTAAGCTTACATAAGTATATTATACTAGTATACTGTACTTGCAAGACGCCGGTGACCAAACACATACCAAAAGCGACGAATGTTAATTTTCTTGATATACCTGTAAAGAAATAAATTATATTAATGTTTCTGACATTAAATCATTTAAAGAAATCTTAATTTAAAAATTTAATAAAAATTTACTAATTTTAATAACGGTTCAATATTGAAATACCATTATCACATAATGTTTGATTTGAGGAAGAAATGAATGAAAGACGCGTTTATTTAATCAAGTACATATCGCCATTTCTTAACATATTTAGGAAGTGAAAGCAAATATTCATTTCATTTGATACGACACTTTATCTAATGAACGATTTTTATAATAATGTACGTACATTAATAACAAATTATTACTTAATGTATGAAAAGTAACTGTAAACGATATTAAGTTTCATTTATGTACTTGTAATAAAAATATAGAAGACTCTATCACACAAGACATTTTGCGAGACAGCTTCGAAAATTACGTTACACCTACGTGAATTTCCTATTTCCAATAAAAATAAGATATACGCTTTGTATGAAAACGCCGAATGAATTATTTATCAAAGGATTCCGAGACCGAACGATTGTCAGTGAGAATTTCTCGCAAAAAGAAATTATATTTTTCAATCACAAATTCTTTATCATGACCATTGCCGTTATTAAAATTTCACTCATTATATTCAGATATTGTTGATTTACCTTACATAGCCAGCTTCGATTTCAGCGTTATATCACTACATATTATAAAATAAAGTCCCCCGCCGCGTCTGTCTGTCTGTCTGAACGCGATAAACTCAAAAACCACCGAACGGGTTGACATATTATTAGCACTAATGGACGGAGTGATTCAAGAGTAAGGTTTACGTGTATAATTTATTAATTTTTTGCGTAAATTTGTTGAAATATGACGATAATTGTTGAATAAGTCGGAAAAAAATTAAGCCGGCTGGGATTTTTCATCGAAAACGCTGCCTTATCCTTTTGAGATATAATAAAATCATGTACAGAGGTTGTGTATCTTATATAGAACTAAAGAAAAGTCCGCTATGGCATATGTCTATCTTTTACGGATAGCTTACTATACTTATTTTTATGTTTAAAAAAATGGTGTCATATGATGAGGTAATTGGAAAGCAATTTATACGGATACAGTATTAATCCTTATCAAATTAAATACGTTATTTATCTTCAGTATTTCATGCACATTATGATTGCCCTTTACACTATACAATTTAAATTAATATCTTAGGAGCCATCGCGAAATATAAATATCGTGCGACCAGCCAGGCGGCCATACGGGACGACGCGACACGCTTACTTAGGTTAGGTTAGGTTATATGTATTTATTTTTTACTTTTTCAAATATTCATAGAATTGGAAATAATATACTTTAAAAGTACTCCAAGTAGGATGAACTTACGTCACATTTAAAGGTAATTAAATCCAATCCACATGTTCGACGCAACAAGCTGTGATATGACACTACGACAGAAAAAACATTACGGCTTATATGCTCTGCTACCCGCGCGAAACCGGGGCGGGTCGCTAGTAAATTATAATTTGACTTTAAACAAAAATTAATAAGATGAAAATGTATTATAATTATTTTCTGGAAAAAATTAGGATAACAAGATATTTTACAATAATGTAAATATCAAATTTAGAGCTACCATTCATTTTCTTAATATAATTATTTTTTAGTACTAAATCAATTATTCGATTGATACACAATCCGGTTTGTTTGTTGAAAGTCGACAATAATACATTTCTTTCTTCATGGACCCGAAAGTCACGTTCTAGATAAGTTATTTAGTCTATATAAGTTCCCTAAGAAATAAACAATGAAAGTACGTGTTTCGAATTTCGTCTACAAAATGGAAACGGTTTAAGAATTTGGTTCGTGTATTCGTTAAATTAAGAAACACCAAATATACCTCTATCAGTCTACAAATAGTTCATTGGATGCAAATCTTGATTAATTTTAAAAATAACTTCAGAACTATTTAAAGTGTCAAACATTAATAACTTGAAACCTGTGCCAAATCACACTGATATGACTATCCGATAAGAAGTTGGAGGCCTGTGACAGACGCACAGGCGGATAGTTTTGCTAACATAATTTTCAAATACAGGTACTGTATAAAAATATCAAATATATTACAATTATTACTGAGAAACGACAAACTGGTTAATTTATTCCACGCAGGACCCTCGATGTTAATAGTAAATAAATATTCAAGTAGAAGTGAGAGTATACGTTGACCCCACATCTGAAAGTACAGTGACTATGATGCAATTATTTTACACGAGAATGGGACGCACGCAATTTATCTTCGCACGCCAAATAACATGGAGCACATTAATTAGGGTGGATCGCTTGACACGGACGGAACACACGCCACGTGACAGCTAACTCAGAGGGTAGCATATAAAATAATCACGAAATATAACAAAACACCTGACAAGACATACCGAATTCCTCTTAATTTAAGGCAACTTGTACTAGAAGAACAACAACATCATTCGTGTTAACGAAGGCATGCATAGAACACAAACAGAAAATAATAGGATAAGGGCGAGTTTTAACTTCGGGTGAAACTATAGTCAAAATTAAAGTTAAGGTTACGATATTTGTAATGCCATTTTAACTCAATTTTCAACAGATAAGCTTTAGCTTAAATTAGTTTCACTTAAGCGTTTTAAATATTCAAACAAGGTGTGTTGAAATAACGAAGACTGACGAAGAAGGAAAAAAATATCGAATCTTATTAAGTACAGATGAAACAACCCGTGCTAAACATAACAATATTTACGATGCAACGAATTAAAGTCTTTCTTTAAAGTTCTTTTATGCCCAAACTCAGAAAATTCCCGATGAGCCAAAAAACAAACCACTTTGATTTTACTTAAATATTACTAAGAGTGGCAAAATTTAGTTTGATTGTTGTGATACAAGTATATTAAAAGAGCTTTGCAACCTATAAACTAACCTTAAGTTCAGTTGAGTTTAAAATAACAAATATTGACTCGTATGTCTGAGGAACAATATTGGAGTAATTGTAAATCAAATAATTTGATTAATTCCCGAAATATCATGTCGATACCAGCAAGCCTCGTTTGTAGGTCGACAGGGCGCAAAAGTGAATGACGTCTGTCAAGAGGCTGTTATTATGATTGATGATCAGAATTCGGATGCCTTAGCTTATGTGTATACTGTGATATATAGTTTTTAGTTTGGACTGATCTGACATATAAAACCATAGACTTATACAAGTTTATAAAACGTGTACCCTACCTATACATTGCGCCCATTAAAATCTTGAGCGTCAAGAAAGTACAATGCACCAAGTCACCATTTCACGACGCTTTTTGTAAAACCCTGAGCGAAGTGAGACATTCAAAAGCACGAGAAACAATCTGCCTTCCCACCGCAAGGGTAAAACAAAAAATTATAATAATAATTTGCTCTCGTGTGTAATTATTTAGTAAATCATTTACACGCTTCCAGATATTTTTCATGAGACTTCTCCAGTAGAAAGTTTAGTTCAGCATCATACACTTGTTCCTTCGTCACTACATTCACTAATAATTCAAACTTTAAATGTAAATGTAACTATAAGTAATTTAAATTTCCTACCTTGTGTCTAATGTTGTTTTAACCGATAAAAGATGTTTTTGGTCTAAATAAAAACAGAAATTAATTAAAATTTTAATACTTTTTTGCAAATAATGCAGCATCTAAAATATTGTTGATGATATAAAACGTTAGTATATTTCGTGAGCTAATAAAATTAAAAATGGCAAGCCGTAGCCTAAACTCAAAACACATTTCTTCACTGTTTACTAAATCTTAATAATTGAAATGTAATAGTAGAAAGCGTGTTCAATCATTCCACGTCCATAATTTATAGTAATCTAGACGACGCGACGGCGAATCGATTTTCAATTACATCACTACATTTTGTATGGAATTATTACACTGGTCGAGTTTTCTTGTCATTACTACAAACTACTTTATAATCATTTCGAAAATACGATACATAACAAACAACGATCGATAATTGAAAATAACAATGAAATCATATTGCTGGAATTAAACGTCTCTATTTTTACTAAGTAGCCTAATGTCAGAAGGTATAGCACGTGATCATGTGAGACTACGAAACAAAAAAAAAATTCTCTAAAATCTTCGAAGCGGTTTGCGAATTACTACAAATTTAAAATATTTGAACAAGGTCCACTACTTAATGAAAAGTAAAAATAATAACATTATGCATATATATTTGATGTCGTTTACGCACATGTGTCAGTTGTAATCCCTAGTTACGGTAAGTAGCCAAATACCAGTACAGGATGTGATGTGAGCCAGCGAAAAACTTTTCAGTGCAGTAGGACAGATCTGACGTAACAATTAAATTTAAAAAACCCCCGACTCAAAAAAGCTAACATTTAAAAAGTCTGGTAAAAGGCGTTGGAAACCGCTAATTATTAGGTATATTAAGTTTACTTAGCGGTCCCCGACGCCTACAAGGATCAAAAATCATTTGAAAATGAACAAACCTATATTATTTCAGAGTTTTTAGAATGTTTTTTTTTGAGGCGGACGCGAGGTGAAGTTTTTAAATTTTTATAAATTTTAAAACTTACGTTATAAACCACTTATTATTTTTTATAAACTAATTAATATAAAATTACTTAGAGAAATAGTGAAACCGAACCCCTCAAAGCGCGAGTTCGACTCGCACTTGGTCAATTCTTTTCTCGATCATCATCTATCTGACACACTAGCGACCGCCCGCAGTTTCGCTTGCGAATTCTACAAATCCCTGTTATAGGTACTATTAACGTTCGAGATGGTTTATACATACTTTTTGCTGTAACCAATTTTGGTTTCACCCATTCAAACTTTCAATTTTCATTCCCCTTTCACCCTTTAAAAAAACCGATACAACTTTTCATCTCCCGTTTCCCACCCTTAAAATGTGGAAATCTAAAAACCTTGAAACACGTCATTATTAATTCCCTCAATTCCCATCCTTAAGTTTGATATTTCTAAAAAAGACTTTTTTAACTTAATGCTCACGTTATAAAACAAATCTATGTTCCAAATTTAAGCTTCCTAGACTTAGTAATTTCGGCTGTACGTTGATAGATCAGTGAGGACAAACGACAGACAGATAGACAAACAAACACAAAAAGTAGCTTATGACACTCTTGACAAACTTCTTTCACGTCTGCAAAGTTTCATTAAAATCCGTTCAGCGGTATTGGAAATTAGCTCGAATAGAGAAAATTGAATTGAATAGACACATAGACGTACAGACAAACAGATGGACAAAAAGTAGCTAATGTCAAATCTCTTGACAACCTTCTTTCCCGTCTGAAAAATTACCTTAAAATCTGTTTAGCCGTTTTGGAGATTAGCTCAAATAGACAGATACAAGTACGGACAGACAGACGGACAAAAAGTAACATTTGTTAGTTTTGACGACCTTCTTTTCATACTTGTGATGTTTCATTAAAATCGGTTTAGACAGATGGACGTACAGACAGACATACAAAAAGTTATGTATGTCACTTTTGACTACATCCTTTCCATGTGTGTAAAGTTTCATCAAAATTGGTTAAGCCGTTTTGGCCGAAGCCGATTTGCTCGAATAGACAGTTCGTTTTCATATATATAGCCTATAACCCTCCGCTAGATTCAGGCTATCAAAGACAAAAAGAATTTTTCAAATCCAACTGGTAGTTTCGGAGATTAGCGCATTCAAACAAATAAACAAACTCTTCAGCTTTATAATAAGTATTTCTATTATATTGATTAATAGATTATAAGATGATAAGAAAATAAGATATTACTGAAAATCGTATCAAAGTCTATTGCGTGGTTTGGAAGTAAAAAGTTAACGAACAGAGACAGACAGCGAATTTATTTTCTCCCGCTATAGTTTTCATATTTCGATAAAAACTGCTAAGGTATTAATTTATATAGTATGGTGTAATGGGCAATTATAATGTGCACGAAATGTGTAAGACAACTAACGTATTTAATTTAATAAGGATTAATATCACGTTTAAAAAATATCTTTGCAAATAGTACATTATGTTAGAACAAATTTGATTGTTGTAAAAAAGGTTATAGTAAGTTAACCTTAAAAGATACACATATGCTGTCGCGGACTTTTGTTTAGAACTTTTAAAGAGGAACAATTCCGTAATACTTGATTTTTGCTTAACATCAACCGTTTATGCAGCGCGCGCGGCGGAAGCTCTCAAAAGGTATAATTTTTCCTGTTTTTGCAACATTTTTCATTGATACTCCACTCCTATTGGTAGTGGCGTGATTTAGTATAGCCTTATAGCCTTCCTCGATAAATGGGCTATCCAACACAAAAATATTATTTCAATTTGAACCAGTAGTTCCTGAGATTTGCGCGTTTAAACAAACAAACAAACAAACAAACAAACAAACTCTTCAGCTTTATAATATTAGTATAGATTAACTCATTGAGACCATTTCAATGAGCCCGAACATGATAACTCTGCTGATAAGCCGTAAACGGCTGAACAGATTTTCTTGAATCGTAACTAAGAACACTCTCGATTAAGTCACCTTTTAAACAAAAAATACTAAATCGAATTCGGTCTATTCGTTTGGGAGCTGTGAGGCCACAGACAGACATACTCTTTTTTGCGTCTGTTGTTAAAAATAAAAACCGATATGATATAACTTATCATATAACCGATGATAAGGATTAATATCGTATCCATATAAATTGCTTTCCAATTACCACCTCAGATGAAACCATTTTTTTAAACATAAAAATAGGTATAGTAAGCTATCCGTAAAAGATAGACATATGCCATCGCGGACTTTTCTTTAGTTCTATGAAAGAGGAACAATCCCGCCATACGTTGTTTTGTTATATCTTAAAGGGATTAGGCACCGTTTTGGATGAAAACTCCCCGTCGGTTTGATTTTTTCCGACTTCTTCAACAATAATAATCATATTTCAAAGAATTTGCACAAAACATCAATGAATTATACACATAAACATTCTCTTGAATCACTCCGTACATTGGTGTCAAGCATATGCCAATCCGTTTGGTAGTTTTTGAGTTTAACGCGTTCAGACACACAGACGCGACGGGGGACTTCATTTATTAATATGTAGTGATATATATTAAATGTAATATTGAATAAATGAAAAATAGAAGACTTCCCTGTAGACTAACCATTATTTGACTTACAATATTCATTGTCTCAGTGAACAGAGAACAGGAATCTCGTAGCGCATTCATTAAGCGCCTGACCTTTCCGCGCGAGTTCTATCTTATCTCAATTATGGTCTGAGAGATCAAAGACTAATTGTTTTATAAAACTACTAATATGAACGCATCTTCTTCAATAAAATTATGTATCACACGCTATATAGACCACACGTTAGTGTATATAACGAACTGGTTATTACAAGGGTTTTGAATTTAAGGAAAACCCCGATTACAACCGGAGATATGATGAATGAAAAATTTGTCTTTGATCAACGACCCACGTATGACGTCACTCGGTACGGGCTACGGAGAAATGACCCGCGCTATAGTCAACACACCTACTGACCTACACCTAAGAGACCGGGGAAGACCGACTCATTAAAGGGCTAGTTTTTTTTGTTGGAACTTCACGTCTTGATTTTATTCTCGCTATCCCTGTCTCATCCAAACGGCGTGCCTGTCTTCTAAATCATTTGGGAGCTATCGAGAGTAAACTCCGAAAAATACCTATAAAATACTCACCGTGACAGCTTGCTAGGTATAGCTGTTTCCACCATCGAAATTTCCACAGATCTTATTAATTGTTTTATTGTATAAAGTGTATGAATATAGCTACGCCCCTATGTTTTATTTTTCTATAATTGCTAATAGGACAAGTTGCCAAACCATTTCTTTTGTGATGAAAAATTTGCTTGCAAAGGGCCATCTTTAACATCTGATAATGGATGCAGAAATGGCATGTGTAACAGCTTTTTCTAACAGACCTTTTTTGTATGGAGTACGAAAAAAAAAACTATCCCCTTATTTATTTAAGGCAATACCAACTAGAGAATATTCATCGTAACTAGGGGCTTTGATGGTGAAGGAAATTAATTTTAAGAAAATGACATTTCAATATCTTGTAACGCTTACGGAATTACTGTGAGATTTATTCGACGTGAAAAGTAATGATCATGACCAAACAAGTCGGTCCATTTTCGGAAATGTTCCAGATACAAAGAAATTAAAAAGTTGCCAGAATGTCAAATTGATCTATCTATTTATACTCTGTCGAAAAAATACATCCAGAATACTGTGAAGCAAGACTGAAACTGACTAGTTCTAAACTATTTATACCCATTGATTAAAAAATTAATCACACGCCCATCCGAAAGTTTGCTTCACAAGTGTTTTAGTGGTTCACGGGTGACATATGTGAGCGGTTCTACAATTTGTATGACAATAATATAACTTCTTTATAGTTGAATATTGTCCGTATGTGTCTCTGTCTGTGGTATCGTTGCTCATAAACGGATAAATCGATTATAATGGTTTTTTTTTTTTAATTGAAATCTGGATAGTTTTCAGCTACATTATTCTCGGTTGTCTGTCTGTGTCTCTTTCTGAGGCATCGTGATTCCCAAATGGATGAACCGAATTTAACGCGGTTTTTTTTGTTTAAAGATTGGTGTAATTTAGGGGCTTCTTAGATAAAATACTTAAAACAAGGTTTTTTTTATTTTAAATAAAAAAAAATCAATAAATACTTAAAGTCAAACGTTTATATTTAAGTTTACAATAAAAATTAAATATAGAATTTGGAAAACCTCTGAAACAAAGAAACTAATATTTACGAAATCTGAAATATTACAGGTTTGTTAATTTTCAAATGAGTTCAATATAGAGAAGCAATGATGGCCGTTTAATTAGAAAAGCAAAGTTATAACATTTGAGCCATGGGATGAGGAAGGGAGACGGGCGGCCCACGCGATTGATTTACCTAGATGTTGTTTTGTGGCTAGGTCTTTCTGTATTACCCGACACAACTAATCACAAACCATCGAATAAAAGGCAGACCCCGTAAAAAAAATTTGAAGTAAATAAAGTTGACATATTTGTCGGCTTTGAGTCGTTCGTTGAGTCTAGCAAGCGTGTGCCTTCTATAGGTATAGTCTGCTACATTCAAAGATAGGTGTTTATGATACTCAAAGGCGTTAGGGTTCGCTGAGTAACCTTATACCTAAGAATCTATATTTTGTTGTGATGCAACGTAACATAGGAACTGAAGTAAAATTACTTAGTGGTCTGGACGCCCTTAAGAATCAAAATTCATTTAAAAATTAATAATACTGTATTAGTTTAGACTTATTAAACGTTAGTTTTTCTGGGTCGGGGATTTTTAAAATTTATTTATAGACGTATGTACGTTTAGAAATATGTTTTTTTTTGTGGGGGATTAAACATGATTATATAAATCTATTCGTTAATAAACACAAACGATTCGCCACACGGTACCGTCCTGTCGTCGCGCGTCGCAAGCTACCGCGTGTTTACACGTGTTGAATTTAAAGTAGCATGTATTGTGATTGAAAGATACTATGTTAATCGTCGAAGTTACAAGGACAACATTAATATTCCTATACTTGTAGGTTAAGAGAATCTGTAACGCCTTTTTTTATATTTAGGTATATTATCAAATAAAGTACATTAAACAATATCACGGATGTTCACAGAATACAATGAGTGTAAAAAAAAACCAGAAAAATGATATCGTGTATTTACAAAAAAAAAAAACACGAATTAGCATGTTTCTTGTGCGGAGTCTCCATGCAAGAAACGTGTTTCTTTATTTTACTATGTTAACCCTTAATTATTTTTTTAACATCTATTAGGATATACGGATATCCGCCATAATGAAATACACTCAGTGAAAATTTCAACCGGCTCCCTATTACGGTGGAAAATAAACAGCCCTTTGAAAGTAAGAAGACAGACAAACGGACAGATAGATGGACAGATAGCGTAACCTTAGCAACAGGATCCTGTTGGTGCCGTTACGTTACAAAATTCTAAAAAAGAAAAGATATTACTTGCTTAGACTTGATTAGATGTGGTATTCTAGCACAACAAGATATTGATTGAAATAAAAATAAAACGATACATGGAATATTGAATTCCAAGAAATAATTAGTCTTTTAATACCATCACGATAGTATTGGCACGCCTTGCCATATCGGTTACCCACGCATTATACCTACCTACCATGTCACAATACAATTGGTTTTTTTTAGTAGTAAGTATACCCAGACAAAATTATACCTAAGATCGCCGCCAGGGCGACGGTGAGGTCAGCTGCGTACAACCGTATTAGTGGTACTATAATGGGTTTTATTCGTCAACTGCAGTCAGTTTGAATTCTAAACAATTATATGGATAGGTACTGTCTTATCAAAACAGCTCCGCCGATGGCAGCCAAAAGCAGAATGAATCTCCTACGGTAACTGGTACCTACACAATGAGGAAATGTGAAACCCAGTGTTCAACCAATAGACATCGTGCGACTGGTCACCACCACCGGGTGCCCGAAAGTAGGAATCGTAAACTGGCCATAGTGTAGTAGTTAGTGGGACACCAACATTGACATATCTGTAACTCACAGATTCATAGATTGTAAGCTAGACGTCTCTTGAACGGCACGGCAGACAAACAAACCGGCCTTGCACGGCTGGCGCGATCTCTCTAAGCCCCCTCTCAGAAGTGTAATACTTCAACTAATGCATTAAAGACATTTTGTATGCGACCTCGAGCTACGTGCTCAGTCGTACGGTAGTCAATGCGTTAGAGGATGGCATCTAGCGTTTTGATTTCTCACGCTGGTTCTGTGATGATACTAATACCTCGCTTATACTTTGATCATGTTTACATATATTATTTGATAAACTGCGCAATTCGAACATGGAGATATATTTGAAAACGAAAATATATTTGATAATACATTTCAGATAATACTATTGTTTATTTTTACTAGCTGACCCTTCATGCAGCTCATTAAGAATTCCATGACGTGGATTTTAGAGAGTACCCTCGAAAAATGTTGCCAGTCCTGTCTAAGATCCCTACTGTACTTCTTATTAGAATTTTAGTACTGCTGTCAAGTTCGATTCTTCGTTGCCTACTTTGATGGTGTTCCACTACATCCGTTTCTGTCATGTGACTTCTGATGGTCTAAGCGTATCCACGCGAACCGGTAGAGGTTGTTAATAAAGTGGATTCCATATACGAGCGCCTAGACTGAGGGTCATATAAAGTACGCACAATGACAATCGCGAGCTTTTTGTATTCATAAGAGTGCGAGAAAACGAGCATAAATGCGCCGAAAATACGTCTAGTCCGTAAACGCTTTTAGGTTACAGGTAATTTTAGTATGAGTCGTGTAATTTACTTCGCATGTATAATAGTATTTTTAGTCGAACAGCGTATAATTTGAGTTCTAGGTTCGATTCATAACAAATTGCACCGACTCACACGCCACCGCTCCATTCAAGACAACGTTTGAGTCGAGTGTCTACAGCTGACAAGCGAGACACTGACTTATAAATATGAGTTGTTTGTGACACGGCCTACTGAAATTGAATAACCGAAAATAATTTGACGTCATTTAAGCGGCTCAAACCACGTCCGTCTGGTCATGGTCTTAATAATATGGGCATTCCCTGTATAAGTACTACTACTTTGACGTCTATTACCATACCAGTGGCAATAGTTAAACATGAGTACGGTAATCCCTCCAAGCTATCAAAACTACAATATTAATGGCTTATAATGCAAACGTCCGACTGCGCTTAATCGTAACGTTCAGGACTCAAATCACGTACCCCTGATCGACATTGAAAAGGTACGTGGATTTTTTATTGAAATCGTTGAATCGTATTGCGCACAATAGGGACCGGTGCTGCACTGTCGAAGGCATGACACGGCCTCTTTATATATATACATTTCGGCATCCACGTGTTTTTCGACCAGTTTTCCTCTATGTTCCAGGGGTTATATAACAAGGAGTTCGATTCACGTTTCGTTTGCATACTAGTGACCGTCGCAACAAACGTGCCTGATTACGAGCAAAGTAAGTGAATAGATACTTATTTCTCTTCTTATCGCACTCGTTATTAGTCGCGCTCACCATGACGGCCGCAAAAATGCGAACGAAGCACGAATAAACCCCCTATTCCTTAAACATACAATTAGTCACTGAGCTTGTACCACGAAATCAGTCAGTTTAGATATTTTGTATTCCTGTACTAACCACACGTTTCAATTAGCACCGGTACCGAATGTTGTTTCATGCGATCTCTATTCTTACATTATAAGCTCGGCGTAGGCGTAATATCATAAGACTACAACGAACCGAAGAACTATATTTGTGTAAAACTATTTGTACTGGATACATGGCATAGTTAACGTACGTTGAACGTATGTAGCCAATTTATTATAAGCGCCGAACAGTCTGACGATAGGTTGAACTTCTTTGTAAATAATAAAACAAGGAACAACCCCACAGGGTTGGCAGTGGATTCTAAATTCATTATTGTATGATTTATTTAACAATACGACTATCTTACATAAATCAGAAGAATTAAATTTAAAATGAAGCTATTACTATTCCAATATTACATATTATTTCTATAGAAATAAAACATACTTATCTCTCAAAAAAAAAATTGTAATGGATCACACACATGAAACATATATATATAGATATGTAAAAACATTATGTTTTTAACATTGAAAATGTTTTAGTGGGGGAGTGTAATTTGACTATACTTCCGAAATTCATGATGGCCTACGAAAGAAAGGCAGTAGTGTCAAAAGATTCAGGGGCTTATGGGCCATCGTATGATACTAAATTTTCTTGAATTGGTCGGTAACTTTTTTCGGTAAATCGAAAATGGTGAAGAAAAAATCGGTTGACCCTGCAGGCCATCCATGTAACATCTCGTTATTTTTGAGTTCAAATCGCTCGAAAATTAGAAAGCTATTTAGCTCTTCGAACTCAAAATATCGATTTTCGTGGTTTTTCAGCTCTTCAATCTCAAAGTTATTTAAAAAAACACGTAAAAAAATTCTTTTTTTTTAATATTTTTGAAACAGCTCGACCGATTGACTTCAAAATCTAATCAGATCTAAGTCTCGATGAACCCTTTCAAAAGCTGTATCGCGAATCTTAATCGGTCACTCCGTTCTCAAGATATCGTACGACAAAAAAGTTACATATACACACACACATACGGACGTCCAGCCGAAAGTGGTCAGAATGGCTTACCTGGACCTCAAAACGTGGAGATCTGATGAAAACTCGGATTTTCGAAATTTTCGAAAATCGGAACCAAATCAATAACTTGCCTTGGATAGCGGGAAGTTAAAAAAAGACGAAATTTTCCGATTTCTCGGACAAAAAGTTAATTATTTCGAAAACGAAAACCAACATGGAAAAAAACTTCCGAGGCAGATAGATTGTCTACCGTTTGGAAAAGGAAATTTTGGAATTGGTCGAAAACTGTGGGCTGCGTGGTGTGGGTGTCCTTTTCATAGAATGGATTATCAGATCAGTTACCCCGGAGAGTTAAATTCGGCTATATTTCAGCAAATTATACAGGTAGATAAAAGGCAGTAGTGTCAAAAGATGCAGGAATTCGTGGGGCATCGTAGGGTACAAAATTTTCGAAAATTGGTCTAAAACTTTTTTTCACATTTAATAAAATTGTTTGACAAAAATGTGTCGTACGTTTTTATTTTTGATGTTCATTTTCAATTTCCTCCGATAGTTACGAGAAGCGTTAAATCTGTAAATTTTTTATGAACATAAAATATACTCGTATATAAATTCGAATGTCTTAAAAATAACGCAGTAATGACCTTATCGGAACTTAGGAGTTTTAGGACTTATAGCTCTGAGAAACTATCGACGATTAAGTTATAATAACCTCTTGACAAAGGCTTTTAAGTGAAATGAAAAACGATATAGTTCCGAAACCAAGGAGCACTAAATTTAATTGAAATACGTGTTGGATATGCCAATTCTTTAATATAACTTTCTAACTAATAAACTATCATCTAGGATAATTGCTACTTGGGACTGTATCACTGTATCTTACAGTGTATTTATTATATTTGGTGGAAACGAGGTGTTGAAGCGTTGCGGCTTGCGGCGGGAAAATGGCGGATCTGCGCAATAGGGCATGCGCATCGAACTTCAGAGATACACCGATATTAAGGCACGTACTGGCAATGAGTGACGTTAAATTACATTAGAGACTACTTTTTTACATATTATATTAATTATTTAAACAATGTAATCATTACGCGAAAGAATAAAGTAATATATGCAGATGCAAAAAAGTGTTACGGACTATATCCTACTACTTATCTAGCCAGCAGCCAGTAACAGCTGCTATCAAATACAACCAGCGTCAATTAATTAGAATAACACTTGCGAAAGCGGTAAAAGACAGTATTTATAGCGCCTGGTTTATTTTTAAAATAAATCACTGCAAATCTAATGGAACAAAGTTTATATAAAAAGAACGTACATTAAATTAAAACTGACATCGAAATTAACGTTTGCAGTTTCAATTATTCGGAATAATAGCGATTTCGTTCAGACTTTTTTATAACAATTTTCACAATTGAAAATGGTTTTTATTTCATTTCTTATACTCGGAAAGTACGCTTGAAGTTATCTGATTAGAGGGATGAAAACAGTACTTTTCATCCCTGAGAAACAATTTTCCCTGCTGTCAAAATTTTTTAAAACTATTCAAGCCATGTCCCAACTTTTTCTACAGCCACTCTGTTAAATCGCGGCGTAAAATTTTAACTAAATAAAAATATTATCAACAATTTTGTAACATGACTTTATACTTATGATTTACTTTTAAGTATATTATTATTTAATTTACATAGATTTGAGCTAATTATTTACTCGAACCATCAATCAAACTATCTCTTACATAAATAGGTCCCTTTCATCCCTCGTGTAACAATCTAGTATTTACATCTTATCTATTTGGTCATGTTAAATACCATATATCATGATCAATTTCGATTTTATCTAATTAAATGTGAAAGTTTCAAAAAAATCTATCTAATCGTTCTTGAACGTTCAAACAAAAACAAAACAATACGCGAAAATGGGTATTAGGATTCATTAGTTTGATGATTAATTTATCAAAGATATACAAAATACTATCTACGTATAGATCGGTTGTTACGATAGCTAGGTATGGGTCAACATATAAACAAAAACAAAACAAGCCTATGAAAGAGACTGTTAAAATTATGGAGTTGTGTGATGATTCGACACAAAAATTAACAGACCATGACCAACTATCGTGACGCCACATCCATGTGATAATATATCAATGTTCATTAGTAGATTACAATAAACCCAACAATATCTTTCATATACAAAGATAACTCTATGACATCTCGTGACACAAGACGCACGCCATATTTAGCTGTGTGTCTGCATTAGGATTTGTGCTTTTAATTTTTTTTATCAATTTTAAAAACATTCGCCCATAATTATTTTGTGAATTAAAATTGATAATTTGCAGCAGTAAAAATTCGTATATGTCGTACTATTACGATGGCAGCCAAAACCATTCCTTATAATTAAAGGTAAAGAAAACTATACATGGAATAAACTAGATTTTTTTTAAAATTCGTAGCTCAAGAATAAGCAATCACCTTCTGTCACTATTGCATTTGAGTAATTTGTAGTATAGTCCAAAAAGCATATCAATAAGACAATCTGACAATACCTAAGTAATTATATAGGTTGAAATTAATTATTGTGAATTAAAAAGTTTCATATGTTTTATATTAAAACAAGTAAAAACCATTATTATCTCTGGTATCAAGCCAATAATTTTGTTTGGCTGTGTGCCCACAAAAAACAACATAAATCCTAATCATCTTACGTGCGTTCATTACTCGATAACAATTCTAAAGTAATTTGAATAGCTTTTTTACCGACATAACTCTATACGTTTTTCGTTGTAAACTTGTTTAACTAGCGATACACACACTTTCCGGTTTCGCTATTATAGCGAAGTCATCATAGTTACGACTTTCGACGTAATATTACGCGACGTTTTTACCATTTCAAATATTTATACATTTTTAACTAAACCTAATGCGTCTCTTTTTTACATAGTAAGATTTAATTTCTAAAGAGTGAAATACAATCCTGTTCGAACTACCACGCTTTACTTTTCACATATTCCTGTGCCTTTATACTCAAGTTTTTAGAGTTCCACAGCCAAACGTAAAAAATCGGAACCCCTTGAATTTCGTCCTACCTGTGCGCCTGTCAGTCCATATTACTCCATATATCACAGCGATTTTACTCGGAGATTACTAGTCCCTACTAATATAAATGAAATTTGACATGTAGGTGTAATTTATGAAACCTCTGTACAAGAGTGCACTGAAAGTATGAAAACAAATTTGAGATAAATCGCTATACATGTCACCGAAAGACGGAAAAAAAATCTATAGCAAATTAACGTGTGGGTACCTTGCAGATAGGTTTTTGAAAATGATAGCGGTTTTTAAATGACTATTTTATTTAAGTGTTGAGATATGCGCTCTTATGTCCTAAAAAGTGTACTCGTTTTAAATTTTTGACAACGGGGTAGAAAATTCTGAAAAAGATTACATTATTAGTACAACCTTAAAATCACATTAAACCAAAATCGAGGTGAATATGATATATTGAGTAGTTTTTGAGATATTTCATTTATAATCATTTGAGTGTCGTGATAACCCGAATGCAGCGAACCTGTTTAAAATCTATAAGGCTACAGGGTCGTGGTTCGAATCCGGGCATATACCAATGAGATTTTTTTGACTTAAGTACATTAACTATCACTGACTCCGTGCCTCGGAGAGCACGTTAAGCAGTCGGTCCCGATTGCTGTCAATAGATGACGGTCGTTACAATTCGCCAACCCGCATTGGAGTAGCGTGATGGATTTAAGCTCTAAGCCCCCTCATCTTGAGGGGAGACCTAAGCCCCTGCAGTGGGGTATAAAAAGGCCTGATGGAATGGAATGGAAAAAACCATGAAAGTTCATTCCGATTACGTAACTACTCAATGTGCCTGGTTCGATACGCACTCAGCCGGTTTTAAGTGATTTCGACACCCGGTGCCTACTCTAACAGCAACCAAACAACATAATAAAGGATTGGTTAGGGTAATTTCACTCTATTCTACACACGGGAGGGTGGGGTGGTGGGGTGGCCACGGCCATCCATTCTGCGTCGAGTGAAGTTGATGGTTGCATGGAATCAGCGAATTTATGTAGGTAATTGGTTATTCAATGTTGTAGGGGCTTTATTTTTAGACAACGCACAAACTTCGCAAGTCTCTTTTACACCAAACAATGTACAATATATACAGTTATAGATGGACCATGGACTAATTTTTACCAGTAACGTCTAATACATTTGATACCGGATTTGCTTATAATTAGCTGATAGCATGGCATAATAAACTTGTAGTACTTTATAGAAACAGTAGAATTATCACTACAATACCTACAACTCTATCGACAATTTATCTCATTAATAATCTTGCAAACTGTTCCGACACTGTTTTCAAACAATAATGAATAAATAGATCATAAAGATAGCTTTATCCAGCATTATGGTGTAAGCGAACCTAAATTTTATCAGTTTACAAATAAAGTCTATATTGCAAGAGAGCTTCGACTGAGAAAGCATATGCACTCGATAATTCACCTGGTAGTTAGGGAGCTGGTGGAAATTTTGGTATATGATTCCATCGCCCCGTTTACAGTAATATGTAATATAGTTTACATCTATGTGGATTTGATAAAATTGTTTTTTTTTTTTTAAATCAAAGGTCTAAAGTGCTTGGCATCAGACATGATAATATAAGTAGTCAATACTTTTCTTCTTTTCACCAAATTCATAAACACATAAAAAGCAGGGCTATCTAAATCCACATAGATGGCATATTACTAACAACGGCGATGGAATCATATAGCAAAATTGCCACCAGCTCCTAAATTATGGGGACCAAGCTCGGAAGATACTATTATCAGTTTTATGGCAGACAGCCAAGCCCGTAGAATAGGTGACATTATAGTAAGATTACATTAGAATATTTTAGTTTTCATTGTGATTCAGGAAGTTCACTTTCATGACGCTATTCCTTTTACTCAAGAACGCAGGTGTACTTTTTACACAGGTTACTAAGTTATATAGCCTTAGTTAGATACATATACATATACGCACGTTAATAAGAAAACCCCATTTTTTATGAATTTAATACTCAAATTCAGTACCACTATAGTTCTTTTGTATATGAAAAAAAAAAACAGGATTAAAGATTTATTACAAGCGTTTATAGAATAGTTATCATGTATTATGAGAAAAAAACAAAATTAATGCGTGAATGGTCTTCTAAAATTTAACAAAAGTTATTTCCTATTTTACTCTCTTAAATCAGAATTCGTTTATTTGCGCTATGCGTCCGTTATTGATTCACAAAACCACAGTTTAACTAAACTCTGTGTGTGCATCAAATTACAACTTTTTCGTCTAGTATGAATCCAATAGCAAAGAGGTTGCGACGCTTGCGACAGACGACAGAGAAACACTAGAACGACCGTATAAGGGTTCTGTATTGTCATTGGATGTACGGAACCCTAACAAAGATAGCAGTGAATTCTACCTACGCATATTAGATTTCAACTATTCGTCAGGCTTGCTTCCGAGACGTGTACATACAGTCGTAGAAATTCAACAACTCGTAACTAACTCGTTTCTTCGAATAGAACAACTTCAAATCCAACTACTTTCATTGTTCATACTTCACGAAAACTAAAGTTCTGTGAAACCACAAAAATTTATTTAGAGCTGCTTGAAATAAAACTGACAGAAATTACAAGGGATTAAGGTATTAAACGTAGATTAAATCATATTCCAAACGAAAAGTACATAAGCACATCTACCATGATGTTTGAATGCGTTACTTAGTTGTGAGAAATACCAGTTGAAAATCGATGTCAGACAAAATCGTGCCAGCGTTTTCTATTCAATCATTGTATTAAATTACAACATTTCCGCATAATCAGTCGTGACTTATAGCCAACGACTCATTCTACTAGTGCGTCCGCGTCCTTATGAACTGAAGGACTACTGACACATGACACCTCAACGAGCGGTCACTAGTATGACGTATACGTATAATAAGAATATGACAGAATAGACAGACCGATTGACCTAGTGGTTAGAGACCTTAACTGCGGAGCCAAGGATCGCGTTTTCGAATCCCGCCCGGGACAAATATTTGTGTGCATGAACATGTCTATTTATTCCGTGGCGTGTAAAAGTACCTATATATGTATATATTATAAAGAATATTTAAGTATGTATAGCAGTGGTCTAGTAGGTAACACATAACACAAACATCATACTCGCTTACCTACTTTGGGACTAGATGGCGCTGTGTGAATTGTCCCATGTATTAAAAAAAAATATCTAGGACATCTCACATACGGTCATCTAGTCCCGAACCAGGTAGAGGCTAGTATTATGGATACTAGACGACTGACATACATACTTACGTATTTTTTGTACTGTATACGTGTATAGATATTTTTCACAAATAGACATATTATACACACAAATATTCATCTCGGGCGGGAGTCGAATCTCGCGACCGTTGGGTTTGCAGTCTGCATCTCCGATCACTCGATCAACCGGTCAGTAAAATAATAATGCTTCTTACAGACATTCACGACTATAAAAAGGAATCGGAACAATGCTGATGTTTTAGCAGAACGAAGTCATAAATGTAATCGCATAAGCATTTGCAACACTGTACGCTAATTGTATCCGAGACCGTGACATTCGAATTGCATACGTTCACTGAAACGATAACATTAAAACGCGATGCCAAACAGTTTATCAGCAAACTTTCCAATGCATAATGCTGTTCGCGGACTGAATGTCGGTGTTGCACGCCAAGGATTTGCCTGCCTTGCGAATGCATTTTATAACGAGGACTTGTGACGTCCCTGACCTGACGAGTAAAAAAAAAGTTATGCTCTGTTAGTATTGTATATGCGATTAGATAATGCCAAAAGTTTGGAATCCGATTCATAGTGTGTTAAGTTTATATTAGACCTCGGTACACCGAAGGGCAAAAAAGGAACGCAATAGACAAATTAAAATATATCTATTTATAGAAAACAAATACTTATCACATGAAACAAAAACTTATGACATTCTTCATCACTCGACGTATCCTTCGAATCACCACCGGTGTTTATAATAAATCGTTCTATTTTGTCATTTAGTTACTAAGTGCATGGCGGCGCCTCAAAGGGCGTGAGTTAAAATAATGGATATACAATGATGTAATACTAAATAAATACAAATAAATAAAACAAACAGGATATTCGACCACCATAAGAGAGATAACAAAACCATCACAGAAGAAAGGAAAGCAAAAGAAAGGAGACTAATAAATTTTTTCAATATTAAAAAAACAGGTGTAGGACTTGTTGGCAAAAAAAAAGTGTGTCGATCGCTATACAAACAAGAGAACGAAGTAAAGTAAAAAAATGGAGGTTTTTAAATATACATGTAAAGTAATATTATGACATTATTCTACAAGATCTTTTTTTCATTAGCCTCCAAAAAATTATATGATCTCTGGTGAAAATAATAAAACGTGAGTTTTTCTTTTAGTATCACTCAATATTGAGATATGGCGTCACAAAGTTATTGCCTTAGCTTGGGAATACAGAGGCGACTGACGATTGTGTTGATCAACGGCACCTTTTGCCGCTATGCCCCCAGTCGCCTTTCTCTCTAGTATTTACGGTTAACTTAGTGAACACCTTGTACCTACCGATAATGCTTAGAAGTATTTTATTGTGAAAAGACCACCATTTTCTTTTAAATTTTGCGGAGGTTATATGCGAATTCTTTTTAATGCCTAGAAATAATTTGCACGTTTTCTGACCTAGAGACCAGACAGAGAACGATTTTCTCAATTAAATACTTTAAATCGTAGTTCACGCAAGCGAAGCAGCGGGCAGCAGCTAGTATCCTGATGAAATACAGAGAACTCTTTAAAAATGTTAGGATTCAGTGCTCTCAACGAGAAAAATGTCGTAGCAAGACAAAGGTTAATTTTAAGATAATTATATTCTTATTCCTAAATGCATAGGCATGAAGTGTTAGATATTTACATTGTGCGTACAAAGAATAAGTAGATATTGATAAATACCAAGTGTACTAATGGAGAAGAACCGGTTTCACGCAAACCATTTGCGCTCAAAACAAAGACTAGTGCGATATTGTTGACTTTTGATGGGGCCACGCGTAGTTTTATCATAATTTTTATTGCGTTCCGACATGCAAGATTTTTCGATTGGTGATGGTACCTTAGACTCATGAATCATTTTATTAGGGAGTTTATTTGAGGTTATTTGTTATTTCTAGATTGACCTTCAGAATATATTTATGACGGCTGTTAGGCTGAAAAATATATAGTAATAGGCTGTTTAAGCCTAAGCCTAAGCCCCTGCAGTGGGGTAAAAATGGGCTGATGAAGAAGGCTGTTTAAGGCTTTTGTCTTGCCGTTTTGAGTGTAAAATCTCTCAATAACGAGAGCCTAGGGTCACCTCTAACATCTTAGGGTGTCATAGGCGCTCTAATAAATTTCTAGACTAAGAACATCGCCTAAAGCCTTCGGTTGTGCTTTCCTCCTATATAATAATATATAGGACATTTCACACTAGGTCATCTAGACCCAAACTAAGCCGAGCTTGTATTATGGATACTAAACAATTGATATAATACACAATAAGATTATATAGGATATATGGATATTAAGATTAAATCTACCTCGGTCAGACACACCGACTACAAAACAATATCGATCGTAACTTAAGAGTCTAATCTCAGATACAATTTTATTTTGTTTGTATGAACACGATAAACTCTCGAAACCATTGAACTGATTTCGATGAAATTTTTTTAAATATATGGTCGTAATTCAGGGTCTAATCCAAGACACAATTTATCACGCTTTGTTACCTAGGGACTTGATAGGGAATGATCATCTCAATGATTTTTAAGAACAGGATGGGAACCGAGAATAAAATAGTGTAGTTCATGTAAGCGAAGCAGTGGACAGCAGCTGATTATGTCAGTAAAGATAAACTGCATCAGTCATATTGTCTTAGTCATACACATTTTGAATCATAATGGATATCCAGGAAAATAGACAAGAACGTAAAACTTTACGATAAGATTCAAATGGCGTGTATTTAACATGAACCTATTTTTAATATCCTCTTATATTATATAAAATATATGTTAATAATTTCGAGACATGTTTATTAAATTTATTTTTCGACTTGCGTTTTTAATTTTTAGTTTCTTAATATTAGTAGAGTATGCGCGCAATAAGACGCTTGTAGGTTGATGATGGAAAAGCCATTTTAAAGAAACATAATTACTGTGGCGGTTCTGTTGGTTCATAACCGTAAACAAAGTAACTTAAAAACCTGCTTCAAGCTAAAAAAAAAAACATTCGAATCGGTCATACAACAGCTGCATCGCCCCCTGGTAGCCCACGACCGTGAAACACAACTAAGAGGTGATACCTACTATGAAATGCAAAAAAGTGCGTCAAAACTGGATCAGCCGTTTTAGAATAACATAAACTGCAGCGCACCCTGTGGCTTATAACAGTAAAACATGTCTAAAAACGTGCTCTGAAGTGCTAATTATGTAGTAAAAGAAAACCTCATCGAAATCGATCCAGTATTTTCTGAGAAAAATTTAACACACAAACAAACATAGGCCCTCTGTGCCTCTGACCCAACGCAAACCGTCTCCGTTCCTTCGCTCGTGGGTAAAAAGGGTTGGACATTTAAAAACTATTTAATTATTTCACGAGATGTATCTCACAAATAGGACAACTCCAGACTTTTACTGTCGTTATAAATTGCTAACACAATTTCAATGGAACTGGCAGTATTTGGTCTGCCTCTTTAGCAGTCTTCTTAATCTCTGTCAGAAAAAGTATTTTTTGCAACAGACAAAACAACGTTGATCCTTGGCAATTGACATATTATTTATATCAAGCTCATTTTCTTGATATACCGAATGAAGGTTTTTATAGAGAAAAATAAATTGTTCTTATATCGCGACAAGGAGAAATACCGTTATAAATATATCGCTGACAGTTCAAGACCATCCATAAATTATGTCAGACAGATTTCATGGCTTTTTGATAGCCTTCGCTGTTGTCACAGATAGTTACATTTGTATGTCCCCCGCTCTGCTGTAACGTCTTAAAATTAAATTATATTTCCATAATTATGCAATTTTACTCGATAGTCAAGTAGCCTCAATTAATATTGTAAAATATCTAAGTACCTATCTATATATTTCTTCATCAGCCCATTTTTACCCCACTGCAGGGGCTTAGGCCTCCCCCAGGGTGAGGGGAGCTTGGAGCTTAAATCCACCACGCTGCTCCACTGCGGATTGAGGATTGTAATGACCACCATCTATTGACAGCGCCCGGGGCCGACTGCATAACGTGCGTAAATATTGACCTGCATTAATATTAAATTTTATAGACCCCCATCCAAATACTGGCTTCTGTGTCACGTTCATTAAAATGCACTACAAAACACGCACATTGTTCTAACGACTTATTTATTTTATTATTAAATCTTAACCTTCATTTCGTTGTTTTTATCCACTCTAATTTGATTGACATTTTTGTTTTCAAAAGCACTGCCTCTTCTATTCGAATGTTTTAACGCTATCGCCCCTTACAGAAATCTTTCATCAAATTAAATAGTGCGTCGCTTGTTTTTCACAGCATTTTCTGGAAACAAACTAGTGATGAGGAAGTGACGATAATCGACGTCAAGAATGTGCAAGTAAAAATATAATAGTACATTTCTCAGTCCTACCAAATCACTAGATTGACTTATTTGCTTTATTTACAGAGAAATAAACGTCAAAATTTCCGTTTTCAAAGTTGGAGTAATACGGGGATAAAACATGTACAGAGAAGTTCAAATAAAGATTAATAATTTTCTGAGTTTTCTGGCCTCGAAGATGTCTTATCTAGAGCTCAGCTAGTATGCTGTAAATAATTTAATAATTTCATTTCAACATTTCAGATTCATCGTGAGGCCGTATTTATAAAGGGCCCTGGAACTTGGCACAAAAGGACATGTACAAGGGCTTCAGCGACAGTGACGAGGGGCGGCTGAGTCCACGATCCCCATATTAATAGAAAACAACGCTGAGAGTGTTAATGAGCAACGTGCTACGAATGTATGATAGAACATACTATACATCTTTTGGAATCAGTTGCAACGGATCCACTGGCGAATGTGTTTGTTTTAGAAAAATTAGAACGCACGAGACAAGTGGTGATAGCAGTACAGAAATTTGAAAAATATGTTACGTGCAAATATTTGGGTCGATTATTGTTCAACAGCGTTGAGTTCAGAGTTGCTCAAAGTGCTATGCTAGAAGTTTTTCTGAGGTATAAAACCCCTAACGAACAAATCCGCAGAAGAACTGGAGCGACCGACATAGCTCGTACGATTAGCAAGTTATAGTGGCAATGGGGGGTTATGTGACCTAGAAGGACCTAGAACCGCTGGGAACGAAAAATTTTCGAATGGTGAACACCAACCGGAGGCCATGGCGTGCGACGGCCTACCACTAGGTGTACTGATGGATGACTTAGTAAATTTGGAAACTGTGTAGAAACAATTAAAGCAATGTTCAAGCAATGAATAACAATGAGCAACACCACATTGTAATAGAGCAGCTATCACCATCTACATCTTTCTCATATCTATAGTTTGCTTTAGTCTATCGGTACTTCTCCAACAAACTTTATAGTTATAAAGAAGTGTGAGGCACTTCTTTATAACCGCTGAGTGCCAGGAAAATTGTTATTTTTGCTATAAACTGTCACTATTTGAGTCTGTCAATACACATCTACAATATTACAATCTCAGGGTCGTCAGTTGTCAGTGTATATGTATATATATATATATATATATATATATATTATCAACTCTTGTAACATATAAATAACGTCAAACAAAGCAATTATAATAATATATCAATTCACAAATAATTTAATAAAGTATTGAGTATAGCATTGAAATAAAATTTTATATTATAATGTAATTTTTTTATGATTTTACCTGTTTATTACGCAGTATTCAGGCCATTGATGCTGCCTAATAAACATGTAAAAATAAGAAAATTCTAATGATTGGGAAAGACTTCTGGTTCTTGTTGTTGAATTGAGACTATGACTTGAAACCATAGAGTAAACTAATTTGACAGCAGCGTTTGATTTTAATAGAGTCATACCTAAATGTCAGTTCACAGTATCGAAATGACATTACGCAATTTTTCGGGGTTGAACACCGGCACGCGGGGATTTCTCGGAGGTGAAGAACGGCGCGCAGGGACCTTGCGCACTCCAAATTCGGACTAAAACTCGCCATCTTCAGCTAGCTAGAGTATGTATGGTTATACGGTAAACGCAGAAGAGGGCTTCTAGTCAATTCGTACTTTTTATACTTGAAACGTTGAAGCTCTTAGATTACTAGAGAAAAAAAACATTCAAACGTTTCAGTAACAGTGTCTAGGTCAAAGTAACGCACACAACAAAATTCCGAAGCGTGAACGAAATCACAGCATCCGGTCATCGAAAACGTTGCCAAGAAAACAAATTATCCGACAGTGAATCAAATCATTCCAGATATACAATACGAAGCAATTTCCCGAGATATTTAGAAATAGAGTTTGATTTTTCCTTAGCAGTGACAAGTAGGATTTAATATCGATCCATTGAGGCTTCGAGGATTCCGGACGCCTCGAGCGATAGAAAAATATTAATGAGATTTTTGTATATAAAGACCAAACAGCTATTCAAAATTTGAAAGTAGATATAGAAAAAATCATTTTACTTTAACTTTTCAGTACAGATAGAATTTGAAATCAGAGGAGGAATAATATTTGAATGGCTTAAAAGTTTTTTTTTTTTTTAAATGCTGAGTAATAATACGAAGACACCAATCATGAGGTAACTGTAGCTCTGAAAACGGTTTAGACATCACTTTCTGGTCTAAGGTTTATATTAAAACCTCTATAAATTAATATTAATACTCGCCTATAGTACGTAGGTTGCTGCAACTAAGGCGGATCGCACAATAGACACCATAGAAGCCAAGTGTCGAACCAACATAAATAAATCAATCAATCAATAATCAATCAAGACCAACTACGTTGGGGGCTGGAGCTCCATCTGGTCACCCATTAACCAATCCTTGGTTAATGGGTGACCAGACCAGTGGTTTTTGCTTTGTGTCTAGTCTTTCCTCTATGCAGCGACTGCATGGACACTAAGAAACAGCTGCTCTTGTGCTGCTTAAATGCGACAGACTGGCCACCTCGGCTCACCGAGGTCGCTCCGAAAATCCATCGGCAAAATTAAGAATCTACTGTTATTTCCGTGGAACCAGGTTGGCAAGAACAGAACCTTCCTATTGACATGCAAAATAAGCGCAAATTGAGGTCGATTGGGGAAAAAGGGGCCTTCAAAGCGCAAATTGAGGTCTATTATGGAAAAAGGGATCTTCAAATCAAATAAAAAACAAAGTTCACAGGTACGTGTTTATCATAGATTCACCTACGCGTAACCGGCGCTGTTTCCCACGGCATCGAACGTGTTAAATTGGCCTGTTTGCACCGGATAGTCTAGATACAGGCCGATACGGGCACGGATACCACACCGCTTACTCACGCAAGAAGCGTAATTGAATGGTTATTTCAGTACACGCGGCAGAGAATAATAAAACATGTTGATATTCCATACAGATGAATAAATACAAACAGATAAGAATATTGTTATATGAGTGAATTGAAATTCAGATTAAGCTGGTTCGCTCCGAAAATCTTGAGTAAATTTCTTTAACTCCCGCAAACAAATTCAAGACACTTATTCAAATCCACAATATTTTAAATTCGCCAAGCTCATTTCTTCATTTATATTCATTTGCATTCGTTTTTTAACGTTCCATGCCTCAAAAAGAAGGGAACTCAAAGAGCCTGGAAAAAGTTTCTTTCTAATTTAAAAATTAAACAAAAAAACTTCTAAGGCAGTAATGTACCAGTAAGAAGTCAGTAGTAACGATTACAATTGATTCCAGCCTACAAATTACCTAGGGGGCGGGCAAGGGGGGGGGGATGTTTATTAATATAAACCCTATTATTAGATTATTGAGCTTGTTGTTCTCTTTTCAGTTAATTATTTAACCAAGTGAAAGCTAGGATATTGGTCATTAACTAGCTTTCATTTGATACCCATATTGATCTAATAACAGTTTTGTTCTAACTCTTTTTAGATTCGCAAACGCCATATTTATTTATTTATTTATTAAAGTTACACCATTCAAATTTAGGAATTTAGTTAGGAGCGCATATCGCAGCTACTATTTACTTATATAAAAAAGCCATTTGATATTTACATATAATTTTTGAATACCTCATACCTCATAAATACCTCACACGTTAATGTGTGTTAGAATTTTTTGTGTTTCTCAAATACATGTATGGCGACGAATCCCAATAATTTTTCGGAATTTCATTAGACTGTTTATATAGTACTTCATAGATTACACTTACCTTTTAAATTTCATCTATAAAATGTTAAGTCTCCTAGTAAAATGGCTGTGACAGATAGACGGACAGGTCGAAATTCTAAGGGTTACGTTTTGAAACATATGGCTACTGGACCCTAAAAACTACGTCCTCACTGCATGACGCTGAACTCTCACGTAATTGAAATGCATGCTCTTTCATCTAGCATAATCGTTCGAAACATAGAGCGAAATAAACGGCGGAACACCTGTCAAGAGTGAACCTAGTTCCCGTACCGAGGGTCCCGTCTGTTTATTATGTATAAGCATTATCTTTAACACAGAGAAGATGTAACTACATGAGGACAAAGCAGCAGTGAGGGGCTTGGCAAGTTAACTTGCTTCACATTTGACATGTTTTTTTTCATCTTGTATCATAACAATTATTATACGATTTCACACGAAAGTGAAAATAAGACTTCTATAAATCTAGATTTTTTTTAAATACTAAATATTCACAGAAAAATTTATAATATACAGCATATCCACATTCGAGTGTATTTATAGTGCAATTGTTTCCCAAACTTTCACTTGAAAACATTTTTTTCCCAGTTCACGTTTTAAGATACCCTGTACTTTTTTTCATGAAACATTT
Organism: Luffia ferchaultella; assembly: GCA_949709985.1. Taxonomy (NCBI): domain Eukaryota; kingdom Metazoa; phylum Arthropoda; class Insecta; order Lepidoptera; family Psychidae; genus Luffia; species Luffia ferchaultella. The sequence goes on along the minus strand of OX453256.1, from coordinate 3,253,009 downwards.
ACTCAAATTCATATATGGCCTGCCGTCAATTGTAGCACCAATGTCAATGAAATCGGTTCACGCTATATCCCGAAAGATCTGTTTGTAACCACGAGACAGAGAGACACCAGAGAGTGATCCCAAAAGGGTCCCTTTTCTAGCAAATATGCGACAATATTCGTCGACAATGTTTCTCAGCCAATAATCTATTAGATAAAACTAATTTCTTTGAAATTAACTCTATTTACGGTGCTCATTCAAACTTTATCACTACAGCAAATAAACAATGATAATTTCTTATCAGCGTAACAATACTTTCCGTTTTATACACTGGACACTCGACTCTTACGACTATCAGATTAAAATTATAAATTCAATGTAAAATAAGCTTACAAAATTTAATATAATACTTAACTATGAGGAAGACGTTTGTGACATATATTACCTGCAACAAAGAAAAAACATAGTTTTTTAGTAATAATGATAAAACATTTGAACACTTAATTTACATAATAAAAAGGTTTTAAATATGAAATTGCCGTTTGATTTAAAATAAAACTTGCACGTTGAAAGTTTTTAATTTGAGAGTTTTTTAAATAAAAATCACTATGTTTAATAAAAATAATTTAAATTATACTAATTGGTTTTTAAGTGTTTTCATAATCGCGTTTGCACTCAACTATGGATACGTCGAACATTCGAGTAATTTTTGAATTTTTGTCACTAAAGTTAATAATGTACAATTTCAAGTCATGGTGGATGATAGTCGGTATAAATCCACTGCAGAATTGAGCGTGCTTTTGAGGTTAGTTTACCCACAAAATTGATACTTTTACATTTGGCACAACTAAAAAATTTGAATAATGCGTACCAGATAAATGGGCTTGGCCTAAAATTTTAAACTTGCGCTGATGGTGATTAAAATTAAAAGAAATTAGGGTCTAGAATAACCTCTCAGTACATAATTTTTTTCTATTTACGAATTAGTCTGATAGTTATTAAAATTCACCTATCTAAGATAATGTAAATTGTAAACATCTATTCAGATGACGTCACAGAGATATTTTATGAATCAATGTTTAAAAAAAAACTAATAAAATTACAGAAAAATCGCTGTTCAAAAGACGTCACAGGGATTATATGAAATTTATATGAAATATTACATGAAAATTTTCTTTGGAAAAATAAAAATAAACTAAGAAAATGATAGTCTCAATTTTATTTTATTTTTAGAGGAACGTATTTATAATTTAGTCTATATTTTCGGGAAAAAAAATTATAAACAATGTGTTCAAAATTTTTGGTCCAAGCTCATTGAATGATCTGTACTAAAATGGATGCGTTAAAGCTTGCGTTACGTTCAACAGTCGACAGTGAAAAATGGATTGTTTACGAAACGGGTGAAACACATTTTCCATGCATACATACCTATTAACACATTATAATGCAAGCACGGTAAGCTGGATATTATAATCGAGGTGTTTATAGGCACGAGGCGAAGCCGATACATTTACGATTAAAATAATACTTCAAATGTTAAAATGGCGGTAGCTAAAGGCGTGAGCTATGTGTCACAAACAGAATGCTCGTTTGTGATTGGTGTAAAGTAAAAAGGCCTAGTACTGTAAAATACAACATTACGCTACAAGTTTCGATGTCATTAAGACCGTATTAATATGAAATGTATTGAAAAGTATATTAATATACGTACATATATATTATATACGTGCCAAATACATTACCCTTTCTATTTCCCCAACATCTTTCTTTCTTTTTTTTCTTACTCTCTTTTTGGGTTCACCACAAGTGGATAAAAACCGAATATGGCCACCTTCCAATTTCCTGAAACTTACTCCTTGCTTTGATGGTCGCTGTGCACTCTAAAAGGTACACACGAATCTGCTGAACGCCCCATTTACACATTCTAGGCAAATTATAGCCACACAGAACAGTTGTAAAATAACAGAAAAATGTTGTATTAGCATGAATTATAGAACGGCACGCATTAAATTAGGGAAGTCATTGCTTCGCTAGACTTCTGATATCGGTCACTATCAGCAGATCAACAGCTGTACACGTGTTCCGCTCACTTCGCTTATCGAAATATTGTAACTGAAAACATTATACATATAAAGAAATGAACCATTTATTTAAACATTTAAACAGATATTTATAAAATATTTACATAATATGTCGATATAGACGGAGGTCAAAAAACATTAAATGCGCTAAAAATTATATGGAGTTCCATTCTTCAGCCTTCGATTACTTCCGATTCGTTTGGCCAACGTCCTCAGATTTCATTTGACTGATATAGATCGCGAACACACAATGCGCTTACGCTTCCTTACCGAAACTATGCGCTTGACCTAGGTACTACACATTAACCCATCTGGGTTAGAACCAAGGTCACGAGCAATTTGATCGACAGAGACAATTGATTGATAATGATTGATGACAAGTTAATAGGTTAAATTTTGTGCAGTTGACGTGCCACGTTTGGTAACAGCGCATGTTAGAGGTCGGGTACAAAGTTAATTTTACAAACGAATAAATGATCGAAAACGATGGTAATAACTCTGACGCTCTATTTCCCCTTCCCGTCACTTAATGTCGCTGTATTGACCCCTACCACACATCGCAGCACACTTTCCTTGCATTCGCGGCTTACGATGATGTAACAGTTCAGTATAGAATACCTCTCGTTTTAGTCTTACTTATATATTATTTCTACTTCTATGGTCGCGACAAACCGATTTCCAATTCACACCTATAGGAAAATTGAGCATATTTAATTATTTTGCCTAGTTATCAGCTGGCCTATCAGCCCTCTATGGGATAACTTAGGATATGTTGTACAATAAAGTTGTGACCTCATCGAATACTTTAGCTAAAGCTATCTCTTCAGTTAGTTCAAAAATTGATTATAGTTGTATGTCATATTTGTCACTTACATGCACCGAACATTGAATGTAGCAGACTAGAAGGCGCATGCTTGCCAAACTTAGCGACTCAAAGACCGCAAATATTATGAACTGTATTTATTTTAAATCCTTTTATCGGTATCTGCGTTCTTTATCAGTAGTACGTACCTACCTAACTAGTTGTGACGGGTAATACACACAAACCTAGACCCAACACAACGTCCAGGTAACCAATCGCGTGGGCCATATGCGCGTCCCTTCTGTCTTTCATCCTCATCCAGCATTAGGTATTCCTCTATTAATTCAAAGCTCGGTATTCACATGCCTTCTGTAGTGTCAGAGAGCTTGCCAGTAATCAGAGACTTACTAGACGTAAACCATAAAAATTGACTGACCGATTGCCGAGTGGTAACAGACACTAACTGCGGAGCCAAAGGTCGCGGGTTCGATTTCCGCCCGGGACAAATATTTGTATGCATGAACATGTCTATTTGTTCCTTGCCTGGGTGTAAATATATATATATATATTATAGAGAATATTTAAGAATGTATATGAGTTGTCTAGTATCCCACAAGCACAATACTTGCTTACTTTAGAGTTCCACACATGTGGGATGTCCCAGGTATTATTATTATTATTAAATGATTAGAACGATACATTTTAAAACCTCAACTTTATCTTCTCTTTAAAGTGATAGAAACACTAGAAAGATAAATCTGTTAATACGACGAAATCGCTATACTTACCACCAATACATAACAAAAAAAAACTATCCAAACGATGACCTCGAGGTCACGCGCCACCGCGACCTAACTCGGCCCGGTTACGAAATCAGAGCAGCGCACACTGTTTCATTTCACTAAAAAAATTTCCCTATGCTGTTTATCGCATAAATCGATTAAGAAATGTTTTTTAAATGCAGGAGTAAAACACCCACCTGTCTATTTAACATACTTTTTTTTTAAAAAAATAACTTGTGTGTCGTGACTTCGACGTAAAAAAAAGATTAAATAAATTCTGTAAGCGTGTTTGATCAAAATATATCTTTTTGATTAATATGGTTTGATGAAAGACCTTCAGGTGCATATTTTCCAGTTTTTATTTTTTGAAGATCACTTTTGGTTACCGAGTTATTAATTTTTATTCAAATTTTTGTTTTTATTTTTTTTCTCCCAAAAACCGCAAAAGTGCGACTTGTGACTGGCACTCAAAGATTCCTCATAAATGCGTCTATCAGTGATAAAAAAGTCAAGTCGCACTATGGAAGCTTTTGGGAGTTACGGATAAAGGTTATATAGTACATTTTAGGGTTGTCACTAAAGGTCAAACAATTGTAATATTTGTAATCAATAAAAAATTTAAGACTCATACATATAATTTTCATTTACGAGTATCAACATGCTGTCGTCAACATTATCATGTTGGAACTTCGTCAGCCACTTCTTCCAACTGCAAGTTTTCTTCATTAACCGGCTTCAGAAGTTCACGAACAGCTGCTGGCAGACAAATCCTATTGGACAATCTTTGGCGCTGTCTACAGTGTGCCATAAACACACAAACGGATCCGACGATTCAAGTGCATGGTGGAAGAGGTCAATCATAGTTTTTTTCCTGTTCATTTTCCGGCAGTGGCGTTCCCTATCTGAGCGCCAAAATTTATTGCGCGATTCAGCCGCTTGTTCTGAGAGCATACATACAGGAAGAGAACATGATTCTACGATCTCTTTACCATAGACTAGAATTTTGTGTACCGTCACAGTCATTGACTGCCAATTAAATGACTGGATGTACTTTTCCGCGAGCGTGCGACAGAAAATGCCAAACTTTACAGTGTCAATAGGAAATTCACAAGATATGGCGACAAAGATAGTATGCAGCCCGTCCATCAAACATGCATCTAGACCTAATATCTCTGCAAATATAGCACGGTATTTGTCTGATAGTGCCGTGCGGGCTGAATTACCATCATTTGTGGTTCCTGCATTGGGTTTAACAACGTCCAGCAACAATCCAATCCGATTTCTTATATCAGCCTGGATATGTTTTTCCGTTCTTCCACAATTTGACTTTCTCTGCTATCTTTTTTGATTCTCCATTTCCGTACTAACGGATCGTTTTTGTAACTGAGATGTAATAAAAATTCGAAAATACGTATCCATACATGAAGTGGATTGATGCCGTGTTGCATATTTTCTTTTACACTTCGTCTTGTTTACGATGTTGCCAAATCATGAACTGACTGGCAGTAGCTTTGCAAAATGGGCACCTTAACTGTGAAGACGTACCAGTTTAGGACTTTGCCGTCGATCACACTCAAAATTAAATTAGAAACAAATGTAATAAGTATGATGCCCTTCGGAGGTTTGGGTCGTAATAGGAATTACGACTCAAACCCAAACTTTGATAGAGAAGCAAATTAAACGTTTGACTCCTGTCAAACGTTTAATTTGCTTCTCTATCAAAGCTTTTTCCTTAAGAATAAGATTAGTGTCTTCTTTTCTATACTGAATGTGGAGCGGCCGAAAAAATCTATACGACTGGGGTGCAGGATGGTGCCATGAAATATAATTTTTGTCCATTACTATACTTAAAGGAATAAAAGTCGAGGCAAAAAAACTATTTTCGTTCACAGAAATGTCTTCGTCTGATTCTGAGAAGTGTTGTTTATATAATGCTTGGCCTGTGCTTCCATCAAAACCCCAGGACCCTTCAAATACGCATGAGACTTCTTGCTTGCCTGTTCTGTTACAATACTCGATAAAATTCTCATCACAACTTCAAACGATTCGTTGCAAAGTATATGTAAGAAGACCATGCAACGAAACTGACGCTTCTATTACCGAAACATCTAGCTCTTTTGCTGGGTAACATGCTTTTCTTGCTCTCATTAGTAAGAAGGGTGGATAAGCTAAATAAACTCGACTTTTCAAATCCTGTCTTAAAAGTTTATATGTTTCCATATTTAGTCTCCTGTCGATAACGAAACCTAGAGCTTCCTCAGGTGTATTGTAGTTAAGGACAAAATTGAATTAATTTAAACAAAAATAAAAGGTCAAGTTGAGTGACACCCCTAACACCATATTTTGAAATTCGATTACTCGTAAACGCTTCCATAGTGCGACTTGAGCTTTTTATCAATGATAGACGCATTTATGAGGAATCTTTGAGTGCCAGTCACAGGTCGCACTTTTGCGGTTTTTGGGAGAAAAAAAATAAAAACAAAAATTTGAATAAAAATTAATAACTCGGTAACCAAAAGTGATCTTCAAAAAATAAAAACTGGAAAATATGCACCTGAAGGTCTTTCATCAAACCATATTAATCAAAAAGATATATTTTGATCAGACACGCATACAGAATTTATTTAATCTTTTTTTTACGTCGAGGTCACGAAACACAAATTATTTTTAAAAAAAAAAAGTATGTCCAATTGACACGTGGGTGTTTTACTCTTACATTTAAAATGGATTTCTTAATCGATTTATGCGATAAACAGCATAGGGAAATTTTTTTAGTGAAATGAAACAGTGTGCAGCGGTACAAAGCCGAAATATCGACACCGATAACCGTTCCACTACTAAACATAACTGATGGTATACTAGCGATGTACTCATAGATAACTCGGTTGATCCCATACGCTGATAGCGATAAAATCAACCGACGAGTTCATTATTTTAATTATGTGGAATGTCGTTCGAATTCAGTTCGTTTTATACTGACAGATATTACGTTACAGCTGGTTAAGACTCACTCGAAACCGACAAAATCGTTAGGTTCTGGAGGTAAATATTGAAAAAGTAAAAAGTTTATTTAATTAAATTTAATGGCTAGAGTATTTTGATTAATATTCCATACATTTAACAAATGTGATATTCGTATAAAAAGATATTCAACAAGCGATCAATTAATTATTATATATACGCACAGCACTATCTATGTATACTATTTATTAAGGGATTTTTGTCAGCCTGCCACGCCATTATTCTTTTAAAATACTTCATCAAAACCATATTTTTTTTTTAATATTTTTGTCTTCACTGCAATGAGGCAATATAAACTGGACCAGGATGTAAAACCAACAGACAGCGCTACTTATTTAAATTAGTCGATTTTACTAAGATAAATGATACTATATTTATAGCATAAGCACTTATATGGTAGTACATACATTTTCTTACTATAGTAGTAATAAAATATGTGTGGAAGAGAAACTGAACTTTTGAATGGAACCTTATTGAATACTACGAAGCCGGAGTAGGTCATGAAAACAAAGCATCGAAATCGACGTTCATCAATTTTAGAACATTGACTTTTAAACTCACATATTCGGAAGTTCAAACCTGCAGAGCGGCAACGTAACAGACACGACTGGCTGGCACCCAAAAAAAGGAAACGCTAATTAATAAAATTTACAAGGACAAAAAAGCAGCCAAGTGCGAGTCGAACTTGCGCCCTGAGATTTCCATACAGTTATACCTAAACGTAAATTGATATGTATATCACTATTTGCCGCCAGAATACCACATGTGCGAACATATATTTCAATTTAAAAATAATAAAAAAATCTTTTTATATGATATACTTAACTACAAATTAATGATATCTGATTTATTCCTTTACTTGTGCTGTAAAACTTGCTTTTTGCCAAATTTCATGATTCTAGGTCAACTGGAAGTACCCTATAGGTTTTGATTTACTTGTCAAAATATGCGGCATAAATGCCCTCATTTTTTTATTTTTGAGTTGATTTAAAAGCTTGAGTTTTTTTACAGCTTTAGAGGACCGTAGACCTAAATAATTTCATCTTGATATCTCGACGCGTTCCCGAGAAAAAGGTTCTCGATAGACAGACAGACGGACAACGAAGTGATCTTATAAAGGTTCCTTTTGTTTCCTTTTGAGGTACGGAACCCTAAAAAGGTCAACGACCGTTACGCTCGTAATATCCAATTATAACTCAAATTATATTTAACGAGAAAAAGTTTTGTTTTTAGACATTCGTATTTTTTATATAGCAGGTAAATAGTGTACTAATAGCAACAGAATATTTTTGAAAAATTACTGTTTAAATTAAAATAAAACAATCAAATTTACACCTTCTTCTTGTTGTTCCTACTTTTACTTCTCTGATACAATAAATGTGAACAATCTTTTTTTGTCAGACTTTAGTAACAATTAAAAACTTTAGAGATTAGAAAGCTTGTCACGGTTCAATCCAGTTTACCGAAAATTAATTATTTCTATTGTGATTTAAAAAAAATGTCTAATAATAATGAAATTTAAAATAAATAATATTACATCGTCCACAACATAGGCCACTGTCCACGTGGCGTCGCTTCACAGGGGTGTATTCGTCATTTTCCGCTTGCTGTACGCCTACTTGACGACTGATTGCTACTTTCGTATTAAATTCGAGTCTCTCTCAGCGAAGATGTACAGCGACGCGAGCATAAAATTCACAGATAAAATCAGTACGCATGCGTCAAACAGGCGTACAGCAAGCGTAAAATGATGGATGCATATCTATTAGGCGATGTCACATGACAAACGTTTAATGCGAAATCGATTTGGTTAGGATGCCGCGGATGCCGTATGAAATGTAGGAGGCAACTGAGGTTGGGAAGAAACTGAAGTGGTATGGTATTAGAGGGAGGGAGGAGGTAACTCGGAAATCTTGAAATTTCAGCGGAAATGTACATTTTTTCAGATTAGATTACAAATAAAATGCAGTATTTCTCGCTTTTAATTTTTATCATACGCGCCTTGACACAGATAAGTTTCATTATAAACATAATAGCGAAAAGACCTATTTTGTAGTATTTTCATCGTGTAACATTAGAAACGTGTAGTTTGGCGATATATTAGGCGTAAGTGAAGGTCTATTATAGTAAGTAACGGTTATTAGGCCGTATAAGTGACCGCCTTGGGGAATAATATGTGAGAAGTACACAAATTCACCAAAGCGTTATCTACAAGTATTTTAGTTTTAGAAATTATGCGACCCGAGGGCCAAGTGTGAGTTTTTTACTATTAACTGTGCCGTATGCGTTTTTCATAATTTATATGGAAACTCGTACAGCACATCTAACGGTCGTTTTAGTTAACTAATAGTTTTCATACAAATTACGAAAAAACCCATACAACACAGTTAATAGTAAAAAACTCGCACTGGGCCTTAATTTCTCGTTCTGGACCCAATTACAGTTACACTGGCTACGAACCTGAATATTAGTAAGTTCAACCTCGGAACAAAGTATGACCTAACCGTGAAGGACCCGTGGTCCCACTGATTTGACCTACTGGTAAGACCACGATATACCATGTATCCGTGGTCCTACTGGACCTAAACCTGAGCATAAAATTATTTTGAACGTGTTCGACTTCAAAATGATTTTTGTTTTAAATGAAGAATAAATGTTAGTTTTAATTATTTACTTAATAAAAATACAGATAAATATTGATACTATTAATCATTCCTAGTCCAGCACGACCACGGGTATACATAGTGGTATACCGTAGTCCTACCAGTAGGTCAAATCGGTGAGACCACGGACCCTTCACCGACCTGACTCAATTTCAACGAATATGTAAAGATTCATGTAAAACCACACGTCCAGAGACAGGTGGTTGTAATAAAAATCATCTATTGCAATATAACATGAACTGTAATTGGTTCATAGGTGGGATTGGGATTTCCACCCAATAAATAAAAGTTTTACTTTCAGAGACTTAACAAAAACAGCGACTCTACTTGTTGCAATAATGCGAGTAACATATAAAAAATGCGTTTTTTTTTTCGTTTTTTTTGTTCGATGTTTGACGCCATTTGACGTTTGTCACTTTTGACTGCTCTTGACATTTGTTTAAATTTTGTGTATTTTTTGAGGTATTTTTTCCTAGGGTCCCTCTATTTTTCGCTATTTTTTGATAAGACATACAAAGACTTAGCTCAGAATGCAAAAAACTTCTTTCCGATGAGTGGTATCATTTAAAAGTCGAGATTAGAACATTCCTCATACTTCTGTTCTATTATATTGGGTAGTTCGTTAGACGTTTCGTAAATCACTGCCGCTCTCAAAAAGCGGCCTTTTTTTTTTATTTAGTGAGGGCCGAATCTGCATACAGACACCTGCGCGCCCGACCTTCCGCGCAGGTAGTGCCGGGTTGGGACTTCTACACAGAAGGTGTAGCCCGACCGGCTAAACGACATCCTCAACCTATACTCCGCTGAGTGTTTGGCATACACATATCCATTGATTTCGCGATAGTTTCAATATGACCCGTACAACTTATATAGAAACAGTTAGATCGAATTCTAACCAATTGGAGCTAAACCCTGCCCATACGGATCGATTGGGGTTTAAAGGGATTACTTTGTACATTATTCATCAGCAGAAGGTTGGAAGGGTTACATTTGTGATATCAAGCCCATTCCAAACGTTTGCCAAACGCCTATATACAGCGTACCGGGGGCAATGAACCTACATCGCAAAAGTGAAATCCATCAGTTGTTGCTGTGCGGGTATAATGCGTGATCATTGTGCACAATTACTTTTATGTGCCAACCGTTGGAACCGATTCAAATTATTCACCAAATAAGTGCGAGTCAGACTCATCTCTAAGCTTTCAGTACTGTTATATAACGTAATTTACCATACGTATAGTACACCGAGCTTTGAATTAGTTCAATGGAGGAGTAATGATGACCGTTTAGTTCGATTACCAAAGTTATCACATTTGAGGTATAGGATGAGGTAGAAGAAGGAGGAAGAAGGGCTTGTCGCGCTTATGGCCCATGCGATTGGTTACCTAGATGTATGTGTTGTGTCTAGTTATTTGTGTATACATGTCACAACTAGGTAGGTACATACTATTGAATGAAAGGCAGAAACCGATAAAAAATGTTTAAAGTAAATGAAGTTGACAAAATTTCTCGGCTTTGTGTCGTTGAGTAGTGATCGTCGTCTAGTCTGTTACATTCAAAGTTGGGTGATGTAGACTGCCAAATACCAGGGAAACGCATATCAACCCGATCAATCAGTTATATGCATGACAAATGTAATTAATTAATTTTTCTTTTACTTCTGTTATGAGATCTTCTATTATGCTTTTTAAGTATCCATAAGTGAACGGAAAGTACCTACCATATACGTCTTGATGACACACCGTTTAGTGCGAAACTACGCCATATCTTTTTTATGGCATTAACTCAGAAACTTTATTTTATATGGAAGACAATGGGACTGCAGGCCTCCTTATTTGTTATTAGTTTCGATTCGATACCACTTCCCGCTCCTGAGGAATGACGCTGTTGATAGACAGACGGACAACAATGCGCAATGTAATCCTATAAGGTTCCTTATTTTTACTATTTGAGGCACGGAACGAAAATTTAAGTATGCATATCAGTTGTCTAGTACCCCACAATACAAGCATTTTGGGACTAATGGCACTATGTGGGATGTCGCAGATATTATTATTATTTCGCTAGAGCCTAGTGTATAGTGCAAAAGATGTAATAAATAACACATACAAAGATAGAAGACCTACATAAACACATAAACGGCTGCTTCTCAGAGGGGCAAGCAGAGTCTTTAGATCCCTTCTTAGTTACCCCTTTCGCTAAATTGATATTCCTCAATTGTTTCACACAATTGCCCTTCGGTTTAGGGACCTTAAAATTAGGCCCTTATTTACTTTGCAGCCAATTCGGTTGACGGTTTGTCATAATAACAAAAACCGTTTTTATTTCACTCGTACGAAGAAATAAACTTGTAACCTTTTCATCGACAGACACAAAATATAGGTACCTACGGTAAAATAATAATTAAAAAAACTAACTTCATATCGGTCTTAGAGATATCCATATTTTCGTTAGTAAACCTAGGCTGTCTTAAAAAGCTAGTTTTTGTAGAATTAAAAAATCAGAATAAAATAAAAAAATTATAACTAGAATATGTATTGAATATTTAGTGAAAACGACTGCATTCAAGTATACGCCTGGTTCCTATACTTCAATTTAAGATTTGATGTAGTTAAATCTGATAGACTGCCAATTAATAGCTTTTAAATAAGAGCCTCTATTCAAGCTGTAATTCCACTATTTCCTGTTTCATCAATCATTGATGACTTTGATTGATAAGGTCGACGGCCCCAGTTTATAACCGATAGCGTAACGACGCGACCATAGACCAAATCGGTCCATGAGCCATTATCTATCATCTAATTTTATATTGTGTAAAATTCGACATGACGGTAACGGTAACATTTCAATTACAATTTAATATCTACTAGCGACCCGCCCCGGCTTCACACGGTGTAATCATATCATATCATAAATCATACGGTGTAAAGGACCATATAGATCTATATTAAATAAACAATGTATTCAAGGTATTTAATTGGTTAAGGATTAATGCTGTATTGGTTAAAATCGCTTCGAAAATTAGCCATTATTTGTCGTAAAAAGTAAATGACAAAAAAAGTTATTGTGGGTTATCCATAAGAGATAGACATATACCATCACGGACTTTTCTGTAGACCTTTTCAATGTGTACAATACTTATTACATTATTTTGATAAAACTCGTAGGGTTCAGCCTGCGTTTGCAATGTAAGCGGAAAAAATGTAATTATTTACGACATCACATTAGAAACCTCAAAAATAACAGCACTTCTCCACTATTTAATGGACGTTATTATACATATAAACCTTCCTCTTGAATCACTCTATCTATTAAAAAAAACCGCATCAAAATCCGTTGCGTAGTTTCAAAGATTTAAGCATACAAAGGGACATAGGGACAGAGAAAGCGACTTTGTTTTATACTATGTAGTGATTAACGCCTGAACTTTACGGTAGACAGGTTACTATACATACTACAAAAAAAAACATTACTCTCCACAGTCGGGTAAAAAAAAGCATTGCTAAATACGTGCAATAAGTTTGTCATAATGTTGCACAGAATATGGTATCTTATTATTTTTTTTAATTATTTTAGATGGAAGAGTTTTGTATAAATATAACAGTGAAATAATTTAAAAAAATTACTAATTAATTACAAAGTTATAAACGCGTAAAATGTCCTGTTAGACAGAGACAGCAATACTGCACGGTGAGACGTCAGGCCATTTAAATAATGTGAAACTTTTTTTTCAGGAAAGCGACAGGTAAAATAAGTTTCATACTGTTCAACCGATTGGTTAAATTTATTAGAACTATGATTATTCCACAATATTTAGACATATTTTTTAAACGCAAGCAAGAATTGAAACTCGTATATAACATAATGATTACCTATTACTATTCAAAATACTATAAATACTTCCCAAAACAGGTATCCATAATTTTCATATATTTTTCATTAATTCTATGTTCAACATAGACGATGTTCAATCGAGATTACGCGACCGCTGCTGCATACACCAAGCATTTACTGTCCTGTATTTTAATATTGGCTTTATAAAAGCTTTTTATTCTGAGTTATACGAAATGTCCGCAGAGACAGGCGTTGATTGATAGACACGTAGCCGCCATACGCCCCCCGAGGTTCACTGAGATTAGTTTCTATCTCGTTCTAGTAATGAGATTCATACCCTCCTCGCCCGGCCAACCTAATATATCGGATTAGAGTTTAATTAAGTTTTCGATTTCAACGCGTCGCTCGACTAAGCCATTTTCCAAGCAGATTCGTTTTGTATAAACATTCCGTAGGCTTTAATCCTCTTTGACTGTAAGACAGACACTGCTCCCAGGGCAAGTTGCCGAGTAAACAAGGATTATTTTGTTGGCTAGGCGACGATAATGAAAGGTCATCTGTCATATTGGGCCAAATATTTAAGATTAATAGCTTCTCGTAATCTTTACCGAGTGTTCGGTGTTGACTTAGTTGATTTATCTATGGAAATGATAGTAGTTGCCAGTGTTCACGAAAGGTCATATAATTTATGGTAAATTATATGACCTGTCGTGAACAAAAGATTTTTTTTTGCCAGGGTTAGGTTCCATCCATCCTAGGGTTACTAGGTATTACGATGGGTGTAAAAAAGGGAGCCACCAAGATTATTGATGCAACTTTGGGTGTCCCTCATAGCTCAGTCTGATCTTAATATCTATAATCTACATCACTTTAGTAATGGCTCGAGTTTGCTATCGTTTTCGTATAAGTTGAGGATGTCGAACTCATTATTGCGGTATCACTAATTCAATTATTTAGATGTAAAAAGCTGAGCAGTTAAATAAAAAATTATAATTTTACAAAGATATTTACTAAATAAAAAAAAAATAAGTATAAGCTGCAGGTGGTCACGGTGTTCCTTGACTTCCGTCTTCGAATGCCAGTGGAATCACGTCAACGGCTTCTTCGATGAGGACCTCGCGGTATATTACACAACCTTGTAGAAGAATTTAACAGTTAGTCCCTATCTGCTCTAAAACTATATTTTTAACTGGGAAATTTCAATTATTTAGAAACAAGCAAACCAATCAAAAGCTTGTATATCTGTCATGTCGCAGTTTCCATTCCAGTTCTTACACAGCAGTGTGCATGACATTCTCTCGCGTTTACAAGAACATTGGCCTTTGCAGTTGCTTCTTGCATACATAGTTACAGGTTCTTGCGCCGTCTCCCACATACTGGACGGGGTTGTCCATATGGATATGGCTTTCCATTCTTCTTCCCATTTAGTCTATCTCCCGTCTGCTGGGGAAAGAATATCAACTAAGGAATCAAATATTGACCCCGTATGTGATCTGTTGCTAAGCCACCTTCACTGTGTGCATCCTCGGAACTTCTCTTATATAGGGGAAATATTTGGTAAGCACTTATTTCTGGTACATAAATACTGCGAGCGGGCAAGCGGGGCAACGGGAGAAAGGGCAAACGCGGGAAGAGGTGAGGAGCGCGGCACACGAGTCCGACCGTAGTCATGTTACATAAACTGTCAGCTAGACGTTTGTCAATCGTTCATTTATGATGATTCGATCATTCAAGTATTGATTTGTAAAATAATTCGGTCATACGATTCGATCACACAATCATTCGTTCATCCCGTCCAATCCAATCATGTTAGAATCGTTCTTAGTACCGATCGATACCAAATCAATAGTCGGTATCGGTCATCGATCACAATTGGTCTCAATGATTATGATTGTGATGTCGTGATAGCCCGAGCCGTAGCGAACCTGTTTCAAATCTATAAGGCCAAGTGGTCGTGGTTCGAATCCGGGCACGTACCAATGACTTTTTCTGACTGAATTACATTAACTGTCACTGACTCCGTGCCTCGGAGAGCACGTTAAGCAGTCGGTCCCGGTTCCTGTCAGTAGATGGCGGTCGTCACAATCCGTCCAATCCAATCCAATCCAATCATTCATGACCGACACACGTCTACTGTCAGTACAAAATTTAACTAGCTACGTCCACACCTTGCGCAAAAATCGCGATTTTTATAGGTGTATGACACGTAAATATAAAGCATACAAGTATTTATAAAAATTGGATTTTATCAGTTCTATGGGCAATATTAAAAATTTTGTAATGTGGTATAAAAAATTTCACTTCCAATTTCATTTTAAATAATAAGTTTAAGTAACCTTGAAATATTGCCAAATAAGTATTCTTGGATAACTTGGAAAATTAATTTCACGTTTTCTTTTAATACTAAAACAATACCAAATGCGTCGTAAATAGAAACCGCATAATGGTGCGACCCTATACAAAACGTCGGACGCACAATCGTAAAAATAATGTGCATAATAAACAAACAAACTATACCATCGTAGTACTTCATTTAAAGTAACTAATGTTGCTATTAGCATTTTTACGATTGGTCTGATAGTTCAGCTGTAAATCTAATAAAACTGTTTCCTTGGTATGACGAGCTACTTATAAATATTATGCTATTAATTCTGCATTGTACTTATCTTCATCACGACCATTTTCATTACTCACATCAAAATCGTAATCATTATCGCTACATTCTGCAGCAGGCACATTGCATCGATAATGCTTTCGAGAGAAATATATTAATATGAAAAAAATGACCAAAGTATTTAATTTTTATTTGATTCGTATATTTAGGTAAATAAACTTAAACAAATTTAAAATAAAAACCTATATTAAACTAAAATCTAACTAAAAATGCCTACAAATAAAAAATGTTATCTAAATTGATGCCTTTGAAGACAGCAGTTGAGTTATCTAGAGGAAGCAATAAGAATAAAAATATAATCGCTCCATAAATTAGTTTCGATCAGACTCAGTCGTAATACTCGTAATAGCGTGTGCTTCCGTGTCGTTTGTCTACGTCGACTTAATAAAATAATACCTCTTAACAACGGCCTACTACGCAACTACGCACTTCCAAACGCTTTTTCACTTAGACGGCACCGTTAGTCTTTAAAGGCAAATCAGTACTCGAGCTTTTCGTGACCTAGTTACCATAAAGGATTCATTCCCGTGATGTGAAAATGCCGTTTTACACATTATATTTACCCACGTGTTCACAAAGCAAGTAGGCGTAATTCAATCATAGTTAATCCATTATTACTTAGCAGAGGGCATGCACGCACTACATGTCGCTCGGAAATCGAACTTAAGTTATTATGCTTGTGTCATTCGAAATGTTCTGAAGTTGTGTGCTCGCATTTTGTTAGGGACGTAATTCGATATCGTTAAGTGTATTAAAAATACACAATGCGGTATTAACGCTAGCATTATATCGATGTAACCAAATAAAGGAGTCTGCTATGTGTTATGTACTTTACATCCATTAAATATTGCTCGTAAGCATACATATATAATATAGCAATATTGTAACTAAAATATCCCATTTCATAATGGTACTGCGTAGCTAAAAGACAAAAACTAAATCCTTGTAATTACTGCATACAGGATTTTTTGTAAACTCAATCATTTAGGTGTGGATTTCTAGTTCTCTACCTACGAGTATATACCTACATGTATAGAACAGATCTTTGAAACATCCAATAAAACTTTTAAATTGATTTTTTTATTAAATGAATATTTGGCGAGATATAAGCTCTCCAAGCTATGGATAACGTGTGTTCCCCTTACTACATAAACAATTTTGAATATGTTCACCATTTTTTGAAATATTCGCAATTTCAGTTACTAACAACTGATTTTGCGGTTTGTCTTCGACAAAAAAATTATGGTAGGGCTGCACTCTTATGAGGATCTCAACGGAGTTTACGATCTTCACGGACGGGTCCAAAACAAAGTCGGGTACTAAAACCGGTGTAATATCCGAGGACTTGAACATCAATATATCTGCGCCGCTGAGAACCTATAATTCCGTATTCTAGGCGGAATGCACGGGTATTATACTGGCAGCACAAGCAATGGTCGTCGCTAGGGAAGTAAAAGAATTTAGTATTCCTATACTCTCGGACAGCAGAGCGGTACTTCAAGCCCTATAAAGTAATACCATTGCATGGGGGTTAATATACGACTGTCACCGAGCACTGACGAAGGTATGTAACCGTAACATTGTTACACTTGAGTGCATAAAGGGACACAGTGGCTCTCGCGGAAATGACGCGGCGTGCCAGCTGGCAAGGAGAAGCTCAGAGGCCGTGGCGGTGGGACCTGAACCCATTTTGCCATTATCATTTAGCTGGGTTCGGTCAATGCTGCGCCAACTCACGAGAATACAGCATGAACAGGTTTGGATGAACCATTTGGAGTGTAGACAGGCCAGGACAGCCCTAGCACTACTTAGTACTAATCTGGCACGTATCAGTTATTTTGACTGAGCAGAGACCAATTACGTTTGGTGGTCGGAGCTCTGACTGGTTATGGTCTTTTTAACAAACACCTACATAATATAGGTATTACAGACAGCCCTTTATGCAGGGTCTGCGTGGAGGTGGAAGAAACGGCTGCTCACGTGCTTTTGGAGTGCAAATTAAGGAGTGGCCGCCTACTGGGCGGGCCAAACACCTAGGATTTGCGAGGTCGCTCCCAGAAGCAATCGGCAAAGTGTAGGGTCTGCTTGATTTTCTGATGGAGCTGGGGTGGCAGGAGTGATGCCGCTCACTAACGTAAAATAGGCACTTTGTGCGTGATATGCCCGCATATGAGTGGGATATTTTGATCACGCCATTAAGACTGTCGCTCAAATGGAGTGATCGTCAGTACCCAGCTTAATGCGTAATAAAATATCAAATCCCAAGATATTCTATAATGTTCATTTAATTACGCAGCACGTATGGTGAACGAAGCTTAATTTGAATCGATTTTAATTTATGTTGCAAACTCAATCCGAAATTAAAGTTATTTTCAAGTTCACATTTAATAATATGCGTCTCAGAAGAAACAATTTCCAATCTGAATATTGATTAAGAGTTCATTAACCATAAATACATATAATTATAACTGGTGTTGTTTGTTTTAGTAAACATAGTAATCAAAACTTAGTCATTGCGTAATTATAATAACAGGTTGCCGTAAATGTATAATAATTTTATTGAATGTAAACATAGCACGCATCAAGGACACTATCTCACACAAATACACATACGATCGTGTCATCGATGTCATCGATCGATAGTAAAATGAGATCAGCAGACGCCTATGTAAGTTTTTATCGAATATCTCGTCTGGCGGTTCGATTGTCATTATTCAATCGATTCGTCATCGGGTGCCGATTGATCGTTGATGAACAGATTCGATATTGAGCTTAAAAATTCAATCATAGATCGACCGTTCATCGATTGTCTGTTGATACATAAGTTACCACACCAATGCCGATCGATTTGCTCGGCCCGACATTGGCCGCATAAGTATGATAACACCTTAAAAAATATTCGTCGCTAAAAATAGAAGGCAAGCACGCATTGGTGGATCTAGGATTTGTTCGAGAAGGGGCTAAACTGAATACGGGCGCCGGACGACTCCTTCATTTTCATCTTTCACAATAAGTAGGTACACTTATACTTTTTATTAACGCTCTACTGACTCGTCAGCAGTCAAGTTCGCCTTATATCTATATTAGAAAATTCAAACTTCTTGGCACTTTCTAGATAAGTGCTATCGAAGTTAACAAATCGTTGCAAATTTTTAACCGTACTTTTTGGAATAAAAATAGTTATGGAAACCTGACAATAAATAAACGTCATACACGTGCATCTCAATCCCAAAAAGACGACTTTTCTTCTAAAAAATATACGCCAGTTGCAGAGCATGGGTGTTACACCATA
The DNA here is from genome assembly GCA_949709985.1 of Luffia ferchaultella. NCBI lineage: Eukaryota > Metazoa > Arthropoda > Insecta > Lepidoptera > Psychidae > Luffia > Luffia ferchaultella. The sequence continues at coordinate 3,233,881 of OX453256.1, read as the reverse complement.
AAGTTACTATAGACCAGTTAACAGTGATAGTAATAATAGAACTGGTTTATTTAAAATACAGTGTTTGTATTATACGCCAATCACGTAGGAAATATTAATTTACGAGTGCGACAGACAGACCATACGGAAGCAGTCGACCGGTTGACCCGCTCCGTAAAAGACGAAACGACAGACAATAGAGAGAGTGACGAACGAGGTCCCCGTTGACATTGACGACAGACGAACTGACAGCCAAATTAATAAGCAGCTGAAGGTAGAAACGTTTCAGTAAGTATATTTTATTTTTAAAGTTTCGTAAGACACGTTCACATATATCCGCTATTCCTTTCACGACACACCACACATACCTATAGCAACCTATAAACCATAGTGCATTGAATAACGTTTGCATGTCACGTGCAGAGTCTATACGTGGACTGTTATTGATGCGAATGGAATCGAAGCTTAATAATTTTTAGTGTAATTATTAAAGACAGTTAAAAATCGTATTATTTTGTGATTATGCACTCAGAACGGTGAAGGGGGGCAAAGGTGTGCACAATTTTTTTTAATACTAATTAATTTTAAATAACTAAAAGCCTAAAGTTAAAAATAAATACAGGGATAGGAGGAAAGAAGATGGGCTGAAGGGGAAAAAAGAAGAGGGGGTTAAAAGAGAGAAGGATAAATAAAGATACAACAAAAGTTCAATATGACAAAAATTAAACTACATTGTAATCATTTTAATGTACAATGTATACGCGCTAATTACAAAATGTAGTCTATGCAAGCGAAGCTACAGACCCGCACTAGTTTATATCAATCAGAACTTGAAGAAGTTATTAAATTAAAAAAGAAATCAGAGGTTTTTCAGAAAACAAACAATAATTTAAATTAAAGCTTTTCAAGCAGATAGATTTGCTGAAGATTCTCTCTACCCCGAGGCTAAGCCGGAGGCCCATATTAATCATTCACCCCGAGATAAAGGGCCTGTCAGCCGAACCTTTTTTTCGTGAAGAACGTCCAAAAAAACTTAATATTTTTACTACTAAAAATCTAACCCCGCAGATGATTCTCATGTCTAACTTAATGGTTGACTGGATTTCAATAATAAAGTAACGTTACAGACCCGTGATGTAATGGCCCCGAACCAGTATATAAATTATTTTCCGAATCTCTTTGGCTTTTCAAGGTTCCGAAAATTCTGAACTTTGCAGTATCGTTCGTTTAGCTAGATCGAAACATAAAAAAACATTGAAACAAGTACTGAAATGGTTCATAACATTTAAATAGTAACTTGTATGGTTTGTGAGTACTTGTATTACCCGCAAGAACACTGAAACAAGGATACGAGAGACGCACTATCATATTAGAGGGCCCCTCTAGATTCAAGACTTTTAAGCCTTAACACGATATTATAGTCTTACTGAGAGCCTGATTAAATAGATTGAATTGCTCTTGGACGTCTAAAAAGAATGTATAAGCTAATTTAAGTTGCTTAGGTAAATAGAACCTTACCAGTGTTGTAATGTTTTTAGGCAATTAGTTTATGTGCTGGTGTAAATTGTACGACTACGAATAGTTAAATTTGAGCCCACTGGTTTTCTTTAACTATCACTCTACCTAAGGAAAGTCTCGTGATAACATTAATGTATAAAGCCCTTAGTTATCGCGAAATTGTGTGAAAATCCGCAAAAGGCAAGTGCAGCCAGGTGCTAAATTAATGCGATAATTACCGACATTACAAGTTATCATAGCCCCACCATTACAACTATATGAAAAGCATCATTGCAATCCTGAGTTTTTCGATTGTTTCCGTCAAAAAATTGGCATGTTTCGCTTGATCGATTCCCAGATGCTGGCAACCAGCTCGGATTCTTGAACTATCTTTGTACCATGCGTTGATTCAACGTAATCGTTTGGGAGTTCCAGATCAGAATCTGAATATCTTTTAGATCTGGATTTCTATCCATATTCGTATTCTATTATATTAATTTTTAATTCGATGTACGTAGAACTACCTATGCCGACGTGCAACTCTCACTGGATGATGTATTATGATGGTAATTTTAAATTAAAGAATTGATTACATAAAAAAATTACGTTTGCTACAGATGGTCAGTTACCAACAATAAACGATAAAAACAAAAAAAAAGTAATTTAAATGTCGATTAGAAATTGTATATAAAACCAACTTTTATTATACTGTAATATACCTATCTACATTGCATTATTTTGCGTGAAAATAAGTAATATAAGAGTCAAAGAAAAACAAAACAAGAATTTTTATTTATCGTTTCACTCTCTCCAAACTCCAAATTAATCAATATTTATCACAAAAAAATTCTTATTATATGTAAACGAAAGCGACAAATATTTCACGATGTTATTGGACTCTTTTTTTAAGTACTGACGGGTAGCGTCTCTCTATCTAATATTAGCGAGAACCGGGCTTTAATGTCGAATAAGTTTTTACAAAACGGGGAGGTAGATATTCAGACAGATTCGAATCAAAGTGTTCGAAATGAAGTCCCACAAATGAACATCCCTTACAATCCTGAAATATGGATACTTGGGATGGATACTTAGGAAGGTTTAGCTTAAAGCAAATTACATTTACCTGCAATATATAAGATTACTTAATATTCTCCTACGAGGAACCCATAAGACTTCACAGGTATCACAAATCATCCAGTCGATCGAGCCGCGTCTCGCGTCACAGAGCACCGCGCGAGCGTAGCGGGTGAAAGTGTCGCTCGCTTATTGATCAACGTCGTTGGTCATGCAAATTAAACACCTTTTAGCTACAATGGTCTTAAACAAAACGATATCGAAAGTTCTGGTAATGCGTTAAATTGCTGCACTGGAAATGTTAAATGAAATAGCTCTAAATGTGTCATTTGTGAAAAACGTAACTCAGTATGTCTTCGTTAGTTTGTTACTTATTCCTGCATTAAGGGTTGACGGATTTAATTAAAATTTAAAATAAAATATAGAGTAACGTGGTAGGCAGATTCTGAAATAAACCAGACTACGAAAGGTAAGACGAAAAAATGCAACATCGACTTAATCATATGACATTCAATTACCATAGTGAACATGCTCATGGAAAAGGGAACTATATTGAAGATTAGAAATGTTACATAGCCTACGTATAAACGCGTAAATCAGGAATAAGTATTTAATATTACCGGAAACATGATCAAAAAATTAAAGGGCCATGTTAGCAAAAGGACGATCGATAACACGAGCAACATAAATATGCCTTTATAATCTATAGTGAATTACTAGAGATCATCTAATCTAAAATTGCGAACCCTTCACTAAATATAAATTACATGTACATGTTTATTTATTATACTTTATGCGTTAGACTATATTACAATATAATATAATTATTCTTCTTAGTCGTGTACTCTTGCCAGAGCGGTTGGGGCCACTACGGGGAAGTGGAGGCATCCCTGCTGAGGGCGGCCACTCTTGCATGCGTCTCCATACTCTTCTGTTTACAGCATTGCGAGAGCATTCTACTATGGATCTCTGTGTCGCCGTGTCGCAATCTCTTTGGTGAGCGACCTCAGGGCCATCTGCCTTCCACTTCGCCCTGTATTACGAGCCTCTCCATGTAGTCCTCCTCTCTAAGAATGTGCCTAAAGAACTTAAGAACTCGCGATTGGACAATCGAATAGAGCCTCTTTATAATTGTAAAGAATATTGTATAGAATCTAACAATTATGGCTAAACACGAATTTATAAAACACAATAAATAAAGGTATATAACATATGAAAAAAATTGTAGAGAAGCGCACATTGCACAACTTTAGCTTAGATTACACGATCTCTAAAACTATTTTATCTAATTATGAAAAAAATTAACATCATATTTAATACGCTGATTGTATGTCTTTTGTAAGTTATTTCAACCAAAATAAATATTACTTACCTAAAAACAGGTTTCTGTAAAATTAGAACAGAGGCTAGAAATTAAAGATCCCAATTTGTTTTGGAATTTTCTATCAATTGTAAAAATATTGTAAAACGAATAAATTTAATCGAAGCTTACAGTCAGCGCGTGTGTAATCAGGCAACTCTAATTTGTGTTACAATTGAATTAAATGTTATTTATAGCGAAAATAACAATTTCCATCGTCTTTTGTTATTGTTCGCCCCAATCAACAACCCCAGCCTATCCGAGGAAAGTTTATCGGCAGGCGCTGCCTAACTGCCACTAACAAACTTGACAACACAATCAAACTCCAACATAAACAGTTTTATCTATGTGTTAATTTCAACGTTATGGTATCAGAATCAAGATGTAGTCAGTACACGTAATAATAAATTTACAAAGGTGAAATATATACACGGCAGAGCGTATCCAAAAATATCTATTTGATCTTTAAACCACAGGCTCGTAGGTAGCTTTTGTTTATTCAAAACGACCGGAATAACAGATGCGCCGCGACGTGTTTCGGCCGAATTGTATAATATGTGCCATATGGTACATGTGTACGTACAAGAGCGGGCAACCGTAATAAAACAATCCGAACGAGTAATACGAGTATAAGTTTATTCTGTGGTATTAATACTACACATTCAAGGTACGATATTTATGTCATAAGAATAATCATATAGGTATACATATACTTACCTCACAAACCCTATGCCATCGGAATGGGCTCGGACCAAAATTTTCAACACATACTTTTTATATTTTTTCCGAAAATATAGACCAATATATACCCATTTTATACCTTCCTCCCCTTAAAATAAAAAAAAAACAATTAACTATGTAATTTTCTTAGATAAGTATTATTGTCCAAAAATTGATTAATGTTGCCTGTGACGTCATATGGACAGATGTTTACTATTTACATTATCTTAGACTATATAAAATCGTGCTATTTTATTGGTTCAAGAGGATTGCAATTGCATTTGACATAGTGACCTTACCTCAATATTTCTATTTAGGCTCATTCGATTTATCTTCAGGAGCACTTCTCACCTTCAATGGCTACTAGTAAACCCACCGTGTTTGCGCTCAATAGTCTTCACGAACACCTTTCATGGCATATGGCGACGAGTGGAAAACAAAACCCTTCAGTGGCTACTATGAAACCTACCGAGTTTGGGCGCATTCGATTTGTCTTGGACAAGCACTTTCCATGGCACATGGTGATGAAGGTCTGGTGATGGAGCTGGAAGGTGGAAAATGGAACCTTTCCATGACTACTAGTGAACCCACCGAGTTTGGGGCTCATTTGATTTGACGTCGACAAGCACTTTTCATGGCACTTTGTGCCAACGGTCAGACGGTGGAGCTGAAGGTGAATTATAGAACCATTTAGCAGCTTCTAAAAAGGTTATTATTAACTGTAGAATATGTGGCGTCGATCGATTTTGTATATGAAAATCAATGGGATATCGATCATCGCTGGATCGACAATATATTAACGAGCGACCATAAATCTATTAACCCAAAGTAACTCGTCCACTCTGTCGATCGACAACGGTCGATTGGTGAACGAATCACACCGCATCGATTACATATCGATCGATACTCATGGCTGATAATTGTTGCTATCAATAATGTCACATTTCCAGTTTCGTTAGTTTTACAAAATTTTACAACCAGTAGGTATATTCACGTCAGCCGGCAGCGGTATAGAATATTACAACGCTTGTAGTATGCCACTGATTCAATCCGAGCTTCATTACTGGATAAGTTTACATATCGTAGAGGACAGTTCGCGTTATTACCTCTGATAAATAAGCCATATAAATATTTATATGAACACCAATTTTTTTTTTCTTTTAATAATTTTCGACAGCGATTGGCGTATCCCGATACGACGACGACGGCGACGGTTTGTTTTTGTTTCTTACAGGACGATTACACGCTGCATATAATAATGTCGATGGAAGAAAAGACGCAGTAAATAAATAGGTTTTTTCAAAGACATTAAACTCAGGCAAGTATTACATCGTGCATTGCATGTTCGTCATGGCTTCACACCAAGACAATTAAAAATTGAGTTTTTACTCCGTAGCGCATCGCTTTGATAACCGCTTGTGATAGATACTAATGATAAAGAATGTTCGTTCAACTGTTCTCGAATATTCGCGATGGCGCCTATTTTAACCTGAAAGCGATTTCAAGAATATGTGTGTATTTTTTTCACATGTGTCTAAGACAGTTTTTTATTGACTGACCGAGTGGCCGAGTGGTTAAAGACCCTAACCGCGGAGCCAAGGGTCGCGAGTTCGATTCCCGCTTGGGACAAATATTTGTGTGCATGAACTGAACATGTCTATTTGTTCCGTCTGGCGGTAAAATATCAAAATATATGTATGTGTCATAAAGAATATTTAAGTATGTGTATCAGTTATCTGGTAACCATAATACAAGTTTTGTTTAATTTGAGACTAGATGGCGCTGTGTATGATATCACAGGTGTTATGATAATTAGGAATGCACAGACGACGCTCGCGTTTCGCTGTAGATACTTGTAACTAAATAAAAAGAAAATACCTTATCTTCCTCTTTTGACACATTTGTTTTTGCCTGTAATATAACTCAAGAAGATAAATAGATGTTAAAACGGAAAAAGAAAAAAATATTCATATTCGGACGCCGCCGGACGTTATGTGTACCTATACCGCGGACAAAAAAGCTAACGATCATATAAAACGAGGAACAAACTCTCTCGACCACTGCTAATACAAAGCTTACCGATAAATGCTCTCGACAACAATCGAAAGTTCTCAAACATTTACGCAATGTCTACGTTCAAAAGTATTACAGACTTCTTTAGACAATATAATACATAATAATAATACCTGGGACATCCTACACAACGCCATCTAGTCCTAAACTAAGCAGAGCTTGTATTATGGGTACTATACAACTGGTACACATATATATATTTTTATAATATGCAATGCATGACCGCAGCCTTACGCCAGAGAAAGGCCAGTGTTGAGTTCAAAACGCGCTCGATTAGCCACTCGGGCTAAAATCTAAACTCATCGGTTTTCTAAAACTTTCTAGACCGCTAATCGTGCATTTGGGGTCGGTGCAATATTATTTTTTCGTGCATCTTAGGAATTTATGAAAGGCGATATTCATCTTCGTGACAGATAAAAAACCGGCCACGTGCGTGTCGGGCTATGCGCATTATAAGGTTCCGTATCAGTAGTACAAGTATGACCATGTGTAGATTTTTCGGTTTTAGCGATGCTCGTCGATCATTCTGAAACCAATTTATTACAGTTATAATATTAGAAACGATTTTCATGAAACATTTTGATGAATATCTACTTAGCTGGAAGTTTTATTTATTTTTTTATTTTGTAAATACTTTCGTTTAGAAGTGCCAGGGGGACACGAAAAAAGCTACTTTGAAACTTATGTTTCTGAATCGGGATGCTAAAGTAAAAAGTGGTCTATGTAACTTCTATTTTATTTCAGAAGTTTATCAGCTTTCTAATGATATCCAACATATATTATCTATATCTCAGAATACCAGAAGTAGCGTTCAATTATGATTACACATACCGCGTTGTGTCCAAAAACATTACGTACGTCCCGCTCCTGCCCCACTTCCCGCCCGCGTAATGTTGCTAGCTCGGGAGAGGTTTCCTACTGTTATTGGGATAATCATATAAAATAAAAAAAAAAGGTGTTTAATAATAGTTATTTAAGATACACGTGCGGAAAGTAAGGTTTTCAGGCACGCATTCGGATAAAACCTTTTACGCTCAAGTATCTTACAACATTTTTCAATGCATTTTGGGAGGAAATACAACAAAAAATAAGTATAATAAAGAAAATTTATTTTATTTCACCAAACCCTATTTACAACGAAATGGCGCGCTTTCTTTACAGATCGCGCGTTTCATACAGTTTTTTTTCTTGATATAAAGGTACAGTATACGTACAGCCAATAATGTGAAAAATATTTTTGTTTGCGGAAACAAAACACGTATTTTTAAATGAGATAATCAAGAATCTTATGTTATGGCGTTTACCATAATTTAATTATTGCTAAAGCGCGCATACTTATAAATAATTGTTTTTTTTTTTCGAATATCAAAACCTCCTTGCATCTTTGTAATTTTTTAAATTTTATGACTTGTACCATGCATCATAGAGTCAAAAAAATTACTTTATTTCAGGCGTGAAATAAAGTATTTCAGCACTGTTTTATTTCACGCGTGAAATAAAGAGTCGGTTTCCGCAAAATTTTGTTACACAAAAAAGAAAACTTTATGAGCAACTACATTGAAAAAATATTAACACTTAGGTATATTTAGGCCGCGATTATATAACACAAATTATTTCTTGCGGGGCAGCCGTACGGTCGCCGCGTACTTGTGTTCATTCATAGTAAGTTTTAACTATATTAGGTACTAGGCCAAAACTCACAACATTCAAATTTCCTTCAGGCGCCAGGTGTTTACTTGAGTTCAATGAGTTTTTTAGTACAATACGAGTATAATTATAGAAAGGAAGTATGACTTGAAGGCATGACCTTCTGACACAAGTGTTCTTCATTTAATAGAAAGTTACTCACTACAACATGAAATGCATACATACCATTTTAGTTAAATAAAGGAAATAAACATTTATTTTTTTATACCTATTACAATTAATAAAACCCGGCTTCAATAAGGTAAGTTTTTAAAGGTAAGGTAAGGGAAGTAAAGTTTTTATTAGGTACCCTTTTGTTGAGTAAGCTTTTTATAATATTTTCTTTTAGAATTTGAACTGATTTGCAGAATTTTACGTTTAAATAAATAATGTAGGCACCTAATTTTATATTTAAATCTTTTTCAATAACCGCCGTTTCTATGACTTTCACTATTTATGTGGAATTTCTTGAAAATTGAAAGAACGATTGCTAAACGTTCGATATTTGAACTTATAACAAAATCTTCATTTGAAATTTTTCGGGCATGTGCTTCTCAAATACGACATTCATGTAATTAAGATTTTGGGGAGGGAAATAAAGTCTGCCTTTATTTTTCAATCCATATCACAATCCATACCACACCTGAGGCCAATTGCTTCTACACAAAACGAACATTTTATTGATTTCGACAGGTAATAAGCAACAGTTCCCGATATTAACCTACGATATATTTTGACAGACAATGAAGCTGAGGCAATTCTAAGACAATAATTTTGCAATGCTACCACTATTTTCACTATTATAAATCATTACTGAGTAGCTTTCTCGTTGTATCACATAGAAAGTCCAAATCAGAAATATGGATATCACCAATTTCTGAGTTTGATCGTGTAGGCGATTGCGGCTGTGTATCCTGAAATGAAATACTTTAAGTCTATCATAAAATAAAAAAGCAAAATGCTTAATCAAAAACAGAAAATCAAATGTAATCAATTAAACATAAAAATTTTAGGTAGGTAAGTAGGTACGCAAATATTCCGAAATCGCAGGTCCAGATGTTTCTATATGTGACTCAGACAATTGTGATGTCAATACCAAATGCCGAAATAGCATGCCATTATTAGATAATTCATATATTACTCCATTCATCAAAATTTAATTTTAATCGGAATGCATAGAAGATTCATTAACACGTATACAATGTATTCATAAAGGTATATCCTTTGTATTGTCTAGGAAAAAAATAAATTTTTGGTATAATAGCCACCGAATTTCCAGTCACTAGTCGTGAATGAATTCCGCATTTATTAGTACGGTATTGGATTACCCACCAACCACCTACCCGCCATCAACCCGCTTTAAAGCAGCGTGGTGGATTAGGCTCCAAGTCTCCTCATCCCGAGGGGAGGCCTAAGCCCCTGTAGTGGAGTATTAATGAGATGATGGAATTGAATGAAATTGGATTATTTCATAATATAATTATGACCTACATAATGAACAGGAAAGGTCCAATATGAATAATATTTAACTAATATATCTTGACTAACTCTACCTTAGTCGGAATAGCTGATTTCTTTAGTTTTTTTAAACCACGTTTTGTGTCACAAAAATATTGCTCGTCAAAGTGAATTAAACAAATTACGTTCCGCTCTGATGGTCTCAAAAACTTATTTAGCCGTGCTCTTTGTATGACTTTCATCTAATTCAATTTTCTTTGTTCTTTATTGTTCACACAGGTGCTTTATTACTCAAACAATAGAGTATTCTAAACAGGTATTAAATAAAAAGTAGATAAAATTTTCGATGGAACTGGCAACACTCACAAAATGAACGCGCCATTTTTTAAGTCAATCACAATATGTAAAACAAATTCAATAATTAAATAAATCCACTTTTGAATACGTTACTTACAGATGAAATGTGATCCCATCCGATTTCTTCGTAAGCCCAGCAGCATTTTTGCATGTAGGAACGACACAAGACGACATTTTAAAATTAAAATTGACACTTGTACTGTACATTATAACTCGGTAAGTGCTACGGAGTGACTAATCGCAACAAAGTGAAACCACTCTTTTTAAGAGTGGTTTTTGTTTCTTCAGTTTCACACTCGCAGGCGGTTTCTGGTATTCTGAGATCTATATATTTGTCCTATAAAGGTAGAAACTACGAGTGTGACAGACAGACAGGATAGATCTCTGGTAGTCGAACTGTGGCCCATTCACTATTTTTTTTATGGGCCACTGGTTTTTTAGGACACCGTCACCGATATTTTATTTATTTATACTATCTAAATAACGAAAAAATGAAATGAAGATTTTACGTAATTATTCAATAATATTGCACAACATCTAAAATTACATTAATTTGTATAATTTAAATTTAATTATATATCTACATATTTATTGTAGGTAATATTATAATATCTAACTAAATAGTTATATATATAATAAATAATCTTTATTCTAGAAAAAGCGAGTTTATTACAATTTACTAGGTAGTGAAACATTTATTTTGCGACTCATTGAGAAGACGTGGCGCTATAAAAAAAAGTTTGAGTACTACTTGATTAAATGGACGGACAGATAGATGGACGTGACGAAACTGTAAGCATTTAACTTCGGAACTCTATAAAAGAGACGGACCGTACAGTTATTATAATTATTTGAATGATCTGTTACGTGACCGACCACATTTAAATAATTTATTGTTTTATTGATACTTCAGTTCGCTTAAGTCGCAGTCAAAGAGGCCACACATTTATAGGCAAATATATTAACAAAGCAAATTGACCGCGCGTGTCGTATAATATTAAACCTTTTCCCTCGTTATGTTCTCACTATTTACATAAGTTACGTATACCTGAACTTTTCACTGTTTAGCGGAAATATTGAGTCATCAGCATCTTCAAAGATCAACGCTATCTGCCCGTCCGAGGCACTTTCACTGTGCATTTGTTACCGCAAATACCTAGTACGGTGTACGTACATTAAACTTCGTCTTTGAGTGCAAGCTCAATATACTAGTGCAAATTATATTTAAAACATGACATGTATTATATGTAAAGAGATTACTTTCAGTTTCGCAGATCTGTTTATCTATCTAAACTCTGGATGCATTGCTCTTTCATTTGACAATCTTTGGAACATAGAGCAAGACACACTATGGCAAAAACCGGCCAAGTGCGAGTAGGACTCGCACACGAAGGCTTCCGTACCACCGTACCTTTTGTTGTTATGGCGGCCATAATATACTCTGGAAATTTCTAGTGACTACCGATTACAGTTCAGACCGCTGCCTTGATACAGCCCTGTGACAGACGGACATGCGGGCGGACAGACAGCGGTGCCTTAGTGATAGAGTTCCCGTTGGTACAATTTAGGTACGGAACCTTAAAAAAAATTTACGCAACGAAAATAAAATATGACGAGCGAGCGTGTGATCTTATATGTGTTACGCTGAAGTTAGAATAGATTATTGTAAGCTTTCAATACGATTTTGATGGGTCAAATATGCAAAAACGTACAAATTTTTGAGACCTATAAGTTTTAGATTTAGTTTTCAATTTTATACGAAAATCCTAAGTCTTTTAATTCCTGTGGGAGAGGGAAAATATATTTGTAAACAGAAAATGCGTATAAGCGTTTAAAAAAACATAGTAACGTGGTGATTTACAGTACGGGTCCCTCTCCAATTTGCTCGGTTTTATTTTTATTTGAATTTTCCTTGAGGATGCAACTTTTAATGGTTATTACAATCAGCCAGGTACAAAAAGTAAAAATGAAGATTACGCATTCGGAAGTACAAAAACGAATCGATTTTCTTCCCGATCATTATATCGGGAAAAAATTAAAATTATGTAAAAAAATATAAATGATCTCCCAAATAGCCTGTGTGGTATAGTAGAATAATCCAATCTAATCAAATAACAAATCGATTCACTTAATGCTAAGCATCTGCTTTAGATGATTGATTGATTTACGTTGTTTTAATGGCACTTATTTTTTAACTACACTACAAAAATGAGGCAGTTCTCGATTAAACTGTATTTTTTGTGTAACCTTGTAAAGCTTGTAAACCGATTTAATCGATTCTCTTTGTATTGAATAAGCTGTATCTCGAGGTTGGTCCCAAATTTGAAGAAAATATTTCCCCTCTAAGGGTAGAAAAATTAGGAGATGAATTAGAGTTTATTTAAATTTCACGCACGTCCTGTTGTTAAGGTCTAATAATTTACATTTTCGTATAACGAAGGAACGTTTTTATTGCATTTATCAACATATTTCAATAACAACTTTATAATTTTTTTATATCAATAAAATACGAAGTTTTAAAAGTCTAGCTTCTAGTGTTTGTTGAATTTCGCTAACAATTATTACATGTATCTATGATAAAGACAATGACGCATAAGAAAGTAATTTAGTAAAAAATACTCAAGATGGTTGGCTCACGTAGTGCACTGTGGTCACTTTCCGTAAATTGTCTCCCATTGAGATTAGTTGATTGGTCACATTTATTGACACGATTATAAGCACGGAATTATAAGTGTCAAACTTGATAGGTGGGTGGAATTCACCGCCCCGAAATCCGTACAAAAGCAATTTTCAGGAAATTTGATTAAAATGCGAGGGGAACGAAAATTGCGCGTAAACAGAAAGTTGGCGCATAATCATTTCATTTTCGACGAAAAATTATTTGTGATAATATTTTATATTTTTGCTGTGGATTTACAGAAGCAAAATACTTAGCTTGGTTTAACAGGCGGTATACAGATGCGGCGGTGTGTCGAAACGACACATTACACGCTATATGACATCCACGCTAAAGGCAATTATTTTTTATTATTCACAATGTCCCGCGAACGTTCAAGTAAATATTTGCATAACACTTGTTCCGTTTCACAAACAATAAAATGGGCTGTATCTCGACTTCATTGTCTTAGATTTAAATCGCCGCGTACTTAATATATTTATCAATACATTTGCTATTAATACGGTCTTTATAACATCGAAACTTGTACCGTAATGTCGTATTTTACAGTACTAGGCCTTTTTACTTTACACCAATTACAAACGAGCGTTCTGTTTGTAACGCATGCGTAAGCCGCGAAAAGCAGCCCGCTCGCGCCCTTAGCTCCCGCCATTATTACATTTGAGGTAAAAACGAAAAACGTCGTACGATGCTCGTACTCAGTAAGCTGGTATATAGTATATAGTCATCGGTTTATTAACACCTCGACTATAATATGCAGCTTACCGTACTTGCATCATAATGTACTATTACAATGCAGTTTTATATACAACATGTCGAGTGTGCGACCCCTATAAATAACAACTTTCTTTGTCTGTACGGTAATAACTGATGAATTGTTAAATCAATTAACATGTGGTTTTCTCTTTCGAGAAAGCCAGGTTTTAAGGTATTCACTCTCGCCATGAATAAATCGGGGGTTGATTTGTTACGTGAAAAGTGAGAAAAGTGAAAATAAGAAACCTAAAAAGTTGCATTTTTCAATAGTTTTTGATTAATTTCAAACAGATTAAAAACTTCAGTATCTGATTTTAAAATTCAAAAAATCATTGTTAAATATTTTAAAATTTTAGTCAAATGCTCACAATATATTACTTACGCCGTTTCTGCTGATAGAGGAAATAATCTCATCTTCTCCTTATTACTGGTAATATTTCAGAAATTATACATACGAACTGAGTTGTTTTTAGTAATATTAGAAAATCATTCTCTCTTTATAATGTATAAACCATTGGTCAATACCAAAATACAATATGTTATAATATAGTAAGTAATATAGTGTAGGTAGGTATGCAAATTGTCACTTTTCCCAAAAATTCTGATAAATATACTATTGAAGCTAGAAATATACAGATACCTACTTATATAGACTTGCTATACTTCAAACAAAAGTCGTTTGTGGAGCTGTGTTACTTTTTACGACAAAACTTCTGAATCCGGATAAAATTTTAATGATTTAAATTCGATCATGCCTTCAAAGAGTACGAGTATAAAAAGAAATCACTTTCAAAAAAGGTATATCAAAGTATTAATGAGTATTCAGAAGAAGGGAACCGCTGGCCTGACATATCTCCGGCACAACATAAAACTTTTTAAAATGGTTTGCTTCATCTTTTGTAACTTTAATTGTTTATTGACTATTGGTATTGTTTAATCTATTTACCAAGTGTTACAATATTACATTTTTAAAATTTTCTTTTATACTTCTGTCACCCAAAATATGTATTGCTGTAGAGTTTCTTGCGTCAATTTTCATCTACAGGAAGCCCCTTCCAGCGAAATGATGGTAGAGTCTTTGACTTATCCTAAGTGAATTTCTAAGAAATTTATCTTTCTTAAGGTAAACATGATTTGAATGTTATATAAAGTATTGGAAGCAGGGATAATCAAAAATTATTTATAACTTTTGATTGTGTTTTGGTAGTAAAGATCTATTTTCATTTTTAAAATGAAAATGTTTTATAAAACACCAACATATTTTGGTAAACTATCATACGAATATGACTTGAATATTATTTAAGCAGACAGGGACTAACCATTTACCAAAATATGTTGGTGCCGGTCGTTGAGTGAAAATGTATTTTAATTATTACAAGAAATATTTTCAGTAATTTTTGATTGTCCCCGCTTGCAATGCCTTATATAACATTCAAGTTATATTCATATAATAGTGTATTTTATTCACATTCTATAGATTATAGTTTTTTTTTTTTTTTTTCTCTTTTCAGTTATTTGACCATTTACACTTCGTATGAAACGGTCGGTTGCCTGTAATTCTAGTGAAGTCGATTGTTACAGATTTTTTTTCAAAAAATATGCACATTAGTCAGCAAGTAGATAATAATTGTACATTGTAACATATGTAACATTGTGTCACATAGAGCAATTGTATATGCGCCATTATGCGTATCGGTTGGATGCCTGTAATTTGGGTACCATTGCGTAAGATAGTGTTGTGCTCAGGATGAAAGAATCGAGTAGAAACGTTGTTACAAAACAGCAAATAGTGACACATACGATGCATACGCTTTGGTAGGAGGATAAATTAACTATAGTATCATGTAGGTAATAATTTATATGCTTTAGTCCTACTTCAATTCAGTAGGAGTCAGTGATGAAAAAACCAGGGTGGATAAAAGTTGGACTACTACCGATAGTTTTTTTTTTATCTTCGTGAATTCGATGATTTTATTGCGAGCGAATAAAAAAGGGTGGTTTTGATCTCGACTGGACCGCAAGGTTTTGCGTAGTTTTATCTTTGTTTTCGGTCTTCACAACTAAAGTAAATTTATTTATGTGGCAAATTGACAATTTTTAGGCCAACACATGTATTTTACTAAAATTTCGTTTAAATACGTCGAACAATTTCAACGTTAGCGCCACTTCCAACGCAGCGATGTCCGCACGGCACCTCATTTTCAGCGCTGAAAATGTGATGTTATCGGCGGGAAAGAAAAAGTGGGTACAAAAAAATATTTTCGTGTAGTCTTAAGATGGATTTTTTGTTTAAACAAAACTCACGAAATCATGTTTTTGTAGCACGAATTTTCTAGGATGACCCATTACATCGAAACGTGAGATATTCACTTTAAAATGAATTCTGTGGAAAAAAGTCACAAAAATTTTACATTGTTTTGAAGGATAAGTGAATTTCCTTTTTAAAAAAATAAATTAGTAGACGTTCTAAAGTTGACAGGAAAGAACTAAACAGAAGCGACGTAGAAGTAATCGCAGTTTGATTATCTCAAAATATTTACGTTTTGTTTTATTGTTTGCATGAATAACGGTACCGATGAAAAAACATGAAACAATACTTTAACGTTTATAGTGTTCATCGCATCCGAAACGATTTAGACTTTCGAACGAACCTGTTATTCCGCTCCAATGTTCCGTGGTGCGGTCGTCGACCAGACAAAACATCACAACAACAAAAAATTACGACAGTACAATCCGCCTTGACGGTTCAATGCAATAACTGTACTTTAACATAAATCGCTCTCGAACTTATGGGGTATAGCCTGTATAACCGTAATATAGCTTGTATTTTGTTTCCCGCTTATGTTCATGCAACCTCACCACTTCTTCCAATTTAGTCCTCGAATTCTACACCCCATTGTACCAAACAATTAAGAGCTTTGGTCGTAATTAAATCCCAATTCCGATTAGCTTTGTAATTTATGAGAACTTTTGACCAGGATAAATAGTAATACAAGGAACAGATAAAGGAATGTACAAGAAACAATGTAGCCAACAGTTTCGTTGATATTTTGAATTTATACAAAATCTCAGATTCATTATTAGCCAGTGTGAGTATGGTCCGCGACGGCTAACTTTTATGTCGTCTTTTAATTTTTATTTTTTTTATATTTCATTATAACGTATCTCGAAAATAGAGAGAATGGATAGTGGGGCCATAATTAAATATTTTATACTGAAAAAAAAATTACTGATAATATTTATTTCGACTGTCTAGCGGTCAATTGCCCTTCATATTCTACAGTGGCTTTTTGGTGTGTGGAATTTAAACGTGAGGTAAAAAGTTGCGAAGACGAATGCAACACAGGAAGATCCTAAGTTTCTCTGATAGAAGAAAAGAAGAAAAACATTTGAAAAAAATTGGCAACCTGTTTTTGAACGATACGAAATTTGTATCCATAATAATATATTAATATCTGAGACATCCCACACAGCGCCAACTAGTCCAAAAGTAAGCAAGTATTATGCTTGTATTATGGGGTACTAGAGAACTGATATATACATACTTAAATATTCTTTCTTTTTAATAATATATGCATATATGGATACTTTTATACCCAGACACAGAGCAAGTGGACATATTCATGCACACAAATATTTGTCGTAATTTGTACTAAATTGGGAATCGTACTCGCGACCCTCGGCTCCGCAGTTAGGGTCTCTAACCACTCGGCCAACCGGTCAGTCATCCAACATTTTGACCTTGAAACTAAAAAGCAAAGCATGGTTTGGAAAATACCTAATTCTGCAGTTGTAAAGTTTCCTGGAAAATCTTCCGCAAGTGAAATGATGGCATCTGTATTCTGGGACGCTGAAGGAATTCTCATGATTTATTACTTGCCGAAAAGGAGGACAGTCACAGGCTCGTATTGTGCTATATTGATTAAGAAACTCCCGAAAAGAGATTTAAACAAAGTCTCGTGGAAAGCTAAGCTCAGGCATCGTTTTTTACCCGGACACCGCATACCTTATACCTCAAGTTCAACTCGTGATCCAATAAAAAAGCAGGGTTCAAAATAATGGAGCATCCACCATATTCACCAGATCTTGTTCCTAGTGATTTTTACCTATTTTCCAAATTAAAAGAATATACCTACCGAATAATATGTTTGGTATAAAATATGACAACAATGAGAAGCTGACACTACTTACTGTAAGCATTTTTCGAGGATCGAGAACAAGATTTTTTTTCAAATTGGTTTATAAGGAACGGTGGAACGCTGCACAGGTGTATTTATAGGCAAAGAGACTATGTTGAAAACTAAAATACATACATTTTTAAATGTTTCTCCTTATACACTAATTTCGATACTATTAATCACCCCTCGTACTATTCTTCGAGTAGACACTGTATACACAATAGATCGATTCTCAAACAATGTAACATTCGTAACTGACAAATCGTTAGCGGTTAACCGAAACATCTAGGTATAGCCGGGACCAAAAATAATTTCACTAAATAACTTTGTTTTTACAAATGTTTCCAACTTTACCTTCGCAATTCACAACTTTCCGCTCTACAAACTGAAATTTGTGTACCTGCCGTGTATATTTTGGACAGAAAATGGAAACAACTCTATTTTGTGCCCAAAACACAAACAGCGGTGCGTGTTTAAATATAATGATTTAACGAGTATTCAAGACAACGCCGCCATGTCTATAGTTGCACATGGTGCGCATATTTTTTGAGTTGTGTCGAATCGTCACATAACTTCATAGTTTTTGTTCGAAAGAAATTTGGCCCTTATGGTGGCAATCATATAAGTACGAATTGACTAGAAGTCCTCTTCTGCTCTTATCGTCTAACCACTCATACTCTAGCTAGTTGGTGTGTACCCGTTACGAGATGGCGAATTTCAGTCCGAGTTTAGAACGCGAGGTCCCCGCGCGCCGGCCTTCATCCCCGCGAAATTGCGTTTGAAATTTTCGATTCTAAATTACTTATATATTTTAAATTTGTTTTCTTGAAACCGTCGGTTTACTTTCCATACAAATTAAATACGTCACATTCTATATATGACTATATTTAAAAAATATTAATTGTCCCATTACGAGTCCAAATAATATATTTCTTGTGACTTGTGAAAATGCCTTTACTTTTACCAGTTAGTTACGTTCGTTACAAAAGTCCGTTATGTTCAGTTTCGTTACGAATATTTTTTTTAGTAGGTAAATACCCATCTATGTGTCATGTAGGTACTTACAATTCGGAGACTACGCTCTTTTCATACCTTTATCAACACTGAAGCCATAAAACGTAGGTAATCAGAGGGATTACCCAACGAACAGTTTTAAGCAGGTACAAAATTCAAAAACGGCTCCATTTTTGGCGCCCAATAGCTACGATTAAAATGATTTCGTTACTTTTATTTAAAACGTATGTACTTTCGTAACAACAGACTGTGTTAGCTTAGTAATACAAGTTTAAATATGAAATTGCCGTTCTAGCTACTGACGACTTTGGATGAAAATAAATCCTGCACGGTAAAAGCTTTTAATCTGGGACTGTTTTCAAATAAAAGTCTGTGTGATTTTTAAATTTAGCTAGGTATGAGTGAAAATAAAGAGACTTCGTGGCGTTAATTAATAGATTGAAGGTAAAAAAAAAATACGTAACCTTGATTCGACATAAGTTCTTCAGTATGACAGTTTACGTAATGACGTGCAATGCCTTAAAATGACAAAAAGCCGAACGGCCTTACGTTAGTTGTTCTCAGGAAATCCGATCCGATAATTTGTCATTGCCGATGACTCGCGGTCTATAGCTTCGAATGACTCACAACCATACGTCCAGTAAACTACACACTTCTGTAGTCGCTCAACAATTTTACACCTACTTAGCGTTTTCAAAGAGATAGACCAGCTGTGAAGACTATTGAAGGGTTCTACTCCAAAAAATATCTTATGGACGGTTTGATTTGGACAAAGTCGACTTTTTTTAAACAATTTGGCCACTTTTTAGAGTTATAAAAGCTAAAGCAAATAAATATAAGCTCTTTGCTTAAATAAAACGTGTATTTGAAATATTTAAAATATTCCAATACTACAGTCCGCTAGTCCCCATGAATAACAAACATTATATTAACGACGTAAAATATGTTAATATAATAAGTTATCGGGGACTTACACAAGGTCATCTAGTCCCAAATTAGGCAGAGCCTGTCAGTACTATAGGTACCTAATAGATAACTGATATACATACCTACTCAAGCATCTTTTCATAATACGTACAAATATAAATATTTTATAAACACAAACAGAACAAATACACATGTTCCTGCATACAAATATTTGTCCCGGGCGGGAATCGAATTCGCAACCTTTGGATCTGCAGTTGGCGTCTTCGACCACTAGACCAATCGTTCAGTCAAAGTCAGTTAATATCATTATTATGCACCACTTCTAAATAAGACTTATGGCAAAGAAAAGAGTTTCTTTGTTCTCGTGACTAATTTTTGTACTCGTAATCACATACGTACATTCTTTATATAAACAAACTAATAAAATTATCAAATTACACCCGACGCTGCTGTTTATGCGGCTTGTGGGTTAATTGGACTGTGGTGAGTTTGTTAAGGACGTATATATATCGTAATCCAAACATCCTGAATGTCTGGATTCTTATTTGTTCAATATTAAATGTATCTATTCGGGCTTTCCATTGAATTATCAATTTATTTTGACATTACACTTGTCGATTCTCTAATGTTAACCTTAGAACTAATCAACTGTGAATTCTTAGTAAATATCACGCACTAAAGATAAACCGTTTAGCGTTGGCCTTCAGTAGGAAACATTCGACTATTGTGGAAAAAGTCAACCTTAAACGGTTTATCTTTCGTCGCTGCACGTATAAACGTCCGGGGATACTTGGATAAGACGCTCACACTATATGAACTATTATACCCATACTTATTCAATAATGACTGTCGGGATGGTCAAAGGATGAAGATAAAATAGATTTCGAAAAGTCATAGTCTAGGGTGACATGCAAACAACTTTCAATGTGGATTTGATATGTTTCTACAATATATATGTGGCTTCCCACACAGCGCCATCTTGTCCCAAAGTAAGCAAGCATTATGCTTGTGTTAGGGTTACAAGACAACTGATACTCTTTCAAATATATATACCTACATATTTTTTTATTATATATTATTTTACCTATTTATATAAATATTTTACATCCAGATACAGAACGAAATAAACATATTCATGCACACAAATATTGGTCCCGGGCAAGAATCGAACCCTCGACCTTCGGCTCCGCAGTTAGGGTCACTAAGCACTCGGCCATTCGGTCAGTCATCTGATGCGACTTACCGTACAGTAAACGTCTATGTAATATGTATAACAATAGAATAAATATCTTCGTATTTCGCTTCGAAGGAGTCTTTTAATCGTATCCTCTATATTGAATTTCCATTCGTTTAGCAGCATCGGCCGTTACGGATTAGTCTGAGTGATAACTAAATATTTTCCCATATCATACTCGATAGCAATTCGCGACACTATATAGAAAGGTTTGATAAGCACTCTATGATAAAAATACCAACAACAGTTTGTCAATCAAGTACAAAAGAAAATATACAGCAGAGTTGAGATTCTGTTTTTTGGCTTGCGACAAGAAAAATTCACGAGCGGTGGCTTCTCACGCAGTAGGTAGTATAGCATATTTGACATATTTAGTAGTATTTTAGTAGTAGGTAGCATATTTGACAGTTTGCACTGATGTAGCGGTTAATATTATTTCGCTGAAATGTATGCGAGCGAGTACAATTAATACGATCCGAGGCGACCTTGTCTACCTCAGCAGTCAGCACGGAAAACGGAGCGCTGGCCTCCATTCGTATAGTAGTTGCATTACAGTATTTCATTCATGGAGTACTTTGATCTTGCTCGTTCTCTGTTCCTTCTAGCGTAATGTATTATCTTAACGTATATATGAGTATAATACTTTATAATAATATGTGTAGTTACATAATGAGCGAGTCTTGTCATTTTTACATTTTATAGAAATATGTTATATTTATTAAGAAATACTAATAAGTGAAAGAATTTTACTGATATCTACAAAAATGCTGAAGATACACATTTTTAAAATAACATGCTATGACATCACTCGGTTATATTACTATGGGCTAACGTGGATAATTTGTACGTGGCGACACCGAATGACGTCACGAGCGGGTCGTAAAAACACAATCTTTGAATTGTTATATCTCCGCTAGTAATCGGTATTTTTCGAAATTTAAAAAGTGTAATCATCAGTTTGTTATGTTCTAGCGTGTGAAATAGCGTATGATACATAATTTTAATGAAGAGGACGCGCTAATTTTTATGTACACAGCCCATATCTTTTTTTCTTTCTTATTTTTTATAATACAACTAGCTGACCCGGCGAACTTCGTACCGCCTAACAGTCAATGAATGTCGTGTTACTTTTTAGCTGAACTAATTTAGGCTTTGATGAACGTAAAACAATGATACAAAATAATATATTTATATAGATAGAAACAAAAAAGTATTTTATTATGATGAATGATGATGAAAACATACATACATAATGAGAATAAAATAAAAAATAATAATTAAGTACTTCAAACTCATGTCAGAAAAAAATGATTGAAAAGTATGTTGTGCAGATTGGGAAAAAAAATAAAACTCGGATTAATTCATTAATAGGATTTTCATTCAAGCACTTTGTGGTAAACGACATTCTTTGTTTTTTGGTCAGGCGCAAGAACAAATAAAGCGGATGGTTTGCCGACACGTGAGCATGCCACGTACAATTGACCATGAGAAAAACATGCATTTTCTAGATTGAGGCCACAAATAGTCAAGGATTGGCCCTGTGATTTGTTGATCGTCATGGCGAAGGCAAGACGAATCGGGAATTGAATTCGTTTAAACTTAAAGGGCATATCCGTTGGGATCATCGGAATCCTTGGAATAAGAACTTCCTCATCTTTAAATTTTTCTTTAAGTATCGACGCGTGAATCACATTGCTCATCAGTTTTCTTATCACCAAACGCGTTCCATTACACAGTTTTGGTTGGTTTAAATTTCTAAGCATGATGACTACCGAGCCAACTTTAAGTTTTAAATTGTGCGGTGGTAAACCAGGCACATCCAAGGAGTTTAAAAATTCAGTTGGATAATTAGTGGCTTCTTCTTCGTTTGTTACACAGTCGATAGATTTGAATGAATACAGAGTACCTACGATTTGATTTTGAATTATAAAATTGAGGTCATCTACATCTTTATTTTTAGCGGCCAAAATTGCTCGCTCACTTAACCATTTAGTATTTTTATGGTTAGCAATGATATCCGGGAATACTTTGTTGATAAGCTCGTCTTTTGATGATACGAAATTGCAAAAATTTGGAGGAAATGAAATCAAACCGCTCGATTTGTCAACAGGAACACGGTCATTACCGATAGTCAGCAATTGCTTCGAGAAATCATCAGCAGATAGATCGTTCAACAATGCAACTCTCATATTTACAGACAGTTGAAGTTTCTTTACATATCGCCACAGATTTGATGCTTCGAGGCAAGCGTTTATTTCGTCGGCAGCAGTAGATCTTGGAATGACTGGTAGTGTTTGTCGGAAATCGCCAGATAATAAAATCATTGCACCACCAAAACATCTCGAGTCATTGCGCATATCTTTTAATGTTCTTTTAATGTTTTAATGAAAAAAATAAAGTTGTGGCTTAAAGGTCTCAGCAACCAGGCCATAAGCTCCAAAAAAATAATAATAGTTGTTACACTATTTGACAGGATTGGACAACAAATGTTTGACATGTAATAAACAAATCAGCATCTATTGAAATGATTAAGTATTCATTACACATATCGAGTTTTCATTGTTTTTAAGATGTATTCTGCTATTCGGGACGGAAACAAATCCAACAAATCAAAAACCATGGCAATCGGTCCAGCCGTTCTCGAGTTATAAGTGTTGTAACAAACACGACTTTCTTTTATATATATAGATCTTCTCTTCAAAGGTTGTCTGGAAAAAATTGCTGTAAGTTATTTCATAAGTATTTTAATTTGGGATATATTAAAGAATATGTGTTGTTGTTGTATTTTTGGCAGATACATATTATTCTGGCCAGCTTCATTTCATAACTAGCTACCACCCATGACTTGGTCCACGTGGTATACCTCTATATATTGTGACGGTTGAAAAATTATTTAGGATAGACTAGGAATTAATTGTCCGTCACATTTGTGTGGAAATGAATGTCGCCTATATCACACTGATACAAAATGATGCACCCCCAAGGGCGTCATAGATGATACTATAGTATTTTACATTAGGATAAAATATCGCTCGCTATACAATCCAATGGACCATCATAAATGGCGAAGATAATATGTATTTTCATCTTATTTATATCTTAACACGCCGAGCAAATACGCAAATTTTATCTTAAAATACTGAGAGATGAAAACACATCTTAACATATTTGAAATGAAAAATATATCATAAAATATATTTGAAACTTTTTCCTTGATAGATCGTTACAGTTCCAATCAAACTTTATGGCGGAAGTGAACATAGGGACAAATTGCGTCGCAGTAACCAGTTTTAGGTGTAGCGGGACGCAGTGGAGCGAGGGGTATATGACTGTACCTGCGCAAGCACGCTTACAGCGTTGTATTCCGATCCGCCATAAAGTTTGAGGCGAACTATACAAAGGTTAGATTCGCCGCCATTTTTTCTATGTACCTATTGTGTGATTTTCTGTCCAAATTGTACGTCTTCATGAATGGGTTAAATCCATTTGCATAACTAATTCACAATGAGAATTATCATCGGATGAGCTGTCTTATAAAACTTATAGTGAAGCCGTATTACTCATATTTGAACACTCTATCTGTATATATAGAACTCCTACAAAAAATGCATGTGTCATCTAGGCAGATACAGTAGAGAATGTGTCGCTTTTATTTATTATTTATCTTAACTGCGTGTAATACCTTAATATAATATTTTATCTTAGGATATCTTAAGATAAAATATTACAGTATCTTCATCGTCTCTGACGCGATTAAGATTTGCAAATTATCTGTCAGTTTTGCGTATATGTGTGTGTATACACAATATTGTTACGCTGTCACATTAAATTAATTGTAGAGATTACAACCTCAGAGTTTGGGTTCGAATAAACACATCTGACCGCATTTCAAGGCGCGTGTGCCAGGTATTCCTGTCTCATACCTTTATACCTGTTATACCTGTCTCAAATTTATAAGGCCCCATAGGGCCATGGTTCGAATCCGGGCGTGTACCAATGACTTTTTCTGACTTAAGTACACAACTATCACTGACTCCGTGCTTCAGAGGGCACGTTAAGCAATCGGTCCCGGACGCTGTCAATAGATGGCGGTCGTTACAGTCCCCAACCCGCAGTGGAGCAGCGTGGTGGATTTAAGCTCCAAGCCCCCCTCCTTACCCTGGGGGAGGCCTAAGGCCCTGCAGTGGGGTAAAAATGGGCTGATGAAGTGAAGAAGAAGTGAAGAAGTGCCAGGTTTTAAACTTATGATTTCTGTAGTACCTATGCATAATATACTAATGTAACCTTAGTCTATTATAACGTGTTTAATATCTACTATATTTTTCTCTTGAAATAAAACAATAACCACTGCTTGTGTCGGCGGTTTAATTAAAATAAATTTTATCTGAACATCCTGTGTCCTCATGTTGATTCGTCAAACTGTAGCAGTAAAGTGGGTGTGCGTTCAGGATGTGAGCCATTCGCAGTGGATGGGTGGCCGCCGTATCTTTGTTTTCAAACGAATATAACAATTGCTCGATGTTCAATGCTTAGTAGAAAAAGTTAAGTGGATACAGAACTAGTAGGAACCCTGTGACGGGGTGAGTAGGTACTGAATAGTGTTGAGGAAGTCACACAGACAACAAAACCCGGTGACAAATCACACCAGACGAGAGACAATTTTTTTTTTCTGTTCAATTCTACTAAGTATATCTTCCGTGGTCAGAAATGTCACTTCACAGTATCCAAACTGCGAAACGCAATTTCACGAGGATGAAGGCTGGCGCGTGGGGACTTCGCGGAATGAAACTCACCATCTCGCCAAACGGGTACACCAGATAGCCAGAGTAGGAGTGGTTAGACGGTAAACGCAGAAGAGGGCTTCTAGTCAATTCGATATATTCAATATTCGACAAACACACAAAAATAAAAATGGAGGTTATTAAAGCATTAAAGTTCACTAGAATCGGGTCCACTCGTTAACAATCGAGAAAAATTTTTTTTTGCGAGTGTATAGTTCCAATCAAACTTTATAGCGGATCGGAATACAACGCTATAAGCAAGCTTGCGCAGGTTCAGTCATATGCCCTTCGCTCCAATGCGTCCCGCTACACCTAAAACTGGTTACTGCGACGCGACTTGTGCCTGTGTTCACATCCGCCATAAAGGTTGATTGGAACTGTAACTACGCCGAACTCTACCTAGTCGCCTGGCGAGTGCTCACTGAACAGATTTTTTTTCGTACTATCTTTTATAGTTCTACGGTGTTAATACGGCACCTCGGGAATATTAGACAATTCACGAAAACACTCGATATAGGTAATTTAAAATATCAACTTCAATGGTATTTATATCGCAAAATCTTGAGTTGGTCAAGAAATGATACCTAAGCCTCACAGTGAATCGCAAAAACTTGGCCTTTTCGGTGGAGTTGTTTAACAAGAGTAAAAAAAAAACGATCCCATCGATGATAATCTATCGATAAAAATAATTAAGGCTGTCTATAAATATGGATAATTGCATGTTACTTGCCATAATATACGGCGTGTTCGGCTGGACGTACTCCTAACTTATAGGGCGTGTAGAGAACTAAACACACCAAAAAGCTTTAAAAATATTAGATAAGTATTAAAAAATGAAAATGGAAATGTTTTTCTCGGTAACCGTTACTTTGCGCCATCTGCTTACTTGCAACTTTTTGTTCAATTTGGTAAGCCCTACACGCTCAATAAGTTTGAACTAAGTTCAATCGAACACGGTATATTTACGGTTCTGAAGTGTTTGAATAATTTTATTCTCATACTATCTTATTTTCTGCTTTTTAATTCGGTTTATTATTAAAGCGTGTCATTTTTTATTAGGTACTATGACGCTACTAGAGTAATACGCACGGATCTTTGCCGGTGTGAAGTTATTTACAGAGTGTCGCAGTGACATAACATAGAGAAGGAGAGGTCGCATAGCTCGCCACTACTCGCTCGAACGCGCGGCAACTACTACCCATTGCTGCCCGCGCTTTTCTGTCGAACTAAAATTTTTAACGTAAAATGGTTTTACTATGTAAAGCCTAAATGTTTAAGTCTGTATTTCATATACTTAGTGATTTGCTAAAAGTTTACTTCTAAAATATCGTTCATAAACACAAAAATTAAGAAAAGAAAACAACACAATAGTAAATATCTGAAGATTAGTGTATCTATTTTCTCTAATAATATTAGAACCAAAAGCGTTTTAATGTTTTTTGTGGCTTGATTTTCAGGCTCAATTCATTTTTTTATGCCTAGTGAAATTAGACTCCGCCGATATGAGGGGTGGGTGCTATGCGGCTTACGAGATGGACGATGAAGGGATATTAAGCAGCCTAGACACAGCTTTATATATACTGCGGTGTCCCCTAGCAGCATACAGCTGTAAAATAATTCAAGAACCTGCTTTGAAGTGATACTTAGGTAGTGAAAAAATTGCCCCAGCTATTTTAGAAAAACATGTCTATTACAGCGCTTCTGATGGACCATGACGGTGATGATGATGAACTAAGAACCTGCTTTGAAAGAAACCTATGTAATGTAAAACCCCCCACAAAGTCAGCCCTACCGTTTTAGAGAGACACATTTACTGAACTGCCCCCTGGTGGCTTATGACCGTAAAAAGTATCTAAGAACCTACTTTAAAGAAATAAATGTAATGCACGAAACTGTGTCCAAATTAACCCAGCAGTTTTAAAGAAACACATTCACTGCAGTGCCCCTAGGTGGCCTACAACCGCAAAGTACAGTTGTTATATGGTTTATATTACGGGATATATGTTAAGGAATGTTTTAAAAAAGTTTCATTCAAATCCATCAAATAGTGTTTTCAGTAAACCGTTACAATCACATATAAAAACAATGTCATATACTATAGACATACATAAAAACAGAAACTACCATTTAAGTTTGGCGAAGTCTACAATATAAATACTAGAGGTAAACATATACCATCAGCCCATTAATGCCCCACTGCAGGAGCTTAGGGCACTCCTTGGAATGCGGAGGCTTGGAGCTTAATTCACTACACTGCTCCAGTGTGGGTTGGTGGATTTTAACGACTACCATCTATTGATGGCAACTGGGGCCGACAGTTTAATATGCTCCCTGAGCTACAGAGTCAGTGATAATTATGCATGTAAGTTAGAAAAAACTCATTGGTATGTGCCCTGGGATTCAAACCAATGCATTCTAAACAAGAAGTGGGCTCGCTACCACATGGCTATCACAACAATAAATGGTAACCAAATAAAAAAAATTATTAAAGATCAGTCACATTCATGAACAAAGGCATTAATAGCCTTATTAACTATTATTTCAAGGATGGAAATTGAATGGAACGAATGGAAAAAATGGAAATTGAATGGAAAAAATGGAAATCGAATGGAAAAAATGGAAATCGAATGGACAAAATGGAAATTGAATGGAACGAATGGAAATCACCATAATATTTTTGAGTAGATACCTATTTAAAATAAAAAAAAAAAATTATGACTAACGTAGTTGATAATTAAATTGTTTAATTTTTATTTCATAATAATTTATAAACTAGCAAGTAATTTTATTCACACAATATACCTTATTTATTTTTAATGGTATACAAATGTGATTTATTAATAATTGATAATGATTGATATAAATAGTTGATAATTAAATTTCTTAATTTTTATTGCATAATAATTTATAAACTAATAAGTAGTTTTATTCATACAATACACCTAATTGATTTTTAATGGTGTACAAATGTGATTTATTAATAATTCAGTAGTTTTAAACAAACAAAATGAAGCAATTAACTAAATGAGAACTTTTAACAAAACAAGAGTGTAATGTATGTCCTATACTGATAATACAGTCATGAATAACACAATAACACATTATTTCATATCTTTTTTGTGATAATTTAATGATTATGAAGTAGGTACAAGTCAAATGTTAGGTATAGCATAAAAAGCCATTTCATTTTATTAATGAACTAATAATTGCAAGATATTTTAGTCACTATTTTATTCATAATACTAAATGGAATATTTATATTAAATAAAAATATTTTCATATAAATGCATCATTTATATGTTGCCATAATAATGCATTGTAAAGATAATGCTTTTATATAAAATCACAATAATGATTCCAATTGGAAATTTTATTTTATTGTGAAAGTATTCGATATAATGCTTATTAACATTTATCTAATAATTTTAATATACATTTAGTTCAGTCATTATACCTACCAATTGCAGAGTAATACTAGAGAACTGTAACACCTAGCATGGATTTTATATTTCCATTGTTTTAGCTAGACAATATAAATATGTTGTATAAATCAAATTGAAGGAGACAGTATTATAACTCATGAATAAAAACATAATGTATAGCAGTGTAAGTGTAAGAACATTAACCGGTAGGTACGCAGCTGCGCCGTCTCGCATTGTTCACGCTTCACATAATATTATTGCTTTTGGTTTGGTTACCGACCGCACAATGACCGTAAGTAAATACTTAAGCCCATTTCGCATATTGGCACCAGTAAAATTGTAACATAAAAATTGTACTTAACACCTTTATATTTCCATCAATAACCAAAAACTTACCTGGGAATGCAATTAGAAGGTGTCCTGTCCACTTCCCAGGCCGCAAAAAGTTTCATGGGAACAGGTTTCGATGCATTAGTCATCTTTTCAGATTTGTTTTTTTCCGTCATTTTAAATAACACGCACTGAACAAGGTTTTACGCACGGACC
The DNA here is from genome assembly GCA_949709985.1 of Luffia ferchaultella. Lineage (NCBI taxonomy): Eukaryota > Metazoa > Arthropoda > Insecta > Lepidoptera > Psychidae > Luffia > Luffia ferchaultella. Next base: position 3,204,142 of record OX453256.1, on the reverse strand, counting down.
ACTATATATGTAACAATAAAAACATTATTATTTGAACACAATACACAATGTTGAACTCATTTTGTTACCGGGTTGGGAGCGATAGACACAAGCTCTTTCCCAAACGATATTTCAAAACAACCAACTGCAAGCAGCAGGCTTCAACGCGCTTCAACAGCGACAATAGCCGCTCAAATGCCAAATAACTGATGCCATCTCGGACCAACCAACTATGCCATTGATGCCGTTCGATACGTTTGACACATGACTGACAGCATTTAATGTTACCATTTATCAATTTGAATATTTGGAATATAGGTAGTAGTTATGACTTTTAACAAAATATGTTTTTTTTATTTATTGATTTTGTTGCTTATAAATAAGCTAAATAATAGTGTTTACAAAATTAATCGTCTTTTATGACTCCGTGATAAAGACATCTTAAGTATTATATTGTGATTTCTATTCTTTTGTATTTGTTGTTCTAACTACACGCTGCGATATTATGATACATGTTTATAAAAAATTAAAGCTTTTTCAATGAAACTGACAGTTCGATTGGGTACCATCGCTCTTGCGCCACCTGACAAGAGAAAAAGGCAGTGACATACCACATTATTTAGCACAAAAGTCTTTTGAGGACATCTCAATTATAGCGAATATTAACTTTGTGTTTAACAGGAAAAATATTTTCTTTAAACTGCAACAACATATACATGAGATGCAACCATGGAACTAATATGTACTACGTACAACTGGAATGAGCTCTACGAAGAAATTTCGAGGTCCTAGAAATTTGACCTTGAAAACGAATTAAAAAGATAAAAGTAACAAGGACGTTAGTGGGTGCCATATTGTCTCATTCTGATTAGGGTGACAAAGTTACGTAGGATAAATAAGACCATAACAGGAACTTTTTAATTTTCGACTAACATCGAACAAAACTGTCTAAGCCTATCTTAACCCGTGACACTGAAGTTAACTTTTTTTACATGAGTATAAAGATTTCTGTATGTCCGTGTCAATAACCTATTCGTAATTTAGTAAATTAGAACCTTTAATTCGAACATTTGTCAAAATTGGTTTAGCAGATTTCAAATAAAAATGCTACAAACATACATCAGTATAATTATGAAGTAAAAAAACATACATGAATGATGGGAATCAATTTACATTCATTATTAACAAATAATTTTAATATTTATAAGGGATCATAAAACACGAACGTAAGCACTGAAAATGAGGTCTCGCGTGGCCACCGCGTGTACAACTTTTGTACGAAATACTGTTAAATCATCAAATTTACAAAAAATAAAATAAACGGCAATAGCCCGACTCCTATCCACCTCGATAGAAAAGTAGAAGCAAGCAAACAGAAGTTCAAGAGAGCTAGTCACTAAAAGCGGGCAACCCGCAGAAAATATGAACAATCGACGGAGGTTTCTCACCTCCAAAATAAATTGTGAATCAGTTAGTAACTCTAAAAATCAAAGCTTCAAATTTCGATATCTCAATCACCTTAGTAAATTAGCTGCATGCTCCCTTTATGTATAATACCCTTTTGAAAACAAATCTCCTATTGATTACAGAAATAAAGCTACCTAGAATGTGATTCATAATTGGATGGCTGACCGCCTTTATTTACAAAAAAGTTATATCCCACAGAAGTAAAGATCCAAGCGCGACAAGTTGCGTGAGTACTTTTGCACGCCGTATCCGTTGAAACGATCCCAATGAGCCTATACAGGTTATTGAAAAGGTCAAGGATTCTGTAGATATATATGTTTGAAATACATATTGTCCCATTTCACCGCCTTAAACGCACGTGGGAACTTGAAAACATAAGTTCGTCAAGGCAACCAAGTTCCTTTCTTTCCCGAAAAAACCCAACATTCTCGAAAATTCCCAATCATTCGGCGGATAAAAATGGATTTAAAAGACTCTAGGTTCCGAAACATTATTTCTAGGGCCGAATGTCTCAAAATTCAACGCTGGTGCGAGACCTAAGGATCTCAAATATTAATATGATCGCCTCCTTCCTTTCGATTGGCACCAGAGATACGGACAGATTCAATACCCCATCGAAATCACACACACAAGTCTCACAAATGCATATATGACGTCAAATTCATTACCCGTATGGTGTCAGATCTGTAACTAGAATGACGTCAGATATTATAACTAAATTATTTTCGTACTTTAACGAAAAACGTTTCTCTTTAAAACAATACATAGGTTTCCATCTTTCATATTCATTGAAATATCTGGCAACCTATTATTTCGGCCACATCATAGGCAAAAGAGGGCAAAAGGCAACTACCAAAGTATTATTATTAACTAATCTAAACATTATGGACACCTTAGTATTATGACGTCAAAAACTTCAACTTTGACAAATGTCAAAATTCCCCAAATTCTCGTTTCAGTTGCCAGCATAAAACCATAAATTATGACTTTCGTTTTAAATATTAATAAAAAATTTAACAAATATGAAATATACCATAACAAGCTTTAAAAATACTATTATCATCCGCATACCAAGATATATTAAAAACCAGAAGTCACAAAAAATAGAGTGTAAAATAGTGTATTACTATCTATTTCTATATTAGAACGCGATGTGAGCAATCATGGCATTGCTTCGCAATGCTATTATGTAACCTTTATAGGCAGTGGCCTAATTAGTGAATTACCTACCCTAAAAAAAAGTGTTCATCAATAGTCGAGCAATGGATGACCCCCATAATAAAAACGAGAAATGTGAAGAGGAAAAAATATGCGTCTCTGACTTCACCTCCACTCGGCGACTGTGTACAACCAGCGACGTGAAATAGCAGCTCGGATATGGAACGGCCATAGTGGCGTATTAGACCAGCTGATTTCGATAATTCTTCCACTGTATCTACCCTATGTTGAAAAATAGTGACCAAATACAAAAATCATCAAAATGGATTCAGAACTTTCAGAAGAAGTGATATTAGAACGCGACGTGAGATCATGCATTGCGAAGCAATGCCATTACCTAACTTTTGTAGGCTACTAATTACCTACCATAAGAAAAATGTTCAACAGTCGAGCAATGGATGACCCCCATAATAAAAAACGAGAAATATGAAGAGGAAAACATAATGCATCAGCGGAAATTATAGATCCTGTATCGTAATTATCATGACGCATAGTTTTTTATTCCTCGGTTCCCTCATAATAAAATCTAAATTCACCATAGTACTTTTCCCAGTGTAGTAGTATATTTTATGCTAGCCACACAGAAGTGGTGTAGAAAGAGATAGTTAGGCACCCGGTTACTTCCCTTTCGCACTTTTTTTTTTTAATCACCAGTTTACGTATGACCACGCTAATGTTAGAGAGAGCTCCTTCCAGTTGTACGTAGTACATAATAGTTCCATGGATGCAACATGTTTCTAAAGAAAAATGACAAACATATAAGCAATGTTTTCTAATCCATATAACTTATAATAAAATCGGTGTTTATGCACCATATGGGTTTGGTTTGGTTTGGTTTAAAAAAATGTACAATGGGGATCCTAACTGCCAAGTTCTCCCTACAGAGGGCGAATTGTTGATATGACCATTGATGTATTTCTAACCAGTTGTAGGTGTACCAACATTATTAATCTATCTGCTCTACTGTTTTCAAAGAATATCATCTAATAAAGTGTCCAACAATTCTTAACTGTCAATAAATGCTTTCCTTCCAGATTGAATTGCACTTTTTCTTTTTAATTCATCTTTTAAATCCTTTAAAAATACTTTTTAAATAGGTACACCCGAGTATCAAAGTAAACCACTTTGTCAACGATATTATTACATTCCTTTTTTTTTTATTATGAACTTTCTAACAAAAATAGTATATACTTTATTTTGTAAAATAAATAGTATAGATGGTGGCAGTGGCGACCCAACTGCTGTCATGTCAAGCGAATGAGGTCTCACTGAAGGTTCAGTGTAGAATACAACATATACATAGTATTCATGTCATAGTTTAAATAGTAATTAATAAACATGCTCTTTCTTTTTGAATGCTTGTATTAATTGCTTATATATTTATAAAGTAATTCTGCTACGCCCCGATCGGTTTGTTATGAAATCCTAGTATTTTCTCAAAGGAAAGGTTAAAAACGAAAATAGTTTCTCGAATAGGAAATCGATTATAGTTTAACCGAAACCACTGTACCGCGCCATAGGTATGTGCGTGGCGCGGAGGAGGCAGATCTGCTCTGTTCCCTCCTCACCGCGCACATACTTAAGGCGCGGTAGAACAATTTCGGCCAAACTATAGTCGAGTTTCTACATAATTAAGAGACCTATTGAGGGTTTTCACAAAGTTTAAACAGATGTCGCTACATTTTTTAATCAAGTAATGTTTGAATAATTATGATTTTTTTAATAATTACAGATTGTTATCTGTAAGTATTAATTGTTATCTAGGCCTCTCAAATAAAAAACTGTAATAAGGTTGAAGCCTAGAGCTTGAGTATTTTTTTGATGACAAAATGCAACTGTCTAGTGAAAGAACGAGCAAATACATAGCCATATCCACATAAAAATTGCTTACAGCTGTATTAAAAATGCAGCCAAGCAAGGAATTATTTTTTTAATGGCAAGCGTTACAAATGGACAAAGGTATTTGGAGGCAGCTATCTCCTTCTTGTTAGTTTGCAGTCTAAAGTAAACCTTCAGCACAACGCATAGATTTTATTTTTGTGTTTACTGTTTTGAGAATGCACAGTCCTTAACCCATTATAACATCCTTGCGTGTTTGTATAATAAAATTATGCTAACAGTTAAATGTTGACAATGAAATACTAAGGAAATGCTTTATTGCTATAGTGAATACTTGTAGTAATCATTTACATATTTATAAAAGAAATCTGCTACTTTCCAATTGGTGGAATTTGTCACTAGCTTTGTAAAATTTATCTGATGCCCACCCTTGTAACTTGAAACTCTTTATACACTAATCAAGTTTATTTCAAAATATTGATAAGCTGGGTGAAATAATACACTAAATATAAATTCAATATAATTGATAAACAAAAACAAAATATGAAACAGTATCTTAGTAAAGATGTTGTAAAAGTTCTGTTTATTACATAAAATAAAAACCAAATAAAAAACCACAATATTTACATAAAACATTTGTTTAAACTTATTTCTGTCAAACTTATGAATTTATGTATTACATAAAATTCTTAGCATTAACTAGACTAGTACAATAAATTGGAATTTATCATCTTAAGAGTAAAAGTAAAAAATACCTGTAATAGTTGACTTATATCTACCAAACACCACTTATTATATTTCTAGACTAGTATAAAAATGGCTTTTAATGAATAAGAAATAATTCACTGGGCAGAACAGCTTGTAACATTTGTATCATGTTTATGACTTTCCTTACTTCAAGGGTTCCTTAACCTATGTCACAAAATAAAAGCAATAAAATCTCAAAATTTTCATGGCTTTTCTTCTATTATTACAAATAACTTGCTTTAGAACACTGCATAGATGTGTTTTAGTAATTTCAAGTTATTATACTAAATTATAAACCCTAGTTTTAAGGTGTTATGTGTGTACAACGGGAATATTCTGAAATCCAGATTTTCTGACTACTTTATCATAAGAAATTCATGAAAGTATATAACTTTAAATGTAATTTAAAATTTACGATTGTACTTGTAGTTGAGTCTGACAAGTTATGACTGATTGGCTGAGTAGTCGGAGACTCTAACTGCAGAACCAAAAGCCGCGGGTTCGGTTCTCACCTGGAACAAATATTTAACTATTTGTTCCGTGGCTGGGTGTAAAATATTTATATATGTATACATTATAAAGAATATTTATGTATATCAATTTGTCTAGTACATACCCATAATACAAGCATAATATTTGCATACTTTAAGATTAAATGACGCTGCGCGGGCATAGTCATTATTATCAATTATATGTGACCAACTGATATCTATGCTTCGGACACATAAAATTAATCAATATACTAAGGTCACCCTTGAACTGTTGTCGCCGAGTGTTTAAGCACCCCGTCTTTGATACAATGGTCTAGGGTTTTATTTATCGCCATAGGCATATTAACCAATGAATTTTTAATTTATAAAAAAGTTTTATAAATATCAGAAGCTCTGCTGACAGTTTTCACTTATGTAATGGTGGCATTTATGGTGGCTGTTAACCCCTGACTTGCACCGGACCAACACAATGTGGTGGGCTAATGGTCCAAAACCCTTGACTCAATATTGAGAAAAGGTTTGTATACCTGTTATGTAGTAGTCTTGAAAACCTGATGATGATGGTGAATTAATCTAACACAGCTTGTAACAGTTATTCACAATAGTTCTCAGGAACATCAGACAGATAAGTTTACAACAATTTACTAAAATTGTAAAATAAAAGCATTTTTGTAGCATTCCTAAAATTATAATAATCTTAAACTGTACAAGGACAATTTTAAATGTTGAATTTGACTTGAAATAACTGTATTTGCATGAATTTACAAGAATTGTTTTGTAAATTGAATTATGTAATACACCTGTGACAGTTTACACACATTTTTTAAAAATACAACATATTTGCATTGTTTATGATCTGTTTTTCCAGAATTTTTCAGTCATACCAAATGAGAATACAAGGAAGATCAAAATATTACATATAAAGGTTGTGCCGGAGCTCATTTGGCGACTTCTGGCGGACAATCGGGCTGAGCTGAGGGGTGAGCAGCGCGGAATGCAGGGTGATTTTCTAACTCGCGGTCGATTCTAAGTATTATCGGAAATGGTCGTAGGTCCACGTGGAATCTGAAAGTAATTAACTTAATGTATGACAAACTGATGAGCAGTATTATAGTGTTGATGAATGTTGAAGTTTACCTACAAGCCTATTACTTTTTTCTGTACAAATAAACACGCACTGCATATGATAGTTTGTAGTCCTAGGGAGGTCTTGAGAAACATTTTAAGTAATGATCTACTCCTCCGCCTACCCCTTTGAATAACAGGTGGGAACATATTTACATATGTATTAATGTTTTATGCATGTATTACAACAGATGAACATTGTAGTTATATTAGATAATTTGATATACAGGCTGAGTAAATGAACAGGGGCCTCTATGACAGCTACCCTAACCGTTAAAGATGGAAAGTTTTGTTCTTAGAAATCCATCTTAAGTTTTTGGACTGTATTAAAATGGCAATCAAAGATTTTTTGAAAAACTCATTTTTTCAAAGATATTCACAATTTTTTCAAAATTTTTTTTTTCCAGAAATAAATCCTACTGTGTATAGCGAACAAAAAGTTGTACAACACATTTTTTTTATGTTACTGAAAACAGACGAAACTTGACGATTTATGTTTCTTAGATTATTGACTTATTTTCCTCCGAGTGACCTGATAATGATGCCTGAGAATGTCCCATTTGAAAATGGAACAGTTAGCAGTTGCTGTTCTATTTTCAAAATCTAACAGGCTGAACGACAGCCTGCCAAAAAAAGTACTGGCCACTAATACTTTTTCACTAAGTACCATTTATTTTCAAGGGCGAAATTCAAATTTAGAATGTTAAGTTTCCCGACTTCTTTCATGTCATAATATTTATTAATTGATTGTCATTGTTACTTTCCCGCGTATTTTAGTAAAAAAAAATATTATGGTATTAATTAACAACGAACATTTTGAACTTTTAGAAGCATACTTTACAAACAATAAGTGCATTAGAACTGCAATACGATGGTATAACTATAGAAATCTTGACAGGTATACTCCAACTCCAAAGTTCTAGAGTGTACATTAGTAAATTTAAAACAGTATGAAGTTACAATAGACTCTTCTACGAGCATCGATGTACCAAGATACGGATTTGAATGTTTTATGCTATTTTGAAGCGGATCACGGAGCTTCAAGTAGAGAAGCAGAAAAAGAAATTAATGTTTGTCAAAAATCTGTTATAAATGTTTTGTAAACCAACAAATATAAATGTTACAAGAATGGCAGGATTGTCCAAAAGCTACTGCCGAGTGATAATGGTTGTCATTTAACATTCTGTAGGTGGCTATTAAGAAAATCAAGAGCAGATGCAGATGTTAACTTTTGTAAAACAATTCTCTGGAGTGATCAGACAAACTTTTCCAATAATGGAATGTATAATTTCACATACTGTTTCAATTTATTGATTGTTTATTTTTAATTTCATTCAAAGAATAAAAGTCATACAGCTATGCTAAGCTTGAATAGGTGGAAGTTAAATCATTTCTTTTATTTTTTGGGCATTACTGATAAAGTTTATTATTTGAAACCATCTATCTCCCTTTAAATACAATGCAATTTTTTTCAAACAAGCAAATTTGGATAAGTGCGTGTGAAATTATACAGAGCAAATAACTTGTGTTTCAACACAAACATAAATCGTCGAATTTTGTCGGTTTCCAGTAATACAAAAAAAAATTATCGTACAACTTTTTGTTTGCTATATACACAGGTGAATTCATTTCTGCAAAAAAAAATTTTTGAAAAAATAGTGAATATTTTTGAAAAAATGATTTTTTTTTTCAAAAAATCCTTGAATGCCATTTTAATACAGTCTAAAAACTTCAGATGGATTTCTAAGAACAAAACTTTCCATATCCAACAGTTAGGATAGCTGTCATAGAGGCCCCTGTTCATTTACTAACCCTGTATAACTTAGCTCACTGTTTTTTTTTTATGTACTTATGATAGTAAAAAAAATTATAATAGTCTATAGGAAATACCAGAAAGGTTTGGGGACAGTTCTTCCGTAACCACAGAAATGAGAGCAAAAAAAGTACACCACTCCTGATGTTTTGCCATAGCACCACAAAATCGAATTTAGTGTGATGTAAATGTAAAAATTTTACTAAAAAATCAAATGAAGATTATGGAATTGTATTTTGTTACATCACTAACAATATAGTACAACACTACTGATTGTATTACATTGAAATGTCAAAAATGTCAATTGTATTGACATCTGTCTGTCTACTTGTCATATTGTTCTATCTTGATATCGTAATAAAATGATTTATAAAATGAAGTCGTTTATCTGCACTAATCCATTATAACATGGTGTCAGAAGTTAAAAATAATACTTAAAATGTCAATAAATAATATAGTCAAACAATTTCGTAAGTAAATTTTAGTTAAAATCAAACTACCTACGACCTTAAAAATAATATCAATAGATCAGTGGTTCTCAAACTTTTTTTTAATGACGGAACCCTTTTGGGAAGCAAAATACTTGATGGAACCCTACAATAAAACAATTGTTTTTATAAGTGTATTCTTTATTAATCAGCATAATAAAAGTACTATGTAACAGTTGCTAATTATTATTTACTTCACCACGTGGCAAGGACAATAATAGAAAACATTAAAAAAGAAAAAAATGTAACTAGTGGGAGGTATGAAACTGTTTTTTATTTTTCATCAATTGGTTGATATCAGGTTTGATGGAAGAAAGTTGGAGTCTCATATCAGCTTCGGCGTCCAGTCTATTGCGATATTTTGTTTTCGTGGCTGCGTAGGTAGAGAATCCTGTTTCGCACAAATATGTAGTTGGGAATGGGAGAAGAATATCCAGAGCCATTTGGCCAAGCATTGCATATTCATCTTGGATTCTGCACCAAAAATCATTGATAGGCGTCGTTTTGAACAGTCTCTCCATACTTGTGTCTGATGACAATTCTAAAACAGATTCATATATCTCGTTTGACATGTTTTCAGGCTTTTCCAAGTTGAGTAAAAAAGGATTATGAATCCATGAATTCACTTTAATTTTTGTATTGTGTTCTTCGGGAAAATACTTTTCAAAAGATGCGCGCATCGAACTGAGATATTGGACCAATTCTTCAAACACATCTTCAAACATTTCTGAGTCGTTTTCGCTAACAAACTCACTGAGTAACGTAAAGCTTTCTATTTCTTTCTTACCAATGCAAATGATCCAAAAATCTAATTTTCTTTTAAAAGCAGTTATTTTATTATAGGCCTGAAACACTGTTGTCTGTTTACCTTGCAACGATAAATTCAATTCGTTAAGTTTTTGAAAGATATCCGCCATAAAAGACAATCGGAACAACCAAGTTTTATCATACAAACGGTCCTTCAAATTAAAAGAAGTATTTGCTGAAAGAAACATTTGTAACTCGGCTCTAAGTTCAAATAGCCTTGTTAAAGTTTTACCACGAGACAACCATCGCACTTCTGTATGGAGCAGCAGTGTTTTATGTTTGCTGCCATAATCTTCACACAATAATGAGAACAATCGGGATTGTAGTGGTCGTGATTTGATAAATTTATTTCTTTTATCAAATCACGACCACTTCTTCTGGGCGCGGACTTCTGGTCGCGGAACGACCAGAGAGAGGTGTTTTGATTTTTTTTTCTAAATTCTTGTGGAACCCCGACAGAGGTATCACGGAACCCTAGGGTTCCGCGGAACACACTTAGAGTATAGCTGCAATAGATGATGAAAAACGGAGGTAACAATGGCGGAAGGAACTGAACACGTTTTACGTAATTTTAACAACATACCGAAATTAAACATTGGCCTAAACCAGAACAACAATTTATTATGGAAAAAATGGTGGCAAAACTTCGAACTATTTCTGTTGGCGACGAATTTCGAAAACGCTACGGAGAAACGGAAAATAGCAATCATGCTTCATACCATTGGTGAAAAAGGTTTGGAAATATTTAATTCATTTAATTTGGACATAGATAAAGTTACCTTACTACAAGTCAAAGAAAAATTTGAAAATTACTTCGAACCTCAGAAAAATTTGACAATGACACGTCACGCGTTCTTCACGAGATCACAAAAGTCGGATGAAAACATAGACACATTTTTAACAGATCTACAAAATAAGAGCAATAAATGCGAATTCGGAAAACTACGCGAGTCACTAGTACGAGATATTTTCATTGCAAATATGAGTTCAAGTCTCATACATGTACGTCAAAGGCTACTTCAAGAAATAGATCCATCATTAGAAAAAACAATAACACTAGCCAAAACTGTTATATTAGCCCAGGAAAATGCGCAAAAAATGGATTCTACTCCAAGTTCAGAAAATATTCTACGTGTTGAAAAGTCAACATCCAGGTCATCACAGTCAAGAGGAACATTCAGAAAAAGCAGAAGTCCTAGCAATCAAAGAAGTCATAGCAATCAACATAGTCATAGTCAACAAGGTCAACGTGAACATCAGGCAAGCCAAGGTCAAAACAACAAAACATGTGGACGATGTGGTCAACACCATCGCTACAAATGTCCAGCTTATGGAGTTAAGTGCAAATCTTGTAATAAAATAGGTCATTTTGCTAAATGCTGCTTCACAAATAAAAGTAATGTCAGAACTTTAGAATTAAATTGTGATTCAGATCAAACACATAAAACTGAAAATTTTTTCATTGGCTCGTTAAGAAATAATAATGATTATTTTGAAAAATCTTGGTTTCTTAATATTATTGTTAATAATGTCATAATAAAATGCATCCTAGACTCGGGGGCAGATGTAAATATAATGTCTTTATCAACTTACAATACTTTAAACTTGTCGGAGTCATACATAAAAAAATGTAATGTTAATGTCAAAGGTTTTGGAGGTAGTACTATAACTGTACTCGGGCGATGCAATTTGAAATGTTATTTTAACAGTTCAATACATTACATAACATTCTTAATAACAAATATTAATTGTTCAACAGTGTTAGGCTTACCTACTTGTGATGAGATTGGAATTCTGAAAAGAGTCTTTACCATCAATCATAGCATTACATGTCAACAGATATTACATAAATATGAAAACATTTTTCAGGGTCTTGGCTGCCTACCCCCTGTCTGTCATCTGAAGTTAAAGCCGAACGCTGTACCGTGTGTTGATCCACCAAGAAAAGTACCATTTGCATTATACGAAAAGTTAAGAGAGGAGTTGGATCGCATGTCGAAAATGAATGTCATAGAAAAGGTGACTGAGCCAACTAAATGGGTAAATTCTGTTGTAATTACTGTAAAAAAGTCTGGTCAATTGAGAATATGTCTAGATCCTAGAAATTTAAATAAAAATATAATTAGAGAACATTATCCTCTGAAAAATATTGATGAAATACGTTCAAAACTAAAAGGTGCCACATATTTTTCTCATTTAGATGCTTTTTCGGGTTTCTGGATGCTAAAACTTGATAAAGAAAGCTCAAATTTATGTACATTTCAAACACCTTTCGGTCGTTTCAGGTATTTGAGATTGCCTTATGGCATCAATGCTTCTACTGAAATTTTTCATAGAGTAATGACCGACATCTTTGCAAACATTGAGGGTATTTTAATATTTGTTGATGACATATTAGTGTATGGGGAAACAGAAGAAATTCATAATCAAAGATTAAATAATGTCATGGAAACAGCCAGAAAAGTCAATTTAAAGTTAAACAAGTCAAAATGTAAATTTTTAGTGTCTGAGGTATGTTTTTTAGGTTATGTATTCAGTAAAGAGGGTGTAAAAGTTGATCTAGAAAAAGTCAAAGCCATAGTCAATATGCCTTCACCATCAAATGTCAAGGATTTACAAAGAATCTTAGGAATGATAAATTATTTGGGTCCTTTTATCAACAATTTGTCAGAAAAAACAGCAATTTTAAGAAATCTTTTAAAGAAAGATTCAGTTTGGTTATGGGATGAAAACTGTGAAAAATCTTTTAAACTCTTAAAAAATGAAATTTCAAAGTCACCAGTCTTAGCACACTATGATCCCAAGATACCTCTAGTTTTGTCAGTTGATTCATCAAAGTCTGCTGTAGGTGCTGTAATCATGCAAAATAAACAGCCAATAGCTTACAGTTCTAAAACATTAACTCAGACTCAAGAAAGATATGCTCAGATAGAAAAAAAAATTTTTGCTATTCAATTTGGGTGTAATAAATTCCATCAGTATACATATGGTAATAAAATCACTGTTCATACTGATCATAAGCCATTAGTCTATTTATTTAATAAACCTCTCCACGATGTGCCATCACGTCTACAAAGAATGATGTTAGCTTTACAGATATATGATTTAAATGTTATTTATGTACCGGGAAAAGAAATGCATATCTCTGACACATTGTCTAGGGCAGCACTGAAAGAATATTATATTCCCAATTATGAGTCAGACTTACTGTATCATGTTAATTCTGTATATTCTAATTTAGCCATTAGTGATGAATATAGGAAAAGAATATGTCAAGCTACTATTTCAGATAAAGATTTACAAATGTTAAAAAATTACTGTTTAAATGGCTGGCCAAAAAGCAAAAATAAAGTAAATCCACTATTAAAGTCATACTGGAGTATTCAAGGTGAAATTAATGTTATTAAAGAGTTATTATTCAAAGGTGATAAACTAATAGTTCCTAAGTCTATGCAAAAAGAAATGTTGATGAAAATTCATCAAGGTCATCAAGGTATAACCAAATGTCTTAATTTAGCTAGAAACATATTATTTTGGCCGAATATGAGCACTGACATAAAAAATTTAATTGATCAATGTCTTATTTGTGCAAAATTTAGAGCGGATAATCAGAGTGAACCCTTGAAAAGTTATAAAATCACTGAATATCCATGGCAACAGGTCGGAATTGATTTAATGTATTTTAATAACAAAAATTATTTAGTGGTCATAGATTATTACTCGAAATACATAGAAATAGCTGCATTGAATCAAACAACAGCTTCAAATATAGTAATTCATTTAAAATCCATCTTTGCCAGGCATGGTATACCTATGTCTCTAGTGTCAGACGGAGGCCCACCTTTTAATTCTGCACAATTTAAATCATTTTTATATGAATGGGATATTGAACATATCGTATCAAGTCCCTATTATTCGAAATCAAATGGCCAGGCTGAGAGTGCCGTCAAAATAGTTAAAAATATTTTAAAGAAAAGTTTAGAATCAGGTACTGATCCATATATAGCACTATTACAGTACAGAAACACACCAAAGTCAAATTTTCCATCACCAGCTCAATTATTAATGTCTAGGAATTTAAGGATGAATATACCCATAATTAATAAAAAATTAAAATCAAAAGTAGTAAAATTTAGTGATTACAAAGAAAGTTTCACAAAAAATAAAATGCAAAGTCAGTTCTACTACAATAAAAATAAAAAGCCTTTATCAATTTTGCAACCTGGCGATCATGTTAATTTTAAGAAAACACCGTCCTCCGATTGGCAACCAGCTGTAGTCAAAGAAAGATTGAAGTGTGAAAGGTCATATATAATAGAGGATAGTCGTGGCAATAGGTACAGGAGGAATAGGTTACATCTAAAATTCTTATGTAATATTAATTGTCATAAATACTGCGATATACATGATGTGAACATGCAATCCAATGATCCTCCATTAACAGATAGTAATGCAAAACAGTTGGACAGACAGGAGGAACCAAAAGAATCTAGTTCTTCTAAGGATTATTATTATGTCACTCAATCGGGAAGACATGTAAGATATCCTGATAGATATGGTTATAATTAAGTTATATTATAGTTTTTAAAAGTCTAATAAGTGTCTAATTTAAATAAATTTGTATAGTAATTTTGTCTTAAGTACTTTGTACCAAACTCATAGTTGAGAAAGGGGATGTTACATCACTAACAATATAGTACAACACTACTGATTGTATTACATTGAAATGTCAAAAATGTCAATTGTATTGACATCTGTCTGTCTACTTGTCATATTGTTCTATCTTGATATCGTAATAAAATGATTTATAAAATGAAGTCGTTTATCTGCACTAATCCATTATAACATATTTTATGTGTAATTTAACAAAATATTTGTATATGTGGGAGCAATGCGGCATTCACGAGAATTGATGGGTAAAAAGTGAGAATTTTTAATATTAAGTTCATACACATATGTACTGTACTGTAAGTTAAAATAAAAAGTCTAAGCAGCAATCGCCACCGGATGGTAGTCATGCATAAAAAGTACAAAAAAACATTTTATCAATGCTTGGATATGAGGTAAACTATGAATCACAGATCTGGTGGTCTGTAAGTTGTATATAAACAAATTTAAACACAATAATTTTATCCCATAGGGTTTAGAAATTAAAAATCAAATCTGGCAACCCCATTTCTGACACATCTGTTGGCCAGACCACTCTTATTATATTTACCTATAATGTTGTAATAATCTATTTCTATTATTTACTAAATAAGCTTTTTCTAAAAACAAAATAGTACTAAAATTGATTTTTCTAGTATGATTTGTATTGTATCATAACTGGGCACAAGTATATTTTTCTCGGGATATATAACAAACTATAATTTGTAATTTTTAAGAACTTTTTGAATTCAGTATATTTACTTCTTTTATTAAAAAACACCTTTAAAATATGTTATGAAACTTAGTTCTTCTTTTTTAATAAAATTAACTTTTTCTACTAATGACTTTGTAATAACCTTCTAGCATTAAAGACTTGTGGAACGAGACAACAGTCAGCCAGGGTGATTTCATCTCCAACACTGTATTTGCCAGCACACGAAGACAATAATTTCTCGACCGCTCGGAAGCCCCGAGTTATCCAATGCTGTGCCCATTCTTTTTTCTTTTCTTCTCCTACATAGATGAGAACTATTAGGTTCTGTAGAGGTTGGATGGCTGATGCTATCACCTGATGAAAATTAATATGAGTATTAACATTTACAACAAAAGTGCAGGCTTTGCATGCAAGAGTCGTAAGGTGCTCCCTAGAAAAACGTATTTCGACATTTTAATGCAGGGCCAAACTTTATAATTACCCGAAACTGGAAAAGTCTGCATGAAACAATTGATGAATGTTTATGGAAAGTGGTATGCAAAGATCATATCAAGCGGAGATAGTATCTGCCTTCCTGTATTAGTGTGTTTTATTATTATTTTTATGCAAGCTATCTTTAATACAATTAATGAAACTAAATAAAACAAAATAATTTTAAAGTAGTTAAAAGTCAAATAATGACAAAAGTATTATTGCTTGTACTATATGCCACCAGATAGAAAATAACTATAGATTAGTACAGCAGAATGTCACATATCACACTCTCATATCTTTTTGTTTCCTTCTTAAGTGGATATGAGTTACCACCATTGGGAGAGTGAACAGGCGCGGGTCTTCCTTGAAAGCCAAAAAGGCATGCATACCTTAAATTTTCCTGCAATAATGATGAAAAACGCAAGATTACAAGTGAGAGTGTTTGAATTTCCCGCGAGCTCATATAATACAATGGCGCGCTATTACTGACTGTTACTGACCTATCTTAATACCCTATCACCGGCCTCCCTCTCTTTCCCGATCACGACATACCGACCGACGCCAACCGACACGTTGCGAACACGCCGTGAGGCAAGCCAAATGAGTTACGTCTTTTATGTCTGTCTTCTTCTTACATGTAGTGATGAATGGCATCTATCCCTCTTACGTTTCGATCGTCATCGGTCAGTACCTACTGCATTTCATACTCGAAATTAAGCCAGGCTTATCGAAAGTGAAATTCGTACGTAATTAGACTGCAGGCAGAACTTTGCGAATTCTGCAGCTAAACTAACTTCATTATTGTTTTCAATTATTGTCTGTGTTCATTGTATTGCGTTCATTGCGATTTGTTGTGTTTTATGTTTTAAAGTTGTATTAAAGTAACTGTGAATTAGGTGAAATTAAAGTGTAAAATATCGGAATGGAAATTTTGGAGGATTTCAATGGACTGAAAGAAATGTATTTCGCAATCATTGCACAGTGACAAAGTAAGTAAATCATACAGAACTTAGGTATCTCTTGCTTTACAAACCAATTAGCTTTTATAAACAATGATTTTTACAAACCAATCCACACATATTTACGCAATATTTCAGGTCTGGGTCAGGTTTATTTTATAATGAAATCATTGACGAGTTTATTATATATAAATTAATATTTATGATGTATTTAACTAAAGTAAAATCATTAGGTAAAATAATAGATATTTTAATAATAGAGATTTTTCATTTGTCTAATAGGTTAGGTACCTATTTTATTTTATTTTTTGTTTAGATATTCTCACAATTACCTTGCTTTGCTTTTAAATAAAAAACTAGTTGTATTATCTTCACTCTTCACACAGCACACAACAAAATACAAAATTATATAATCAAATCATGATTTATTTATCCTATTTAAATCCTATTTAAGTAAACTTAAATAGCGCCATCTGCTACGTTATTAGTTTAGACAAATAAAAAAAAAAAGGTAATTAGGGGTCAATGATATTCTGAGCTTTGAAGATTCCACCAAAATGATTTTAAACTTCACATGTCGTGTTGGCATAGCCATGTTCTGAACCCACCACACGCCACTGAGAGTGAAAACAAATTTCTGAGTACTGGAAGCTTTATGCCTTGTTTTTTGATTTTTAACTGCATCAACATACAGATTTCTTTAATTTCAAGCATGTTTAAAATAATTTGATAGATTGACTTAAACTTTCTGCAGACAAATCAAACTAAGAGTTAATGCAATAAAATTTTCATACTTCACATATTTCACGAACTTTTGCTCGTTTAAAGCAATCTTGGGGCATGAGAGGCCGCTGTGGACGAGTCTCTTCTAAATAGTGCATGATGCTTAGCGACTCTATCAGAGTGTGGCCATCTGTAAAAATAATGATAAAAAATATATAATTTGACAATGAAACAGATCTTGTAGGAAGAAATAAATCATAATGCTTAAGATGTTGATAGTTTTAAGTTTGCATATCTGCGTCTGTGCAATTCAGAACACCCTGCCAAAATGTTTTCACTATGATCTCAGTAGTTTCAGTTTCAATTTATTTTAAAGTTATGCAATTTTAATCCAAATTATATGAACATCTAATTAAAATATTAGTTATTTTTCAAAGATACATAGTTATTGTAAGTGTTTAATTAGATTTTAATCTAATATTTTTAATCTAATATAAGCTTTTGTTTTTAGTTGATTTAGGTTTATAATATTATACAGTATTAAAATAATCAATGGTAATGTCATGAATTTACTGTCATAAAATGACACAGAAAATTTTATACAATGTGATATAAATTATACTAGTGAATAAAATATTTTGTAATTAAATAACATGTTAATTATGTAGGTGAATAAAGTGAATACATTATTTACAACATTTCATACCTATACAAAGTGATGGTACTTGTTCCATGGGATTCACCTCTCGATATTCATTGCAGTGTTGCTCTCCACCACCCTTGATGAGACTTACGGGCTTGATGTCATATGGTATCTCTTTGAGGTTGAGGGCAATCCTCACACGCCAGGAGCAAGAGCTTCGCCAGTACGAATATAGTACTGGCTGAAATTTATTACTTAACATTACTGGCTAATACATACATACCTATTTAAATATCTACCCAAAGAAGTGACAAGTAATAAATGTTATGTTAGCAAGAAAAGTCAATAGGTACATAAGTTTACAATTTATATTTCTCTGTTACTTATACTAAGTAGGTACCAGCTTTACGCTCGCAGTTCCAATTGCGTGGACTACACAGTTGTACCAAGACCCCTTTCTCCAGAATAAAAAGTAGCCTCTATGTCACTTTTCAGCTTATAAACTATAGCTATGCGAAAAATAATCGCGGTCCCGGTACAACCGTGTAGACCACGCAAGCGGAGCCGTGGGCGCAAAACTAGTTTGAAAATAAAATATAGCCCATGTTACTTGCTATTAATGTAGCTTACTATAGATAAAAGAAGTTTTAAAATTAAATAAGGAGTTTATTCATAACAAACAAGCAAAAAAAAAATTTTTTTTTATTATATTAGTATCTATAGACAAATAGAAGAAGTTCACTACCAATGATAAAGTTATATCGAATGTGGAAATTGAGAAACCTAATTGAACTAACATTGAGTGAAAATGGGTCTGAATATTAATATTGCATTATCTACACAAAATGTAAATGGGAAATCTAAATACAGATCTCATTTTCAGACATATTAACATTGTGGAGAAGATTTAGACACGACATTGGAACGTATTGAAAAGTTGACACTTGCGTAGTTTAATCCAGTATAATCAAGTTAAACTAGTTTAAAATCTTGTGTGTAAATGAATTAGAATTGTATAAACAGCAGCAAGGAAATTAAACTTACCTTAGCCATTGCGGATATATTGCCGTTGTACTTGGGATAGTAACTAATTTTGTCGGCTTTTACAAACTTTTTAAATAATTATTACAATGTTTTATAGAAATTATATGTAATATACTAAAATTTCACAGTTCCATCAAGTATCGCCAACCAAATCACAAACCAAATCAACCAATCGCCAACTATTCGACTCGACCATATTCAATTCAACTCAATTCAACTATTCCTACATATCAGCACTCAACAGTACTTTGCTCTGTGTCACAGAACCTCTGTGTGACTCTGCTCTGTGTCACAACACAATTTATTCCCTGTGCTAAAGTTATAGAAGAAATGTAAATTTTACATATGTTTAATTTGTTCTAACATGTAGAACACAGCTTTAGAAAGAAAAAGATAGCTGATACAAAATCATTGTTGCTTATATAGTCAATTTGCAAGTGATCAAAACAAGTGAGATTTGCATTAATCACTTGCAATCTATTGTAATTGTAGGTTATCTACATTTTCAGTCTTTTTTTTTTAAATAATAATGGGTAAAAATAAAAAAGCAGCTAAAAACGTGTTTAAAGTAGCCGGTGCCAAAAGCTTAAAAAAAACCAAATCGAAAGAAGTTTGTTTGGGTTTAAAACCGGTAAATATACTATTAGTTTAATGTGGTTCAGTAATGAAATTGCAACTCCTATGTGAATCATTGTTTAAGAATGAGTCAAACATGTTTAGATATAATTGCGTAGGTAACATTAACATAGTAGGTAATATAAATATAGGTTATATTATAAGTATTGTCATGTAAGTTTTTATAAGTATTAGTTCCTTACAGTTATCATTACTCAGGAGTTATTAATATGTAACTGCGGTTCACAGATCTCTGCATTGTATTAGGTACAAATTAGGTAGGTATTACATGTAGCATTAGATGCTGATCTATCAACAAATTTTGATTTTATTTACTTATACGATCTATATTTAAAACCGTTTAGAGTTTTTTACTTTTGATATTCTTCATTTGTGTTATATTTGTAAATATCACTATATACATACTAGCGACCCGCCTCGGCTTTACTGCTGAATTTGTCGTGCGATAGTTTTAATTGCGATAAATCCTAAGAAATTGATTTCAATTGTACGGTGTAAAAAACAATTACCTATAATTTGCATGAAATGCTTAAGGTAACTAACACATTTAATTTGATAAGGGTTAATATTGTATCTGTGTACCTACATAGCTTTCCAATTACCACAATTCCATGTGACTGTTTTTTTAAACATTAAAATAGGTATAGTAAGCTATCCTTAAAACACAGACATATGTCATGATGGACAACTTCCATACATTGTTTTGTTATATCTCAAAGGGATTAAACAGTATTTTCGATGAAAGTTACAGGCTTTACCTAATATTTCAACCAATTAACACCAAACATTAATGAATTATATACATAAATCCTCCTCTAGAATCACTCCATTCATTGGTGACCACCATTTTAAAATCTGTTTGGTAGTTTTTGAGTTTTTTCATTCAGACAGACAGAGAGATATGGCAGGGTACTTTGTTTTATAATATGTAGTGATACCACATACATAAATAAACTAGAATTGAAAACCAATATCTAAGTGATATTTTGCTATTTAGACAACATCAAAGCAAAATTGCTTTTAGAATTTTTGTTTGTCTGGATATTTGTCCAGAATAGGCTCTGAAACGATTGAATCTTCATAATTATTTTCAGCGATGAGGGTACAACAATTTAATATCTGCTATTTGTTACATCTCAATATTTACAGTCTTTTTCTAAATAGTACATATACAAGTGCATGAGTATATAGCACTAATTATTATGTTTGCTGATCACAATTTAAATAGATTCAAAATCTCAAATATACTTCTTTTGTAAATTAGGCTGTTTGCTTCCCATACATAATAAAATAAAATAATCCGCTCTCACATGTCTTGTGGCATCTTTGACTACAATTTGACTGAAATAATAATACCTGGGACATCCCACCAGTCCCAAAGTAAACAAGTATTATGCTTGTGGTACTAGACAACTGGTACACATACTCAAATATTTGTTTTATTATATATGCACAGATACTTTTATAGGTATCATTTCAGTAAGAATGTTCAATGACGTAAATACTAAATAATGGCACTGGATCAGTGTTTATATTTTTACATTTTAAGTCAAAATTAGAACAATTTAAAAAAAAGTATTGATAGTGCAAAAAGAAATAATGTGTTACAGGTCAAACAAAAATTTATGAGATGCATGCAAGTTTGCAGCAGTACCGCCGCTCACACCTAAAAACTGCTCAATCTGTAACAAGTTATATCTTGTACTAAAATGTGAGTAGCAGAGTAGAAAATGTCTGTTATATATTGTTTAGTTACGTTACAATATCTATTGCAGATTAAGAAAAAAATTGAGGATATAGACAAGCAATTCATAGAGATACAAAAGAATAAAATATCAATATCAAAGAAGTCAAAGGAATCAAAAGGAATAAAAACTGTTGAAAAAAAGCCTGTAAAAACTCCAGCCACCAAAAAAGATGTTATAGAGACAACCGAGCAGATAACTAGAATGGACTTGTAGTACCTATAATCTAAAATGAAATGTTATTATTATATAATAATAAAATAAATAATCTTCATTAACTTTTATTATACATGTTTAGTTGGTTATACATTTACAAATTGTGCATATACATATTTAAGGATATATATCTCAGAACATACTTTTCATTTTTTTTAAACATGCCTATGTTCAAAATTAAAAGGAAAGCCTTCTTCTTTTTTAAACATACTTATTCAGAATTAAAAGGGAAGCCTTAGATAGACAACAATGTTTCTTTTTTAAAGTAGAGAAACATACTTAAAAAATATTTTATTTAAATTTAAAAAATATATGGAAATAAACAAAAAAAATCATGTGAAAAGTATAGATAATCAGCTTTTAAAAGTAATAAGTATAGGTATTCAAATATGAATTTCATAAAAGTTTCAGTATTGGTTTAAAATTGTTTGACATAGAAAGTTTCAAATAGTATAAAGATTCAAGCTTCTGAAATATTTCATATTTTCAACAACTATCCCTACTTTTGATCTTTAAAAACTGATCATTATTTTTAAATTTGTAAAAAGATTTATTTACATATATTTTATTTCAGACTTAAGATTGGACTGTTCTTTTGTGTAAATACTTGAAATTATAAGGTTTATACCAACTCTGCCAGTGCTCAAATGCTTGTGAGTACCTATCATAGCTTTTCCTGTAGCGTGGTTGTATGAAGCTTTCCCTTGTTCCATTACTTTAACTTTTTTCTACCTAAAGGTAGGTACGTCAGTGTTGTGGATGTGAAAAGTGTATGTGGAGACAAATTTTACCAACTACAAGTTTACTAGGAGCCATATTTGGGTTGTTATTCACTTGCCAGCTCCATCATCAGAGCCTGGTCACCATGTACTATGAATAATCTAATTATGAAATTTCATCAAAACCGCAGTATCCACTATTGTATATGTAAAATTTCAACTTGATTTGACTAACGATTGAGAAGTTGCCTCCTAAGAAGATGATCTGGCTGCATCAAAAGGGCCTGGTCACCAGATCATTGCATCATCAGAGGAATTTTTACGTGCATAAAATTTCAATTTCGCAGATTATGAAGAAGTGGCCGAAAAATTAATTACATATTTTGAAATGCTCAAGAAACTGTAACGGGTGTTTACTGATAAAAACAATTTTAATTCAAGAAAAGATATTTATTAATGATTTTAAAATTGTTTTCAAAGGCAAATTACAGAAATTAGATATTATGTCATAAAAATTGATAAATCAAAGTATAATCCTTCTTGCAAATGCATGAAGCAAAATGGCAAAAGAGACAACAAAATACAACAAAAGATATTTGTTCTGTGCACAGGAAATCATGTGCAAAAACGTTGGATTTCAATTTGTGTGAACATTCATAATCACACACGCATAAGCACCTGTAGCTAGACCATAATGAGGCAAGTAAATCTACGATAAAAAAACATCATGTACAGTGATTCTTTTAGTCTAATGGAATAAACATGACAACACTGTTGTGGGATATTCGCCGTATCATACCATGATTACCGCGTCAGTCTACCTATATTGTAGTCAATTTCATAATCTGAAGCTTGAATTCTACCATAAATGTTCAGATGACAAAATATGTTTCTTTCACTTCCATCTCATCATGCCACCAGCTCGTTCATGACCATTCTCGGCTGTGTACATGATTAAAACTATTGGAGTTCATTTGGAAAATATTACCACATCCTCCGTAATTGACAGACTTAGCACCAACGGATTACTGCTATCTAATTAGGTTGATAAGTAATAATCTACATTAAAACGCTTTAATGATGAAATTCAACTGTGACAATGAATCTAAAACTTCCTCAGAACAAAAGCGATAAAATTTTATACAGATACCATTCAACATTTGCTTGAAATGATTGAGAATGATAGTAGACTATGACATAGTGATCACACTATAAATAAATTACTAAATAAAGAAAACATATAATGAAGAACTTGTGGGTACAATATTTATTAGCCATCCCAATACATTATGTCAATGTGCTTTAATGTTTCACACTTGTGCCATTAAAGAGACATTGTTTTAAACTCGTAATTATATTAAAAACATAAAACTCAGTTCTCCTTATGAGTCGTAAAAATGAAAACAATGAACAAAGTCACATTGCAGTGAATAAATAAAACTATGAATAAATATTCCCACTAGAATAGAGTATTTACAAGTTTTTTAGGAGAATATCTTGAAGTTAGTTTAAAATACAAAAATACTATGTAAAATTCTGTGAATCTCAGTCCCATTCTTCATCTTCATACATTAGATTTTCATGCTTCAAAGGAACAGGTGCTCTAACGTCTCCTATATGCTTCGGTTTGGAGAAGGTGTCAGCAGAAAGTACATAAATTTTAGAAGGGCACTCCTTTACATGAATCAATAATTCTTCATAATGCATACGATGGGTGGCATTGTAGGGACATATCGATAACTTTGGATAGCGCTGCTGACATTTAACTATATGAGCCTGTAATCGAGATTGTGGTACCCTATGTATTTTTTCATAAGGACAAGAAACAAAAGGGTCGTTCATTTTGGCTTTATATTGTTCGATATCTGTAAAATAATATAGTAAAATTTTAATTTCACTGCAAATAAAACATTCTTCAAAATTTATCAACAGAAAGAAAACAAGTGCACTCAATGATTAATAGGGGCATATGCAATGTGATACCAGCAGAACACAGAACAATACTTCAGCACAGCTATAGGTACAATCTAAACCCTAAAAATGAAGGCTCAGTATTTTTTTATAGAAAGAATTCAGTTATAAATATGCTTTTGTAGCATAAATCACCCAGACATAAAATATTCTTATAAAATATAATAAGCAACCAAACAGAATTTGCCAACCCTAACTTCATGCAGTCTTGTCTGCCTGTGCGTGGATTTTCCAAACCAGCTATATGAAGTGCATACAAAAACAACATTCTGCCAGTATAGGTTAGGTTGTTGGTCTACCGCATCTAAATTGGTAGGTTAGGTTAAGTTTGCTTAAGTCTATGTGATGAGCGAAGCATCAAACCACTCAAAACACTTTTGATCAATTTTAAATTCACCCACATTGGTTGCCGTTCCACCACCAATTGGTGGGTCTTGATTACTCACATGTCTAGGTAGAGCTACTGGCCACAATGACAACAAAAAATAGGGCAACTTTAACATCATGTGTGACTAAACAGACCATACACTCCCATCATGCCTTGTATCTATCTGTACCGTGAACATACCGTGAATGAACCATCTATGTGCATAACCAAACATCTCATCATCATCTCATAGTGTGGCCCACAAAAGTCAACCTCCACCGGGTTAAAGGTAGAATGTATAGCCGTACCTTAACTTTTTAGAAAGTAGGCAAAATTAAATAAGTTTGTATTGTATTTTAAACCATTAAACCAAAATAACTTGTTCGTTCACTGCGCAAATTAATCAAGTGTAAATCAACCCTCTATTTTTTTAACTAAAAAGGTACTTACGTTAAGTAATAAACTTTTGTTTTAAGGTTTACATGTATTCTGTGAACATTCCGTGAATATTTTCTTTAATTTTTAGAATAGGTAAATATTTAAAAAAAAATCTATACAGTATTTTTACTATATCTATGATTTTTACGGATTTTATACATCATTTTAGAATCAACTCTATCATACACAAAAAAAACTCCACAAGACTCTACAATCTACATCAATTCCTGTGAATCAACGTATTTTAAATAAAACGAAGAAATTGTAACTAATATAACAATTAAAATGTCTCAATCACGAACGTTTTCCTAGACCAATCCACAGATGACATATTATAACAGATTTACAGACCAATTAGTTCCATGGACCAATCCACGACCAATCTTAGACCTGTGCTTGTGGTCCTAGCCTAGAAGCCTAGCAGTGTTGCCAAATAAAAATCATTAGTTTTTACAGTAGGCACGGCAGTAAGAAAATTATCATAATCCTTATAAAATTAAAATATATATTATCGTACAAATTTGTCATTTTTTTAAATTTCTTATCACTCTCATTTTTACTATTACTGTCTTTTTGTGCAGAATGCTAAATACTACTCATTCGTTCCATCATTTCTTCGCTAGGTTCAAAATTCGTATAGATACCTACCATTTTCTTATTTGTGCTGAGACTATAAAAGTATATCCTTTAATGTTCTAGTTTTCAGTCAGCTAAGAATTAAGTTTTATTTTATTTTTTCTCACGCACAGTGTTGGGAATTAAGAGACTTACTTTCTAAAGCAAAGATACACGGACGAATGAAACGTTACTTTTGCTTTTGCGAATTTTAGACCAATCTATAGTCTGTTTTTGCTGAATGACCTTATTACTTAGATATTATTTCAGCTTTGATTATTTACGTTATCATACGATACGCTGGACTACTAATACAATGTGATATGTTCGTGATCGTGAACATTATTAAAAAAAAAAGAACAATTATAAATATCGTATATTTCCGTATGATAATCATAATATTATCGTCATTGTACCGATGGCCAAATTATATATGAATATGGTAATTATCGTACATCTAGCAACCCAACGTCCTGGACGAACCTCGGACGAACCATGGACGAACTGAGGGACGAACGAACCGAACGCATGGCGAACACGCATGGGAGAACCACGGGTGTTTCACTACGTACAAGACATGCCTAACGCCAATAGCACCCGGTCCTGAAAGAAACTGACAGATCACGTGACCATCACGTGACTCTCCTACTCCCGCAACACACTTCATGTCGCTCATCAAGTGTCATGTCAACCAATGTCATACATAATCTATGGTCATACCCAATGTCACATGGTCACAATATTAAATAAAAATTAACGGTTTGTTTGCGTGTTTTGCAAAAATAAGTAAATTACACTAAAAGTTAAAATCTAAAACATTTAAAGTAACGCGTATTTGCAAGTTTTGCTTCAGAAATTGCGCAGAATATATTACAAGATGAAAAGAAAGTGTTGTGTGAGTACTTGCAATAATATAGGAGGAAATATACATTATCATATATTTCCTTCTAACAAAGAAAGAAGAAATGTGTGGAGGAACAATGTGGGTTTATCTCCTAACATCTGTCTGCACTATCAACAGTGAATTTTTTTAAATTGGTGCAACAGAGAAAATACTAAAGTGGCTTTACCACACAATTTTTTTAGTCAGATTCCAAGTTTAAATTTTCTAGCCAGTGACACAATATATGAACCGATTAGGTAATGTAATTTGTACTTGGAAATATAGTACTATTGAGTTTCTTGGTGCTTTTCAAAAGCGTTAATTTTTAAAGCATTGTATATTTTTCTAGTGTAAGTGCTTATGTGCCGAATAAAGAATTTATTTTATTTTAATTCATATCATTCATTTCAAGCCATTTTCTTAATAATTTCATAATCGTCATATATTCAGTTGGTAAAGGTCCATGTAGGTACTTGATTAATAGTTTCCTTAAGAAGCCAAGTTTATGTAGCTTTCTTGCAACTCGTTATTAGTTACCCACAATAAGAAAAAGTATAAGACTTTATCTTCAAGTATCTGCTTGATATGCGATACCAATTAGATTCTTGTTAAATTCTACTTGTTGACCTTAGATACTATAATAATCAGGATGGAGAGTCTCATAGTTTGAAATGACCAAGAACGTGACATGTACATAGTAAAGCATTGGTACAGTCCCAATCAAACTTTATGGTGGATGTGAACATAGGCACAAGTCGCGTCGTAGTAACCACTTTTAGGTGTAGCGGGACGCAGTGGAGCGAGGGGTATATGACTACCTGCGCAAGCACGTTTATAGCATTGTATTCCGATCCGCCAAAAAATTTAAGGTGAAATGTAGATCTTAAACATATCTATGTCTTAAACAAACGCCTAATTCAGTTAGTTTATTTAGGTTGGTAGGTAAGTTCTTAATAAAGAAGTCAATAAACTTGTATATATTGTATTTTATGTATTGTATATATATAAATAATATATATAATATAATATATAAATAATATATATAATATAATATATAAATAAATTGTATTTTATGTAGGTACATACCAAATTGGGATAAGTATTATCTATTTATGAACGGGACAGACCTATTAGATAATAGGTAGGTACCTATTAGACAATGTTCAAAACATTTTTTTAAATACCTATTAGCGATATAGGCATCCGCGTCTTTAATACTGTTTACGCAATCACGCTATCGCAATAAGTAGGTAAATTGTATTTTTAAATGGTTTTTTTAAATTTTTAAAGTTATTTTTTGTTGTTACCTACAAAATATAACCTTGAAAAAAAAGCTATTTGTCGATATTTGTATTTTAATCAAAACATAAACCGTAATTGTACCTTTCAATTACGAAAATTCATAAAATCGTAATGAAAATAGTACGTAAATAGTAAAACGCCACAGTACCTACCTACCTACTATATAAGAATACTATGTATATGTATATCGAGATACATATGTAGAATAGTATAATATAGCATGTATTATAGATACCTACGTATACACAAACGCATGTGTATCTATATATATGTATATAAAGTATGTACAGATCGCGCGGCGAGAGTTTGGCTTTGACCGTTATTGCGCAGAAATTTGAAAATTGGGTATCAACGGGCAATTAGCGGGGTGCGGGGCGGGTATGTAGGCGCACGCGGTGCTCTGACGTCGTTCCCTGCCTCTCGCATGCCCCGCGCACTCCTGTTGTACAATCACATTCACAAGTGAATTGCTATTTTCGTTAATTGTTTATTGTTGTCGATTGTTATTATTTGTTGAGTTATAGTAGGCATGGGCTACTATTAAACAATATGTAGCTAGCAAAAATGTTAAATGGAATTTACAAGAATGTACCAAACTTATCAAAGAAAAAGTATCCTTAATGGGTGCCCAGGAATGGGAAAAAATATGTAAAAAGGTAAAAGATATAGAAGAAGAGTACGCCAAGAGTGACCATGTAGTTGATTTACTTACCGAGCAATTTATAATTCGCGTCGATGATAGTTCCGAAGACGATGATTCTGATGATGGTTATGAAGATGATGATGATTTTATTAAAAAACAATTATTTAGAATTTTCATCGCTGTCTCTGTAAACTTTAAAAGGAAATAAACATTTTATATAAGTAAAATAACTATCAATAGTTTTAATAAATGAAGAAGTTTATCTATTTCGTATTATTTTCTAGCATTATTACCACAGTACATGAATTTTGACCCACTCAAATATCCAACCTGGTACATAAAAAAGGAAAAGTATTGTGTGCGTGACAGTACCCATGCGCAGTAATCCCCTCCACCCCGAAGGTCAAAGCCAAACTCTCGCCGCGTGATCTGTATACATATGTTCATCATAGATAAAATATCTACGCAAAATATAGATTTTTTTCTCTATGGATCAAGATGGCAGCCTTCTTTCAGGACCTGTCATCAACCTAGCAGCGTTACGGAAAAAGGCCACGAGTGACGCTTCTGTAGATACCCTATGTATTTTGTGTGGGAGAACGTCAATGAATGGTCAATAAATTATACTCCGTGACGTCAATTGAGGTCAATCCTGAGGGTCAATCAAAACCACATGCCAAATAGTGGTGTGGTAGACTATGGGTAGACTAGTGTGGGCTAGTGGTAGAACCTCCTACAACTAGAAAGTTCCAACAGTTCAAATTGTAAAATGTTCGGTTGAATACGTATATACCTAAATAATAGATAGGTATAGTTACAATCAAACTTTATGACGGATCCTAAAGTAGGCACAAGTCGCGTCGCAATTACCAGTTTTAGGTGTAGCGGGACGCAGTGAAGCGAGGGGTATATGACTGCACCTGCGCAAGCCGCATATAGCGTTGTATTTAGATCCGCCATAAAGTTTAACGATGGTTTGACGCGACCTGTAATAGTCCAAGAAATGACCAGAATGCCAGAATGGCGCTCGTGTAAAATGAGTGTAGATGAAGTGAAATGTGCTGCGTGGAAACATTTAATATTTTGGGCGACTAAACTAGGTAGTTAGTTAAAAAAAATCATTAAGTACCTACTAAATTATTCTATAAAAATAACGTGTAACTGTAACGCTGAAAGATTACCAAATAAAATAAAAATCATCAGTTTATTAGATTAGTTTTATTTGATCACCATTTTTAGGAATTAGTTATAGTATTTTTTTTAATTTTTAGTTTATGATTAATATGCTATTAAATTTATTTATTCTGTGCTTGTAGTATTATTTTGATCCTAATTAATATTATAATTAGATTTATATTAAATTAGGTAGCCCTGTATACGACAAATACAATGCGAAATGTGTCAAATAAAATAAAATAAAAAATATAAATACCATCATGTTATTGTTGTTTTCTAAAAACGTTATTTTTTTAAATGTACACGAATCAATTTATTATTGGCTGAAGAAATATCATTTATTCAACACCCAATGGAAACAAAGTACTAACAACGTTTTTCGTAATTGGAAACATATTCAATAATGAGTCATAGATACCTCAAAGACTTAATTTCAAGAAACTCATTTCCGGTACGTACAAAATTTTTGCTCTATGGTTAGTCTATGAAAAAATAAATAATAATATTAGATTAATTGTATTTTTGCTTCAGATTAATTTTCCTAAATGCAGGTTGAAATATCTATATACGCAAAAGTTTCTAAGTTAGATATATTCGTGAATTTTCTGCAATAATTGACAAATTGAATGAGTTCCCGCTACAATTTCAAATTAATTCCACCGGAAATTCGTCTATAGATGCGTTTGTTTCCGAAAAGTGAACGTTTCACAGTCAACAGCAACGTCTTTCGAGAAGTTATAAACGCATTAGTGATAATTTTCTTTCGTTTATCCGTCATTTATTATTTTATGTGATGAAATAACACGTCGGACGTAGTGATAACGGTATCTTAGTGTTCATAGTAGTAATTAAATTAAGAGCTAGTTACGATAAATTCTACTATGGGTGACGAGAGCCATCCGAAAACTCTGTACGTCGGTAATCTGGACGCGACTGTGACAGAGGATTTCCTTTGCGCGTTATTCGGACAAATAGGCGAAGTGAAAGGTTGCAAGATAATTCGTGAACCCGGCAACGATCCGTATGCCTTCCTCGAATTCACGAACCACACGGCGGCGGCGACCGCGCTGGCCGCCATGAACAAACGGGTGTTTCTAGACAAGGAGATGAAAGTCAACTGGGCGACCAGCCCTGGCAATCAACCCAAAACTGACACTAGCAATCACCATCACATATTCGTTGGCGACCTGTCGCCGGAGATCGAGACGCATACATTACGCGAAGCTTTCGCGCCCTTCGGGGAGATTTCTAACTGTAGGATCGTCCGCGATCCCCAGACGCTCAAGTCCAAGGGTTACGCCTTCGTATCATTCGTGAAGAAAGCGGACGCGGAAGCCGCCATCCAAGCAATGAATGGTCAGTGGTTAGGTTCACGTTCTATACGAACCAACTGGTCGACACGTAAACCGCCCGCCAACCGACCCGCCGAAGGGGCGCCCAGCACAAAGCGAGCCAAGCAGCCAACTTTCGATGAAGTCTTCAATCAAAGCTCACCCACTAACACAACTGTATATTGTGGTGGTTTTACGAGCAATGTGATCACAGAGGATTTAATGCAGACAACTTTCTCACAGTTTGGTCTCATACAAGACATCCGAGTTTTTAGGGACAAAGGTTATGCGTTCATTCGTTTCACTACCAAGGAGGCGGCAGCGCACGCGATAGAGGCTACGCACAATACAGAAATTAGCGGGCACACAGTCAAATGTTTCTGGGGAAAAGAAAATGGAGGTGGCGATAATCAGGTACGGTGATATCTTTGTATTTCTTATTGGTTTGTACTGAACAATGAATCTCTTTGTGCTTAGTAGTAGCTTTCTAGCTTTCTCAATATAAAGTCCAATTAATGCTTTCCTGCTTGTGGATTTAGTTTATGTGCTATTCTGTGCTCACATCAAAGTGCATCTTCTTGCAAACAATTTTTTTTTATTGTCTGAATACACTTGCCCAGTTATCTAATTTTCATTTTCTTTACATTCATTGTTTACAATAAGACAAACTATTGAAATAGAATACAATTATATGTATAATAATATATACATTTTCATTTAAACATTGCAGAGCACAAATAATACGACAGCACCACCTGCAGCAATGGGTGGACAATCACAATACCCTTATGCATATCAACAAGGAATGGGATACTGGTATGCTCAGGTAAATAATTTGCCATTATTATTATGCAATAAATTTATGTATACAACATTGTTAACTTAATCTATACAAGGTATAGAAGCAGATACGGACCAGATTAAGTGATGTGCCAGTATTTCTGTGTATCACTTTCTCCTGTGCTGGAACTGTGCAACTATAAACCCATTGTGCATTTTCGCTGAAACTAGCTGGGACTTGCCGAATACATGAATGTAGAGGCCATATTCGCCTAGTATGGTGGTCACTCTCGGGTTTCTGTGAATATGTTTGAGTTTTACCAAGAATGTATAACAGGCGTTACAGTACTCAGAATAAATTATGGAACTTTGGCTCATTAGTTCTGTTCTTCCTTGAGGGAATCATCTGACAACAGTAATCATTAAAGATATGCAATCGTTGACTAATAATTTGTTCCTTCTACTTGTTTTTTTTCATTCATAGTCATACTTTAACTCTAAATATTAAAAATTCAAAACATACACTAACATATGAGTTCAAACTATTATTGTTAGTAGTTTTGTGGGCTATTATTAATGATGGCAGTCAAAGGTTCATTCACTCTGTTTTAAATGGTGAAAATTCAATGCAGGGTTACATATTATTTTTTTTCTGATATTTTATGTTTTAGGCTAAGTGATTATTTGTACACTTCGTGTATGAAAACATTTTATATCAATAATGTTCGGATTCTTTGAGAATGATCTTCAAATTGTAATTGTTCATAAAGCTAAATTTAGTGTGTTTTTGTTCAATATTACTGTGACGTAGGTTTTAGTTTTCGTTAATAATTATATTTTTTTAGTATATATAGTCTTTAGTACACTTTTATATTAATCCCGATGTAAAAGTTTATTGTAGTTAGATTTTTATCAAATATTTCCTTAAATTACAATCTTTATTTTTTTTTTCAATATTCAGTAAGTAATTTGTAAATATAGATTACTAGACTTGTGCTCGTGGCTTTGCTCGCGTGGACTACACTGTTGTACCTGACCACTATAATTTTTTGCATAGATATAGTTTATAAGCTGAAGAGCGCCATAGTGCCATAGAAGAGTGCCTATTGTCTCCATATTGGCACCCTCTCAAACACATCTGCAAACTAATATTTATTTAAAAAAATCTGTGATTTGTTGCGTGTTTGATTTGTTTGTTTGTTTTTAAAAATGCCCTTGGACAGTCTATAGCCTCCTTGTGTTACGGTATGGGGTGGCACTGCAAAAACCGTACTTCTGAAAGTAGAACGTAATCATATAAGTAGAACGTAAACGTATAAGTAGAAAATGAAGCGAGTATATTTATAAATTATAGCCTATGTGTTTTTATGATGTATAAGCTATATTATAGTAAAGTTTCATTAAAATACATTCAGTAGTTTTTGCGTGAAAAAGTAACAGACATCCATATATCGCTGAAAGTAACAAGGCGAGAAAGCGAAAAATCGCCGCAATTTTCGTGTAGGGCCCCGAAGGGTGGCCGCCGCCATCCGCGCGTGCATCTTAATCTATTTTCTGCACTTTAATGTATGTAACGTGTGTGTTATATATTGCTGAAAACTAGATTAAATTCGCTAAAAAGTTATCTATATTTCAAATCGTTCGGCCCAGAAACAAATACACCGCTGTTTGTTAAAAAAAATAAGCGAAAATCACAAAAAAAATTATAAAAATTTTATTGTCGGAATTGTGTTATATTTTGTAGTTTTAGCTGGCTTTTACTCATAAAAATATTAAATAGACAGATTTCATACAATTTTTTTACAAGAAAACGAAAAAAAATATTTTAAAAATACATGTAAAAATGTCGACAGTCCTCCTGAAATGACTATTCAATTTAAAAAAAAATTTTTCCTTTTTTGTGGCAAGTATTTTATCATACCTTCTATTGAAACCACTCTACATCTACAATGACATTGGCATTTCAAAATGCTTGAAGCGCAAGCACCCATAAAATGTATTAGCAATCGTCCCAAAATGGGATCCTTGCTATACCGGGCTAAAACGCATCGTCCCGAAAAGGTACGCTTGCTACTCGCAGGGGTATATAAACTTTCGCGTTTATAATATTAGTAGAATATCTATGCAAAAAAATTATAGCGGTCCCGGTACAACTGTGTACTCCACGCGAGTAGAGACGCGGACGGAAAACTAGTATCTTTGTAAATTATATTGTCTATGTGTTATTCTGATGAATGACCTATATTATTGTAAAGCTTCATTGAAATCCATTCAGTAGTTTTCACGTGAAAGAGTAACAAATATCCATACATACAGACTTTCGTGTTTATAATATTAGTAAGGATTAATAATGGACATTTTTGAGCAGCAGAGAATAATTTCCTAATAATTATTAAGTGCGAGTTGATTTCTTGCGTTTAGATTCCATATTTCTCGTGAAATTTAATCTGTTAATAGAAAGTAAACTGGTCTGACAAGAATACCACATGGAGATGGCCCACATAAGTTGACTACTGTCTTCAATAGGGATAGATAGAGACTTTTTACTCAATATGATGCTTCAGTATACATTTATACATCATTATTCATGTATCGTTACATGCACGCACATTGATTTCAGGTACTTTAAATTTGACCTGCCCAATTTGTTGGTGCCTAATTACAACTTGTTACAAGTAAATGTTTGAAGATAGATTTGAGTTAGATCTCTAATTAATACTATCGGACTTTGAATACTTTCTTTAGTTTGCTACAAAATTTAAAATTGTCACTGTGTTGAAATGGGTCTGAATTCCGCCAGAAGCATATGTAGCAACGAGCTTTTAATTAATTGAGTATTAAATATCACAAGCTTTGCCAACTTTGTCACTTCTGTGACAATGGGAGTTGACATCCCTCCATGATGAGAACACCATGGTTGGCTTATTGTCCAAACTCCTAAACTTATGTCTTATGTATATATATATCTTGAGAAAGGCTTATTAAAATTTTGAATATTCACTCTAAAGCAACACTTGAATTGTATTTTTAGAAGTTCTATTGTATTTTGAAGGTTCAGATATGTTTCTCCCTTTCACATAGTTTCTGCCCTTTTGATATTTCAAACACAAATTGTCAAAAGTTAGACAGTTTCAAAAAAAAGCTCATAGTGCAGTTCTTAAGTTTTGCCCATTATTTGTAGAATAATTTTTAAGGTTTTCTAAAAAACTATGTTTCAACATGTAAACTGTTATTAACGTTTAAAATTATACATACACTATGAAATTGATAAACCGTGTCAGAAGAATGTAGGTTATGACATTGAAATTTGACAAATACTTTGCGGCTTTCAACATTCTCATGGAAATTGTTTTGTTTTTAATTTAACATAAATTTTAACCACATTTAAAAGCATGCCATTTGTACATATGATTAAGGTACAACATTGTTAATTCTGACGATTAAAATTATCAGGCCAAGTAGAGATATGGATTTCGTTGTAAGTAAACATAAAATGACAGTTGTTTTTTTAGAATTTTTTTTTAAATAAATGTTTATATGTTGAAAACATATAGAAGCTGTTTGAAAAAAAATTATCAAAATGTGATTTCTCTTTAGTTTTTTTTTTTAATGTTTTAATGCATTATTTGTAATTTTCTGCTGTCTTATAGGCCACTGAGTGGTGTCATTTGTAACAAATTTTGATATCTTCAGTGCTATATGGTAGGTAATTCTATATCCTCTTGCCAAAATACAGATCATTACTTAAAAATTACAGGCCTGTGTGTTGTAGATGGACGAATGTACTAATAGAATGTACCTTGAGTTGGGTAACTCATAGCATTTTCTAGCATTTGCTTGCATCCAAATACTATACACTTAAAGTTACTCATAAATATGTTCAAGTGAAGCATTATAATTAGCAATTTTGTTTCACTTTGCCAAAAGCGAATGCTTAAATATCTACAATATCTTAACACGTTAAACGCCATGGGGGACACCATGTGAGCGGCAGTGCTATATCCGTTTAGGCCATGACAAAAAATGTATGTTTGACCAATTTGTATCAACAACTTATATACATGTATTGAATAGAAAATACCAATACTTGCTATTACAATTTAAATAGAAGCAAATATTCTCTATGATTTAAAAGAAAACTCATGTCGAACACATGGTGTCCCCCATGGCCCATGAGAAGAAAAATCAATATTCACTTCCCGCAGAGCCACGCGGGTCACACTCGCTCACGCACTAGTAGATATGGATCAACGGGTGGATGAAACAGTTGAGGGCTGTTAATTTGTATACTGTTATAAAATCAAATCATTCAAAATGTTATTACATTCTTATTTTACACAATAGGGGCAGAAAGTAATATAGATAAAAAATTGCATTTTGTCCTTTTATTACTATCAAATTAAAAGAAAAATGACGTTTGCAGGTGTGCTTGCACTTCTTTTTTTCCGTGTGCAATTTCTGAGTAAAGCCCATCAGTTTTTATTAATTTAAATTATATTGTGTAAAGGGCCATTATAATGTATATGAAATGCTTAAGGTGACTAACATATTTAATTTGATAAGGATTAATATATTATTCATGTAAATAGCTTTACTTTAAATAAATAGCCACATTACAAGCTATCCTTAAAAGACATATGCATAGGGACTTAGTGTTATAATATGTAGTGATAGTGATTATTATTATATGAAAATACTATTATTTTACATTATAAAATAAAATAAATAAAATAACCTTTATTTCAGAAATCAGAGTTATTTAAAAATGTTATAAGGCCTTCTCTGACTGTTTCCATTGAGATCTATCCAATGCTACTCGCGTCCACAATGCCCCTAGGATATGGCGGATCTCGTCCTGCCATCTTCTTATTTGGCGTCTTCTTTTGCGGCGGCCATCCCTGGGGTACCAGAGCGTCATGCTTTTGCTCCACTTATCTCAGTAGATTTATTTGATTGATACGCGTGAGGATGCTGGTAACCAACAAACTTCGCTCCATTGCACATTTACATATTGCAAGTTTCTCCCTATGGAGTTTTGTTAGGGACCAGGTCTCACAGCTGTAAGTCAAACACGGTGTAGGACACACATGTTGAATGTCTTCCTTTTGATGTGGATTGCAAGCTCTTTACTCTTCATCACTTCCTTCAAAGATCAGTATTTCTTCCAACTGTAGGCTATCCTCTTGTTGATTTCCTTTGTCATCTGGTCATTTGGGGAGATTATTTAGCCCAGGTAGATATTCGTTAACATATTCAAAAAACTTTCCCTTGATTATTATATCCCCCTGTTTGGTGTTGGTCATCACCTTAGTTTTCTTTCATTTATTTCTAGCCCTGCTTCTTTACTTTTCGTAGCTATATTTTTGATCATAAATTCTAGTTTCTTAGGATCCTCTTCAAACAAAACAATATCGTCAGCGAATCGCAAGTGATTAAGACCACAACTGTTGATGTTTAGACCGAAGCCAACCCAATCGACACTCCTGAAGACACCTTCTAGTACTGCTGAGAAGACCTTTGGGGATTGTGGGTCCCCTTGTGTAACTCACCTGTTGATGGGGAATATCCATGTCCATTTGTTCTTCGGTTTTTTGATAAAAATGAAATTAAGTAGCATCAAGTTGTTTTGCAGTAGGAATTCAACTAGCTTGTGCCCACTGGTGCTTCTTTTTCTGCATTCGAATTTACCCATAATTAACTCTTTACCCGCCTGTCTTGTGGCTACTTGTGCATTAAAATCCCCCATTACTATGAGATCATTGTTGGAGTATTTGTGAACAAATTCTGAAAGACAGTTGTAAGTAGATTATATTAAATCAATTCTTTAAACAAATATATTGAATACATAATTTATGAAGAAATTTTGTTTTGTTTAATAGTAATTGTTATTTTTTTTATTATAACAAATTATTACTACTTAAATTACTACTTGAACTTACTTATTTGAAATTACTACTTTATATGAATTGTTTTTTTTAGAACAGTTAAATACTTCATAATTACTAGACACAAAAAAAAATATTAAAATTTTATCATGTTTACACGTTTCTGTGATTGTGTATAACAAATTGTTTATTAAATAAACAAATCCGTACTAATATTATAAATACAAAAGTATGTTTGTTGGTTAACAATCAATCACAATGACCAAATTATGTTTAATTCTCAGCATTGATTGAGAATTAGACATAATCACTTACATTCAATTGGTTTAAAATTACATTAATTGATTGTACAACATATTTTCTTTCTTCGCTCATGCTGAACTTTCCTGTAATTGTAATACACTTGTATTTCATGTTATGACACTTTCAAATAAGGAAGTGCTGAATCGTGAATTGATCAATTATTTGACTAGTTTTAGTGCATACATAGCAAATTTGTTTTGTGCTCTGCCCCCTGTGGAGTTAAAGCTTGAAATAAGTTTGATGAGGTCGAATGAGAGATAAATTTTACTCTCATTCATTACATTTTTACAACATCTGTCATGTTTTGTTACACCCAAACGCATACTTTACGCCCAGAGAGATAGACAATCGTGTTTTAACACAAAATTTATTTCATGCTGCCTCTAGAGAGCGCGATGCGAAAACAATCGTGGCTCTAATTACTTACTCAATTTTTCACTAGACTTTTTCAGATGAGTCAAAACTGTTTTATGGTCAATACCCAGTTCTTTAGCAATGCCATAAGTATTAATATACTGATCTTGCTCCACTTTTCCATAAATGGCTTCAATTTCGTCTGTGATAGGGCGACCACAGCAAACTGTATCTTTAATTAAAATATGGTTTTTTATATAAATATGGACGTTTTTTTGTAATTTTTTTTCTCAAATGTTATTATAATCAGCCAGTTACAAACAGTACAACCGAATAGATTGGATTACAACTGCATACAAACAAAATACAAAAAGAATTTCTCCCAAAGTGTTTTTAATAATATTTTATTACTATTAGCACAATGTTTACTATTCATTATCATATACTTGCATTGGCCCTGGGCAAACGTAAGCAACATAATCACATTGCAAAATAATAAGTGCCGAAATTAATTTACTGTAGACACAAATTCTTTATAATTAGGCATCGATTTATGCAAAATCTTAGTGCCAAATAATTTGGCACTTATTATTATGTAATTGCTTATATTTGGCTCGGGGCCAGCACATGTGGGTATATGTGAATGAATGGTAACTCTTTGATAATATTAAAATGTTATGTTAAAATATTACATAGTTTGTATTACTAGAAATAAATGAGTATATTTTATTATTTACAGGGTTACCCCGCGCTACAAGGCTACATGGCGCCAGGGTACTATCAGCAGTACGCGACCGCATACAGCAATCCGCAGGCAGCCGCGGCAGGTGACTGACACACAAACACACCACACACACATACACACACAAGAGCACAACATAATCATCCACACAGCCCACAGTATTTGGTTCTTTATTATATTGAAATAAATTGTGACTTGTCTCCATGTGTGAATCAAACACATTTTAATTGAAAATAATTGTCTAAGTGCATACTAATTTCACAACATTAAAAAACAACATAGATTTTGACAGCAGTAACAATTAAAGCATTTCAAATTAAATAATAAACATTAAAAATAACAAAATACAATATAAAACTTATAGTAACATAGTGTTGTCTCCACTCAAGGTTTTCAATTGTGCCTTCTTTGTTCAGTCCACGTGAACACTTCAATGTTTGTCATTGGTTCTTAATGGAAATACAATCAGTAGCACGAAAGGAGTTTGATGATATTTTTCAATATTAAATGATTAATTCTCACCAAACACTTTATGCTTTGAATGAGGCTTATTTATTCATTTGTCAGTCCTTAACCTATATACAACTAGCCAAAGCGTTTGTGGACTATGAGAAAGCCTTCGATTCTATCAATACCTGGCCGGTGCTATAGGTCCTTCAGCATTGCCAAATAGACTACTGATACCTTGAGGTGTGCAGATGTTGTACGATGGAGCCACCACGTCAGTCCTATTACAGGGCGAAAGCACAAAACCGATCCGACTACAAAAACAGGGACACGCGATTTCTGAAACTTTCACCACAGTATTGGGTGATGTCTTTAAGCTTTTGAATTGGAACTGATGCGGCATCAATATCAATGGTGAAAACATTACTCATCTTTGCTGACGACTTTGTCGTAATGGCAGAATTGCTGTAGGTCCTCGGTGTCAAGATCAAAAACTTCAGTAGAGTTTTACAATGAGTGGGTTTAAAAATGAACATGGACAAAAGGAAAATGAAGTCATTTGTCCATGTTACATCCACCCCAGTAGTTGTTGAGGTGGATGTAACCTGGTGGCGTAATCCGAAAACATTGTTGAATACAGACATAGGCTGTTCTGAAACCCTCAATGTTTTCATGATAAAGATCCAAATCCATTGAGCGTTTCAGAGCATTGAGTGCTCTGGAGCGCACAGCGTTTTCAATGTAAAATTGTTAATAATATCCTTCAACTTAGTTGTGTAGTACAGTGCAAAGGGAATAGCTTAGTGGTAAATCGTTGAACTGCAACATGAGAGGTTCGGAGTTCGAACCCACCACTATTCTCTATTGATGTAAACTGCTTTTAACACAAACTTTAACTTAGTTAAAGCAGTTCACAGAAAATAATATTGAGTGTAACAATTTCGTGTCTTGTTTTTTTTTTGAAAGTACATACGTACACCTCAACTCATAGAAGGAAAGGCCGATGGAACGCTCAGCATATGGTCAAAAAAGTAAATACAAATTGAAAACGCGACGTATCGCTAGCACGTCACGGGTGGTTTGAATATTTTTATTGATGTATAATATCTTATACTATAATATGAGCAATTCTTGTATATTTTTATATAAAATAAGTTTTATTGTTATTAACCACCAGTGGGTGCTGCAGGAGATGTGTATCTTCGAAACGACTGGACTGATTTTGCATTACGTGCGTATCACCTAAGAGTAGATAACAAATAAGATGTGCAGTTATGGACCACCAATAGACACTGCAATAGATATGTTTCTCTAAAACGGCTGGAAAGATCTTGAGATGGTTCTTTGCATTACATAAATATTTAAGAGCAGGTTCTTAGATAAGTCAGATAACATCAAATATCAGAACATAATTGTTAAAACAGTGGACCATATACTATTCTCTCTCCGTTTCTTATTTTACGTGTATTGTTATCTCTGTTGAACAACACTTGCTATACATGACTGTTTCGTTCTGAGAGCTTGAGAGCTCATGTTTTTTAAAACATAAAAGAACAAAACTCAGTGTAACTCAGCGCAACGTTAAACCGTTGTCACTGAGCGCACAGTACTCATTAAATAGGTAGGTATGTATTGCAATTGTTTATGCTGCACAACCAATTTGAAGGATGTTGTTACTAATTTTACATTGAAAACGCCGTACGCTCCAGAGCACTCAATGCTCTGAAATGTTCATTGAATTTGGATCAAATTTGTCATGAAAACGTTGAGCGTTTCAGAACAGCCAGTGTCTATATTCAAAAATGGTTTCGGATTATACAATCTGGTAACCAAAAGTTATTGACCAATACATTTACCTGTCCAATTTCGTAACTCCAATTTCGATAAAGAGTTCAAATGATGAATCCAACTTGGTTATGCAGGTTGGGAAGCTACACAGCATCTTAGAGTCTGGTATGTCTCAGTACTTAAAGACCAAAATCTTTGAACATGACATGTGAACGTGACATGTTGGCCTTCTTAACCAGCTCAGAGTCGTACAACGTGCTATTGGAAAAGTTATGCTTGGAGTTTTTCTGTGGAATAGAATTTGCAACAAAAAAATCCATAGAAGAAAAGGAATGACTGACTTGGCTCACAGAATTAGCAAGTTGAAGTGGCAATAGGCATGCTGCATTGCCCACAGAACTGCTAACCTCAGGAAAAAAAAGGTTATCAAGGGGGAACTACGAACAGATGTGTGCATGTGTGCCTAGTGCATGGGGGCCGTAAAAATGTTGTTGGAACCTAAAGTAAAACAGATAAAAACACTTGTACAAAAACTGGACAGCTAAAAGTTAAATTAAGAAAGATATTATGATTGATGATAAATAGATTATACATATTATGGCACCGATATAGCAATTTGTAATACCAATATGTTTAATTTTTTTTTGTTTTTACACTACTTAAATTCACCACAATAATGTATTTTATATTGTGTATGTAATGTTATACTATTTTTGTCGCAATGCAGTTCCCGAGATCAATAAAAGGTGATCTTTCCTTGATATATTCTAATTCAAAATTATTAAAAAAAAAATACTATGTTTATAGAAATGTTTGGTTGTTTCCAGAAATGTCAAATGTCATCTAAAATGTCTACACGAGGTGTAGTTAATAAATAGAGGTACACAATATATGTAGACATCGGCGTCAAGGCTTACTGACAATTTGGAAATGACAAAATCATCCAAAAAACATTTGTAAGATGGTTTTTATGTAGTATGTGTATTTTTTAAATGAACTTTTGACACTGAACATTCTATTTATTTAAATGAAATGTGATGAACATATACTTTTTTCATTGTTTTGTTTAATTCATGTCCATCTTATGACACACTTTCAAATGAAGTCAAATAAAAAGAGGCATTGAGATAATCAATTTTTTTCTAAAGAGAAATATAGGTTTTATATTTATATAAACAGATTAGTACTTACAAAATATAAATGTGGTAATGTGACACCATATGGAGATTGCGGTACACACCCAAACGTGGAAATCTGAATTGAAGTTACGTACAAAATATAACTTCACGGGTCCATAATACAATTTTATTGATATGTCCAATATTTTACTTTGCAAGTTCTAAACTAGTTACAATAAAAGTGTCAACTCCTTCATCTAAAAGAGTTGAATACCATCTTTAAGAAGGAATAAGTAAACAAAATGGCGCACTAAATATATTGTAGTTGGAAAGTTTTTGATTTAATATACAGAACAGTAGACAACAAATAGTAAAATTTAAATTCAAATAATATATATTATTTTTACTAATGAAATAAGTGCTACGCTTATGGAATGCGTATTTGGCACATCGTGTTTTTAAGGTTCTCTGTTACGTGTGCCGCATTTGTCCATTTTGAACGAGTTACAGGCCTTAACACTGACCGAAAGACGTGTAATTTTTGGCTTCAATTTACCATTAAGAGAGTGTATCTACAGTTTTATTTTGTTCTCTATGATGAGATGATTTTGAGTTGTTTCTGTCGTTGTTCCAGCCGGTTACCGCATGAACGTGCCGGGCGGTACGGGCGGCGGCTCTTGGGGCGGCGGGCCTCAACAGCCGCTCATGTACGCGGCACCTATGCCCAGCGCGCAGTACCCTTCGCAGTAGACGCCTATCCGCGCCCGCCCCACCCACACCTATAGATAGGGATAATGAATAAATTATGAAGACGTTTTTAAGGATATATAAAAGCCGACGCTCTTGGCCGAAATACTCGTCTACGTGGCCCATAGTTGGCCGTTTTTCCATTTTACCAGGCAGCGACATGGTCCCACCGTCCTGATGTGTCACGGGGCGACAGAACTGGTGCGCAGAGTCGAGTGCTTGGACCGAGGTCAGCGTGCGGCTTATAGAGTGAGACAGCTGGCTCGGCGACGCGGGGTGCGCGGGGCGGGCGGGCGCTGTACATATGATATTTATTGCTGCGACTGACTCCCGACGACACCGCGACGACGCGCCAGCCCGTTTGACCTATTTATATATATACATATATATATATATATATATATACATATAATATTAGTTCGGTACATGTTGTTTTGTTTGACCGGAATTACTTGTTATGAGTTATTGTATCAAAACACTGGTGAGTCAATAAAGCAGTGGGTCTGGGAATCGCCTCTCATTTATCGCCGCACGTTCTCTACACATCCTGTCACCACGCCCAAAAAAAAAAAAAGAAACGATGTACCAACCTGTACACATTTGCGATATTGTATATTTACTTCATTTTTCGTTAACATGTATCCCATCCAGCAGGGCTAACATGCACACCGCGACAAATTTTTTATCTCTTTCTAGAATGAGATTATGTGACATATAGGGCCACTACGGTTCGGCACGAAATAATGCGTCGTTAAAATTTTGTAGTGGTGCGGTATGTTTGCCCGGAAGGAAAGTCGTATGACGTGGACTCTCCGTTCTTCAGCCCGTACATTCTACCCTCTATCTGCAAGCACAGAAACGCTAAAAGGATTATATCTCATCCTTTGCAGTCTATATTAGGCTGATATTGCCGCCAAGCGACAGAAGCCTTGAAAAAGAAAATTAATAAAAAAAATTTACTGCGGCGAGTGTTTCGTTCGCACAGTCGACGTCCCTACTGCGCCGGCGCGCTGTCTTATGTTGCTTGCATTAGTTATATACATCGTCCACTCGTGCAGTGCAGAGCGATAGCTGTGAGGAGTGTGTGGAGCATGTATATCTGCTCGGCGAATATAAAAAGCAAGTGCACACGTTCGGCGTTCGGTAGAATTATATGTTTTTGCGTGGTTTTTGTTCACAGCTCGCTCTGTTCTTTAAGCAGCATGTATAGTAATTTTGCCTCTCCTTTTTTTAAATTATTTTTTGTAGTTGATTCAACAAATTAGCATAAATCGTAGGCATTTTACATAGTTCGTCTTTACAAATAATCTATTAATAATAACCCTTC
The DNA here is from genome assembly GCA_949709985.1 of Luffia ferchaultella. Lineage (NCBI taxonomy): Eukaryota > Metazoa > Arthropoda > Insecta > Lepidoptera > Psychidae > Luffia > Luffia ferchaultella. The sequence goes on along the minus strand of OX453256.1, from coordinate 3,159,430 downwards.
AACATTTAAAATATAGTTGAACCTGCCAGTTTTATTTCTGCAAAATAAAAATCGGTTTTTATTTTGCCATTAAATATTCTAAAAGTCAATTCATAGTAGACATTGAAAATGAATTTAACAGGGAATAATAAAATAAAAATATGAATAAATTTTTTTGTACTTATCCAACTAATTTAATTAATTTACATTTCAGTGCCAAATAATTTCAAATTTTATTGTAAAATCATTGCATTTCCTAATGTACTTTGTAAATGGCGTCAGTCATGAGAGTCTTCGGACGACCAGTTTCGAAGTTCCTGGATCTAGAAAACCAAGACACTTAGCAATCCTTATATTGTCAATTATGAGGGTCTCGACCATGGGTGATGACCAGCTAAAACTTTGTGGTTGAAAACCAACCCAACCGTTTTATTGACACGGAAGTTTATAAAACGTTAAATATAAATTGAATTTTAATTAAATTACAAATAAAATTTACTATTATCACAACATTTTATGTTGTCATCGCAATAATCACATGTTCAAAAAAAAAAAAATTACGAAAGCTTCATCTTCTTTGCCTTTTAGCTCTATCCAGAGTACGAAATGTTGTTTTTTCAAAATACGGGACTTGTACCGACGGATGTTTTGGGGACACAGGACACCAAGATTTAAGTCCCGTTTTTTAAGGGCGTATGGTAGACCTAAATATGGCCGATGGACGAAAAAACTTTCGAGGAGGTGTCTGTAAATAACTGTAAAGGTTCTTGTTTACTTTTAAAAGAAAGAGGGAAGGGAGGTTATGGAAAGGCTTTATTTTCGGTTTGAAATTAATTTTCTCTTGCATGGTTAGACCGTGCTGTTGTTACTCTAATACAAATACTTGGCCCTGGCCGATTGTATATTTATTTCTATTATAAAAGCTTAAAAATGTTTTCAATGGTCAATATTGATAAATTAAACACAGCAAGTATGCGAGCATTGTTTTAATAAACTAAAAGTACCTATTCCGAGGATAAGCCTCATGAAAGGATTTGGCACCTTAGTTTGTACATATGCTACTTTACGGGTGTAGCAAAGTATTTCCCATTTATGCTTTTTTCTAGTTGCTGCGTAAACAACTCCATTGTAGGTATTTCTTTCGTCAGGGAGACGTGCCCTACCTTGAGGAAGCGGATCTCATCTGGCACGCCGAAATTCAAGATCATCTTTTTGAACACAATTTGCGAATTTTTACAAGCTGATATTTAAACTTGCAACAGTTTGTGGGTGTGTAACCTTTTCGAATTGGAATGTAATAATCTGGTGATCAGGCCCTCTTGACGCAGCCAGTTACATATCATGACTTAAAAATCAAACCTATCACTTAGGCCACGCGGATGGAATGCTAGTTCGCTTAATGTTTAAGAACTGCTCACTATATACCCACTCATTCTCTATTATATCTTACTAATTCGACAATTAACACCGAACCATCTCCACCGAACACTGTTGCTTTTTTATTTAATTATTTACCTGCGACCTCATTCGCATAGTTCTCTCGATTCGTGTGTTATATTTTAGGTTTTAAATTTACATATATATATAAGTAGTAACTTACTCGCATCATTTGTTTCTATGTTTGACATTAGTGTATCATATTATGTGAGAGAGAAATAAAGGAATATTATTATTATTATTATCTAAATATTAATAGATTTTTAAAAACTCTGTTGGGTTATGTAAGAATACACTTTATCAAGGAGAGAAAATTACTATCTGTGTATCTATATTAAAATATCTGGAAATTAGCAATTGTCACCGAGCTTCTAACTCCCTGGTAAGTACTCAAGCTGCGGCCCGTTCACTTATTTTTTACGGTCCACGTGATCTTTAGGACGCCGTCACCGATACTTTATTTATTTGGGACTCTAACTGCGGAGCCAAACGTCGCGGTCGCCGGTTCGATTCCCGCCCGGGACAAATATTTGTGTGCATAAACATGTTTATTTGCTTCGGTCTGGGTGTAAAATATATTTGTATATAATATACTTGCTTAATAATAGTACTTTGGGACTAGATGGCGCTGTGTGGGAGGTCCCATAGAGTTATATGTAATATTGTAAGATTAATAATATCTAAGTAAACAGATATAAACATATTAAATAATCCATAGGTACCTAATGCAGGAAAAGTATTGTAAATTTACCACTGAAGAAACATTTATTTTGCGACCCATGACCTATTAAAGCTGACAAGAAGTGGCCTTGTCAAATAAAGAGTTTGAATACTAACTGCTATATGAACGTAAAATCTAGTATCTACCGAATATCACACTATATAACTGCTTAGTATAATAGGTTCATAGCCGACGGGTGTCTCAAAAGTAGAAATTCTGGGACAAAAAGTCCTCTGGCGTTTTTCGATCTTACGCATTCATAGTTTTTAATTATAATATTATTATTATAAAATAACTTGTTTGATAAGTTTAGTATATAGCAGCCAAAGATAGAGCGGCAGCGGTAAAATTAGTACCTACATACCACATGGCTAGAGGACTTTTAGTTTCATCTTCTATCCATTTTCTGCTATCCTTAATTTTTGAAACACCTGTATTTCGGAATACTGATAAATCACGATAAGCGGCGTTTTTTTTTACAGATTCACTAGGATAGGTATTTTGTACTTAAACACTAGGCAACTGTTGTTTCCGTCCATCCTTCACCAATCAATTGTGGTAAGTCTAGTGTTCTGCAGTCTATTTTCTGTAGGTACTTGCTGTTGCTGTGCTTTTATTGAAGGACCGTAGAAATAATATTTATACCTACGCTACGTAGATCGCCTAATACAAGCAAATAAAAATAAAATAGAACCAAAAATATCGTGTTCGAGTCCGATTCGCACTTGGCCGGTTTTTAAAATTTTATTTTTCTCCACGAATTATCTGAGAGATGGCAAAACGAAATCATAAGTTTAGGGTACCGTTGGAACTGATGGCGTCGAGTTAGGCGTGCACAAATTTTCCAAATTACCAGTATCATTAATTATATCAGTAACATTAATCGAATCAATCTGAATTTATTAATGGCCCATTTTGGGCCCCGGAATTGGTTTGAAAAAATGACGCTTATTATTGGCTTAGGGAAGAAATAAAACTCCCAACTATTTTACAACTTTTAGGGTTCTGTCAGTCCGAGATGAAAAAAAAGAACCCTTAGATCACTCTGGTATTTGTCCATCTGTCACAGGGACCATTGTCACAGGAGTGCCACAGGGTATTTTCTCCAAATCTACCTACTGGACGAAATAGGTTGAAATTAGGTAACATAATATACAGAGTTTGGTGAAATATTTACGGATATATAATCTAATTAAACAATTTAGATTTTAGGAATTAAATTAGGGCCAATTAAAAAAAAAACTGTTTTATGGTGCATCGTGTGATCCATAAGAGTTTTTTCTTATAATTTTAGAATACATAATTTGAAAGATACCGTCCCTACTTTATCTTTGAAACTGCTGAGAAAGAAAACCTAAGCTATAAACAAATTATTCATTTTAGTGAGCACATTTTAAAAAAAACCAGCCAGTGTGAGTCGGCCTTGCGCACACGAAGAGTCCCGTTCCGCCGTACAATATAAAAAATACGTGTCTTGTATGGGGGTCCCCTTTAATTTTTAACTTTATTTTATTTTTTAATTTTAATTTTTACAGCGGTTTACAGTACATACTTCATAAAAAATTCAAGTTTAAGCAATCATCTCATAACACTAATCACCAAAAACATCGATACAAACACGTTGTTTGTATGGTCCCTTTAATTATTAACTTTATTTTATTTTTATTATTTGTTGTTATAGCGGCAATAGTAATATACACACAAGTGTCTCACAGAAAAAAAAGAATTACAGTCCTGTATTTGCCTGTAACAGACGGATGGACGGACGGACGCACGGACAGCGGAGCCTTAGTGATAAGGCTCCCGTTGGCACCTTTTGGATCCCAAACCCTAAAAATTAGAAAAAAATTCTCAAGTGTATTATTGATATTGATAAATACCTAAATCAAATGTTCGTGCTTGTTATGAAAAATACAAACAAATTCTTTCTACGATTTAATAATATTAAAGAAAATATACGATAATCGACCATTCTCCCCTTGTATCTGAACTCTGAAACTATAGAGCCAAAATTTAAAAAAAAAAAACTGATTATTGGGCCTCACTTATAGCTTAAAGTTTACAAGAGAAACTTAAACCTCCCAAGTCTTTGAATTCATGCGGGAAAGTATACGCGAAGAGAAAATACGTACCTATATAAAATGTGTTGCTTATTTTCACTAATAAATATATATCCTAAGTTCAATTTCATTAACTAGTCTAGTGCTTACCTACTATCGTAGCTTAATGATACGAAGGAGTTTCCTATTGATGCTAAAAAACATGAAAATTCACAAAACATTATTTAAAAATAATTTTATAATTTTCCGAACTGCCGAACAACATTCCTTAGCCAGAACGATTCCCGCCCACTCGAATGCACCTTGCCGTCCTTTTAACGTCATCGCTAAAGTGCAACGTAATTTATAATTTTAGGTAAATTTTACTGTGGGAACGCTGCGAAATTCGCAATAATCGCAATGCCGATGGATTATTTTAAGACTTGGAGGGCGCGTAGAGCTTGCGCGAGGAGCGGGCGCGCAGTCGAGAAACGGCCGCCCCGCGCACAACACGACCGACACCATGGTGTACGAGAGCGACTTCTACACGACGCGCCGTCCTTACTACCGGCCGGCCTCCAGCTACAGCGTCACGGTGAGTGCCTGCGCCACCACCCTAACACGAGTAACACGACGCACCCTCGAGCTCGCCCCTCGACTTCCCGTCCCTGAGTTCGAACGCCAGGCGCCTCACGCACCGCGCACCTGACACCGACAGTCGTCCTCATCGGCGACTCGCGTTAACAAAACTTTGGGATCGAAAGTAGGAGTTCTGGGATTAACAATGGAGAGAGGGATACGGCCGCGTGCAATAGGGATTCGATCTGACGTCGAGTCCATGCGATACGAAAAAGAGGAACGTCGAAACGGCTACCGCCGCGCGCCAAATATAGCCGCGCTGGAACGTGCCGTGACGGCGGCGGCGCGGGGCGCGCTCCACTAACGTCGAGTTCTCCGCTTGCAGCGGCGCCCGGTTGGTGATTGGGAGAAGGTGCCGTTCGTGCCGCGGCCGAGCCTGGTGCCCGACCCGGTGACGGCGTTCGGCCGCCGCAGCTACGCGCGGCCCTCCGTGCTCGACCCGGTGGTGCGTCAGAACATCGTGCCACGCGCCGAGACCAAACTGAGGCCACTGGCGCCGTACGTGTCGCCACGTGAGCAGACGCGCTCTCGCGTGCTGGCGGCTGTGGGTATGCGCGAGCGCGCCTTTGAGGCGGACCCGCTGAGCACACCACGCGACCACATGGACGTGGCGCTAGCGGCGACGCACGGCCACCCGGCGCATTTCCCCCATCGACAAGTGTTCTACAGCAACTACGCAACCTACTGACACTAGAAGTTCGATTCCAATCGTGTGTGGCTTTCGCTAATCGTCGGCTTCGCTAGTATGTAGTATGCGCGGTGCGTGGGACGCGGGGCGGACGCGACGCGGCGGGGCGAGCGGACACGGAGACGGGCGGGCTAAGCGCGCGGTTGTTGCAGACGCCGCGGCACTACGTGGTGGTCGACCGCGACCCGCTGCCGCGACGCGCCGACGAGCAGTACTCGTACTCGTACTCAAGCACGTCGGAGCGCAACTCGGCTACGGGCGCGGGTGCGCCTCAGCGGTCTAACTACAGCAGCACGGTGGAGCGTCGCACCGGCACAGGGCCTGGTGGCTACAACTACAGCAGCGAGCGGTCAAGCAGCCTGGGCGGGCCGGGGGGCTACCACGCCTCCTATTCGTCGACGGCGAGCGGCCGGCTACCTCACGGCACCACCTACCGCCATTACTCGTATCGCGTGTAGCGCCAAAGCCAGCTCCAGCGCCCCGCCCGCCCCGCCCGCCCAAAAGCCTTTAATTTCCCGCTAATCGCTCACTCCCGCTCCTCGTCCTCGATGAGTATTCGCTAACATTGTGATCGATCTACTTTGTTTAGCTAAGTAGACTGTAATCGACAGCTTTTTGATGTTTATTTTTCATTTTAATATATATTTTTTAAATGTGATTTAGACTGATCTTTTAATAAAGCTTGCTTTTTGTAAATTCTGTTTTCATTCATCTCTGTAAATCTGTGTATACGCCGCAGGCCGCTTTGGTAAACCGGCGTGGGATCGATGATGAACTCGACTCCCGTCATTTTATTTATATTTTTAAATAACATGTGTTTATTGTGTGATGCCAATATACAAAATCCGTGCCGGCGACATTTTTCACGAAATCTTAAATCAATATTGATTTTTATTTATTTTTATCTTAATATTTCGATTTATTATAAAAAATTAGGTTATCATTAGAAATGTGATGAGTGGCGCACAATTTTGCCGATTTTAAAACCTATAATGGTTTCAGTTTGATCGATGTGGATCATCTATATAGTCTGAAATAGAGCTAGGATTGCACATATTTCAATAAAAATAAAAATAGAGACACAAAATAAAAACAGTTGAAAGAAAGGTTGAAAGTGACTGACGTCGCGCGTCGGCTGGACAAACGAATGGGAAGATATTCGATTGTACTCAAATGGTGAAAATCGCCGTGCTAAGAAATATACACGCTTTGCTTTTATTGGGGGGTCATATTGATTATTTACGATAGAGTTTCGATTAGGACATAAAATAAAATAACTTGAGTGGAAAAAATGCTTATCATACTCTCATAGACATAATTAGAGAACGCAAATGAAGGCCAAATTAGCACAAAACAGCTATGTTTGTGTTTATTAAGCTTTTGGTAAGCTTGAATTTCAAAATTAAAACAAAACAAAAAGTAGGCTTATTCAAAAAATAATTAAACATGTTAGAGACGACATCTTATTAGTATTCATAGTACTTAATAATATTAAATACGTCCCTAGCTCCAAGGAAAATTTTCACTTTTTTTCTCAATAGAAAAATTGAATGTTCGAGCGGCAAAAATGTTTTTCAATTTAGGCACTTTAGATTTGTTCTTGCCTGTATTTGCTTGCATCCGTCTAGGCATTCTTCTTATTAATTCATGGATAAAAATACAAGTAGGTACATAAAAAAAAAACATTTACGAAATCAAGCGTTTATTTAAAAAAACAATCAACTAAAAATTAAAAAATAATTAAGAAAAAATTTAATCTCAGAAGTATAGTAAATAAACACTCGAGGCTTTATTTCAACTACATTATGATATTTGACGCCCCAAGTTCTTTAAAATATATATTTCACATTTTAATATACGTTTGAGATTTAAACGCTGATTATTTTTTTTAACTTTGATTGCGTTGTTTTTAAATAAAAGCTTGTTTTAAAAAGATTATTTGTGTATGTATTTTATTTTAGACTTATTTATATGAAAAAATATCCCAACCCGCAGTGGAGTAGCGTGGTGGATTTAAGCTCCAAACCCCCCTCCTCGCCCTGGGGGAGGCCTAAGCCCCTGCAGTGGGATAAAATGGGCTGATGATATGATATATATATGAAAATATAATACCTAAACATACATGGATGTGTGTGTTCAGTGCCTAGAGGTTGGTACGTTAGTGACATACTATGTTGCCCAACCCTGGCTATCCAGCTCTTGTGAATGTACCCCAACTTGAGCATGGGTAGCTGATTCTTCGTGACATGGTTTTCCCCATGCCATGCCCCTACTTAACTTAGTTTGGCGGAGGGCACCAGAAAGGGTTTACGAGAAGCAACTGAAGAGTTTAGTAGGTAATCCACATTTCAGTTCCATCATCAGAGCCTTGTCATCGTGTGCTATGAAAACTGTTCATGAAGATAAATCGAATAAGCTTAAACTCGGATTGAGGAATGCGCTCGTGAGGAGGCAACTCTGGCTGCAGCGCCAGGTCATGCTTATCATTTTATTGTATTGTCATCAGAAATATTAAACGAACATGTAAAATTTCAACTCTATAATTCAAGAGGAAGTAATTAATATTTGACTTGCAAGATTTTACCAAAACATACAAGAGAAGTCAATTAAAAAGTTGTAATTGTATTTTTTTTGGCCCATTAGCTTCAATTCTTCTACCAAGGCGGTTTTGTTTTTGCAAGGTATCTTAAGTTAGCTGGCACTGGATTTGTTTGTTAAATTTTACTTCCCACTTTATCCCAAACATATTCTGTCGGTTTTAAGTTTGGCGAGCGTACTGGCCACTCCAAAACTACGATTCGACCTCTTAAGATATCCCAAAACTGAGTATCCCTATAGAGTAGGGCCAGTAGGGCCTAACAGTATCATCTGTTAAAAGAAAATCATCTCCAGCGTCTTGGGTAAAACGCATCTCTGTTATAAAATGTCCGTTACGTACCTACCGTATTACAGTCAGGGCCTCGCGTTCTACGATCTGTAGCACCGTATACGTGCTCCTATGTAAATGCCGTCTCCAACCACTTCCGTCAGCTTTTTTTAGACTCTTTAACCCAGGGGCTTAGGCCTCCCCTCAAGATGAGGGGGCTTGGAGCTTAAATCTAAGTGGAGAAAAATTAAAATGGAGGATTGTAACGACCGCCATCTATTGACAGCAACCGGGACCGACTGCTTAACGTGCTCTCCGTGGCAGGGAGTCAGTGATAATTAATGTACTTAAGTCAGAAAAAGCTCATTGGTACACGCTCGGATTAGAACCACGGCCACATAGCCTTATAGATTTGAAACAGGTTTGCTGCGCTCGGGTTATCACGACACTATACCGTCTCCATACCATTACCAAAGTATTAGAGCCCGCGGCCCCGAGTAAGTAAGTCATCTTCGGTACTAACGCCGGTTTAGGTACGAATATGATATATATATATATATATATATAATACGAGACACACGTGTACCTATGAAGTTGCCGTTCTGCAGTAGGTACTGGCCATTTCAACCAAAAAAATTTTGATTGGCTGTGAATTCTAAATTCAAATAAATTTTGTTTTAAAAACATGACATTGTTCAAGTCAACAAGTCAGTCTTTTGTTTATTGATTAGCGTTGTGTTTTCGTTACATTTGAACATTTTTCGTCATAATGGACACTTTAAAAATTCGTGTAATTATGGAAATGAGTTCCTTCGTGGCACTAATGCGGCACAAACGGTACGTAACATCAACAACGTTTACGGAGAGAACTTAACAAACGAACGCACAACCCGTTATTGGTTTGCCCGCTTCCATTCTGGAAATTATGATTTGAATATTGAACCTCGTAGTCGTCCGAACCCGAACTTTAGTTAGGATCGGAAGTTCTCCCTCATCCGCCATACTCACCAGACCTTGCACCTACCGACTATAACTTGTTTCAAAATTTTGACAACGTTTTAACGGGAAAAAAAATCAATTTCCGAGAGACAGTACAAAATGCCTTTGAAGAGTTTGTTGCCTCCCGTCTAGTTGATTTTTACAAGAAGGGCATCAATAAACTGACACTGCGTTGGCAAAGATGCATCGATTGCACGGGTGATTACTTTGAATAACAGAAATAAAAATGTTTTGGAAAAAATAAATACTTTAACTTTTTTCGTACAAAACGGCAACTTCATAGGTTAAGACCTAAATATATCGAATCTTATAGACACAGGTAAACTTCTGTGATATTGAAATTAACTAAACCTTTTTTGTCTGCTCTCTGGGCGCTCGCGGTAGTGATCGCTGGGAAGCGTCCTCTGCCCCACCGCACCGCTTCTTCCCACTTGCGTCGCCTATTTATCGCGAAGATGTTCTACTTATAGAATCTTAACCTAGTTTGCCATTACTGGAAGTCCCATCATAAGGTTCTCTTTCAACAATGTTACACTGAGTGCATTGCGCTCTGGCTCGTCTTCGGACTTTGACCCTTCCATCATCTGGATCGACACCAAATCGTGAAGCTGCAAGCTTAAACTGAGCTACTCGATGATTTGTAGTGAGTGAAAAGGCTCTCATGGCCAAGTAATCCTGCATTCCAGTGTAAAGGCTTTGGTTTTGGTGCTCTTTGTCACTCGTTGAATTTACTGGAGCTTAATTCTGATCTCAGAAGAAATCGAAGTTCGATAACAAAATACACTGCTTACAATAAATCTGTCGTTGTCCCTCACATTTGATTGCAATTAATAATTTTCAATTGAAGTTACAACTCTAAAAACGACAAATTCTTGACAAAAACTAAAAAATAAATTGGAATTTATTAAAACTACAACCGTCGATGCAGTATGCAGTCGATGCTTGCAATACGTGGTAATGAAAATAACACAGCCGCAAGCAAACAAATGAAACTCTAAAATAAAATACAATAAAAATATTTCCTTTTCGAAATTAGATATACCTACCATAAAAGTACGCTGCGCTTACTGTCTAACCATTTTTCTTCTAGTTAGCTGGTGTATCTTCGTCAAAGTTCAGTCCAGTTTCAGTCCGTGAGGTCTCCGCGAAAATGCTATTGACAATTTCGACGATACAGTAAAGTGACATTTCTGACTCTATTAAAACCATGGACGTAATACTAGATTATAATAGTAGGCAGTATTACGTCCATGATTAAAACCAAACGCCGCTGTCAAATTTATTTACTCTATGAGATGTACCAGTAACCAAACGATCAAATGACCAGTACGTAAGAGAACGTAGTTTTTATAATTAATGCATTTCTCTAAACATGTCTATGAGAGTATTTGAAAAAACACATTTTTTTACGAAATAACCAAGTTCAGCAACGGTCGTTGACCTCGTTGAACCGTGATTATTGTGATAATTACCGCCAACCTGGCGACCAATCGCCATACAAACACGGTATTCATCGTAGTCGTTACTCAAAAAAAAAAAAAAATGTAGCTGATATTTTTGATGCAATTTTATAATACTAATTTTATTTGTTATGGATTGAATTTGGTATGGACTTGAAATATTATATTGATTTATTCATATGGAAACGAATGTCACCGGTTTCGCACCAATTTGATATAGTTACCTATAATATTTGCAATAGTTTGCAAACTATGTTTTAGTCTAATGTGTGAATATTGCTAATAAATTAAGGCCCCGTTCTCGATTTCGTCTCAATTTAACACTTACATTACATTTATAAAATAATAATGTGTTTCTTGGAGAAGCAACGAATAAACGCTACAAATAACAAAAAGTTTTTTTAATATGGATAAAAATAATACATGAAATGACTTTTATAGTTATTACAACTGTAACACCTCTACGTAGTATTATTTTAGTAAAAATAAATTACATTACTTATAAGATAAGTAACAAAGTTATCTAGCAATCAATGGTGTTATTTATTGTTTTAATTCCCAGTTAATCAATACTCATTTCAATAAACTCTATTTAGAATGCATATTCCCTTTGAATACCGCCACGTAGCCTCCACCTTCTAATTTTAGTGAGAACAGGGCCTTAATTGCAGTGATAGAACTGTCGAACCTGAGCATTTGGGTTGGAACAGGTACGTCTGTTTGCATTTGAGGGCAGGTATATCACCATGACATTTTTAATTTATTCTTTCTCAAATAATTATTATATTTGTATATCACTTGTATCAAAATCGATTTTTTGTAATCTTTGGTACAAATAAGGCTCTAGTTCTAACAAGGGACTGTTTACATGATGCCGCTGCGTTGACACCGCGCTACAGCCTCTGATGTCGACCTACTACGACTACCTGCCTATCACATCAAAGCTGTCACAAGTGAGTGTCTAAATTTATAAGACTAGAATTAAGCCCTCGCCCTCAATCTGATAACAGAATAATATCTATAATAATAATAATACATGGGATATCGTACACAGCGCCATCTAGTCCCAAATTAAGCAAAGCTTGTATTATGGGTACTAAGACAACGGATATACATATTTAAATATTTTTTACAATATATACGTACCTAAATATTTTACACACAGACTCGAAACAAATGGATATGTTGATCCACACAAAAGTTTTTCCCGGGGGGAATCGAACCCACGACCTTGGTTCTGTAGTTAGGGTCTCTAACCAGTCAGCCAAAGCCATTTTTGATACAAGGTGAAATTTTAACAACCATCTAAATTTTAATGTAATGATCTTTGGTAAAAAACCGATGGCCGTCTTGTTTCCTTTTAGTCATTGACATATGATTACACAAACCTTTCTCGAAAAAACCAATAACTCTAGTCACCATTCACGGCCGCTGTACGCTCCACCCCGTGTCGGCCTAGAGGTCTCGGGCGCGCTTTATAAAATAACACTGTAGATAAAATAATTTATTATGAAAATGTTATCTATATTTTTTATTTATGTAATGAGGACTATTGGTGATACCTAACATCTAGAATTTTTTTGGATGTTTGTTAAAATTTCACCTGTATAGATAGAGTTACTTCCTAAATCTTCTTAAACAAGTAAACTACGGGCATATTTAACAATAGGAGGACATTACAATTTTGTTGCATTATGTCCTTAAGTATACGATACATTAAAAAAACTAATTATAGATGGTCTACACTAAACCGATAAACCGGTCGAGGATCCTCAAACTCCTGCGCTCAAATCTGGACGCTTTATATTTTGATCACTTTTAAATAGCAGCTAAAATCGTGAAATTGCATATAAATGTGAAATAGACGTAAATCACACGTGCGGGCCGCTACAGTAAGGTGGGGGACTCTGTTACAATACAATTAGTGTGCATGGCGAGAATATGAACTTGTTGGTGAGATGCACTTTTCTGTTCGCTCGTCGAACGTTTTGGACAGTGGTGTTCAGATATGAGAGCAGGCGTTACCAGCTATTTTGTAAAGGCGTTCCTACACATGTGGCAAACATGCCAAACATTGACCATTCACGCATGTGTGGGAGGCCTTTCGTATCGGTAAAAATTATAATCTAATACTGCAGCAGTGATGGCGTTGTATTTATTTTTGAAGGTTTGGCATATTGAAATAGTTAAGTTCTATTAAATTCTCATCGTGAACATATATATTTCTTTTTGTGCAAATTATTCTAAAATAGAATCCTACGCTCCAGGAAAACGAACAGACCATAGACAATTTCGAGCAGTTAACGTTAATAATGCTTAATATCTAAGTATTTTTAAACAAGAAATTCTAAAGGGAACACGTTCTAAAATAAACGAGAACGTGAAATAGAATGAGCATGAGCATCAGAGCAGGAACTAGAATGGAAAAATTAAACATAAAACTCGTTTTCTTTTCTTGAAATAAACTCGTAAGAAGTCGCATGCGTACTCTAAAATAAGTACCCATACACACTGACACGAGTATGTATATTCTTACGTGGATGCGGCATCACCATATCTACTTGCACATGGTCCGCAAATTTTAGAGACGAAGCGTCGCATAACCCTGTAGTACTAATAGTCTCTACAATAGCATAAGCTATCTTTGTTTTTGTTTGAATCAAATTTGGCCTGTATACCTGTGGTGCCAATGTACGTAGTGATCTAGTGTAAAGTAAAATATAACCTAATTCCTAAATTATAATACGTTAAATTCTTGCGCATTCGGGTGTGAAGCTCTTATTTTAATGCGTGGACTTGTTCCAATACGTCTCAAGGTTAATTTGTACACTCGTCTTAAAATCTAAGAAGTAGGCAGTGAAAAAAAATCAAGCAAAAATAATCGCTTCAAAATTAAACAAGTACAAGGCTGTTGCGTCACCTGACCTTTTCTATTTCTATATACACGTATAAAATTTAACATTCCTAATGGCCGCTGAAACTGAACTATAATGCTGAAACTGAAAGCCATGTTAGTACTTTAGTAATACCTATCCTATGTATCATACCTACCTATATGTTTAGCAGGTGAAAATCATTGTAAAATAATTATATGAATTTCAATGAACTTGGGGATTGGGCATTTTATCGAGGTACTAATTAGTATGCAGTGAAAAAAAAATACAAAGTAATGGCGAACATATTTTATTATTTGGTAACTGAATTATCGAGACAATATTTTTTCCTTTTCAATATTGGCTTTTTGATAAACAATACGATCAAAGATAGATTACCTGTTAATTGTTAGTTTATGGTTTATGGCTCTATATAAGTAACTGTAATTTCGTGAAGTAGGTCACTGTGTTCGCTCCGGACTATCTGACCTCCAAAAGTCACCACTGGTGATCAGTTGGCACTCCAATTTCTCAACTGACTACCAGTGGCCAAATAACACAATGGTAGTCTTATATCATCCACCAGTGGTGTAAATCGTCCCATTTCACCAATGGTGATAAATTGATATTATGGTTACTGGATGTCCTGGAGTTTTTCTTAATTCATCCTGTGAATTTATCACCAATGATTCTTAATAATAGACATGTCATTATTTTCTGAGTTTATCTGCAACATCTCTGAAGCAAATTATGTATTGCAGTGCCACGTTTTTGTTGTATAAAGTGTAATCGTGATTCGACTCTTCCGAATTACACGGTGACCCACTTACATATGCATATGAATATCAATACAAAAAGGAGTACCTACATCTATCTATACGTTTATAGGATATGGTATGATAGATATGGGAGTACTATTGTATTATTTGATCACAGATAGACAGTTAAGAAATTGGTGAGATTTGGTGGATCATCTCATTTCCAAATCTCACCACCGGTGCGGTGGTCAGTTGAATCGAAAAAATTCCCATTTCATCACTGGTGATGAATTAGGAAAAGAAATGCTCAATAAATCCTTTTTTGACGAGCATTAACGAACAAAACAATATTAAGGCAAAGTTTTATTTCTCATGTAAACATGTAAATGACAAAATAATCAGAATGACATTTTGAATTCGCTATGATGCACTACGTGCGCTACCATCATCGGAAACTGTTTGGTATCCGTCAAGTCATTGTGCACTGTGCACTTAGTAGGTACATACATAGGTAGGTACATATCTAAGGTACAAACGTCGTCTCCAAATTCGCTAAACCGTAAAAATATACGTAATCTTTTAATGATTTCATAGGTTCCCGTAACAAAATTAAATTGCACAAATCTTTTATTTATAAACTGTTATGAATTAATGCTGGCAGAAGACGTTAACAATGCCTCAATAATTTAATACATTTAAAATTGGGTCAACTAATGACATTGTAAGTCGAGATGTGAGCCAACTATATAACTGATTCACTTGCGAATTGCGTTTGGTGATGGCGAATGCGTTTTTAGGCTCAGATGAAACAATAAAAAGTATACTTCAACTATACGGTGAACTGTAATGTATTGCGCAGTCTTGCCATTGTCTTGTCTACAATGGACGTCGTTTTCATTGTCGATAATCTTTTCAGATATATGAGTGAGTAGTAAATGTAAATAACAATTATACCATACCATCAGCCCATTAATGCCGTACTAGGGGCTTAGGCCTCCCCTCAGGATGAGGAGACGTGGAGCTTAATCCACCACGTTGCTCCAAACAAACTAATCAAGCCCAAACTTGAATTCGTTGTTCTAGAAATCCATCATCAGACCCTAAAAACCATTCATGGCCAGAGTATCACCTTAAGATAAATGCAACAAACTCAGTCACGGTTAGGATACGTAGTTTCGTTATCCCAGGGCCTATCTTCTCGCTCCATAATTAGACCTTGAAAATCATTCATGGTTTTTGCAACCAATTGTAACATAGAAACGGTTGCGACACGTTAGGACACCAAATAGAATAAAGACACATTGCTCCGTTATGCAGTTCCAGGGCCTGCCTTTCGGCTTCAGGATTCAATCTTGAAAACTGTTCACGGACAAATGGCACCTTAAGATAGTTTGCAACCAACCCAAACAACAACGGTCAGATTCCGTTTAGTTGTACCGTTATGAAATTCCAGTGCCTATCTTTTGAGTTCGTCATTAGACCCTGATTGCAACCATTCATAGCTAGAACTCATCTAAGAGTTTCAGTGCCTACTTTTCGACTCCATCAGATCAGTCCGATGGGTAAAATTCAGTTTCTTAGATTTCATTACATTCATTGATTCTAACAGGTCAAGCTAATAATAAAAAAAACTTGAGCACTTCCCCGTAGTCCCATTGAGTAGACCCATTAATGGGCCCACGGGGAAAAAAAATTCCCCGTGGTCCCATTAGCTAGTGATGCAATTAAAATCATATTTTTATCGAAAGGTTGTAGGTATTCATTTTTGTATTGATTTCGCCGTCATGAATAATAGAAATAAAAGTTTCCGCGGAATTCATTTTATAAAGACTTAGGCTTGAATATGGAGGTCTCTAACTATATATATTTATTTTTTAAATTGCATAGACTACCAAATGCGTTATGATCACTGTGTATTATAATATTTTTGAATTGCTACCTACTACTAGGTAGGATGAATTTTATGATAGCATGCAGTATAATAATTATTTACATTTTACAGATGCACTTGATAACGACCTTTATTAGGTCTATAAACCGATATTTTGATTTCTGTACTTCCAAAAACAATATGTATGAGCCGTTCTTGTGTAATTGTTGAGATTGGGGAATACCCATAATTCGTTTTATTCAATAGTTCACCCAATCACTACCCTCTCGCTGTCAAAAAATCAGCCGGCACTGTGCGTCTGACACGAAACAGCCATTACCTTATTCAAGTTGACTAATCAACGTATCCACATGGAACTTTTTTCCTGCGGTCCATATGACCTAGGAACAAAATTAAAATATTTTTGTATCGAAAATAATACGTACATCGTTGTTCGTTATAATAGGCTACTTGACTATTTAAAAAAAATATATATGAATAAGTTTTCTAAATATATCGTGACAGTGTAAGAATTTTAAAAAATAAATCATTATTTAAAAAGTTATCATTGTTTAAAATGCCCTGTTATACAGAGAGGACAATACCACACGGCTTACCTATGTGTGCCGTCAGGCTATTTAAAATGTTAAATAATGTTAAAATTTAACATTATTTAATATTTTTCTCGCAAAACGATATTATTTAACAATATCGTTTTGCGAGAAAGAGACAAGATAAAATATTAAAAGCTTCTAATTTCCAAATTCTTCAACCGAATATAACTTTGTATGTACATTTTGTTATCATATATTATGTATTTTTATATTTTCTTGATGAATATAATGTATTAATTAATTGTCATATACCCAATTTCATCGTCATGATCAACAAAGGCAATAACGAGATTAACAAATGTATTGAAATTTGTATGTAAAAATGTATTTTTTCTCAGAAATGCTTTGATCCTAGCTGCCTGAACTATTCTTATAATTACATTTTCTAATTTATACAACTTAAATAAATAAATATACAATGATGATGATATGTACTATATATAAATAACATCGTATATTTATTTAAGTTGCGTAAATTAGAAAATCACATATACACACACATATAGTTACAGCTCCATATTCAAGCCGAATCGTTATATGAATTCTTTTGACTCTATTATATCTGTGGTTCATAACGGTGAAATTAATACAACGATATAATTACTTTCGATAAAAATATGGTTTTAATTCCATCACTAGGTAATGGGACCACGAGGAAAAAAAATTCCCCGTGGACCCATTAATGGGTCAACTCAATGGGACCACGGGGAACTGCTCAAAAACTTGCCTTTCTTTATAGCTTTAAAACTACGAATTAACGTATATACCGCTCACTCTAGTTTTATAAAATTACTCTTGTACGTACTATTAAGTGTAGTGTATAGGAATCATGAATCATATTGTGCTATATAACAATAATTTTTTTTAAATATAAAAAAAAGCACTTGGAATACAATTTTAAAATTGCGCTGATGGTCATTGAAATTAAAAGGAATAAGGTTCTGGAATAACCTCTCAAAATAACATTGTTCTCTATAAACATTTTTCCTAGATATCTATGAAAATTCATCTGACGATGAAATTATCACTATGACATCATCTGGGCGGACGAGCTTATTGCGCTGTTTTTCACAGTAAAAAACCAAAGCTAAAAGTAAATTAAAAAAATTGGACTAAAACTACGTGAAATGAAATTGTAATCCTTATGAATCAATAAAAATATTACGACTTTTTTAGTCTAAGATAATGCAATTAGTAAGCATCGTCTGTTCAGTTCCGGCCGCGAGGTTCGATTGCGTAGTTCGATCAATCGAATCAGCGGAAAAATCCTCTTAATGGCGTTGTTCATTGCCGCAGTTTCGTAATCCATATGAAATTTTCGAGGATTAAATCCTGGTATTTGCGATTTTAGTTGACGTCACAGGTATGTACACGTATACCTATTTTACTAATCAATTTTTGGGAAAAAATAACAATAAAAATTAAGAACTTTTTTTTAAGGGAAGGTATAAACTGCTCTATATTTTGGGAAAAAATATAAGACGTATGCGTTAAAAATTTTGGTCCAAGCTTATTATTGGTCCCAAAAACTTGTAGATTTTATATATTATGTGTTCGATACGTCAAAATCTTATTGAAAACTTACGATAATCATGATTCTTTCTTTAGTACACACAAAGAATTTTATGTAGACAAAAAAGTAATGAAGTTAAATAAAATTGAGTACTTTTTTCAAAATCCCGCAAGAGTTGAAAACCAAACGGTTTAGTTTTGGGTACTAATTTCGCTTTGCATTATCACACGCCCCTTCCCCTCGTCATATTTTATTTCCGTTGCGGTATAGTTCCAATCAAACTTTATGGCGGATCGAATACAACGCTTTAAGTATGTTTGGGCAGGTTCAGTCATATGCCTCTCGCTCCACTGCGTCCCGCTACACCTAAAACTGGTTACTGCGACGCAACTTGTGCCTATGTTCACATCCGCCATAAAGGTTGAATGGAACTGTGTACCCTTTCCCAGTAGTCTCGCTCTATGTTCCGGAAGACTTTGTCAGATGAAAGAGCATGCATTCAAGCTACGCTGGCGACAAAATTCAGCGTCACGCACTGAGTGCCCTTTAATATAATTGAAACAGAACTATGTGAGTAGTTCTCTAAGTCAAACTGCGTACGTGGCATTCGGCCAAAAGTGTCCGATTTTTAACGAAAACGGACGGCCTTTCAAATCGTCGTCGACGAAATAAACTGGTCGTAACAAAAGAATTCTTTAATGTTGTGTGTTGATCCATTCTTCGAATAGTAGCTCTACAACGCGAACGAATGTTTAAATTCACTTCGGGAATTTTTTATTTTGGGCGAAATAGTGAAGGACGCGTCGAACTATGCAGCAAACCTTGTTACATTAGAAGATTTACAGGACTACTTATAAATGTTATAAATACTTTCTAGTAGTAGGTAGGTACCTACCTCTTCTCGTTATTTCCCGTGAATACGGATCACGCGTTCGTACCCTATCACTCATGTGCTCAAATGCTGCTGTCAAAGTTTATGGTTCGTACCATGGATGTACTTAGAGATAGCGCGTTGTGCTCACAAAAATGTACACCAATATACACCACAGACCAAATATACTCCATAAATGTTTCGACATAACACCGTTAAGAATGAAAATTTTAGTGTGACCCACTTGTGAAAATCGTAGTGGAAAAACGTGGGTACAAAGTTTCTGAAATAAGTACATTTGTGTAAATTAACAAAATGTTTAAAACAAACAACGATTACTTATTACGTTCGGTCTGATCTCTGAGTCTGTTATTTTGCTCATGTTTTAGATTATTTCGAAGTATGAGACCCTCAATCTCGACTCGATAATATGCTATCTAAGGTTCATTATGTAAGACCATATTTTTGACATAATACCACTTTTTCAGCGGAATGAAATTATTGGATGAATTGTTTTCAGTTTACCTACAATATGAAAAATATAATGTAAAATAAAATTCATTTTCAATTAAAAAATCAACGGATCTCCTGCTTTCGCACGAACTTCTTAAGACATTGGAAATGAACCTAACGGAATAAAGTAAACACACATATTTTGGATAATATTTTTCGAAATAAATTTTTTCGCAAAAAAAAAATAACACAACTATATCTGAATAAGCTTAACACTTCGAAATATAACATTCTATACGACATTTCGGTCGAACAAACCGAAATAGTACGAAATGTAGCACCGACGCATATCCGACTTCCAACTAAGGGCACCCTTAACCACTACTTCCGGTTGTCCGATTCTAATAATTTGTCTCAATCGATCCCCCGTCTAATTACCCCGAGCCGTTTTTTTTTTTTCTTATTCGGATCTAGTTCTCGAGATATCGGGCTCCAAAAATGAAAATCGGGGAAAAAAATTGCGATTGTCTTTTGCCATCTTGTAGAGTTCGCCGAGCTGTGTCTTTTGACACCACGTTCATCTCGATATCTTGAAAACTCTTCGTGCAGTCTGCCTATCTCACAAAACTCCCAAATGACCCTCTCTACTCCAACGAAATGAAAGTCATTTCCAATGACAAAAATTGGTTTGAATAAAACACGGAATAATACATATATGTGGAATAGTTTTTGTTCACTGTGCCTGATACGACACGCACTCGTTTCTACCTAAATAGGGAGATTTTTGTACTTCCTCAGAAAAGTCAGCTATTTATTGTAGCTAGTGAAGCTGTTGTAGCAGTGTATTATTTTCGAATATAAATCAACACGGACGATATTTTGACTAGAACTGCAGAAAAAATCTAAGATTTATTGGATTGGATACCTAAACCAATGTTGACGGGGTATGAAAACATATTTACGTGTTAAAATTCTTATATAGGTATAAAAAATTATTATTATTTTCATAAAATGTATGTTCATAAAACTGTCATCGTATTTGGAAATTTATTTTTAACTAAAAGTAAAACCATCTTTTAAAATTACTTAATGATATGAATAATTGTTTTTTTTTTCGTAAGATGTGGATATGGTAGCAGGAGTTACATATATTTATTTATTTTAATATGTTTAATTACGTATGAATATCGTCAACTTTAATTTCTGAGCGTTCCTATGATGGCGGCGTGCCAATGCTTCTTTGCGCAAAATCATTTTCCGGACCTCACGGTCCAAAAGTCCACATAAAGTCACATGCATAGAAATGTTTTCAACGGCAACAGAGCTCCCCCTGCTTACGTCATATTTTCACAGCGCCCTCAACCCACTGCCTCATCTGCCTATGTGACTCAAAGTCATCCCAAAATTAAAGAAATCAATTCGGAATAACGTAGCTGCTATAAATTGTGCGAAACTATGTCTAAAATGCTTGTACACTGATCACTTCGAAGACTTGATTTTCATTTAATTCTTCTCGAAAGTACCTGGCACTAAGGGTCCCAACAAACATCGTTCTGGATAACCTTGCAATCTTCTTCTTCTTCTTAGCTATGGCGTTCTCTGCATATAAAGTAATTTCGCCAGAGTCGAGTATTCTGTTCGTATTTTTTATAAAAAATAACAAGAATAGGCAGCGTAGTACGGAAACATATTTTGAAAAAGCTCCATAATAAAGCTTTTTCAAAATATCACCAGAAACCACGACGTTCCACGTGCGCCATTTTGAAAAAACTCAACCTTACAATCAACGTTAAGTGGATCTCTGCATACCATGACGTCTAATTGTACTGTCGTTTAAAGTACGAGAGGGACTTGGGGAGTGCTGTTCGCCAACTATTATCAGATGACACGATCGCCCTACTCAGTTCAGATATTTTGGCTTCCTTATGGTTTCCAAACATCCTTCGCCTTCCCGTTCCCTATCTTTCCGCTGGCTGATTTTTCAACCCCAGCCCTTACGACCACGGTGAAAGTTAAGTCGTCCACGCGCTGAATTTCTTCCCTAGCGGTTCGTTCTCGGAGTTAGATGGCACCAGACCTCATCATCTATAGGGCGCTTATGTCCTCGTCGGGGAAAAAAAATGGTTGTCAACTAGCCGGACGCCTGTCCAATTTAGTAGGTACGTATTGTTTCACATCAATACTTGAAATTTAATCCTGAGTTCTTTGTCTTTAACAGAGAAATTTTTTGAGCCCACATAAATGCAGCGTTTACATATAGTATTTTATTTAAAAAAAACAATATTTTTTTATAGTAAACAGACGCAAAACTACATAAAATTCCAACCGGTATCATGATTGTACCAAAAAGTATTGTTTTGATTTAATTTTGATATGGCTAAAGTTAAACGGCATATGATTTTTTTACGAAATAGAAATATTTTTCCATTTACTTGCATTACGTTCAAGGAGGTCTATACCTCAAGGTGCCGAGATGTTCTGTCGCGTCATTTATTTATAGGTTATAGGGTGTTACCTACATGTTATTTAAAAAAATATATTTCTGCAAATATTTTAACAATCAAAATCAGTTAAAAATAAATTGGACTGACTAACTATTGGAGTTTGCTACTGATAATTTAGTTTGATGATATCCCGCCTAAATTAACAGAAATAAAATATATTTCGATGCTCTGATTTCGGCAGATTTACAATTTTTTAGCATTTTTTTCAATTTGTATAAACATTCTATAATCTGATTAATACACTCCCAAGAACAGTCTGTATTCGTACTAATAGTCATTTTATAAATAAAAATTTACTTTATTAACTCACAAAACACAAAATTTCTAAAAAGCATATTAGGAAGTAAAGATTTTACCTAGCTTAGGTGTTGAAAATCGAAGTTATTATTAATGTCATGAACAGGAATTAAACTTGCACTTTCACGTGTATGTATTTTGATTCAAATGTTTTGTCTTTATTCATAATCATAATTTAAATTCCGTTGAAATTGCGCTAACTATTGACAAAAAAAACCTTGAAACGACTTTTAAACCACCGTGAATTGGATCGATTTTAATTTTTCGACATAACAGTTTGATTTTGAGTTGAAATTTTTATTTCTATAATATTTCTATAATGTTGTATTTCTCAATACTTCGATTAAATGAGGTCAAGCTAATAATATCATTATTATCATTTGCGAGTTTTGTTAGTATACATTACATATTTAGGTAGGCCATTCCTCATATAAGAAAAAATTACACGTTTATCGTTTGAATCCAATCCAGAAATGGCGACTAGGTACTTCTATATAGTTTATGCTAACCAGTTAAAAGACCAATACAGATACTACAGATATTAGTAAATTTTAACTAATAACGTACATATAAACATATTTTTTTATAAACACATAAAATAAGATAACTCAAACCGGACGTAAACAATTATTACAGTATAACGTTTTAAAGGGAAATCAACAGAGCGCATCCGCCATTTTGCCGTAAACAAGAAAGGCGGGTTTTTGGCAGCGTAACAAGGACGTATGGTCGAATCCCACGCGAGTTTGCTGAAGAGAACCAACTATCAACCAATTCATGATGTATCACCAATTCCAAATAGCATCTGATTTTGTAAATATTTGTGATTTTGTAAATAGTTGTGTTATCATGACTTAATCGGTTTATTGTATATAAATAACGAATCTCTCAGATTTTCAACTGTTTTTTTTTTCTTAAACTGTTTCGTAAAATAATTTAAAACGGTCTTTTTAGAGTTCCGAACCTCAAAAGGAATAAATCGGAACCCTTATAGGATCACTTTATTGTCCGTCTGTCTGTCTGTCAAGACCCTTTTCCTCAAGAACGCGTAAAGCTATCAAGCTGAAATTAATATTAAATACTCCGGTTTACTGTCTCTTGGAGCTGTGAAAAAATCAAATTTCTAAGCCAACGCAATCAAGGGATACATCCGTTTATGCTGCAAATTTTCTATACTCCCAAAGAAATCAAAACCTACAGGGTACTTCCCGTAAACTCAGAATCTTGAAATTTGGTACGAAGCAACGACTTATAGCACAAATAAAGGGAAAATCGCGAAAAGCATTAAATTTTAGTTACATCATAAAAAAAACACTTTTAATAATTCTAAACTTACTACCCCTTTCCTGATGAACGCGTAGAAGTATTAAATTGATATTCATATCAAATACTCAGGTTTATAATACCTTTAAGCTGTAACAAAATCAAACTTACTTTTACTTACATACCTACAGGTTTGTACGGAACCTTCGGTGCGCGAGTCCGACTCGCACTTGGCCGTTTTTTAAGTAAATTCAAAAGATGATAATGAGTAGGTATCTACAAGTTAAATTTCTGTAAATTTAAAAGCTAAAAGGAAATGTATATGATTATAGAACTTCATATTTCAGCGGATCCCTACTCGACACAAATACGCATACGGACTGCATACGGATATCCGGCGCATTATGAGCAAGTACCTTTAGAGCTGTCCAAATTTTCACAAAATTGCCAGAATTTTTTTTCGCTTGAATCGGGATTACTGTCATATGCGAAAATAAAAAAATGCGGGATTTGGTGGAAAAATCCGGGACAAAAAAGAAAAAAAAGTTACGAACCATTTATCATTTAATTATTAGTTTTATAGTCACTCTAAATCATAAATATGACAATAAATTATCTGATAATAAAAAACACAAGCACACATACAGTGTTTCACGCAAATTAATAAAGAAATAATAGACATAACATTTTTATGTCGTTTTACATTTTTTAGATAGTCGGAAATAACAATATTATTGACATAGAGAAAAAAAAATATTAGCATTTTCAAATGATATTACTTGTTGTAATATATTTTTCTTGTCTTTGAAAAAAAAATTTAAAAATGAAAGTCCATACATGACTTGAAATCAAAATTTAATTGCACAAAATTTGCAATCTTAATAAAATTGTTTAATTATTAATTCAGAAATTTCAGATTGTGTTTCGATTCAGTTTACGTTGTGTTCAGTGAATAGAGCAGCTGTAAATAACTACCTACATTTCTATTAGCTGTCGATCAGGGTCGAACTTTCACGTAATAATCGGGACAGCTGGCGTTTCGTGCAGGAAATTTAATAGGAGCCCTAAAATCGGTACGTCCCGCAAAAATCGGGACATCTGGGAACACTGGTCTTCATACAAGAAACCTGTTTTGTAGCCTTTTTGGTGATTGGTAATTGTGTGATCGTTGCTTAAACTTGAAATTTTCATGAAATATGTTCTCTAATGGCCGCTATAACGACAAATAATAAAAATAAAATAAAGTGAAAAATTAAAGAGGGTCTCCATACAAGAAACGCGTTTTTTAAATATTGTACTTTGGTACAGAACCCTTCGTTTGCGAGTCCGACTCGCATTAGCCGGTTTTTTACTTTTCATATTAGTCACTATCAGCGAGCGGCCCCAGTCATATGTTGAATTTATTCTTATTATATCTGCTGTAACGTAAATTCCTGTCGCACTTTGTCGTTCGTATCTATGTGGTTCGCACCATTTTGTAAAAAAATTATTTGATGATATCATGATTCATACGTACAATCCCTTATAACTGGGGCGAGGTCAGATGAAAAAGTGTTTATGTTCGCCTAATTGTTTATAACGATCACGTCACGCGGCTTGTGTCTAATTCTGGAGCCGCTCTGGCCGGCGGGGTATCAATGGCGTCTGAGTCACTTTGCAACTGTATATATTTAGTGAAGGAAATGCTGGAAGCTAGTTTTGCGTCCTGATTTTCCAGTGATTACATTTCAAAAACAATAAATCCCTATGTTCAGCGAGGGCCCTAACTCTATCGAGGGTAGAGTAGAGAGAGTCAGTTTGTGTTTTGGCGTCTTTCTCCATCTGGCGCTTAGAGCGGCCGCTCCTTTCGCTCCACTCACACTATTTCAGGGCCACCACTGCCTAATTACAGCCGCGGTTTCATTTAGATTCCTTAAAAAGTAAACAGTGTTGTATTGTATCTTTTTTTCAACTTGTAACGGTTCGAACGATACAATATAAGCCTGTGACATACGGTTAAACGGACAGACAACAGAGCCTGAGTAATATATAGTAATGTAGGTACCCTTTGGGTACGGAACCCTAAACAGGATCTTTCTTTCGTTCAGTACTAAATGTAATGGATAAGCGTCTTCTAGTTATTTATTATGTGTAGTACAAGCTTGATGATTAAATGATGTATGAAGCGAGACAAAGTGTCACGTTGCTACTTTTACATTGTTGTAAAAAACAAAATATGTTTAAAATCACGGGGTTTTAATGAAAATATTGCAGAGAAATTCAATTTTAAATATTTTATACAAAAAAAAATTAAGAATAAGTGCTCGTATAACTTAAAAAATACACAATTTCTACTCAAGAATTATGGATCTTGACCACTAAATTGGTTTGTCGTGGTGGTAGAGCAAAGCACCAGCCTTGGGATCCGTTTGGGCTGCGCAGCCGCCAAGCCGCCATTCGTGCAATAAGTACGTATTTTTGCTGTTAAGCTGGCCAATGATGATTGATTGTATCATTGTTAAGCTTGACATCAAAAATGTATTTAATAGTGTGATAAAGGACATATTTATGACTCAGGCGAAAGATGAAATCCTATTTTTTTACCCGGTTTTTTTTTCAGGCTTACAACTCCCATAACAACCTGTACTATAACAATAACTTAATCCTGCCTCAACAGGATGGGCCCCATCAACTTGGGCCAACTTGAACCCCTTATTATTAGCCTCGCTATCCAAGACGCTATTTCTAAGTAGGAGTTATCAATTGATATCTTGATGACGGCACCATTAGTGGCAAGTATGAGTCGGTAGAGTGAGACATCCGCAACATGTTTCCTCGCTTGTGTCAATGAGCGCATCTTGTGTTTCTGTTTTTTATAGTAATATGTTATATTTATTAAGAAAAACTAATCAGTGAAAGAATTTTAGTGATATCTACAAAAATACCGAAAATACAAATTTTTGAATTAAATCGGGCCATGACGTCACTCGATTACATTACTATGGGCTGACGTGGATAATTTGTACGCAGCGGCACCGAGTGACGTCACAAGCGGGTCGTAAAAACACAAACTTTGATTTGTTATATCTCCGGCAATAATCGATATTTTCTCCGAAATTCAAAAAGCGTAATCACCAGTTTGTTATATTCTGAACTCTAACGTGTGAAATAGCGTATGATACATAATTTCCTTGAAGAGGACGCGCTAATGGGGCTCGAGTTAAATACAGCAAAATGTGAAATTCTATACACCTGCATACCTCCTCGCGATTCTATCTAACATACATACAGGTTCTAATTCCAGGACTAGTTCAATAGGATATAAACTCTTTCAATATGTCTATAAACCTAACCAGTTCCGCTGTGATGTCAGCCAACGCTCGGGAAGATTTCGATGCCGCTACGGTCTTAATAATATCATTCCTCATTTTCGCCTCACCGCGCCCTCATTTTCGCCACTGTGCCCTGTGTTGCCAAGCCATCGGGTCTTAGTGTATCGATGGCAAGAGACCTGATGACTTGACCCTGGTTGCCTAAGAGAAATGGAGCTGCATTGTAGGATGCACTTTGCTTTAGCAATTTCGCTCCCTCCCGCTGAAACGCCGGCCCACCCGAAACACAGCAAATACACAATCTTAGAATAATCTTACATCTTTGTTCCCTTTCCTGTGGAGACTACGGGCCGTTGGAGCCTTGAAGCCAAGAATTTAATTAGGAGCGTCAGACACCAACTTAAAAGGGGCTAGAAATGACCCCCGCACTGAGTCATTCCTGGCGCAGAGGCTCACAATAGCGTTCTAATGTGGTAATGGCGCAAGTATTATGGGGACATTTGCATCGGGTTCGACGCGGATAGTTTATTTTTAATTTTAATAATTCATTAAAATTATATGCACAGATTTTATTTAATGTAGCGCGTGAGTATAATATCAAAACCGTTAGTTACGGTCGTGTGAAATTTTAATTTTGACCATTAATATAATAAAAATAAACTGAAACCGCGTAACGTGGTCGATTTAAATAAATAATAGTAATGGAACAATTTTTTACATTGAAAATGTGTATCAGATCGTTTTCTTGGGGGAGTGTAATTCGGCTATATTTCCGAAGTTTATGATGGTAGATAAAAAGCAGTGGTGTCAAAAGATGCAAAGGCTTGTGGGGCATCGTATTATAATTTTTTTTTTAAATCGGTTTGTTACTTTTTTTGAAAAAAATTTACTAAAATTGTTTGACAAAAATGTGCTATGCGTTTTTAATTTTGATGTTTATTTTCATTGTCCTCCGATAGTTGCGAGAAGCGCGAAATCTGTAGGTTTTTGAATGATTTTGAAGTACACATAATATACACGAATTGTAACAATATTTTTACTTTGAAACTCAGACGTAGTAGCCGTGGACTATTCGTAATCGAACGCTATAGCTGCGTTAGACCTAAATCGTTATTGCAATTTTCCCCGAAATAGGTATTTTTATTATTTTTAAATATTATTTATACAATTAAATCGCATTGTCGTAGTCTAGACAATCCGGCATAGCTCTTATAATGTTCGTAAATAGACACCTATAAAATAAAATTTAGATATGTACAGATTGGAATATGTAAGGGTGCAATTAAAAGATTGTGTTGAACTAAAATAAATATTTACATCCCAAAGGCGGAGTTGATATGGCGTCCGGCGACACGAACTCGACTCGTCACGTACCCGTCGGCGCCGCACCACATGGTGCGCGTGCGTGTCCGTCCTTCAGTCATCATGCGTGAGCTGGACAGGATCGAGAACCGCTATCGGCCTGCCATCACCTACTCACCTACTGAAGAATTCCTACGCTCTGATGCGGCAAAGGTACGTTCATAAAGTTCCGTTCGGAAAGTCAATGATATGAATTTTCTTTTTTTACAAGCTTTTTGACCCCGTATAATTGTTTCAAATCTTGAGACTGAATTTTAGATCTGTCCCCAACAAGATATTGAGATAAAATTTTGAACACGAAATATAACTTCGATGACAATACCCTAAAATTATAAAATGATGACATGACCTGATGCTGCAGCCCGAATTGTCTCCTCATTGGGGTATTCTTCAACGATTATAGCAGTACGGACATGAAACTTTGTGTACATATAGGTTGAATTCTGATAGTTCATGATTTTGAACATGAGCTGATGATGCAGCTAGGATAGTTTGCTCACAAGGGAAATGCTCAGAGGTTAAAGTAGTATGGACATGAAACTTTGTAAGTATATAAGTTGAATTTATATAGTTAACCATGATTTTCACCATAAACTGATGATGTAGCTATAGGATAGTATCCACACGAGGGAACAACTCAAAGTTTAATCGAATCGAATTAAAATTTTACAAGTACATATGTATAATTTCGATGATAATTGATAATTATAGTACCATTAAGATGAACCGATTATGGAACTGGAAGGTTAACAGAAAGCTTCAGTGGCTTCTAGTAAACCCACCAAGTATGGACTCATTAGATTTGTCTTTTCATAGCACATGGTGACGAAGGTCTGATGATAGAAATGGAAGGTGTATAACAGAACCTTGATGGGTTCTGTTATACACCTTCCATAATTATTAGTAAACCTACCAAATTTATTTTTTATTGCACCACTAAGCAATTATCGATCACGAATGATTTGAAAACCCCATTTTAGAGATTTTTTCTGTTTGTTGAATGGCTGTTGAAAACAAAGGTTATAAACTGATTTTACGTTTTGTAATTCATGCGTAGATTTTATTGATGTCGATGAAATCTTTCAAAATTTAATAGTTCTTGGAATGTTGCCATAATGTTTTTCTGTAAATTGAACAAATTCATTCAATGTTAGCTGACATGCATTTACTTGATTTACAAAAAATTTACATTCCAGTAGCTGTATGTTTTCGAACGTTAGATTACACATGGAAAATATCTTAGTTAATTCAGAATAAAGAATCTAGACTTTATAGATAAGCCTTTAAAACCTCTCTAGAACGAGCTTTGGAACTAATTTATATTTTTACACGATAAAATGAAAGTCGAGCTTTTGTTTATTTTCATACGGAGTTGAGTAGTGATTATTCTTCTGTAGGAATTTGGTGATCTGATGCAAGTTACCACCACCTCACACACGTTTTATCAAACAGTTTGGAGTTTACCTTTATTACCGATAAGATATAAAGACAATGTAGAATACACATATAGTCTATACTAACATTTGACGATTTTCGAAGCGGTGCAATCAGGATCAGCTCGTGCATGTCTTTTTAGTGTCTGATCTATACTTTTAATATTATAAAGCTGAAGAGTTTGTTTGTTTGAACGCGCAAATCTCAGGAACTACTGGTTCGAATTGAGAAATTCTTTTTGTGTTGGATAGTCCATTTATCGAGGAAGGCTATAGGCTATTATTACATTCGCTAAGACCAAGTCCTAACTAAAAATCCGCGATAGCATATGTGTATCTTTTAAGGTTGACTTACTATAACCTTCTTTATGGCAATCAAATTTGTTGCTAGACGCGTCAGAGAATTTATTTGTTTGGATAATGACGATGATACCATATAGAGTAATGATACTTTATGGTTGGAATAGCGACCCACTCCGACTTCGAACGCGTGCATTGTACTAATGCGTGGAACGGGAAGAGGAACGTTTCCGTAGTCCACCCGGGCGAAGCCGGGTACGACCGCTAGTCTTAGAATAAATATACAAGGCGATAATCGGGATAAAACGCAGAAAAATGCTGCATACGTGAGTTAATTGGCATAGTTCAGGATGTTATCGTGTTGGTAGCTACTTCTATCTCTTTTCTAGATGTGTTTATTCTCTTTTACTATCTCTGTTACGCTAAGTAGTAATCCATTTGCTCACAACATGTGTATTGTCGACAATGCTTATGTGTTTCAGAAGAATTGGTCAGTTGTTTTGTACTGGAATAACATATCTAAATTACCTGTGACGATATGTTAAACTGAAATTTATTAGCTACCGTTTTCAGGCTTTTGAAGATGAGAGCCGTCGCATCCGTGCTGACACGGCGGCGCTGCTCACGCGAGCACGCTCCGTGGTACCCAGAGCGTCGTCGGTGGCCCCACTCGATACTATATACTCGTAAGTACCTATCACATGGTATTGAGGAATGCTTCGACCTAATAAATGTTATTTATAAAAAATAGAGATTGCATTAAACAATAAAAACACGATGTCAGATATCAGTTTACTGGAGCCATATTATCGTTTACATATTGTCTACCTACTGATATGTTGATCATTAAACAAAAATAAAACTTGAGTGGTGGGTAATTAGTAAAACGACGCATCGTCATAATCGCCCATGTATAGTGTAAGTATAAAATATCGGATATTGCAAATTTTTAAAGCACAGCTAGACATAAAAAGGATAACTTGTGACTCGATGAACTGCTTTCTGCTACGTGAAAGATAAAACAGTGTTTCAATTCGATAGGGATTTTAATTTCATGCGACCTCTAGTTAGTCGTGTAATAGAAGCTCGTTGTTTTATACAGAATGCAATGACCACCTAGCTCATCAAGTTCGAATTCATAAATTTTTAGTATGTGTTGTACGGAAACTTGGATTGCGGAATGTACCTATTGTAAGTTTAATATATGTTAAGGTTTCATTTGTACCGAAATCAATGTCACTAAATAACCTCACATAAGCAAACATTTTCGGATGTGTGTGTGTGTTATTGATGTGGAAGGTACATTAGTGCAGTCGTGAGATAATAATAATAATACATGGGATACACAACACAGCGCCATCTAGTCCCAAATTAAGTAAGTATTATGCTTGTGTTATGGGTTACTAGACAATTAATATTATATAAATATTTTATACCCAGACTCGGAACAAATATTTGCCATGCACATGTTATGATATTAATAAACCACACTCAAGTTTGAAAACGACCTTAAGACCATCTCAAGTCAGTACTAATTTACAAATGCATTTTGAATTGATAATTGAGAGAGATTCAGTATTAACTGACATCATCTAACTTTAAGATCGTTATCATGTTTGAACATGCACTCAGCTGATACCGTCCTCAAGACGATTATGAGTGTGATTTATTACGACCGAAAATTCAGGCTCAATAAAGCCGTGACATTTTTTTGTTACGGGCTCCCGTACTATTGTAATATGTCCAATGACTTTGTACTTCGAATGACCGTCGCAAGATGTTTTATAGATAAAGATAGCGCTGTGATGTGAACTGACGAGACCGTAGGACAGGTGCCATGACAATGACTTTACTGACATGCATCACGTATCAATTGGCAAGACGCGTAACTGTGGGTCTACAAAATCTATCTTTGGAAGTCGACGGTATGCTAGCCAAGAAACACGCCATTTCCCTTCGCGGATTCCCGCGTCACATTTAATTATAGATCGTGAATGATTGGAGAATGCCATTTATATGATGTTATATTTTTATGCGCTGTAAATTGTGAATTGTTTTTTATATCTTTTGCGAAGGCGTCAAAAAGTTTATGTACTGAACTTGTAATAGGTATTGTTTAAAGTAATAGGTAGTTACGTACCCCAGGGATATAATAATTTGCTTCTTTTGATTACCGTATTTATCTTTTGGTAACATAAATGATTTTTCTCCTCTTCTAAGGACGAGGCCACACGAGCGTAACCATAGTAGGCACATTACGGCCTAGTTACGGCCAGTTATAGATAATTAACTGTCTGGCTTTACTCAAATTTTATTACAGTGGGCCCGCTTCAAGAAAGGTACACAATTTTTAAAGCTCCTAATAAGTTTCGTTGATCACACATTGTTGAGCATTTAGGAATATTTTTTATGCCTGACCTAGTATTTATGGGTAAACTTTGGCAATTATTTGTAAGTTGAATTCGTATTCTGCACGAACATAAAAATAGCATTGCAATACGATTAGGCACGTACGGCACTATGACTACATGGGTTTCAACGAAATTCGTAAAATTTATGAATTAATAACCAAGTAAATAATAGTAAATTTTTTATGAGGTAATTTCAGTTTATTTTATATTTTTACGAAGTTGTGTGTGGTTGTGTTCGTGAATATCCAATTATTTCATAGTTAAGTACAAGCTAAATCCACATCTGATCTGACACGACTAGGTATGGTGACATATTCTTTAGTAAAATTGTACTTTTTTAGTTCCTAAAATTACAATTTTTGTAGTTAAATTATAATTTTTCTAGTAAAATTATATTTTTCTTATTAAGTATACTTAATTACAACACAATTATAATTTTGATGATATAAATATGATTTTATTGACCTTACGATTATACTGCAACACATGCGTATATACCATGTATATATAATAAGCGTTTGTTTATTTTTAAATAAGAATAACACATAATAGATAAATACCATAGAGTAAATTAATTTGAAGCAGCGTAAATACGAATTTTTAGTGTTCGCAGTAGAGACAATGGGTCCCTGGTCCGAGGATGCTGTTGCGTTTTGGCGTGAGATCGGTACAAGAGTTCGATTGGTTTCGGGTGACCCTCTGAGCAAAGAATATTTTGTTCAGGGGACCAACCTAGCTATCTATTCAGCGCAGGAATACTACTAGCACTCTGTGCTGTTAATATGTTTAAGTTTATTAATGTACCTGAATAAAAATTTATCAAATGAAAATAAGCCTTGATGAGAGTTATAGGAGCATTATATTCCAGTTATTCTTATGGCGATACTGTCCCGTACCGGTTCAGCAATGACGCATATATCGCTCGACTGCTGGTGCCTTTGAGGAACGTAGCTCAACACATCCACAACATCTCCTTCTATCCAGAACCAGCCAAGAAGTTCACAGGTTAGTCAGTATAAGTCAGTTGCGATCTCCAGGTTTTACACGCCACGTACACACCATAACTTCTATACGACGACTACTACATCAATTATTTAGATAATGGTTTGTAAATTCCTAGTTTTGTTTTTGACAAGTATAATTTTATGTTTGTTTTATACTCAGAGTGAAAAAAGGAAAGACAGGTTGACACGATGCTATTTTAAATTAGTTTTCAACCCAGCGATTCCGCAGGCAGTTGAATGCGGTCGACAAGGTTTTGATGTACTATATAATATATTTGCGATTAGTGAATTTACAAACAAATCGGTGAAGCTTATGGAGTTTCAATGTTGTTTTCGAACAACAATGTTGTTGTTTGTTGCTTTCTTTCCTTTCTTTCGGTCCGAGGTTTCTGGTGGTTTTCGATAACTTCCTGGTATTACTCGTTACCGATAATAACCAACTAGGTCTTACTGAAAGTTTCCGGAACTGGATATG
Source organism: Luffia ferchaultella (assembly GCA_949709985.1). NCBI lineage: Eukaryota > Metazoa > Arthropoda > Insecta > Lepidoptera > Psychidae > Luffia > Luffia ferchaultella. Next base: position 3,125,290 of record OX453256.1, on the reverse strand, counting down.
AACATAATAAATAATTGTAATATTTCAAAATTGAACTCTTTAACTAATTGAAAGTTTGTTCCATCATCTAAACGTCATTTGTAATAGGGAGTTATTTTAACGTGTAAAATTACGTGTGATTTGACAGCTCAACGGAGCTCGCTTGGTTTCAAATTGTTTTTCGCGATGAAGCGACCAAGCAAGATGACAATTTATAGCTGATTTTCAGAATTCAAAAGCGGTAGTCGCAATCCTAGTGAGGTTCCCTAAATCTCAATTTCGTGAAGGTCGCTTTTTCATTCCTCTCTACAACAAATACATCGATACATCGCCATATGATATAAACAGACAGGAATGTGACATAACATAAAATTCGGGCATCCTTATATGATGCCACTCTTATAGGATCAAGGTGAACTCAGATACAATCAATCCTAGAGAAACATTGGTTTTAAGAAAACTGTGATGGCGATTTCATACAATTTGCCCGAGGCTCAAAAAAAAGCCATGCTTACCGGATTCAACAAATGGGCGTCTTTGGTGTGAAACATAGTAACAGGTGACGAAACATGCATTTAGAAACACGACTGCACAACAAAACAGGTACCGACTATTTCGTCTATCAAGACAAGCCCGAATCAATCAAAGTGGTGCGCGCGTAAAATGAATGATCACTTCTTTTTTTAGTAAAAACAGTCTACGGCAAAAATGCACACGTGGCTACTATTGCTTTGGAGAATCGTCGCACAGTGAGTGCTGTGTGGTACACGACCATTTGTTAGGACATTGTAACAGCCGTAAACGCTGTATCGTATGCACCATGACAATGCTAGACTATATGCACCATGATACACACGACCACACCCGCCAGACCGACAAATAGGTGAAAATGTGTAATTTCCACGCTATTCAGCTTTCAGTTTCAACCTAGCGCCTTGTATCTACTTGTTTCCAAAAATTAAGATTTTTAAAAATTTTTGATTTATTTTATTTATTTATTATTTCTCACCGCAATTTTTAAAACTAAAAGACAGAAAGACTACATATTAGTACACGTAATTGTGGGAGTCTGGAGCCTAACGAATAAAAGTTAAAAAGAGTTAGGGAGTATTTGGGAGTGTATGTGTGTGAATTAGTGTGATTGAGAGTTTGCGTCTGAATGTAGAGTGATAGTGTGAGTGAATGTTAATGTAATGTTACTTAGTGTATATACTGCATACCTGCGTACCTATATTGCATGCATCAATAATTGTATTTAAATTAATTACGTAGTGAACGATTTTCAACGCCAGAAGAGACCTGTATAAGAGTCAGTGGCTGCTTTGGTAGTGAGGCAACTTGAGAGCGGCAAATTTTAATTTATTAAAATAATTTCATGTATATTATGTTAAAAAATAATATAATGTACATGATTGGTAAATTTTTCACTTTTTTACATTTAACTAGTTGATTTTGGAGAGAGTCAGCTGCACTTGTTTTACCTATGAGCCGTGCCTGGGAAAAGTATGAAAAACATATTTTCAATATCACCACGGAGGAGTAGAATAAATGTAATGAAAATGCGCATGGAAAAGTGTATTGACGCTCACGGATAATATTTTTAAAAACAATAAATTCATTTTTGGCCGTAAACTGTAAAATTTTTACTTATTCCTTCCGGAAACTTTCATGCAGTTCCATGGTTTATATACCTACTAGTTTTGATGTTCCGTTCTTGACACAGTCATCGACATATCTTAATATTTGAGACAGATGTGACACAGCCTCCAAAGGAATCAACGTTTTAAAATCGATCGCACATTCCTTTCGCAAAAAGAACTGTAAGGATCCTTCACAGTTTGAGGGGTCATTCGCAAAACGGAGGCCCGTCTATCTCAAAATATTATTAAATATATCGATGGACAAAATAAAATAACCTTGTGGGATTCTCGATGTTTCTAACCACTATCGGTGTGGTAAGTGAGCGTGGCCAAAGCGATCAAAATGTCAGTAACGTGAGGCGTTGTCACCAGGACGCGGGCACCTCGCGTGCGTGCGGTACTCCGGTAGCAAGGCGTTCTCGTACCGCAAGCCACTATACTCTGAGATGAGTATCCGCGACGGTGTCAACCTGCTCTCGTTCTACGCAAAGAACCGGCTCGCGGCCGCCGGCCTCGCCGTGGAGAACGCCACAGGTACCGCTGGCAGCCGCGCCTCGCTTTCTCGCTTCTCGATTTCGTTCATTTAATCATGACCCGCTCCGTAGAGCGCGGCCTAAACCGAGTGAATAAACGATGATAATAAAGTCCGTGCCTAACCCGGTGTGTGTGTCTCTTGCAGCGGGCGGCGCGCCCCAACAGCCCACAGCGGCGCAGTGCGCGTAGCCCCCGGACAGGGAAGCACGGCGGCGCGGGCGCAGGACAGCCTTTTGTCCTCTGCGTCCGCGCCGCGTAGCCCCCACTCGCGCTCCGGTCTCGGTACCGCCGTAACCGACACGCCCGCATTCGCTTAGTCCAAATATATATTTTTATATCACGTTTGCATAGCACTATTTTGTATAGCATTTTTCAAGTTTGAGCGTAACGAACGAGCCGCCCGCGAATACAAACGCGGTGAAGCCCCGCGCTACGGCCGCGGCTTCTGGGTTACCTTGAGCCCAGGTCGGCCGTCGCGCGGAGCATACCCTTCACGACTAATTAATAACAGAACTGATTTTGAAATAAATTTTTTTCTAGAACACATAATATCTTGTTTTAATTTCTAGTCATGCATGTACCTTTAACATGATTTTGGGCGCAAATCTGCTGCATCGCTTTAAAAATCTGCTTTTTGTGCTTTAGCTTCTTATTATGAGACTTATACCTAATCTAAAAGTGAAAGTAGATGTTAGTTTCTAAAAATTACTTACAAGTATCCATTAATACAAATAAACGAACAAATAAACTATAAACTCTAAAACAGCTCTTTTTAAAGGAGTTTTAATTTTAAACATAATGTATCAATATTTTATAATATTTTTATATTCGTTAGCTTAGTAATAGAAATCGAAAAATATTTATTATAATTACGATATCAGAAAAAAAAACACTAGTTACAATATTGAAAGTAACGTATTTTGATATGTCCTACAAATCAAAGTTTTGTTTAAAAATGCTGTTCAAATTGTACTTTTTTACAGTAGGAGCAAGAATTGCTATTATGCTTTTACTATATGCAGCATGGGGAGTTGGCAACGCAAATTTTCGTAAACATTAAATAATGTATGAATTAGAATCCTTCAGGTCGCTTGATAAAGGCTTCGCGCCTGAGGGTTAACAGCTTGGACTTGCGATATGTTGATTGAGGTGTGACATCTCACTGGACATTGTTGTTTTGGACTCGAAAACTGAACTGAATACATTTCATTTCACTCAAGATATCGTAATGAAATCAATTTTGAGTCCAAGGTTCGGTGTTCGGTGGATATTTATATGTCATCCCATAACGAAAACGGGGGTATAGTGAAACTGCTTCCGTGGCGCGCGAGCCGCAAGTTCCAGCCCATGAAGATCATGGAAGACCCATCGGGAGAACTGAAGGCTGCGAAAGCGGATCGTGAAGCGAGATTCCGTGCCACTACAGCCGAGCCAGTTCTGACGCCTACTGTCGACCTCGGTGAAATCAAACGCAAGAGGCAAGAAGAGATGCGTGCTGCGGAAGATAAGTAAGTCACATTGTGCTTTGTTTTATTTATTTGAAGTTTTTCAAATGGATTTCGACAATAGTAAGAAATATTTTTTAACTCCTTTTGAAAATGAAGTATTAAAATCTCATTGAAACAATAGGAATAACTTTTCTTGATTTTTAAAATATTTAATGGTAGGTAGAAGTAGGTATAGGTACTTAAATTTTTTTTTTTCTTAAGGCGTGTAAAAATATAGGTGTGCAGTGTTGTTGAATATATGCAATTTTATATTTCAGGGCACTAAAAGAAGAAGCTAAACGCGAAGCAGAGAGAAAAGCTCAGGTATCCATTAAAATATTTTGGATTTATTAATTTAGAAGTAATTATTTATATCTTGATACCAATTTAAAAATAAATAGATCATAAATACTACATATACTCATTTTAGGCTGAGAGAGAAGCCCAAGAAAAGAAGAGAGTCGAAGAGGAAGCACGTAAAGCTGAAGAAGCCAAACGGGCCGCAGAAGAGGAAGCCAGAAAAGCGGAAGAAGAAGCTCATAAAGCAGAGGAAGCTAGGAAAGCAGAAAAAGCTCGTCTTGCTGAAGAAGCACAACTTGCGGAAGAAGCACGACTTGCGGAAGAAGCCCGAATCGCAGACGAAGCTCGGAAAGCTGAGGAAGCGAGGTTAGCGGAGGAAGCTCGTATAGCCGAAGAAGAAAGAAAAGCGGAAGAGGCTCGCAAAGCAGAAGAAGCGCGCTTAGCCGAAGAATCCAGATTAGCTGAAGAGGAGCGCCTAGCCGAACAAAGGCGGCAAGAGGAGCTGGCAAGACTCGAGGAATTGGAGAAACAAGCTGAGGAAGAAAAAGAAGCAGAACTTGCGCGACAGGTATGCCACAAGTACTGTGAATAATGCGCGAGCCATATCGCAAAGTTACATAATAATCAAACAACGCAAAATTATATTTTAAACTGAAACAGGTAGCGAAACAAAACGAAAAGGAGTTTACTTTCTATACGAGTCTATATAAGGGTCTTATTGGTCAGTGGCATGGTAACTACCCATCGACAACGACCGCGTCGACTTATTTCACGACCGCTTAGCCTAGTGGGTAGCGACCCTGCCTACGAAGCTGGGTTCGTATCCCAGGACGGGTCAATATTTAGGTATATAATAAATATTGATACTGGTACCGGGTTTTGGTTGTTATATGTATGTGTTGTCTTCGCTTGGTACTCAAAACACAAGCTAATGCTTAGTTTAGAGCCAAAGGTGTTGTTGTGATGTATACGCAATTATTTATTAATTATTATTTATCGTTTCAGCTAAAGCAGCGCTGAAAATGGTATATTACGATAGAAAATCTTGCCTTTTTTAAATTCTGGTACTGTATTGTTTATCTTGTGTCAATATGGGCCAACAATAAATCAGCATCGATATTGTATAAAATAACATATTATATCTTTTAATTGACAAAAGGGGTTTAGATAATAAAATTCATTCTAGGCTGCTGAGCTTGCAGAGATAGCCAGACAAGAGTCGGAACTAGCCGCCGCCCGCCTCGAGGAGCTGACTCGTAGTGAATCCGCCGCTGAAGTTGATGTTTCAGCTAGGTAAGTATTGATTGTACCCACAGATAAACAACATTGACAGCAGCGTATAGTTCCATTCAAACTTTATGGCGGATCGGAATACAATGTTAAATGCATGCTTGCGCAGGTTCAGTCATATGCCCCTCGCTCCACTGCGTCCCGCTACACCTAAAACTGGTTACTGCGACGCGACTTGTGCCTGTGTTCACATCCGCCATAAAGGTTGATTGGAACTGTCTCATACTGTAGAGTGTGCAATGTCAGTTTGAAATTTTGGAAATAACATGAACTAAAAGGGTTTGTTTGTCTCTTTAAACAAGACCCCTTGGACCCGCGGGGTCCGCGGACGGTCATTGTCTTAAAATATTCAGCTGTTTCGGAAGCTTATATACCTGGAAATAGTATATATCGATCGGACTCAACGACCGATTCGGTTATGTTAACGCCTGTCGAACTCTGCATCTCTTGCTCTTAACAATTTATATACAGATTAATAATTGACTTTCAGTGAGGAAGCCACCGCGGAACCCATAGTCGAAGAACCTGAATCTCCTGTCATCGAGGATACTGCAGAGCAAGCAGATGAAGCCAGCGAAGACGAGAAAGCGGAACCAGATGTCACAGACGAAGAATAAAATAACAATACGATAAAAATGAGAGAAGGGACAAACTTGCATTTATATATGAATAAGACCATAACTTCGATATAGATTGACATCAACGCATTTGCAAAGCTAAACCCTTTCGTGTACAAATAAAACATGAACGATGTTATAGCTAGAAATACCATAATGTTCTTTTCGCCCGCACGTCCTAAACGCCCGGACCTGAAAGGTATTATAGAAGTTCTCTCATTTTTTCTTGTTTGTGTAAATTATAGAATACTCACTACCACCGTAACTTTTCTAATACTCAAAGTATTAGTATAAATGTTGTTATTTTTTATTAAATTTTAACAATAAAAGACATATTAACACGAAAATGGTTTCATTTGAGTAAATTTTTTAAGTAAGATTTTTTCGTCAATTCGGTGGTGCATTTTTTTCTTAGACTATCAAAAGTATTACTGTTAACCAATCAATTGAATCTAGGCTAAGGTACGTAAACTCGTTACTCCTTCCAGTGTAGCATATAGACTATTAATATGTTATTAATTATTAATTAATTTCGCACCATACTGGGTTAGTGGGATGTTAAAGGCGGAGGACCGTGTGTGGTGGCAAGCCTTGGAAGAGGCCTATATTCTGCAGTGGAGAGTGGAGTCGAGAGACACGACCTGATAATGATGTTATTAAACACAAAAACTTGTGCATCATTGATTGAAAGGAACCGTGTGTGTGACACCTCTTATTAGTACTATTTTGAGCGAGGGTTTCATAACTATAAAACCGATTTTTATGATTCACCTGGTACCTATTAATTCCGGGTTATTCCTCATGGTCACACATACGCTTGAAATATATTTTTTGTACGCCACCTTGGCTGTTATCATATTGAATTGTTTCTATTAAAAATATTGCATAATTTGCTACCCTTTTAGAATGTTAACATGGGGCCGGATCGTGAGCATAAAATATCCTTTTCATTTCCATAACACTAAAATTATACAATGTCTGTTTTTCCGTATGAAAAATTTTAAAGTGGAAATTGAAAAATATTAGGTATGGATCACGTCAATCATTTCTTTTTTCAACTACATTTTGAAGATTTCTCTAGAGGCTTTTGCTTTGACAAATGCCTATCCTGTTTTGTATAAGGACACAGACGTGGGAACCCAAATTCCTTGAGCTACTGCCTTCCCAAAAAGTAGTTTTCGGAAACAGGAGTTTTCTTCACCTTATTTCTTCTAAGTTTCTTGAAGTGTTGAAGTTTTACTATTGTCTAATAGGTACTTTGAAAAGCGTATATAGCTGTTGATGACGCTTTCACAGTCTAGCGTCCATTACGGTGGGTTGGGTTTGCAAGAAAAAAATTCGTCTATTTTTTTAATTTTTACGTTTCATAATTTGTATTTGCTAAAAAAATATTTAGAAATTGATTTGCTTTCTTCGACCATACAGCATGATGCAAATAGTGACCTCCAAAATTTTCATTTTTACCCCTTACAGCCAGGGATGTGTGAGAAATAAAGATGCTCTTTCGAGTTCTCCAAGGCCTCAAAGATGTGATGAATGTGTTCAACACCAGCATAGGTTGTTGAACGGTCCCGGGTGAAACCGAACTGTTTGCGATGCATCAAATTATTAAACTGTGAAAATAGCTGATTAAATAATATTTTTTCGATAATTTTGCTTAACGATGGTGGTAGTATTGAAATATTTCTAAAATTTGTAGGATCAGATACGTAACTGAAAAGCTTTCAAGCCTTTTTCCAATGCACATGGCACAACCAACGCATGGTCAATGCATACGGTGCCGAAACATGGACTCTCACGGCAGGACTCTCACGGCAGGACTGGTACACAGATTTAAAAAGATACTATGAAAATTTAGTATCTTTCATCTCTTTTACACATTCCACACATAAAAAATACCTATTTCTTTCGTTAACAAAACGTAGGCACGGTTATATCAACAATTTACCCAGTTTAGGTTTTCTAACAAATTGTAGTCCAACAACGAAGATATTTTTCCAGCAGGCCATTGGTAGAAATTCGGAAAATTGTATTAATTTTAAACCTACCTACAAAAAAGAAGATTGCTAAAATGACTGCAAAAAATGAAAAACATGAAATAATTTTGCAATAAACATTGATAAACAATTTAATAAAACAGCACTGAAGTTTTTATTGTGATTTAACTGTAATAAAAATTTTAATCTACTGTATTTTTTAGATGGAAACACCGTAATTTTACTTTCACTATCTGGAAGCACTGGGTCTCGGTAGTTCTCGCTGGTTCTCGGTAGTTCTCGCCGTTTTTTTTTTTAAATGCAATTGTACTAAATAAGTACATTTGTGCCAGCGTCACGTCAGGAAAAAAAAACGACTTTATTACCGAACCAACGCAACAGTAAAGTGTTCTTAGTTTAAAAGGAAAACATAAATATAACACAAAAAAAGTAAATAAATATAATATGAACATATAAAGTGCATTTATTGGTGATTGTTAAAATAAGATATTATTAAAATTTATAGTTTTAAATTGTTATGAAAAATTAATAATGAAGTAGTAGAGAGGACATTTTTGGAAGAATACGAAAGGAGTGTAAGAGTATTGGTAGGGGAAGAAATATCTATAGATAAAAGTGAATTTTAAAAAGAGGTACGGTCATTTAAAGGACAAGATAAAAAAATATGGTTTAAATCTCCATCGTCTAAGCCACATTCACAAAGAGATGAATCTCTAATGTGCAATCTTGCTAAGTGTACCGGAGTACAACAGTGACCTAGTTTCATTCTAGATCCTACATATAGTCAACGTGGAACGTTTGAACGAACGAATGTGTGAACGAACAATTCACATTTAGAAAAAGATAATCGAATATCAGTTGTGAACATGCTCAGGCTGTCTATTGTACTTTAACCCTTTCTGAAACCAAAATGCGAGTTAGAAATAATCCCGCGACTCTCCACAATCCACTTTAATAGATTTTTAACAAGGTGTTCAAGTATTTTCACTAGGACAGAAGATAGGGCTATAGGGCGATAAGCTGAGGCATCCTCAGGATCTCTGCCTTTTTTAAGTATAGGAATTATTATTTGGGACTTCCAACTTTTAGGCACGATGCCGGAGTTAAAAACAAAATTATAACGTCAAGATAATAAGAAAGGACTGTGTCAGAGCTTTAACTAGGAATGAAAACGGAATGCCATCGATACCAGGTGCAGAGTCCCTGACAGAAGAGAGAGCAATTTTTAACTCGTGAAAGGAAGAAGAGGTATCAAGAACATCGTTGAAAAGAGGAGTGGTAAAAACTTGTGGTATTTCATTAATATTTGTGACAAAAGGAGGGGCTAATCTGTCCAATAACTGATCAATCCAATTCGAAGAATCAAGATATAGGATTTTTTGATCACGGAAAGCCCCGCGGAATTTTCTAATTTGTTTACAAGGCTGGAAGAAATGTCGGGGGAAATAAATTCGCAGAATTTATGCCAACCATCCACTTTCTTTTTACGGAGTAGACGTCTCGACTTAGCTCTGACCCTCATAAAGTTTGTGTAATTTTTAGCAGTCATGACCCGGAAAAAAAATTTATCGGCTTCATTTCTCTGCTTAATACTCTCAGTACACTCCCTGTTCCACCAAAGCGGAGAGGGTGTTTTGCCCACCGAAGAATTCTTAAATGGAAAAACTCTGTTTGCCACGAAAGTCATAGATTGCACTAAGGCATCAGAGCAGATAGAAGGTGGGTAGAAGCATCAGACTGTGACAAGTGTGCCATACTCATTATTCTGCTGTCAAGAAGCGCCGTAAAAATTGGCCAGTCAGCTTTATCCAATTTGTATTTTAAGAGTGGAATTCTTTGGGGAGTGGGAGGGCGGATGAACGGGAGTTCAACGACGATAGGGAAGTGGTCACTCACTACCATAAGAATGAAGAAGGACTTTCCAGGGTAGGAGAGATGCTAAATCAGTAGAGAAATGTGTCAGGTCTAAAGCATTCGGGATTGTATTCGGTCTAGAACGACGAGTCGGTTCGCCACTGTTCAGAATACAAAGGTCTAATTTGTCTACGAAAAAGTAACGAGAAAATGAAACACACCGCTTGACGCTCAACTGACATTCCCGCCACTTCTCTTCGCCATGTTCTCGCCAGTTCTCGCTCGGATGTCAATGTCACTCGCCATCACTCACTGATTGTCACTGATTGTCACCGCTGCGCTGATGCCACATCCAATAGTAGTTAATAGAATTTTAATTTTGAATAAAATATGTGAAATATGTATTATTATACTCGTTTCAAGCAATTAATAACAGTTTTATAAATGAACATTCTTCCAGAGTGCACAATCTTTAAATTTAATGACGATAATTTTATTGGGTCTTAGATATAAGGTTAGGTTAGAATTCGATTTTGTTCAGTACACGTATGCAATGATTCTATAATTTGTTTTATTGTAATTTCAATGCCAGGTGATTTGAAATGACGTGACTACTCTATAGTGTAATATAGGCATATATAATGCTCCCTTTAACCCAGAAGGATACGCGTATCTCGCGTGGACCCTTTGCCGGGCTCCGAGAAAAAATTCATAACTGGATGAGGCTTATCTATGCCGATAAAAATTCAAGAAACCTGTTCCTCTTCTTGTTACTAAATCTTTCTTTCGCTTTCGTAGAATTGTTTTACGGTGTCTGGACCAATAGTCTTGGTAAGTGACACAGATTAATTATTGATTTTCTCTAATAACAAGATAAATTCATGTGTGGTCATGTTAATGTTGTTGCCAGGTTTACCCTGTTTTAATGTACAAAACCGAAAATGTATTACCTACATATGAAAATTAAATTCAGATTATCTTTTAACATTAGACATGAGTATACACTATCAAATTCATAACTATTTGTCTTTTTTTTGTAATACAAATCAATATAAAGCTCAATACGTAGGTATTTGTAAAATACTGTAGAATAGAAAACAATTTTTTAATGAACAGTGTTTTAAAAAGACACTGTTACAGAAATGTCAGTAAAACTTTCACAGACTTTGTATTTTATAAAGATTTTTTGCAGGAATACACATTTAGTAAAAAAACATTTATTTAATAGTAACTGTTGAGTCATAGAAATGAATTGAAAATGAGACTGTTATCCACCCTATAGTGTTTTTTTTAAAAAGCGGAGCTAGAAGCCCACGAAGGCAGGGCCCGTACGGAGTGAAGCTCCTTCAAAGTGAGGGTTGACAGAGGGAGTTTTCTGGTGGAACCCACTTTTCTTCTCTTGGAATTATAGTTTTATAAATGGTATACATAATGTCTGCTTGGGAACTCATACCTTTTTAATAATGATAATTTTTTTACACAGGTTTGATCTCAGATGCGTTCCACATGTTTTTTGACTGTACGGGTCTGGTTGCTGGTTTAGCCGCCTCACTAATATCAAAGTGGAGAGCGAATGAACGTTTTTCATATGGCTATGCTCGTGCTGAGGTACTCGCTGGCTTCGTCAATGGATTATTTCTGCTGTTCATTGCTTTCTTCATAATGAGTGAAGCCGTAGAAAGAGCTATTGAACCCCCAGAGGTAAATTATTATGTTTCAACTCTTACACAAGTAAAAAGTACTGAATTGTATTCTTTCTTTTTTACATTTATTTCAATTTACTTTTGTATTGCGCTTACAATGAGTTCTTATGTAACAATAAAAATTTTTCACATGCAGGTAAAGCACGAGAGACTTCTAATGGTGTCGATATTAGGTTTCTTGGTTAATTTGATAGGCATATATGCCTTCCACCATGGACATGCACATGGTCACTCACACGGAGGTCATGGCCATGCTCACAATCATGACCATGGACATTCACATGATGACCATGACGTCGAGGCGCCGACGGGCGCCGGTTCTGCGATAATGAGGGGTGTGTTCTTACACATTCTAGCAGATACATTGGGTTCTGTTGGTGTAATAGTGTCAGCTATTTTAATGAGAATGTTTGGGTGGATGCGAGCGGACCCTATATGTTCTATGTTGATTGCGTTGTTAATAGCAGCGAGCGTGTTAGCTCTGATAAAAGATTCCGCGGGAGTTTTGATGCAAAGGACTCCCTATTCACTAGAACGCGCTTTGCCGTCACTGTTTACGCGGGTTGTGGGTCTAGCTGGGGTGCATGCAGTCCAAGAGCCCCATTTCTGGACACTATGCAGCGATGTACATGTAGGCGCTATTAAACTAGAGGTGGCCAGAGATGTTGATCCTAGATATGTGACTCAGCAGGCGGCTAGGATATTCCGGGACGCCGGAGTTAAACACTTAACAGTACAATTAGACTATCCACCACTTTGATCCAAAAAGAGACAAGTGGCCGATGTACAGATTGTGTAAGTTTTATAAATTCAATTTCAGAATGAATGTTATTCAACCTTTAATGTGTTACGCATATTTTTTCGTGATACTTTCATATGTTTGTTCCAAGTATTAAAGGTTGTGTATTTTTGGCGGTGAATAGATAATGCGTAAGATCCAAATTAACATTCCAAATTGACTCCAAAAAAGTATGTCACAGCAAGCTTAAAATTAACGAACAGGCCTAAAAGAACTGTTTTACCAATCGATTAAAACAAAAATGTAATGCGGTATTATTTTTTTTGATTTACCGGTTTTAAATACAACTTCTACAAAGCATTGCTTCCATGCATATTTTCGTTTGCCGATTTTTGGTAGAAATGAAATTGTTGGCATGGCAGTTTCGACTCATGGCAAACGACATCAGGCATTCTGGTTCACAAAAAAAATTGTGCGGTCAGATTTATGATTATTTTCAATAGCTAGGCCATGTGGATACCTCAAAGGGATACATACTACGGACTGGACACTAAAATGTTTATCATTTGTCAATAACATCAATAATCTTATTGTTAATATCTCTGACACCGTCTCTGTTTGTCGATTGTTGTGATCTCTTGTTGTCATTTGACTGACTGATTGGCCGAGCGGTTAGAGAGTCTAACTGCAGAATCAAAAGTCGCTGGTTCGATTGCTGCCCGGCACAACATATGTATTATTAAAAAATATTTAAGTATGTATATCAGTTATCTAGTACCCATTATGCCGCGTTTTAGACTAGATGGTCGGGTGTTATTATCCGTTACACTCAGACGTATTATACACTCCAGTCATACAGCACTACATCCAAAAGTCATGCTCTGTACTGCAACCCTATCTCATTATATATTTAATTACTTTTTAATTCTAAATAAAATATATATTTTTTTTAAATCTACTAATAGATTCAGAGCAAACAGTGAGTGTGAGGAAACTTTTACAGTGTGAACTTCATAGTTCTAGTTTGAAATATTTATATAACCTGACTTTTACAAACAATCCTTGATCTGGTCGCAATTTGTTTTTGACCGTCAATATATGAAAGGTGCGTAATGTTCTTTACTTAGACGAGTATGAGTGTGCAAAGTCCATAACATATAATTTTATTTTCACATTAATTCAAAAGAATTGCAAATGGTGTGCAGAATTATTTTTTTTATTATTAAAAAAATATGATTATATTGATAATGATAAAACTATTGTGCAACCAAAAAAATTGTTTATTATGACGCATATAAGTTTGCTTATACCAATTTGTATATTTATCAAATTTGACATTCCATAATAAATTTGGGTAAGCAACATTTTTTCAGTAAGTGTGGTAAACCCAAAAAAATTATCAGTAATTAGCCCTTTTACACTATGTTCCTTATATTTGAGTTAAAAATTTAATGATTATGTTGTATATCACAAAAATTCTGGTAACCTTCATTTCACTTTTTATGGCTGTATTTTCGTTATTTAGTGGGGGAAATTGGGAGAAAAAGAAGTTTGAATTTTTTTCAGTATATTGCCAGACTACGGAATTTACTAATTTGAACTAGAATCCTTGCATTTCAAAATAACATTTTTACTACCTACTTAATAATTATTACAAAAAAAAAACATAGGACATAATAATGCCAGAAGTGTTTATGTGCGCCATTGTGAAGAACCCCTGACTTGTCATTAGGTATATCAGGAAGAAGTTGGGACTCTGTGATTTTTTTAATGAAAACACATAACACCAATGTGTGTGTCATTTACTTAACACTTTGAAGATTTATCAGACCACAGAATAAAATAATTGTGAGTGAAGTAATATATAAACCTGATAAGTTATCACGTGCTTCAAATGAGTGGTCAGAACTAGATATTTTTGAGTTCTCACATTATTGTTCGGATAATAAAACGTCCACGTTAAACAAAAGTCGCTGACATATATTTAAAAAAATTATAAAATATAATTCTGTTTTAGAACTGTAATAGATAAAATTAGATAATGTCTAATCTTTCATATAAAAACATAAAAAACTTATTTGAATTTTTTGTTAACACACCCAATTGTTACCGTATTGTAGGTAAATCACATACTCAACAATTTAGCACAACTACTTCCTTGTCTAAGTATATTCATTTCATGTTACTACTTTAGATATCATAATGATCAGGATGGAGCATTTCCTAGATTGAAACAATCAAAAACATGATCAAAATATCAGACTCAGTGGTTAGACCGATCATACATTATGATTGTTATGTAATAAATATAATACTTTCTATAATATTCTTTTTTAATAAATAAATGTTATTTCAGAATCTTTATTTACTTTTAAAGTACAAATTTTACATGTGGCTCACATAAAATTCTACTTCACAGCAAATATTTCAAAACATCAACTGGTGTATATTTGGATTATTTGGTCTACATGGTACATTTTTTTTGCTTATATTTTTGTTATTCACTGAACATCCAATGGTTACTATGTAAAATTTTTTTTTCAATACATTTGCTATTAATACGGTTCTTATGACATCGAAACTTAGATCGTAATATTGTATTTTACGGACTAGGCCCTTTACACCGATCACAAATGAGCATTTTGTTTGTAACGCATGCGTAAACCGCGAAAAGCAGTTCCGTTCCCGCCATTATACATTTGAAGTACCTACCCAATTTTAATGACAAATGTATTGCAAAATGTTGTATAATGCTATATTCAGTAAGCTGGCAATTATAGTCATCGGTTTATTATAAGCACTCGTCTCTATAAACACCTCGGCTATAATATGCAGCTTACCGTACCTGCATCATAATGTACTATTATGTTCTATTAAGGTTATAAATTTTTTTTAAAATTAAATATGGAAATATTGTCGTAATACCAACATATGTTTATGTTTAACTGAATTTGATATTATTAAACACTGTTACACCTTAATAAGCTTGTATTTGAATTACTGTAATGTAAATTGTTACTATACAATATTTATTTATTCATTGATTGCGTATTTAATTTTATGATAAATCTATTTTTAGAAAATTGAAGATTATATTTCTTATTATAAATATTGTTTGATGTCTAGTTAATTCATGGGAGTAAATCGTTAATGCATTACTGCAAAAAAATTGTGTGTCTGCCCGACCCGAAAAGATGCCTGTAATCTTCTTGTGTGCAGTACAGTAAAACGGAATTCATTTTACAAATTGTTTCTTATAAGTAGTTTTTTTTACATTATATTTTTTTTATTTATAAAGTTAAAGATTGTCAGTCTATGAATGTGACAGAATATGTGAATTGTATATACATATTTAACTGTAGGTACCTATATAGTATTGTAAAGCTATTCTATTTATTTTTTAAATATTTTTGTGGCGTTATGTAATAGCATCACTGACAAAAAATCTTATAATTTAATTTGTGCTAGTTGTGTAGAAATAATAATCACAAGACATAAAAATAAATTATGTTCAAATGATAATACACACATATATTTATATTTATATTTTAATAATTAATATATTTTGCTGCTTCATAAACTATGAAACGTTAAAGGAGAATAACAAAATCTAGTTAAACTTCTGTTAAATTATTGTATGTTGATAATATTTGAAACATTAATTGATTTATATAGAGAGACAATATAACAAAAAAAAAACACCTCTAAATATAAAGTACCTATGTGAAATATGTACAAAGTGATGCTGATTAAAAAACCTTTGAGGAAATTTATTAAAATACACAATTTCGTTTCGAAAAAGTCCAAGATTATATTGTTAATAAAATACCATTTAACCTCTTTTTGATCTTTTTAACATCAGAAATAGGCAGAATTTTAATGAAAATTTATTCTGTCAGTTAATGTGAAAATAGGAATGTGACGGATGGATCGCATCAGTGTCATTTAAAATGACATCTACTCAACTGGTTTTTGCAGCAAACAAATTATATACAGCGCGTCATGTGACATCAGCAGTCTAAAACATTTATTTACTCATTATTTATTAAATAGATAAATTAAACATTGTTTTGTGTTATAACAATTTTATACAACATGTAATAGAAACTATGTCCGAGACCTTATGGGGGTGTATACGAAAACTCTATTTGATCCTATATACGCATTCAAATGGATATATCTAAGTGGTATTACTCAATGAAATTACATATAGTTTTAAATTTTAGGTAGACATATGCTCTCTCGGCATAGAAAGCTCAAAGTTTAAGCCTTATTTGCTCTCACTCTATGCTCAGTCTTACACAGTCAATCTGTCACGGAGCTTCTGTGCTTTTCCTAATGCATAAATGTGAAAATCCATTTATTCATTAACAATTGCATATCACATGTCATGGTAATAATACTACTACTAAAAAAAGACAAAAGATAATGTATCTGTAGACATAGTAATGTTGTTACATATACTTTGAGATAGACTGGTTACTTCAATGCAGGCGAAAACAATCGCACTTATAGGCAATCGATAGAAATTAATTAATGAAATTCTATGAGTATATTTATGAATGAAACATTAGCTTTTGTCTTTTTATAGTAGTAGCATTATTACCATGACATGTGATATGCAATTGTAAATGAATAAATGATTTTTCACACTTATGCATTACCCTATTCTGAAAACTGAGACAGGAAAAGTACAGAAGCTACGTGACAGATTGACTATGTAAGACTGAGCATAGACTGAGAGCAAATAAGGCTTAAACTTTGAGCTCGCTACGCCAAGAGAGCGTATAATATGTCTACCTAAAAACTATATGTAAGTTCATTAAGTAATACCACTTATATCTCCATTTGAATGTGTATATAGGATCGAATAGAGTTTTCGTTACATGTTGTGTGTAGAAAAAAAGGGATTCTAGAAATATTCTTTGATTTAAATCATTATAAATAAACTAACCTATCTATTAAAATCTTACTGCCTTATTCGTAAAATGTTCAATAACAGCGTTTTAAATAAAATGTATTTTGTTTTTGTTTCTCATGAGAAATATAGAAGTGGGTAGAGAAAGACAAAACACATTTTAGTAAAGCAGTTAAAATTTACAAAAATAATTATATGTATGTATGTAGTGTATCAATAAAAAATTACATAGAGCTGTGATTGATACCCACGCCCTCTTGCGGACGAGTGTACTATTCTAAATTCTACCAGTGAGTGAACTCTACTTAAAAGTCACTGCCTACTTCAGGTCCTCACAAATCATTTGGTTAATGGAGGACACATTGACACATGTAGGCAGTGACTTTTATGTAACGTTTTTGTAACTCGCCTTAAATGTGTTGTAGGATGATTTGATAATTCGTATTTTCGCGAAAATTCTAGGGATTTTGCGAAAACGCCAGTCCCCTCAGTAACATTGAACATTCTTAACGCTGATTGGGTTGATTTTTGCTTGCTGGCCAACTCTTACTCTGATTGGTTCCTATCTTTTCCTGTGTAGCTTTAAGGTGTTATATCATAGACTTATAAAGGGTAATTTTACTTTTTATTTAATAAATATCAATCATAGAAAATTTACTAGGTACACTATCCTAGTAATAATGTAAATGCAACTACGAGTATGTTACCTCTTATTACAAATCACATAATTATCAGCCTTCTTTTATAAATTGGTGCTTAACTTATTATTAAACTTATGTACCTACTTTAGTGTTATTGTGATGTACGTTAGATCTTAAATATCAAAATTATTGGTTTCTGATTTTGTTGAACAGTCAGCAATAATTTCACTTGTATTTGTCATTTTGTACTTACAGACACACGTCTACATAACTTTTCGCATTATTTTTCAAGATCAACTACAAACTTAAATACATTAAATATCAAAAAAACTGCTGGCCAGCTTACAAAAACACAATTACTAATAGAACAACATAATTAATTGACCTTTAAGTCGTCAACCAATCAGAGAAGATGTTTTTGGGGGGCGCTCAAACCGGCCAATCAGGTTTCTTTTTTCATAATAACTAATGATTCCCTCCGCAACCTTACTAAGACGACTCGCATTTTCGCGAAAACACTACCTTTTTTCAATAAGATTGAAAAATATAATCACCTTTGTCTAATTATCCGTGTTTTTGCAAAATCCCTAGAATTTTCGCGAAAATTCGAATTATCAAATCATCCTACGACATATTCATAATGAACATTTGACTAAGAAATGGGTAACATTGTGTTGTATTATAGTTCTTATGTTTGAAGTGGTTTGTAGTACAGTTTTTATTGTCACAAATCTGAATTAAAATTTATTTTATGCTATGTAACAATAAAGTGAACAGTATTAAAGTGTTCCGTTATGAATTTTTATAACTTACTGAAATTAGAAGCGAAATACAATTTTTTTTAATTACTTAGTTTTATTGCATTGAACTTTGAATGTAGCAGACTATAAAGCGCACGCTTGCTAAACTCAACAACTCAAAAGCCGATGTTTATGTCTAGAATGATTAGTTTAATTTTGATGCATTTTTTTTCTTACATAGGTATCACTTCAGACTAAGTAATTACATAATCATCATCAGCCCATTTTTACCCCACTGCAGGGGCTTAGGCCTCCCCCAGGGATGAGGAGGGGGGCTTGGAGCTTAAGTCCACCACGCTGCTCCACTGCGGATTGGGAACTGTAACGACCGCCATCTATTGACAGCGTCCGGCCGTCCGGGACCGACTGCTTAACGTGCCCTCCGAAGCACGGTGTCAGTGATATTGTGTACTTAAGTCAGAAAAACTCATTGGTACACGCCCGGATTCGAACCATGGCCATATGGGGCCTTATAAATTTAAGACAGGTTTGTTGCGCTCTGGGCTATCACGACACGAGGTAATTACATGTTTACCGGTTATTCGTCACCAAAAGGCACTGCAGTAGATGTTTTCTCGAAAATGATTGGCGTGATTCAGTTTCTGATTACATAGTTACCTCAGAGCAGGTTCTTGATTGGTTTGCGTTTCCTAGCCTACAGGAGCGCTGTAGTAGATATTTCATCAAAAACCGCTCTTTATTTATCATCAGTATCTGATTATGAATAGCCCACTGTTGTTTGTAGGCCTATAGATTTTTTAAAAAGTAAAAATGAATAGGTAGTTTTTATAGGTAGTATCCGACTTAAAACAATACATTTTAAGATGTTAATTAACTGTATTAAAATTTATTTATTAACCCCTGACGAAAAAAGAGGGGTGTTATAAGTTTGACGTATGTATCTGTCCATGGCATCGTAGCACCCAAACGGATGAACCGATTTTGCTTTGAAAGGTGAATTAGTCGAGAGTATTCTTAGCTATGTTTAATGAAAATCAGTTCAAGATGGGCGCCTATATCATATTTTTTCCCTGCTCCATCAATATGGGTATGAAATGAAAGGGTTTGACTAGTAGAATACTATATTATGACAAATTTTAAATCCAAGATGGCCGCCACTACAAAATGGCGATTTAAATATTTTTTTTCACAAGTCCCTCAATATGGGTATTAAATGAAAGGGCTTGACTCATAGAATAATGTACATTATATTGAAAGGGAATATTAACTAACGAAATGAAAAACCTAAAACTTGAAAATTACTTTTTTGTCTGATCATTTATGAATTAGTTACTTAACGAAATACCTAAGTTTAAAAATTTTAAAATCCCCTGACACACAAATAAAAAAAAACTATTGAAAAGTCTGAAATAATACAGGTTTGTGCACTTTTAAATGATTTTTGATTCTTAAAGGCGTCAGGGACCGCTAAGTAAACTTAAAATACCTAATAATTAGCGGCCCCGACGCCTTTAAGGATCAAAAATCATTTGAAAGTGCACAAACCTGCATTATTTTAGACAAGATTATTTAAATGTTAGTTTTGTTTTTGTGTAGGGGTTTTTTACAGTCTAAGAGCCACGCACAACTGTTAATTAACGTCTTTTTACCGAAATTAATTGAATATATAGTTGAACCCCATCATAACTTAGCGGCGTCCGTTTGCCCGAAAAATGGCAACACCAATAAAGCCTGTAGGCTAATCTGTATTCTGAAATCAGCAGGTACAGAGTGGGCATTAGCTTGGCAGACTATTATTTACTATAAGACTTTGTGGGAGCAACTAAACAAAAGATGAAAATTATATTCCAAATTTTTTATTAAATAACGTGACAAACAGACACGAGATCTGAAAGGATAACATACAACACATCACACTAATAAGTAATTTTTTTTTAAAACTCATGCATCATTTTAAATATTAAAAATAAATTAATGTGAGATTATACTTTTTATATTCACATTTTTTCATTTTAAGCAAATATAGAATAATCCAAAAATGTATTTCTTTAGTTATTTTTTAAAAATTGTTTTAACATCTATATTGCATGACTTTCCTATTAAACCATTTGTGCTAAATTTAATCTAATGTGTTGTATGGTCATCGACGAAAAATAAATAAACTGCTATTCGATAAGTTTCTTGGCTTTGAAGTAGCGACGTAGATAGAGAACTTGCCACGTGGCCAGTCCCAGTAGACATACCATTGAGAATAGACTGAAGAACAAAACTCGATTGTTAGTAGACTCTGTGAAAAATATAAAAAAAATATATTATTTTCAGAATACACTATATTAATATGTTACACTAAAATATAATAATTCATTAGAAAAACACGAGTAAAGTAGTTACTGAAATATTAACTGAACTTGTTTAATTTTTTATATATTCTAAAAGAGGGCAATATCCTTTCTCTATTAAATATTTAAAAAAAAAATAATACACAGTAAATGTACTAATAGGGTCACATGTAACTCTGTATGTACTGTCAGTCGGTTTTGATGTGTTCTAAATAACAGAGAAATAAAATTAAACATAGATCTATTTTTTTAATCTTTGATCACACTATCTAAACCAATATCATTATAAATGAACATAATGTTTTTATGAGAAATAAAATTCTTTAAACTTAATATCCATAAACTCGAATAAGCGATTTTTTTTATGAATGGTCCTGCGCCAAAGGTCGTGATGGTATAGCAGCGGACAGGCATAGCAAACGCGTTCCATAATGCATGCACTTTAGATAGAGCGCGTGCGCGCGACGTGACTTCGACGGTGCGACTGACACATTAAGCAGTACTATGAAGTTGAATATTTGAACTATTTTTTTTAAAGCTGTACTATACTAAAAATTACTTTATCACTCATTTTAAGTTATGGTTTAATTTGTCTATTTTATAATTAAATTAAAAAATATGTTTGTCCATATTCAATTAATAGAAATTTCAAAATAACTAACATTCTAGTTACCATTTCATTTTTTTTAGTATTTTCTGCGATTACACAAACTATCTTCTTAAGATGCTCTAATACACTTTTAAAGATAGCCGTGATTTTGCAGCTTATTGGTAGGACATTAAGATGATTAAGAAAAAAACATGTTTTTGTAATACCATTTGTGTCTCTCATTTCCTCCTCTTGTTTGCGCATCAGTGTGAAGTCTTGGACTATGGACTCGGAGAGATCCTCCAGCCTCTTGAGCTCTAATTCCATTGGCTTCAGTTTCGCTGCTTCACCAATCTAGAAATATGTAAAATATATAAGTTGGGTTAAAGGCAATGTATCACTGCAGTTAATAACAACACTAAGGGTGTATTTGTATAGTCAGATAATGGATCTTTTGGCAGTTGCCATAAAACACGAAGTATTCGCAGTAGATCCACAGCGAACAACACGCTGTCATGAAGTTACATTTCTCACGATGGCACGACGTTAGTTTCAATTTTACACATGCCAAAATATTGTTGTCAGACTGTAGTACATTATATTAATATATGAGCATGTACTAACGAAATATTGAGTATTAACATTATAATATTAAAGTTACAGGACAATGCATGGACCTTTACCACTTGGATTTGGTGAAGGGCTTGTGGTCGCTCCAATTTGATCTACTGGTAGGACCACAGTATACCACTATGTACCCATGGTCCTACTGAAAAAAATGTTACTTCTAATTATTTACTTAATTAAAATATAAATATTGATACATTTAATCATTCCTAGTCCAGTAGGACCACGGGTCCATAGTGGTATACGTTGGTCCTACCATAGGTCAAATCGGTGGGACCATGGGCCCTTCACCTTTGATTTGCCTGCAAATGACTATGTGCAGGTAGGGTCGCGAGGGGTAGTGATGGAGGCAGACGCCGGCGCCACGCGGGAGCTTACTTCCGTTACCCGACCTTTCCTTCAGCTCCTGTGGGCTCCTATTTTATGCTACTGCGACCCTTTCTGTAAATTACTTCACAATTGCAAATATTCATGCATTGTACTGCACCATGATAGTTTTATTGAATTACACAGAAACCTCAAGTATATACATCAAGGAAATCACTGCCACATGACAATATGGTTGCTATCAATAGATGTGATTAGTTTTAACAATTATAAATACACAATAGATTACAAATCAAAACTGTTATGGCTATTATGTGAAAACCTTGTATGTAAACAACATACTTTACTTTGGTAAAACAACATAAATATTTTATCAATTTTGATATGGATATTGTGTTTATAATAATTGTTTCCTCCTCTTATAAAATAATTCTATTATAAATCTCCTATTCTAAAAATCTTATTGGCTATATACATACTTCGGTCATATAAGGATTTTGATTGAATGTATTTATACAAGGTTTTCACACCATAAGGAATATAAAAATATACAGTTTTATTAATTCTTAAATTATTTATTGTACTAGAGATGTTTTAACTGAAAATGCCATGCCCTTCCACACCGATTTGTCTTTAACAATGTTAGTAAGTTTGTATAGTTATATTAAATAGTAAAAAAATACATATGTGATTGGTTAATAAATCTAATAACTGAGCTATTGGTCAAGATGCCACGTGTGCATACACTTGTAAACGGATGAGGTGGAGGGGCAAATTGTTCAATTACTGCTTAGTAATTAAACAATTTTTCTCCAAGAAACAAGCCCAAAAAAAAATCAAACACTAAAAGTAAAAAAAAATACAGATGATAATGATTTATTTATTAATAAATAAAAGGCAGATCATCACAAATTTGGTGCTTATCTTTGTAAGCACCAGCCTTCAATTTCTTTTGATAATATTATATTTTAAGTTTGTGATAGGCACAGACAAGTCAACCTTATAGACCACGCTTTGACAGGGAGTAGCATTCGCCAAGGCTATGTAGTGACACTACATGACTACGTCACTAGTGAGCCGTCAGTTGGAAGCACGTCGGAAGCCATTAAATTGTCAATTTTGAACGAGCCAATGAAAACTAGCCGACCTCTCCCCGCACCCCGCCACTTTTTGGCGATTTCGTTTTCGTACTGGCGTTTATTAAACCGTGGTCTAAAGGTTGACTGGTCTGTAGTGATAGGTATCCCGTTGGCATATACTTCAGAAAAATCGTCTTTTCTGTTAGGTTTCAAATATATATGTCGCAGCAAGAGTTGGTTCTGGTTGGTCAGAAGAATTCAATTTAACAATTGATTCATCAGCTCAATATTTTATACAACTCAGATTTACGACGACGTGATATCCAGTCTTCGTTGGCAATCTTTACTAATGTTAAAAATGCGAATGTGTATCTGTTCGTTTTTTCTTCACGTCGTAATCGTATCATTAGGTACAAAGGTGACATTTGAAAAAATAAAAAAAAAACAAAATGAACTGTTTCTCGCATTGAGTTTCTCGCTATTTTTCAATTGTTTTTCTGTTCAAGAAATGGGTGATTCTGAATGTAAATCTAATGCAGTGTAAGTAAGAGTAGCACGAAGTTGGTTTCCGCGTTTTCAATCAAGAAATTTTAATGTTAAAGATGCAGTTCGGTTTGATCGCACTGCTACAGATAAAGTTGATGCTATTTATGAAAAAGCAGAACAAGATTGGTCTATTTGTAGTTACGACATTGCTGAAGAACTGAACATTGACCATAAAACAGTTTTGATTCATTTGAAAAACTTTGGATGTAAAAAAGCTCAATATCTGTGTGCCATAGAAGCTCACTGAAAGAAACCTAATCAACTCTGTAGGTAGGTACTCCTTTATGATACTCTATAAAAATGTACTAATGAAACTACCATTTTGATAATACTGATTATGGGTGATGAGAAGTAGATTACTTACAATAAGAACGCATGCAAGAGGTTACGGTCAATTCGAGTTGATTTCGAATGTTTTAATTACAAACAATACATATTTTTTCGAAAGAATACATGTCTACATGTTTGATAGCTTATAAATTTTGTTAAATATTAAATAGTTAAGTTTTATTAAAAACAATTGTTGATATTGCCATCTGTTGTAAAGAATAATAACTAGTTAACGATTCAGTATAGCGCCATCTGCAGTGCTGTATAGCAAATAATTCAATTTCAGATTAATTATTGGCTTCGTCTATTGGATGTTTAACGTTTTTTTGGTCTATTCCGTCGTAATTTTACTACTTTTATCAATGTTTGTCAAAACCATTGAATAGAAAGTCACAAAATCAAAATTAAAGATGTTTTTGTGTAACTTTATTTTTAATATTTTTAAACAAATAATAATGGTGTAGGTTAATATTGAGCATTGTTCTTTGAGATCTTGCATAAATCCGAATTATTGCGAAAGTGTTTCTTTGCTCTATTTTGATGTCGTTACGAAACAACGACACTATGCGTTTATGCACTGAGATTATATTCGTTTCAAAATATCTCATCTGGGAATATTCTTATTGGAAAATTTTAATCAAGCTGTTGAAGCTATGGGCATAATGACGACCGCTTAGCCCAGTGGGTTGCAACCCTGCCTACGAAGCTGGGTGTCCCGGGTTCGAATCCCAGGTCAGGTCAGTACTTATATTATGAATATTGATACTCGTACCGGGTCTTGATTTTTATGACAGTTGTTATAATATGTATACGGTATCTTTACTTGGCACCCAAAACACAAGCTAATGGTTAGATTGGGGCCTAGACATTGTTGTAATGTATAATGTTATTATAATTACTAACAACAGAGCAAAAAACTCACTTCCTGTTTTATGTAGGGTAAGGACAGTTAAATAGACAGAAATAGATATTCGTGCTTTCTTTTTGAGAAATTGAAAAATGGCGAAGTTGCTTATTTAAAGTTGGTCGCGTCTGGACGTCATTCGGTACAAATCCACGCCCGGATTTCTACGTAACCCGCACCGAGTGAAGTCACACGCCGGTCGTAACTACACATAATAATAATATATATGTCCTCCACAAACGTTTACAAGGCATGTTACATTACGTTAAATTACACAAACTTTCATATTTCATATCTTTGGTACTTACCTAATCAAAGTAATCATAGTTTTATGTGATTTAATGTAAAGTATCTTAAAGGAGATGTGTTCATCTTATAGTGTCAAATTGTTTTTGGGTTATATTAAACGTTATTATTGGTTATTGTTATCTAAAATGTCAATGAATTTCATGCTACACTTCAACAAACCCCCAAACATTTTATACTCAAATTATTTACCCAAGATTGCTGAAGTCCCATCAGGTTCATATGGAATTATTAAAAACATATAAATAGAAATATAAAAAATATATAAAGAAGTTTAAAGCAGTTACCTATTATTACCAGCAAATTAAATACAAATGCAAAAATAGTAAAGCAATTACCAGTTTAGACTCATATTTGAAGATTTAGTAATCTAGTTATAAATATAATATTTAAAATATTATATACAACATACCCCTTCATATGTTTTTGCTTCAATTCCAACTTTAATCTCGAGTGACACATCTTGAGCCACGCTTCGAGATTCTGAAAAAAATATTAAGAAGGATACAACGCTTTAATAGACATTATGATGCAAGTACGGTAATGACTATAATAGCCAGCTTACTAAGTACAAGCATGATACGACGTTTTTCAATACATTTGCTATTAAAATTAGGTAGATACTTCAAATGTAATAATTGCGGGAACTAATTTTCGCGGTTTACGCATGCGTCACAAACAGAATGCTCGTTTGTGATTGGTGTAAAGTAAAAAGGCCTAGTACTGTAAAATACAACATTACAGTACAAGTTTTGATGTCATAAAGACCATATTAATAGCAAAATGCATTGAAAATAAAATTGATGGATTACTACATAAATTTGTCTCAAATTGCATTTAATCATCCAGATTGAATGTCTCATACTTCGAAACAAAAGAAAACATGTGCAAAATAACAGACTCAAACATTAGATAGACCGTACGTCATTATCATTTTTATAAACAAATATTTTGCTAATACTAGACATGAAATGTGATTTCAGAAACTTTATTTTCTTTTCCAGTATAACTCTTGATGAGCATATTGGTCACTGCAACAGTCTTAAAGAAACTAAATGATACTAAATCACCCAAAATTAGAAATTCCCAGTGTGGGTTTCATTACGGAACCGATACGAGATGATAAAGTTATTTTAATAAGTACAGCTTTGTAGATAATACATCATCCATCAATTTCATATAAGTTTTATAGCTTCTTACACAGCCCACAAATATTCTGAAATTGAGATAGCACCTATAACTGAATGGATCTCTCAATGAAGAGCGGCACATCTAACACTCAAGTTCATTTGTATTGTAGAAGGAGAAACTTCTACAGGTTTTTATAGTTAATCCTTTTTTTACATTGAGAGCTTGAATACTTTGGTTAAGCAGTCGGTACACTGGTAGTAAAATCTCCATTTCATTAGTCTGTCTGAGAATCTATTATTTATTATACTGGGTTAAGTAACATCCCATAATGAGATAGAATCAAAGAAACTAGCATATACACTATACTTGATCGTGAGCAACTTTTAAGTGAGATAGTTATGAAATCAGTGGCACAATGTTTTTGTGTGTTGCACTAAACATGACAGCTATTTCATTTTGTGAGAACAAGCATCACGCTTTTTATAACAACTTAATTTTGCCAATTCATCAGTTACTTAACTCTGTGAAACGAGGGACAATATATATTCTTAGCATCTACTACAAAAAAATGTTATCTATGTTAATATGTGAAGCGAAAACTTTGTATTCTCTTTAAAGCATATTGTTATTAAAAAACTCACGTGGTGGTACTTTTGATATAAAGCACACTTCGAAGGTGTCATAATTTTCAGTAACAAATGTGAATTTTCCTTTGTTAATGTTGTCCTTCTGTGATAAGATGTGACCCTTAGAGTCTCGAACCTAAAACAAATAAACAATTGAATTTGGAACACCTCAAAATATGATTCACATAGGTATATCTTTTCAAAGATCATGTTTAAAGGATATTTCAGTACTATAAGCTTATGGGAATTTTACAATATTTTTTTAATTATGTATCAATTTAAAGTTAATGATTTAAAAGGTGTCAGAAACAAATAAAAATTAAACTACGCTGGACAAATATTGAGTTGTTCAAATTATGCAAACTTATTTTCAGTTACTCGATTTTAGTCTGCCATGTCACACATAATTCATTTTCAGCAGTCGCGTTTTGTTTTTTAGGTAGCTAGGTAAACAACCCGAACACCATCTCGAATGTAACACACAGTTGGTGTGAGTTCTAGTGAGTCAAATTGAAATTGCATTCTAGTCAAGCCAAAAGAGCAATTTATTCTGTAACGCACAACAGCACAATTACCAATCACGGTAAGTACTCAAACTACTTAAGCTGGTCTTAACCAAGAAAGCTTTTGATATGGCGCATCATAAATTTAGTTGGTCTGTGTGAAAATAATGTACTACTTATTATTAACACATTCATTGCATACAAACCAGGTATATACATTCATTCATAACTTTATTAAAGACTACTTTTTTCATTTACACATAATTTTGTTGTACAGAAAACAATTTCATAACCTATAAGTACATACAATTAACCAAAGTTGGATGAAAATTATAAATAAGTAAATACTCACAATGTAATCAACTCTCTGTCCAACAACTTCGATCACCTCATACTCGCCCGCAACCAGCACATTAGCATGTAATTCTTCTTTTAAGCATTTCTGCGAATTAGGTGCCAGACTCCACATAATAGCGTCACTGCTATGCCATATTGCACTGGCTAAAAATAAGAGATAGCAAACCTCCATTATATCGTCTTAACACTTATTCTATAATTTACAATTAACTTGAAGATACACAAAAACAAACATAATTTTTGTGTCAAAAGACCGATGAGTTGGCCTTAACCCGAGAATCAACAAGAAACGTCAGCTAGGCAGTGTTACCTACTAAAAACTAAAGACATTTAAAGATTCTTTTTTTAATCACATTTCATAACTGATTACCTACCTTATCACAAAGCTTATAATTACAATCCTGGTTCAGACACCTCAATATATCTAGGTAAGGGCTTCTTGTTGCACTTAGTAACTTGTAGATTTTACCCATGGACGTAATTCTAAGTTCAGGACTGTGCACTTTCAAAATTATACAATACAAAAATAAAGCCTGTATGTTATATATAAGGTTTACTTTAGATTGTAAGCTATAAGGAGGCAAAACGAGTGTGAAGGAAGCAGCTACTGGAACATACCTTTCCTTACCGTCCCTGTCTATCACTTGCCACTAGAAAAAAACATTTCATCTTGTAGGTTCATTATCGATTCTTATAAAAGTAAATACGAATACTCGTCTAATATTTATTTTCTGTGGCCTTTAGTTTTTGGATATGTCATGGTAATCGGATGATAATAGTATTTTTGAAACTTATTACGTAACACTGTATACATTTATTAAATCAGTATTATTAAAAAAAGATGTCATAATTTATGGTTTTATAATTGCAACTAAAACAAGAATTTGGCAATTTTGACGTGTGAATTTTCAAAGTTGACGTTTTTGACCTAGAAATAATATTTCGGAAACTAGAGTATTTTAAGTTTATTTTTATTCACCAGAACATTGAGGATTTTTGGGATTGTTGGTTTTTGTTAGAAAAGAAAGGAACTTGGTTACCTGTAGAAAGAAGGTAATGTTTTTGAGTTCCCACATTCGCTTAAGGCGGTAAAGCGTAACAAAATTAATGAGAAATATATTTCAAATATTTATATTTAAGAAATTCTTATCTTTTGTGCAGCGTGTTTAAGCTCATTGGGATTGTTTTAACGAGATATTTCCTGAGTGATAGGTCCTGGGGGCCCGGGCATGCAAAAATACGTAACTTATTACGCTTGACAACTTACTTATGTTGGACTTAATTACTTTGTAAATAGAGGCGGTCAGCCATCCAAATATAAATCACAATCTAGGTAGCTTTATTTCTGTGATCGAATCGGAGATTTGTATTCAATGCGGTATTATATATAAGGGGAGCCTGTTGCTAATTTTTGAAGTTGGTTAAAGTATCCGTCTTTGACGCTTTGATTTTTAAGAGTTCTGTTTCACAATTTATTTTGGAAGTGATAATTTTCTATCAACGGATCATATTTTATGCAGGTGGCCGTTTTTAGTGACTAGCTCTCTTGGACTCATGTTTATAAAAATGTGAATAACCATAGAAGATAGCGTAGATCCTATGTACAAAAATTTGTAATGAACCTGTGGAGTGGAGATGACCACGAACTCATGGATGGGCGTGCAGTGCCCGCGTGCAGCATGTCGGCGAATTCCTTCTGCGCTGCGCGCAGTTTGTCAGGAGCGAGGCGACGTGGGCGCGATACGACTGGAGGGCCGTCCGTCGTCTTGATGTGATGCACTGTGTCGTGTTTTACGACGCCATGAATGCCTGGGGGCCTGGTGATATCTGGGAAAAAACGACGGTAATAATTTATCATCCCCAAAAATCTACGCATGCTTCGGACGGATTTAGGAGGGGGAAACTCCATTAGATCTTTAATACGATCTTCTGGGGGGCGTGTGCCCGCGGCGCTGATGCGGTAGCCTAAAAAGGAGACTTCCTCTGCGCCTAAAATGCACTTGGCTGGATTGATAACGACGCCGTAGTCGTTTAGCTTTTGGAAAAGAATTTTGAGATGCTCAGAGTGTTCCGAGTGGTTTTTAGAAAAGACTAAAATGTCGTCAATGTAAACGAAACAGAAATCCAAGCCTCTGACTACTTCGTCCACGAAGCGTTGGAAGGTTTGTCCGGCATTTCGAAGGCCATAGCTCATGTACGGAAACTCAAAGAGACTGAAAGTAGTTGTGATGGCAGTTTTGCATATATCCGGCTGATGTACAGGGATTTACGGAACCGACATGCTGCACGCGGGCACTGCACGCCCATCCATGAGCTCGTGGTCATCTCCACTCCACAGGTTCATTACAAATTTTTGTGCATAGTATCTACGCTATCTTCTATTGTTATTCACTTTTTTAGATTTTTAAAAACATGAGTCCAAGAGAGCTAGTCACTAAAAACGGCCACCTGCATAAAATAAACTTATTATTATAAAGCACTAGCAACAAATGTCAAGATGTGAGAAGAAAAAAATAAGAATGAAAATAAATTATTGTCATCCTAGAAGAAACGAGACAAATGGACCTACCTGGATCTCGCTATTCATCTCCTCGTTTCGCAAAGCCGAGTGCACTGTCATGAACCTAGTATTGCCATATTCTAGGTCTGTGGTTTTTACAAAAACTATTATTCTCATTCTATTGCTTCATAACAATGGACCATGCAATGGACAGAGTCATCTGTTTTTAGGCATGTCTATTTTTTGTAAGTGTTTTTATTATAAGATTTAATGTATTACATTTTAGTATTTTAGTATATTACATTAGTATTTAATGGTATTACATTTGATTTTAATCATTATCTCATACGAATAATATATTTTAGAACTGAAAAACGTTTTTTCTGAATAAAGAACTCAAAAATCAAAATCAAAAAGTTTTTATTCAATATAAGATGTTTATACACATGCTTACTTTACAGCATTAAAAATGATTCCAAATACTTACGTATGAAATGACAAATCCGGGTCTTTTAATCCAATTTTTCTTGTTCTTGACAAATAAGATACAGCTGAACACGACATTTTTTCAAAATTCAAATACTTTTAGCTAAAACAACGAATTTCCGTTATAAAATTCAATAAAATACTACACTTTATCGCATTGTTCTGACCGACTAGATGGCCAAGAATAGACAGGATTTACACTGACAGTCCAACGTGGGTAAACGTACATCAACTATTTCTTTTACTCGTATAGTTAGACTCCGTGGGATGGACAAAGATACGCGATTACGCGTTGATACAATGATACAATAGCGGCAACTAATTACGACTCTGTCCATCTTCTTCTCAGAACAAACTTTATTTTTTTTTAGTCTACGATAATGTAATTAGTAAGCATCTGTCCAGTTGACATCACAGAGATATTTAGTTCATCAATTATTGGAAAAATATAACTAAAATAAATAAATTAATTAATTGTATCATTATGAATCTGAATTTCGATCTATTTACTGTTTTTACAAAAAATCCTACATTATAATTTTATTAAAAAAAAACATATGTACTTATAACGAGACATAATAACAGCGACAGATACAATTAAACTAGAATTACATAGTGAAGATCCAGATCCAATTAAAATAGAAAAATTATTAAATAAAAAAAAAAATTACTATAACTAATTCTTAAAAATAGTAATCAAATAAAACTAATCTAATAATCCACCCCTCGTTACACCCGACGCAAACGTGCCCTTAACGCTCATCGCATTGCTGCGCTGAATTGCAATGGCAATTCTTTGCACCAGGAAGGAGCCGGAACGAGAGTCGAGTCCCCTTTCTCTCAGACGACGGCCGATGCCCGCGACGAAACGTTTGGCTTCACTCCCCCAACAGCCAGCATCTTCAACAGCAAGAGGGATGAACAAGTATTTACTCTCCAGAGAAGAGCATTTGACTCGTTTTCTGGCGGCTGCAGACTCCGCAGCGGCTCCGGCCGTTCCCACGGTGCGACCAAGGTGAGAGGCGGCAAATGTGCTGACACACGTTACGTCCAAAAGTAGACACCTACCCTTCTCCCACGGCACAAAAGTGATACCATCGGGTCTTTTGCCATCGGAACGGCTAAGATCAGAAGGCTCCAACACGCTTGGAACATTGGCCGAAATTAAAGCCCTGCTAACTATGTCGTTAAGAGCGTGGTGTCGCGGAAATCTCCCCGAGCAGCGACGACAACTCAACGCGTGGGGTCCTTCGGCCTCTACCATGAAACCGCAGATGCATAGGTGTCGTTCACAAACATCGCAGCCCAGGCGGAGCCCCACTGCCACACGCAAAGACTCGCTGTCAAGTAGGGTACCCATGTGCGGGGAGAGAAGAGCGTTTAGCCAGGCTCCGGACTCAGCTCGTGACACTGCTCGCAGCCTCGCTAAATCCACCCCTGCCGCCTGGTCCAAGAGACTGTTAAAAATCTTTTCAGCTCCCGTTTCGTCCCATGCGCGCTGGCTATGTAGAATCGCCGGCAACGGTGCGCCCGGGTTGAGAGCCACCCAAGAGGCTAAAGCATCGTTTGCTTAGGGTATGTCCGCCCTGCCACCTTTACAAGATAGGATATCAGTGACAAGGTCGGCGACCGCATGCACCGACGTCAAGAAGGCTGGCAGGCCAACACCCCGCACGCACCGAACCCCCAGCCCTCCATGTCGGATTGGTAAGGTGGCTTGAAGCAACTGGTTCGACTCGAGACGGACGTTCAAAATCTCCTCCAGGAGATGCTTCAAGACATCATCAAAAGAGTCAACCTCCTCAGGGAAAAGCCAGCTAGGAGACGTCCTCAAAAGGTAAGTAACTCTAGGAGCAGCGAAGTACATCCGCAAAAGGACAAGAGCAATGTGGGTAGTAAAGTCTTTCAGCCGTATCTGTGCGCCAAGAAGAAGTCTTTTCCTTACAGCAACGGCCATAGGGCTGGCTTCTGGGAATATCAGCGAGCCTAGAAGGTTAAAAGTTAAAGGGGATAGTTCCCTGAGGCCAGGAGGAAGAGAGGAAAACAAGGGGAAAGAGGAACGGGATTCACGGCAGCAAGAGAAAAACTCACACTTGCTGGCATTAATCTCCAGCCCCAGCTCATTCAGACGCGGTACTAAATTGCGTAAATCCTGCTCGACCACTTCAGGTCTGCCTCCGATGGTCCGTCATCCAGATACCAAATGTTTAATACGGCTTTGAGCTCTTGTATAACTTTCTGGATTACAAGGCAGAAAAGTAGAGGCCCCAATGGATCCCCCTGCTGCACGCCAACTTGAGAAAAGACGAGTGAGCCGTCATGATACAGATTTGAAGGAGAGTGATAGACTTGAAAAAGAAAGGGTAAAGGCAAGGGACTTTTTCTTTAATTTCGCTCAGAAGTGTGTCCCTCTCGACGGTGTTAAAGGCATTCTTCAAATCTAGTTTTATTATAACATTTTTGGCACACTCAGGGCCAGCAGCGAATGCGCGAGTCGCGTGGATCGCAGCTTCACAGCCCCACTGTGTCCCGAAACCCAGCTGGTGTGGCCGAAGGTAAGACCCTATCTCATCTCTCACGGTGCGGCAAAATAATTTAGCAGTCAAGCGGTGATAGTACTGCATAAAGGTATATATACTAGCGTAAGAGAGGAACACAGTGTGCGAATGACATCCAGCTCTTTGCGGAAATCCTACATGCGAGAAAGAAATGCAAGAAAATCTGACATAAAACCTCTTTGAACACATTTAGTCTTCATTACTCACTTGTCAAAATAAGGTCCAGCTTTGTTTTCTATTTTGTGTTATAATCGTTTTGAATTCTACAAAAATTAATTCTTGTGATAAAAATGGTGTAGTGTTCAGTTTTAAATTGCACTGTAACAGATGTTAATAATCCAAATAAAGAGACATTTCACCGGTAAGTACTGCCAATAACATATTGTTATCTTAATGCTTATTTTTATAAAAAGCGATCCTAAATTTACTTGGTTATACATCAGTAGTATACGGTAAATACTTTATTTTGTAAATAATTTGTTATTTTAAACAATTATGTGTACGATACAAAAATATTGTGTAAAATTACAATCAAACAATGAAGCATAGGGATTGCACAAAATGTATCGATATGTCGATATTTTTAAATATAAATATTTTGTAAATTTGATATTACCTAATTGCACCTGTTCCACTGGAATGATGTCGTTACTGTTTTTAAACATATTGTGAGGTTTATTTAGCCTGGCAGCACATTGTAAGGGAAAGTATGACATCTATACATATATACTACACATAGGGTATATATGTAAATACAAGACTTTTTCAAATGAAAATATAAGATATATACACAATTAATTTTAATCGTTATTTATTTATGATTTAAAATCTGATGCTCTATTTAATTTTAATCGTTATTTATTTATGATTTAAAGTCTGACGTTCTATCTGTTCTCTGATTATGAACGTCGTAAATAATTAAACTTTGAATAACAAAACTACTGTATACAATAGTTTAACCTCATTTTCCTCCAAGAAACTGCGGTGTTAAAAAATGCTTCCTGATAATGATGACTATTTCATAATATCCAGGTTTTCACACTGTAAACACGGTTAGCATAGAGCAATGGAAAAAAATGTTAAATAGAACAGGTGGGACTCCTCGAAAACATTCTTTGGTTTGCAGTAGACATTTTACGGATAACTGTTTTGTCTAACTAAATCACCGACGACTTTTGAGGAAAGGATCTATACCTACTGAATTTGTGCCGTTAGGGGTTTCTTTTTTTTTTCATATGTGCTTACTAAGTATATTAAGTAATATACTAATAATACTTAATATCTAAAGTCAGAGCATTTATGCCAACTGTAATTTCTGTACAGGTCAATCTGAAGACCAAGCGATCGGTGTCAGCGTACGTTTACCGGGATATATCACCAGGACCTTCAACTTTAGAGCCTAAACCTTTATTTCAGCACTAATATAAAATGGATTTGAAGAAAAGTCCATCACAGTGAAAATATCAATTTTAGGCAAATTATCACTTTGTCTTTTACAAAAACTTGTTCCTTTATATTCAAATAAAACTTAATTACCTATTACACAAAGAAACAAAAGATATTATAGACTAGTCCAAGGCATCCAAGGCATAATTTGTGGTGTAGTGAGACGACGCGACACTCAATCGAGTAGACAATGTGACGTCATGGGCAGTAAGAATCCACCAGTCAAACCGCACGAAAATACATAATAATAATAATAACGTGCACATTACAACGTCGTGGCCCCAAACTAAGCATTAGCTTGTGTTTTGCGTACCAAGCGAAGACATCACATACATATAACAACCAAGACCCGGTACCAGTATCGATATTCATCATATAAATACTGACCTGACCTGAGATTCGAACCCGGGACCTCCAGCTTCGTAGGCAGGGTCGCTACCCACTAGGCTAAGCGGTCGTCAAATTAATAAATATCAATAATTTATTTCTCAGTCATTTATTGACGAATTTAAAAAAACTTTCACTGTTTTATTAGTTTTGGTTTATCTTTCAATTCTATCGAGTTAAATTGTATATTTTGAATGATGAATTTGATGAATTGTACATCATGAACTTCTCTATTGTAAATGTTTTTGTTTTGTACATTCTCATTTTTTTGTTTACAAAGAGTTAAAATTTTGTTGTTATGCGTTGCAACGTGACGTATTGTAATTAAAAATAAAAATCGTTTATTTATATTGTTTTATTTATTACTTGGCTTGTATTCAACTAAATATTAAAATTTCCATAATGATGTTAACGCTTTCTTTACTTCTGCAAATTTTATATTATCAACTGTTAACAAAAAAAAATATTTATTGGAGTAAAGGAAATGGCATTTGAATTGACTGATTGATGATTTGTCATTTTAAAAAACTAAAAGTTAGGAAAAGTAACTCAAAACAAAAATTATGTAGTATAGCAGATTCAAAATAATAAATAGGATTGCCGATTTTGACTTATGATATCGCGGTAATTTCAACGACACATTATCATGAAAGTACTATGTGCTAT
Source organism: Luffia ferchaultella (assembly GCA_949709985.1). NCBI lineage: Eukaryota > Metazoa > Arthropoda > Insecta > Lepidoptera > Psychidae > Luffia > Luffia ferchaultella. The sequence continues at coordinate 3,089,123 of OX453256.1, read as the reverse complement.
CGATAATATAAAAAACACCCATGCACATCACTAAAACTGGCTCAACCACATGTGAATTTTGCACACATACTCATTTCCGTTTCGGTCATGCGATGTTTAGATGTCAGTTGGTCTCCTACGCTAGTATATATATGTCTATGTAGTACTGCCTAAATAAATAAAACAATAAATGTCAATTTAGTTCAGTAATACAATCAATCGAAGTCAATCGCTGCTGTCATTTGCTGTCAATCATTACAGCAAAAGTGGTCAAAAGTGCATAATCGGAAAAATTGTAAAATTTAATCAATTTATTTACGGTTTCTTAGCTATATTTAGTAATCATTTAACCAAGAAAAAAATTACGTTTGCTAAAATTGTCATATCTTTCTATATCCAGCAAGGAGTTCCATGTTTTTGAATATAATGACGCACCTACGTATGTAGAGGTCCAATATAATTTATTTACAATTTCGATAAAGTACTCTAAAAAGGTATTTGTAGTCCATAAAGCTGGATAGTAATAATTTATTGCTTGGGATTTTTTAGTACCAAAAGTGTCGGAAGAACGTATTGTGAAATAAGGACTGTACGTTTACATAATAAAAAGTTGCAAGTAAGCATTATTGACTTGTTGGACTTGTTGGCCTTGATTACTGCATGAAATTTATCTAAGGTGAAATCGCTTTTTGGATCTGAGCATAGTTTAAGTTAGATATAATAAAATCATGTTTTACCTAAAAACTATTACATAAAATAAAAATGATCTATGTACTTCGGATAAATTGTTTTTGATATTGTCATTGTTGGGATTCAAAAAGTGCACAAACATGAAAGCAAGGAAGGGGTTTCCAAAAAGGCATTTCTGCTACCAAAATTTTTATAAGTTTTATAATGTTTATAGTTTATAAAGATTACCTACTATATTTTTTGCAGGAGTGCACATGTAATTAAAAAAAAAATGAAATTACTATTTAATTTTTTAATTAATTTTTATGACTTACTATTATTGTGTCATAAAAACAAATTAAGGGCGAGACCATTAACCAAGCATTCTATTTCCATGTGTTCTAAATTGCACCTTCCCTGTAGTGCTTTTTTTACAAAGTGAAGCCAGAAGTTTGCGTAGGCAGTCCCGTGCGAAGGAGCGAAGCGCCTTCAAAGTGAAAGGCTGAAGAAGCAAGTCTTCTGGTAGAGCCCACTTGTTTTTGAATTATACAAACCATAAAATTATAGTTCTATAAATGTTATATCAACAATGTCTGAATGGAACCCATACTAAAAGTAGTAATTAAAACATTTAAACTAAAAAAAAACTTCAGCAAAGAAGTTTATAAACTATTAAATAGTAATTAGTTTAAGTATATTATTGTTTAAGGGTATATTGACTGACCTAGTCTAGTGATCAGAGACACCGATTGCAGACCTGAACTGAAGGTGAAGGGTTCGATTCCCGCCCAGGACAAATATATTTGTATGCATGGACATGGCTATTTGTAAGATATTTAATTATATATATCAGTTGTCTAGGACTCATATTACAAGTTCTGCTTTGTTTGGGACTAGATGGCTGTGTAAGATTTACCGGTTATTTATATTTGGAACTGGATAACCATGTGTGAGATGTCCCAGATATTATTATTATATTTATTTCTGAGAACTATATGTACATAGTTTTTTATAGTATCGAGTATTATGTAATCTGTTCTTTATTCAAAATAATGATTTGCTGCAGATAATCACTTCATTGTTGACAACTATGAACTGGATTGGGCATCAGCAGTCTAGCGAAGTACACGGTGGCCCCGGGTCTATACGGCTTCTTTAATTGGTGAGTAAATAGTATGCTACACCACTGTACAAATGATATATGTTAGTTTTGTTATGGACAGTCAAAACCATAGAATAATATTAAGTATATTATAGGTTGGGGAGAAAGTCTTTTCTTATTTATTTGTATGAAATTGTAATTTAATCTCTTTGGTCACAGACAATTTTGATTAAAAAAATATGAAATGGGATTTTCAACCGTTACGTAATTCAAGCCTGTGTCATCTATTACATCTATTTCTTTGTATATCCATTTTACTTTAAAGATATTTCTAGAATTTTATAAAATTTATATATTATAATATATTTTATAGAATTTATAAATCTTCTGTATTACCCAGTACTACTTGTTTTTGTACACACTGATATATGTACCCGTTTTTATTATTGTGGAACTTGATTACATGACATGTTTTTTTTCATATTATAATATTGAAAATTTGTCTATTTACAAGCCAGAATATTTAATAATTATGAAATAGTTTCGATAACAAACCAAAGAAGTATTTCGAATCGGTTATGATATTATATTATTATAGTAATAAATCTAAAAATGGGTACTAGTTTGGCATAATTCGTAAAAAGAGGATTCCAAGTTCACTTGCCTCACAATAATATGTATGAAAACATTGGTTGTGCTTGAACATTGTACTATTTTTGTGATGGTCATGCAATTAACATTGTGTAATTTGTCACATTAAATGACACAAAAAAAATACTCGCTTTAATTTATACATATTTAAAGAAAAGTAAAATGAATTGTAACACTCGATACTAAAATTCCCAAAGAATGATATATTTCTTTCTTTACTACCTCATTGGTTCAACTACAATATATTATTTGTTAAAAATAAAAAGTGTATATTAATTGAAGAACGCTCAAACCAACATAAACTGTATGCCCTGGATTCCTCACTAGCAAGTCCTGTGCGGACGAAACCAGTGACTTAATCATAAATTCCAATGTCAACAATTCTTTTTTTATTTGGAGAATATTTAATGTAGCAACCCTTTTTTGCTACTATGTAAACTCTTCTTTGAAATTAGGGTTGTAGCTAGGTTCGCTGAACATAAAATTATTAATGGATAGCTGTTTTATTGTGTAGTATTTCTTTACATTTATGTGTTAAGCAATTTGTTATTATATCACGTGATAGTTAAACACATAAATTATCACTTGATACAATAACAAATCGCTTTCCCAATATCGCTTATTTGAAATGCAACGCAATCGCATTATCAACTCGCCCATCTTATATCGCCTATCGGTATATCTAAAATTAAGGTTTCTCGGCCTACGACCGGAAACCCTTTCCAATTATAAATTCATACATGCTTTGAGTTTGTGAATCAAAATCTGAGTATGTATTCTTTCTTTCGAATTGGATGGTGATTACCTTATGTTTAACTAACTCTACACTCGCCCCCTTTAATGTAAAGAATTCATATTCTTGAACCTGGCAAGAAACAAGGTCTTACAGATAAAGGAATAAATTGTTATAATTGTTAATTTGTAGTTATATCACAATTTTTTTTTTCACTTGAAATATGCGTTTACAAGGCATTCTGGCAGTGAGTAACAATAAACACGTCTACGTTTATGGAATCCTTAGGGCGCGAGTCCGACTCGTACGTTATATGTTTTTTTTTAATGTAATATGTAACGGAGCACTGTGACGTTTGTTCATCTGAAAAAGTGTAAAGAGGAACATGAGGAGGGTGATCGAGGGGGTGAAAGATCATTCCTTAATGAATATTTTTGTGCTAAAACATGAAAATATAAAAAATTGTTGTTACCAGCTTGACAATCATAAGCATCCAGAAGCCCAACAAAAGACAGTGACAGAAGGTATCGTAACCTGCAGCCTTTTGATCAATTTCAAACATAGGTTGATGGTCCACCACGATGTTCTACCATACCATTAGCCCATTAATGCCCCACTGCAGGGACTTATGCCTCCACTCAGGATGAGGGGTTGAGGGGACTTGGAGCTTTATCCACTACGTTGCTCTAGTGTGGGGTGATCTAGCAGGATGGTCTACCATTTCATAAACAAAAATATTTTCTCAAAAAGTACGCTTCATCGCGGTGTATCGTATCGGAGAGCCTTCTCCTCATTCCCCTCCCATCTTCCCGACTTAAAACTTCGGCGGTTCTATTCTTATTGAAACTCTTTTATTTTATTCCTGGTATAATTGTGAAACAATTATTCAACTTACAATATCCGTATGCGTTAGGCGTCGCATGTCGTGTACTGGCAACCTTGTATGGCGGTATGACGCATGTGTTTCACTTATTGACAGTTTGGAAGGGAAATCATAAACGGCGCGATCACGTAACTTGAGACGCTTTCTTTTAGTAAAATACCTAATATAATACCATAATAAAGGTGTTGCATAATAATAAAATATATTTATAATTTTATTATTATAGTTTTTATCAATGGTCAATGTTTGTGAAAGTCGTTTGAGTAAAGGTACGAGATCTTACACGAATATCTGAAGAAGTAACGTTTGTACTACCCTAGATCTATGTATGTAGTTTTGACATGACCAACATGAGGTTTCAAAATGCAACCTAAGAAGTTGCAGACGACGCGTTAAGGCTCGGACACACCATTATATTTACCGCATCGCATGGTATCGCACGGTTGCTAAAACGAGGATAGATGTATTCTTATCCTACACGGTTACATACTGGTAATATGTTGCATTCAGGTTAAGAGCTTATAGTAGAACTAATAAGCAACCGACTGACCCTTGTAATATCATATTCAAAAACAAATGGTTGCAGATATATTATTATACCTATATTATTTTTAATAAATTATCAAAATGAGAATTTAAAACATTTATTTGAAAAAAGTATATTATTTATTATATATTTATTTGTGTTCGTTTAATTATTTATTACATTACTACCACCTCAAATTTACAGCTCTAAGAAAAAGGCGGGTGTGGATGAGTACAGTGTATCGTAATCGTACTCGGTAAGCTAATTCTAATTCACCACGTGCGCACGTCTTAAAGGCGATCCTACACATGTGGCAAACATGCCCAACATTGACCATTCACGCATGTGTGGGAGCAGCGCCGGATTTAGACTTCGGCGGCCCATAGGCAGAGCATGTAGTAGAGGCCCTCAAATCGTTTGTGGTTAACTGTTGCAAATTTCTATTAAGGTCAAGGTAAAGAAGAGAGCAACTAAATAAGTTGGCTAACATAAAATTTATTCAAAATTAAACTAGAGGGTAACATTAATAAACGTAGCGATAATATCGTCGAAGTCTGTTTCCCTCAAAACATCACTCTCTAAACTAAACGCGTCTGGCTCGCTTTCTCAATAGAAAAAGTCCTGCTTTTTTAATAGTAAAAATTATGCGCGCGCCGTGTGACACGTCATTTTCTGCTGTTGCTATTGGTCTAGCGCGGCGCGGTAGAATGCGCGAAAGGCGCCATCTGTGTTCATATTCCGTGCTGCTTGATCTCGCAAATTTTTAAATGTTAACTTTTTCCGCTCAAAGAAAAAAATAAGTTTTTCGTCTAAATATTTGTAAAAGAACTCAGTATTTTTTTGTTTCTACTCTGTTTCTACTGAGCCTTCATCAATTTAATATTTTTTGTGGTGTGATGGCGGCCCCCTTGTGGTGGCGGCCCATGGGCAACTGCCTATGTTGCCTATGCTTTAAATCTGTGTGGGAGTCTATTCGTATCAGTAATGCCTTGTGCGGCAAACATTTGCTATCCGTAATAGCGTGTCGGTTTTCTTGCGCACTTCAAAGTGGCCGTACGGAAAAGAAACATTTGCCAAGTAGTGTAGGAGGTACAATTTCGACAAACATTTGTCAATTATTAAGGCGGGGTTACGCGGAAAACATTTGCTGATTTTAAGGTCAAATGTTTGCCCACATGTGTGGGACTAGGGTAACAAGCTCAACCACAGACAGCTCAATTGACATTTAAATAGTGTGGGAATGTTCACAAATCATTCGTATTTGCACGCTTTGATGTGCGTTAAAAAACCGATACACGATGGAAAATATGAACTAACAAATAAAATATGAAAATATTTTATTAAATATTTGCAAATTCTCTCCTACACATAACACTTGTGGATCTTTACAAATATTTGTCCACATGGCTGGGGCCGGAGTACCCGCTTCCGATAATTTAAAAAAATCCATACCCGACTAGTGTTTAATGAATGAATGAATTCACTAAGGAAAATGATCACCATATCTAGGGTCAACTAGCTCACGAGTTATAACCGAGGGAGTTAATGCAGAAACTCCATTGCGTTGCGTACTGGGTAGTGTAGCAACATTATACTACTGCATGTTGGCCATAGTACCTAACCCAAAAAGTTTTTGTGCTTGCTGAAATTTGGAAAAATGGGGATGAAAATTTAGAAATTGCTTTGGTTTGGGACTAGAAATAAAGATCCGATGAGTCTCTAAATTATACAAAGGGTGCGTGCGTCAGTCTAAATGCGCAAAATGTGTAACTTTTATGGGTCATACATATTTTTCTGTGTATTTCATTAAATATTATTTGTCTTTGTTCGCTTGTCAAAAGCCTAAAATGAGTAGTAACCACCGAGAATTGAGAAGGAAGATGTGTTGTGGCGGTATTTTTTCGAAGACACGCGTTAAAAAATAATTGCACACACAAAAATGTGTAAAAAATATTAGTAGGTACAAAAATGAAGTAGGTAGGTACTTTAAGAAATGGTTTGACTGCAGGAACGGGAACGAGGAAATATAATTTAGGTACCTATAGAAATGGTATTTGTATAATAAGACCACGCAGGCCGAGCCGTGGGCAAACGCTAGTATGCGATTATAGGGCGACATCTTCCTGAACGTGCAATATTCAAAATATGACAGGGTTAATTTATAGTGCCAGGTTGGCGTGAGAGCGTGCCATTGAAGTTGTCTGAAAATGGGTGACCGCGGACCGCCGACGTAGCGGGAGGGGAGAGTGCGAATCTGGGTCGCGATGTAGTCAAGTTCAAGGCCACGGCGGGGGGACTGCCTGAAGCGAGACGGAAGGGGGAAGGATATCTACGCGTTGGTATAGGTACAGATGGCGCTGTGCGAGTCCCGATAACGGAGCAAAGCGATTTCGCCCATGAAACTTGGCTACCGATTACCTAGATACGGACACTCTGGTTTCGTGTGCGTTTGTCGTATACGACGATCCTAAAGATTATTTCACTCGAACGATTGTTATACCCAAAGCACTAATATAAAAGTGTCGCCGGTCCAAATTCGCGGGGTGATTGGTGAAGTAAGGATCGAGGGGGGTGTACGAAAATTTCGGTGCAGCACGCGTTAAACGACGCTGCATTCGCGTACTGTCGGCATTCACGCGCGCCCGACTATTTCGCGGCACATGACCTGACCAGCGCAACATACTAACTATTAAGTATCGCCGCCAGAATGAATCCTCAGTATAATCAGCCTCCAAGTATGGATTGGATGGAAGACGTGGTAAGTGTTAAATGTTATTTTAGAGCATATCTACAGGCGATAAGGTATAATAACTTTTTTTTTTAAATAAACATCCTCGTGTTATGTATTAATAGTTGAAATAAAAACCTGTTAAACAATAAATCTTCAGTAATTAAATGCTGGTTAGTCATTCATAGTGATACTATTTTTTATTACGGAGTTTATGAATAAGTTACAACTACTATTTCCTATACGTAAAACATAGTGCGATTAATTGACTACATTTGTAAGATTTACACTATTTACTACAATGAGAAAATGTGTAAATATATTTGCATAAAACGAATTCCACTTTTAAACATTTTGAATAATAATAATTTGTAGGTAGGTTATACACTTTAAATTTATCGTAAACCTAAGAAACAACTTATTTTTAAATGGCCAATTTTTTTTGTGTATTTCTGGATCGTAACTACATTTATAATATTTTTATATAATGAAAATATAAGACAAAACTGTGTCGGCTTATCCTGAATAATATACCTAGTTATGACATACCAAAAAAATATTTCTGGAAAAGAATTTGGCGCGTAAATATTATTATTTTGTAATTGACATTGCTTCACAATTCGCTGTAATTACTTCTGGAAGCTGAAATACGAGAAAGTCTCTTTATTAATTTTTTATTTTTAAAATTGTTTTAATATATTCAGTTTTAAAGGTATTTTTATTTGAATAAAATGGTATGCAGTTTTGAGTTCTATATCGATGTAATATCAGTAATAATTTTCTAATTTTATTTCGGGAATAATATCTTTTTTTAGTATTGTCGTAGGTAGGTACTGCGCGACCTAAGACAACGCCGTATCGATTGAGTACCGACCGCGCCGCTAGAACGCCTACCTCCTCGGCATATTTTGTACGTAATCCATTGATGGCGTAGTCCTGTAAATTTCACACCGAAGACTCCGATAGGGGGGTGGGGCGAGCGTGTGATTTTATTAATATAGGTACAGTTCCAATCAAACTTTATGGCGGATGTGAACATAGCCTCAGGTCGCGTCGCAGTAACCAGTTTTAGGTGTCGCGGGACGCAGTGAAACGAAGAGTATATGACTGTACCTGCGCAAGCATGCTTATAGCGTTGTATTCCGATCCGTCATAAAGTTTGAGGCGAACTATACCTTGTGATTTTTTTCATCTTTTATATTTTAGTATTTGATCTTTGACATAAAGTTTGATCTACCTATTTTGTTTTCAATAATGAATTCTTTAGATAATAGATATGTCTAGAATGAAATTGGAAACTGATGAAAAATATTAAAAAAATAATAATATGATTTAAAGAAGGGAAATATATTATTACGTACTTAAATAGATAAATCATGTTATTAAAACGTGATTAAATTTATTTATAAGTAATTATTCGAATATAGTATATAGACACTGTATTTGATGACCTCAATTATCTTTATATTATCAGAAGTAAAGTTTACATAAAAAAAATTAAAACTTGATTAATTCATTGGAACATTTATGTCATTATAAATACATTGAAAGTTAGAAACCAGACAAAATCTGTATTTTCTATAAATTTGCAATTACCGTCTTTTGTGGGATTTTTCGGACGTCTTTGTAAAATTTTCTAACATGATTTAGCTCTATACAGACATAAAGTAGGTATAGACGATTTCTTACATGCTAATTTTATTTATATTAGGTCTTAACCTATGAAGATGCCGTTCTTCTATCAATCAATAGCATTATCAATACCTATCAATCAATCTAATCAATAAACAAAACAAATGTAACGAAAACATGACGCCAATCAATAAACAAAAGACATTCTTTTTACAAAGTCAGTCTTTTGTTTATTAATTAGCGTTTTGTTTTCATTACATTTGGACATTTTTCGTCATAATAAAAATTCGTCACTTTGAAAATTCGTGTAATTATGGAATATGAGTTCCGTCGTGGCCCTAATGCGGCACAAAAGGCACGTAACATCAACAACGTTTACGGAGAGAACTTAACAAACGAACGCACAACCCGTTATTGGTTTGCCCGCTTCCGTTCTGGAAATTATGACTTCAATAATGAACCTAGTGGTTCAAACAGTCCAACCACAACAAACAGTCTCCAAGCTGGTAGAGTTGGGGTTGGAAGTTCATACTCACCATATACCGTCATACTCACCAGACCTTGCACACACCGACCTATTAATTTTTTCAAAATTTGGACAACTTTATAACGATAAAAAAAATCGATTCCCGAGAGAGTACAAAATGCCTTTGAAGAGTTTGTTGCCTCCCGTCCAGTTGATTTTCACAAGAAGGGCATCAATAAACTGCCACTGCGTCGGCAAAAATGCATCGATTGCACTAGTAATTACTTTGAATAACAGAAATAAAGGTGTTTGAAAAAAAAATACCTTAACTAATTTCATACAAAACGGCAACTTCATAGGTTAAGACCCTAATATTATCTAGAAACGCATATATTTCGTCATGCCAATCAATCCGTCTGTCGTTGTGTTACCGTCTTTAATTTCACAACTTTTCAAAAAGAATGCTAATCTATATGTATAGAACCTGGGACACTAAGTTGTGTTAGCGGAATCATAATAGTGTATATAATATGATAAAATAATAATAAATCGCGATTTTCTAAGCAATAGTAATTGTAATTGCAAATTATATTCTAAGAAACTATACAGGGCTTTTCATGCTAGGATTACTGATACATAGACTGATTCACGAGGCAGCTTAGGTTTGTGTATATACTTCATAAATGTTTCTTGCAAATTGTCTAAACTGTGATGTAGTCAATCGACCAAGTCGGAAAAAAAACGTGCCTCTTGAGAGCCTTGTCTCGGAACGATACTTTATCACTCTGTGTCTACCCATTAAGACAACTTCGCAATAACAAATTTAATAACAAACTAATATATTTCTAATTAAAATCTTCAGGTTTAGTGAATCGTATGGGTAACGAAATACGACTCTATAATAATAATTATACCTGGGAAATCCCACACAGAGCCATCTAATCCTAAAATAAGCAAGTATTATGCTCGTGTTATGGTTACTAGATAATTGATATACATATTTAAATATGTATATAGTATATACATATATTTTACACCCACAGCCGGCCGGAACGAAACAAATGACATTCATGCACACGAATATTAGTATGCAGCGGGAATCGAACCCGCGACCTTTGGTTCTGCAGTTAGCGTCTCTAATCCTTCGTCGATGGGTCAGTCAAGTAGACATGTTGTCATTTAGTCTACGTATGTTTATCAAATTAAATATGATCGTTGTATTTTACATTTCATGTGTATGTTTTTTTTAATTTAAGAATTCGGAGTTCGGTTACCTAACATTGTTTACTGAATTTTAGTCACAGCTCTACGCAACAGGCCGTAGACAAAATTAGCGCTACGCTAGACAAGTCGTCCGGCCGGCACTTAGTGCTACATGTGCCAAATAGGCATGGAACATTTCATAAGTAGCATGTAAAAAATCATTTGAAATGGGTAATCATACGTCGCACTTGCTACTTTTCTTCACACAGTCTGCTACGTATGCTAGAAATAACTCTCAAAGAAATCGCATATCTTGCGAATTTCGTCGTTTATAACAACTTCATTATTATTTTTCATTGTTATTATTTGAGTTCATTGATTAAAAATAGTATGCAGATGCAGCATATGTATGTACTACGTAGGTATCACTTAAGGCTCAGCCCAAAGTTACAGAAATTTCGTGTTTCCGTCCCACTTCCCCGCAACGTTTACGTTTGGCGACGCATGCCAGATAGGGCGGCGCGCGCGGCGCTCGGCACGGCCGCTTCGTTCTAACGCATAGACGGGCGTACGCCATCTCTTGAGTAGTCTGTAAATCATGTCCCAATAAATCCCAAATAATATTTTTATTGCTTTTAGTCTTTGTATGATATATGGTTGTTTCTATTTTATGATTATTTATATGAAAATGATTAATTAATTATAAAAAAAGGTAAAAAAGATAAACTTTTATCTTCGCCACTGGGAATAGAACTTAGGCCCCCACAATTCGCCCGTACCTGCGGTGCAACGATATCACCATACCTAAAACCGGGCATCTTGGCATTCGACTAGTAATAGTATATGCAAAATATTCAGCTAAATCTTCAAATAAACTGAATTCCGTTTTTTATGTAAAGGTGAAAAGGTACTCATATGGTGCGCAAAACGGAAAAAGAGGCATGCTTGACATTCAACATGTAATCTAATCTTACTAATGTAAGAAAGTTTGGATGGATGAATGGATGTTTGTTATTCAATCACGCCTGAACGGCTGAACGAATCTAGATGAAATTCAGCACAGATTGATTATAGTCTGGAATAGCGCATAGTCTACTTTTCTCGGGATTCGGGGGGAAAGGGAAGGGTTACTATGCGTGAAAGTACTCAATACTTTAGTTGTTTATGGCACTTGGAGCACTTAACAATGTCTTTATTTACAATAATATATATTGTCTACATTTACATTTTAATGGTAAAAAGTCCGTCCGTCATCAAACGAAATAACGATTTTATAAGAGCCATTAAAATGAAAAAATGCCAGTCACGACGATGATGCAAGTTGGAAGTTAAAGTTTTTTTGAGGATGAAACTTTTCATGTTCATTTGTCTCAGATTTCATATATTAAATATACTGTTTTAGGTCCTGTAGTTTTTTTATGAAATAAAAAATATCTACAATTCTTCTTTCTTCTCCTCCTTCCACTGCTTCGTTTTGGACGGCATCAGACCTAGACATAAAACGAATGAAATAACAGATTTATAACAAACTTCGGTTATGTTATCAAAACTTAGGTACTGCTTGGATACATTATTTTACTTTTTGACTACTAAAATGTCTAATTGTGGATTTCATTGCTGCTTAGAGAAATTTAATACCTTTACAGGGAATATAAAGATTCAAATAAAAACGTTTACGAAAGCTACTCCATAAAATGTGGATCCGTACCCAAGATTACCTAATATTACAAAATAGAACAAATAAGTTAAAATACTAAAGAGCAGGTACAATATAAGATCAAAAAATAAAGTAGCAAATCCCAAAACCATTCCGCACTAAAACTTACCATACATTATCTTTTTTCGGCTTTTGCTTCCTTTTTATATGTTTCTTTATAATTTTTTTCTTGTTTCTGTACATACGTCTTGGTAAATTTACATCTAGTGCCCTGAAAAGTGTTTATTCATATGTTCACACAGAATCAATTGACGACAACATTTACAGTTCAGCTCACTACGGTTCATAAGTAAATTTATAAATGTATATATATTTGAATATATAAGTATATTTATGAAAAATACCTTTGAGCACTATCCTCTTTCAAAGTAGATGGTAAAACATTTTGTAGTTCAGCAAAGAGGGATCTGAAATAGGTTTCATATAATAAAACAGAATGTCGAGTTTGATAACCTCAACATATTTTAAGAGAATAAAAAATATATAATAACGACTAGATTTGTAAAATTATATTTTAAGATTTTAGTATATTTATGAAAAATACCTTTGAGCACTATCCTCTGTCGAAGTAGATGGTAAAACATTTTGTAGTTCAGCAAAGACGGGTCTGAAACAGATTTAATAAAATAAACCAGAATATCGAATTTGAACAAACCTATTTTAAAAAACGGACCAAATGCGAGTTGGACTCCGCACACTGTGGGTTCCGTGAACTAAAAACTATTTTTGTGTTGTTGATTATTATTTTTACAAATATTTTACGTACGTACGTAAAGCATTAGCCGCCGGCAGCTGCAGATAATATATATTTTTAACTGATATTTTTATGATTTATTGAACGAACAGGGTTTGGAGAAATTAGCAATCACGCTAACCGTTGTGGTCGTTTCGCCACTGAGTCAAGCTAACACAATAGTACCTATTTATTGCAAATGTACTAGTCAGCAAAGAACGTTCGCTTTTTTGGATACATAGAATACATTTTGTTTTTGGTTTTTTTAGTAAAGTTCACTCTGATATTCAGTTCTCCGAATGCGCATTTCCTGTTTTCCGGTTTTTTTTTTGAAACCTGGCTATTGAAATTGTGAAGATTTATCTCAATTACCTACTTATACTGTACCTAGCTAACCGTAAGGCCTCCGACAGAGCTCCGCTGGCGATTAGCAGCGCGTTTCGTATGCAGTTCTCTACGACGCCGACGTACCTACCTACACGACAGACATCAGCGTCGCTCTGTTGTAAGTCTAAAAACAAAGTTGCGAACGCACGCCACATCGCATGATATCTACCCAGTAGGTACCTACCTAGTACTACAAACACTCGATTAGGAAGACACCGTTTGAATGATTTGTGTGTGCTTTGTCTTATAACTAATTAGGTAGCTACCTATGTCTATTACTCACCTATCGACAATATTCATGATATTATTATTCTCTTGATGTAAGTTCGTGTCAGTGATCATCGTGATACACAGATCCGCTTCACCTGTAGATACTTTTCTAGATCTGAAAATGGTAGGTATTTAGGTACTTAGTAAGACTTTTACTTAGCGACGTGCGATCGTTTGTTTTGTGGTAGCCCCTATAGGTACTACCTATTGCTTGTTTATAAGTAATTTGTAGCTAGGTATCTCGTTTCATTGGCTAAAATACTTTATTTATAAATATTAGGTATTTTCCAAAAGTAATATAAAAAACAAAGCGAAATACGAATCTGTGAACCCTACATTATACGATTTATCTCGTTTCTCTGATTTTAGTTTATTTATAGATAGGTAGGTATATAGTTCAATAAAAATACAATAAAAATAAAACTAAATAAAACGCTAGGAATCGAACCTGCGTACCTCACTGACATGATTTATCTCGTTTTGCTGGCCTTCTTTATTCACATACTTCAACAGACATCAAACTTCATATTATATATCAATAAAAAAAAGCATGCGAGAGATCGAACCGGCTAACTTCAGAACGGTTTCTTGAATTTGTGTTACGCGCTATGGGTACTAATTCCAGCAAGACGAAATTAGCAATACTATTGAAATCACAAACTTGAAAAAAACATTGAATAAAATTTATAAAAATACACTTAGAAATTTTACTAGCTTACCTTATTACGTTCATCAACTGTTTTTGTCTATTTCGGTTCATCTTAATTTTAAATTTTCTGAATAGTTTTTGTTTATTCCCCATATTTCCGAAGCACAATATACCCCTATAACACAATCACAGCAATAAACGAAAACCAACACTTGAAAAAAATAATGAAATTATTCGATGGTAATTTGTCTGCTCTCCAAAACAAGTAGTACGTGTACACGTTCTCACTTTGAGAGGCCGACTGAGGCTCGGGCCGCTTGAGCGGGGCAGGTAAATACGCTGCCCGTGGTGTAAGCAGATGAGAACTATAGCGAACTCGCACAGACTGAATTAAACGTAAGCGTCACGACCTCAAAAATATTTAAAAAAATTATTATAAACATAGTACAAACAATACAGCCTAAACGCTTCTATGAATGGATGAAGAAAAATACAGAAAATAATAGTGTAAAGTTTCACAGCACTAAGATGGATAAGAACTTAGCCAGATGAAATTTTTGTTATTTTTGAGCGCTTACTTTGCGATTTTTTTTTATCGAGAAAATTTTATGTAATTATGTTTTGAAGTCTATGAATGGATGCTTTAAGCTTTTAAAATAATGTATGTATTTTCTTTTTATTGTAAAAACTGCTACCTTCCATAAAAAACTCAACAAGAAAAGAGTGCTCCTCGGTGCTCCTACAAAAAGGCGCAGCCTTAAATCCGATACCTATTCTGTTGCACGTTGCAGCGCCACCGATTGGTCATATTTATAAATATCGTAATTCATATTTAATTTCCAGTAGGAAATAGTAGAAAGTGTGATATAGTCTATAGTAATTAAAAATCATTGCCTGTGAAATTTCATAGGTGAAGTCACTGCGAAAGAAATTAGTAATTTCATCAAATGAAAATGAATTAAAAGTAGCAATCGTTTCCATTCTTAGTGTCAAGGTGGGATTGGTCACTAATTTGGAATTCGCTCACTACAACTATGGAAAGTATAGGTTTTGAGGCGCGTAATCGGCGCTACATACTAATTCTAAGTTTAGTGATATCAATCGTTATGTACACATAGTACAGGGTCTGTCTTGTTTTGGGACTAGATGCGTATGAGATGTATCAGATAATATTATTATTTACCAAAATAATAATATAATAATAATAACATCTGGGAAAAAGTCTGCAAACTGCCGGGCTCTACCATAAATACCATCTTCTTAACTTGAAAATTTTTACCCCTTGACGGAACATGGACGGTGGGGGTGGGGGAAGGGATATAGGGGATCTACGGAGGAAATGAAGAAAGGGAAGTAGTGGAGTGGGCACGGAGGATAGGGAAATTAAAAAAGGATAAAGAAGGTGTGAATCTGTGGTGGGAATAGACAATGAGTAACAGGAGAACAAGAGCAGAGAAAATTTATATGGCGAAGAGGTATTTGAAACAACATCGAGATTTTGGCCATTAAGCCGTTTTTGTAAAGAAATAAATAATAAAATAAAAATAAGATCTGGGAAAAAGCCGTATTACTACCGGGCTCTACAATAAATATTATCCACGTAAAGTCTTTTAGACAGCAAACGAAAGAATTCGGCCTTCAGATGAATGTACTTCCATAGGTATATAAACCGCATGGAAACCGCCCGCAACGATGTTCATAGAATTTTATAACCGGTACTGTTTTTTTTTTTCTTAATTTTCGTCTCGGTCTAGAGTCTGGGGTTTAACTTTTAGCCGATTATGTCAGCGTCCTCGTACGGAGCTTTTAGACGCTATCTTCTCTTTTTGATGCCTTTGGCTATTTCATACATTTATAGAGTATTATGTATCATCGTACGTTAGATGTGACAAAACTATAAAGTCTCTGTTCTTGTTTGACTCTGTCTCCTTAAACAGCTTTTGTTTTAATCTGTCTTCCAAAGTACAGTTACTCAATTGATCTCGTGCAAAGGATAAATAGATCTATGAATTATAAAATATTTAAATAAGGATATTACGTTAACATCGAAAGTTTCATAACATTGTTTAAATTTATTGACGATGATGACCGCTTGGCCTGGTAGCGCTGGGGGTCCTGGGATCGAATCGTAGGTCGGGTCAGTATTTATATGATGAATACTGATACTGGTACCGGGTCTTGGTTGTTATATGTGTGTGGTGTCTTCACTTGACACTCAGAACTCAAGCTAATGCCTAGTTTGGGGCCTAGACGAATGTCGGTGTTTATTAAATATTATTGAAATTAAGTTAACTTCATTTCAGTTATACGAATTGTCGTAGTATAAATAACAATGGGCTTGGAGCAAAATTTCAACATATTTATATTTTTTTCTCTCTTTACCTTTCTCTCGCAATAAATTAAATTTGGGACTGAAATTTGTTAGTAGATTATTTTATTCCTAAAATTTGTATATTGCAGTATCCCTGTGACATTATCTGGGCAGATGTTTATTGTTTCCTTTATCTAAGACTAAATAATAAAAAAAAAAAATAAAAAAAAAAAACAAAATGTTTTGATCAATTCATGAAGATTACAAGTTTATTTAATATAGTGACTAATCCAAATATTTAATACAATTTTTTTACTTTTTGTTATTCACTGTGAAAAGCAGCGAAATAAGCTGAACTATCCTTATGACGTCACAGGAACAATTTCGACGTTAAATTGTTTGTCTTAATTAATATCTGGTAAATTCATAAAAGGAAAAATTGATATTTTAAGAGTTTGTTATAGAACCTTATTCCTTTCAATTTTAATAACTAAATATTAACGCAACTTTGAAATTTTGGTTCAAGTCTAATATGTCTAGTCTATTAGCAACATTTGGTTAATTCTGTCATAAATGAGAGAAAAAAAAATACTTATCCTGTGCTCTACATATTAACCCAATTGGGTCAGATTGAAAGTCACGAGGCATTTAATTGACGGAGACAA
Organism: Luffia ferchaultella; assembly: GCA_949709985.1. NCBI lineage: Eukaryota > Metazoa > Arthropoda > Insecta > Lepidoptera > Psychidae > Luffia > Luffia ferchaultella. The sequence continues at coordinate 3,071,819 of OX453256.1, read as the reverse complement.
TTGATTGATAATGATTGATGACAAGTCAAAAGGTTAAAATAGTAAATCATCTTGTACTATTGTATATTTTTGTCCTATCATGGAAATTTAAATAGAGTACATACATATAAAATGTTTTTCGAGTATAGTTTCAATCAAACTTTATGGCGGATCGGAATACAACGCTTTATGCATGCTTGCGCAGGTTCAGTCATACGCCCCTCGCTCCACTGCGTCCCGCTACACCTAAAACTGGTTACTGCGACGCGACTTGTGCCTATGTTCACATCCGCCATAAAGGTTGATTGGAACTGTATCCTAGAATGTGCGGATCATTTAAATTTTTGATCATTATTTTTTAATATATTTTTATGTTTATTAACAGTAAAATTGTCATTATACGAAGGAGATGTAAAGGTTACGGATATTATGCAAGTTACGTATAAAATTATGCGAAACGACAACTGTTGGGATTTTTGCGGTCATGGCTATGGGTGCAAGGTCCGTCGCGCGATGACTATTGTAGAACGTGATTTCGATAGTTAATAAGTTTATGGAAAAAGAATACAATGCACAGTAATAAGTAATAGCTGACATCCGTAGTTCTTTTTTTCGCATTCGCTTTATTCCGGTTTATTGGATTTAGACTAAAATTTTTAACATATACTTTTATATTTTTTTCCGATAATGGCGGGCTCTTTTTCGATAAATTCGGCTGAACGTAGTCCAAACTTATAGAGCATGTAGAGCTTACCGAACTAAACAAAAAGTTTCAAGTGAGCAGATCGTGCAAACTAACGGTTACCGACAAAAACATGTTTAAAGTAGAACTACGTTCAGCCGAACATCCGTATATAGGTAATATACCGCGTGTTCGGCTGAACGTAATCCAAACTTATAGATCATGTAGAGCTCACCGAACTAAACAAAAAGATTCAAGTGAGCAAATGGCGCAAACTAACGGTTACCGAGAAAAGTTTGGTTTCTTTTTATTCGTTTTTATAATTTTTTTTTAAACTTTTTGTTTAGTTCGGTAAGCTCTACACTAGTCTACAGGCTCTATCTATAAATTTGGATTTCGTTCAGCCAATCTATACCTTCTTCGTAAAATTAAAATAAAAAAATTAAGTATGTAATTTTCTAAGTATTTTTTTTCCAAAAGTTGATTAGTAAAATATCCCTGTGACGACATATGGACAGATGTACCTATAGGTACTATTTGAATTATATTAGACTAAATGAAGTCATAATATTTTTATTGATTTATGAGGATTACAATTTCATTTGACGTTTTCAGTCTTAGGTCTTTTCAGTTTCATCAGTTTTAGGCTTTGGTTTTTTACTGTGGAAAGCAGCGCAATAAGCCCAACCGCCCAGATGACGTCACAGTGACAATTTTAACGTCAGATGAATTTTCATAAATATCTGGGAAATTAGTAGGAAAATTTATATTTTGAGAAAATTTTGGTCCAAGGTCCAAGCCCTTATAGTGGACGGCGTTGTACCGCCTTACATTAATATACTTTAAACACTACTTAGCTAAAATTATTTAATACCATTCCATTAGTTTTCTATGCAAACGGCTTTCCGTAAAGCATACTTAGTGTGATTTTTCTTGGTATCCTCATAGTAGGAACGATAAAGTATAAGAATTCAAGGACGAACGAACCTTTTGGCTGTCTGCGAGTTGGAGTTTTGATATATATGTGTCTAGTGCTGCGCAGTGTAGGATTTCCACTATGTGGGGCTATGGCATATCCCAATTCTACACCATTTTCGTCAATGAGAAAACATCAAGGAGGTACAACGCCGTAACATTTTTAGTATGTTTTAATTTCTATAAGAAAACTGTTATGCCAATGTTATTTTATCATCATCATCATCATCATCATTATTAAAACCCTGTGTATCTTCACTGCTGGATATAGGCCTCCCCTAAAGCTCGCCACCACATACGGTCTTCCGCCTTTCGCACCCAACTACCCCCGATATCGTGCTTCAGGTCATCTGTCCATAGATGTTTGCATCGCTTTAAAATTTTATTTGTAATAATTTTTCACATTAAACAAAACGACAGAAAAAAACTGTCTATTGCAGTCACTTTCTTTTGACTATTTTTCAAAAATATTACTCATTACAGAAAAATATATCGTATCCAATACTACACACGATATATTATTTGAATCAGTTAAGTTAATTTTAAACAAATCTACGTTTACGCTTTTATGAAAATTTGAAATTAGATACCTATGTAGGAACCTAAGATATTTTTTTATCTTTTGAAATTAATGAGCGCTTTTCAGATCATTTTCTTTTTCAATAGTGCAAAATATTACGCTTAATATAACAAAGCTGTGTTTAAAATTTTCTGTACAATATTTCCATTGTTAAATATAAATATATTTAAAGACAAGTCTTAGGCGTCCGTTTCAATAGGGAGATTTGGGCCGGTGGCCTTGATATTGAACTGGCGGCGCACATGCAAACCTACATACGCACACTTAAATAGTAAGACAAGTCTGCAGGCGTACAGTCGGATATAATTATTTACCCGTTCATTTGTATTTTTATTTTCGTCTTGTATGCTTCTTTGGGATATCGTGTGTGTACTGGTAATTTGAGTCAGAGCGGGAGGGGCAGCTATATACCTAAACCATTGCAGCTACAGGAAAGCGTTCTAAGGGGTTCTAACTTTCAGAGTTATTTCCATCTGTATTCGCAGATTTCGAAAAAATGGTACAGTCAGCAAGAAAAACGACAATTCTAACGTTTTTTATAGCGTCAATCAAATATTTTTTTTTATAAAATAATAATAAAATATTATATATAGGATACATAAAATGTTTTTATATATTATTATTATATTATTAGTTTTTTATACCTAAAGACCAAAAAATTCCATGTGACATCTAACTGAGATTAGAGCACTAGAAATAATTTAAGAAATTGAAAACTAACTTTTCCTGTATGTTTCTCAGTGCAGGTAAATCATTATAAAGATAAATATATAAATATATATAAATCATAAGACAGCGTCCTTTAGAGCTTTTATTTCTATCTGCGTTCACAGATAGAAAAAAAGAAATGGTAAACGTTTTTTTTTTGCAAATTCTGCCATTTATAGTACTCTAATCTCAGTTACTCAAATTCAAATTTATTTATTTATTAAAATAATTCATAAATACTGCAACACAGGACATCAAAGCTCTCCACACTAGGCACAGCCTGTCACGTGGCGAGCAAAAACAAATTAACATTACATTTCACATAACGTTACATCTCAAATATTATATTAATCGGCATTTATTATTTACTTTTATTTATTTTATTTTTGTTAGAAATATTTATCAATATTAAAATAGTTATCATTTTATTATAAACTTAACACAGTACCACACTACCATGGTATCGCATGTCGAATAGAGTCTTTTGATTTTAAAAAGCAACTAGATCGATTGACACTATAAAAATAAAACGTGAGAATTGAATTTTAAAATTTTTAACGCCTCTACTATTTACTTATTTATTTGAAACTAGAAATAAAAATGAGGGACTTCTATTTTAACTTTATTCGATGTAATAAAAAAGTTGCTTATGCTAAAAAAATATATCTGCCAAATGAGATCTATATTTGTTTAGTTTTTGCCTTTGCAGTACGCAAAAAAAAATTTGAAACTTTGATAGTTGACATTTGCGACAGTTTGTTACTTTATAATACTTTTACTACGCAACTACGGCGAAGCTAAAAGCAGGGTTATGATTTCAGCCCGGATGTATGTTGTTCATCTGTTGCCGCATAACTTCTAAACTACTTATCACAATTCTACAAATGAGGTATCGTTAGAAGCGCCTTGATCGTCCCCTGGTTATAGACTATGTGACGTTACATTAAATATAATATGACGCCCTCTAGAAGATACGAATTATGAATAAAAAAGATTTTTTTGTAGGGTACTACTGTGTTGGGTTTCAAATGAATAGTTTTATTTAGCACATTTCAATTATAATATATATATTGCTTGCTGCTTTGTTTGGATGAACTTGATAATTGCGTATAATTCATAAAATCATGTCTTAGACTTCATTTAATATATATATATATTTAACCTTGCTTTGTGCTCGCAGTATATTTACTTGTATTAGGACGAAACTAATATGAATATTGTTACGGGCTATCGGTCTAGATTTATGGGGTGCACTAAAACACTAATTTGATTGTATTTTATTTTATTATAAAACAAAAGCACAAACTGATTTAATCACAATTCACACAGATCACGAATTACATTGTTGTTGCACTTTATAACTCGCAGTTAGTCGCACTTGACTTATTTGTAAACTGACTGTCCGACGTCGCGTCGTCGTTCTTTTATACCCTCAGAAATTCCCCCACCAACAGACATCTCGAACATTCCATCCTCGAATATTCTATTTGAAAATTATAATCCCATTTTAGCGTGCTTCTCATAATTCGAATCATCGAGCGCGCTGTGACAACACTGTTCATAATTGTATTTTCCGAAGGCGTGTAACTCTCTTTGAGTAAAAAAGCCGCCTTTAAAATGAATTTGATTTGTGGAATTTATTTTTATCTCGATGTTTCTGTATTTGATCGATGTGTATGAATAGCCGTGTGATCTTTTCGAAAATATTCTATAACACATCGACGTGCTTCTATACATAGACGTCACATTATTATCTCTGAGATAAAAATAATATATAAAGCCGAAAACTAAAATAAACTATTTAGCGGTCCTGCACACATTTTATTGCTGAAATAAGACCCCAAAATATTTTAAATAATAAGTTTAAAAACCGTCTGAAATCAAAGGTTGAGATTTGCCAATATACTAGGCGTACAGCCGTAGTTGCATGTTCTTATTCATCAACATAAATAAGTACGTTATTACTACAGTATACAGGACCCAAAGAAAAGAAATACCATCTTCCATCTTTAATAAGCCCGTACACAATTTTATTTTCTTCAAATTTTCCGTTTCTAAACAATTTTCTTCTACCTTTAGGTTTTTTCGCTTTCTCATCCTCGTCCTTATAACGAATTTTTCATCACCACTAATAAATACCCACTAGGTCGATGAGGAAGTCGCTATAGATTATAAAATTAAATAATATAAATTATACCTACAATTTATAATCTATACTATAATCTATATGGATTCAGACGTTTATAATAAATTGTTTGGCTGTACCAACAAACAAGTTCTAGGAAACGCGTGACCCCCAGACAACTCCCCCGCTGTCTCGAGTTTCGCAATTACTTTGGGGTTGTCGTAGGTAAGTACTACTGTTCGAATCTATTGCGTCGAAAATGTTGTAAGAGGATTTTATTAATTTTTCAAGTATAAATCAGCAAAAAGGTTTATTAATATATGACTAGTTTTAGATATAAAAGCTTTGAATTTGACGTGATGTTAGATAGCTATCGAGTACATGAAACGAAGTGATGTCTCTATACGGAAGATATTTTTATGAAAACTGTAATTGGCTAATTAATTAATGAATTAATTAAATAAATAATAAATAAAAATGCCTAGTTTTTTGTTGTTCGTTTTTGCTTCAACGCTTTTAAGTTTTTTTTTCTAATTTTCCTTATATTCGAAATGAAAAGCAGAATGTTTACCTCTGGTGAAAGACCTATTTAGGCACTCGAACTATTTTCAGCCCTTGTGTAACAATCTACTATTATATGCTCCTGTACATTATGCTTCATTTTATCACATAAAAAAACTAGGTGTGCGAGTTGCCAAATTTGTATTTAATGAAGTGGTCAACTCGCAACACCTCTTTAACTTTTCAAATAATAATCTTATTATAAATTATTTTATTTAATCTCTGTGAATTCTTCTAAAAACTTTGCGATATGTACAATTTTATATTTAGTAAACATTCCGTTTCTAATTCGCGATGCGTGAAGAGCATTGAGGCTTCCAATGATTTAGCTTCACTAGCGTTGCATACATTGTGTAATTTCAGCGGAGAGAGCTAGGTTAAGCATGCAGCAATGGCCTACGCTCTCTTTTGTTAACGCTGCGGCAAGTGAGTTTCTAGACTCGCTGCGCTCCTGCCGCATATTTTCGAAATACATCTGGTTTGTTTTGTTCAGTTATATTTTTGTAACGACTAACTTTAACTGTCGTTGAAATTACGACTCAGATAAGCGACGAATTTTAACGTAACGTTATGTAACTATTTATTACAATATTTTATTGTAAAATATTGCGTCGTATCGAATAAAATATCCATCGCAAAAAATTATTACAAGATTCATTGAAATAAAAAGTAAGTGACATTAAATTGTTAATGTATGCTACTTCACCGTATTGAATCACGAATTATCAGGGGAGCATTTTATATCACTGATTTATTATTCAATTCGGCAATACGCCCCGCTAGTCGATGGCCGTATATGTACCGTGTTCCCATTGCTTTACCACATTTGTTATCAGAACCGTGCCGTATGCGGAGGCTGAATCTTCTCTCTCTGGCTGAATTATTATTTGAAAATACGTTGAAATAGTTATTTTATTGCATTGTATTTGTATATAAAAATAGTACATAATGTTTCCGAAATACGATGTAATACGGCTTTTGTTAAAGACTCCATATTTCGTTAGAAATGAACAAAATAAATCTGAAATTATACGCGAAGGACGCGCTTGTAATCAATTCATTTAATAGTGTCATATTTCACAACAAATTCTCGAACATGTACGACAAAATAATAAATGACTTTGCTAACATGAAACAGCGCACAAAAGATTTAGTTTAGATAGAGCTCCCGTTAATGTAAATATCCAATTTACTTTTTACCACAAACGATGTTACTTGTTTTTTTTTTTAATTTCTCAAGATGATTTAACGTATACCTATCTGGCTTTTCGCTACAGGCACTGGTACTCTATAATGGAACTATGTATCCCAATTGTTTTTGGGCTTGTTCTAATTATCTTGAGATGTATTCGGCCGTGAAGGTTTCAGGGTCTAGTGATGGACCTCCAAGGTAGGTACGTTTGTACGAAATATGAAGGCGTTTATTTTACTAATATTATAAATACAAATGGTTGGATGTTTGATTGTTACTGAATCACGGTGAAACGAATGAACGGATTTGGAGGTTTAGTACATAGGTAGAATATGCCCTGTATAGGACATAGGATACTTTTCATACCCGTATAATTGATTTAAAAACTTTAATATAAAGACTTTATACTTAGATATTAAATACTAACTTTCCGCCCACGGCTCCGTTCGCGTGGACTGTACGCACAGTTGTACTGGGATCCCTTTTCCAGGATAAGAAGTAGCCTATATCAGTCTTTAGCTTATTACCTATATCTAGAAAAAAAAAAATTATAGCAGTCCCGGTACAACTGTGCAGTCCAATGTAGCTTTTTATAGGTGAAAGAATTTTCAAAATCGAAGTGTTTTTTGAATTTATTCATAACAATGAAACAAAAAATCCAAACTTTCCTCTTTATAATATAGAAGTATAGACAACTCATATATAGGTGCTCCAACGAAAGCAAAACAACATTCTGTCTACAATGCAAATTATTATACTTTGGTTTCATATGCTTAAGTTTAATTAATTTCAATTAAATGTAATTGATTTTTGATTGTAACAACTGTACTTTTCGTGACTAATCACCATTATTTAACAATGTAAGGCCGGCCGCAAACATACGATAGTCGGAAACGATTGTCTGATACGGAAACCTGAAGCTCTAAATAACATAGGTTTATATGTGTACACCGCGCACATCCGATCCGATCACGGGTCGTAGTACGTTCGAGTCGGAGAACATTGCTGTGAATCAAAAATCGGATACGATTAATCGTACGTGTGCGCTTATCTTCCGATCCGGTTGTCATAACGACTATCGTTTCCGAGTATCGTATGTTTGCGTCCGGCCCTAATTACGGTATAATTTTGATTAAAAAAAAAAACTAATTGTAGAATTATATGTTTGGTTAATTTAATTGTAAATGACGTGTTATTTTTTTTATTCTATGACAATGAAAAATACATCCTAACAATACTGAACAAAGATTACATTGCGCGTTTATGTTGCGCTTGCGCGACCTCATCTCTTCGATTATTGGTATCTAACCATTATATGCCAGACTGTTCCATGAAAGAGTAATGGCTGTTTAATGAAAATTGAACTTTTTAAAAATAATTATAATAACTAAACCGTCGTTAAATAAGACAAAAAGCTTCACAACCGTTGGTTATATCTGTCGACGATGATTGAGTTAAGACGGTACGTGAAACCATCAAGTAGTCAAGTAGAAAAACGAAATATGAGGAAAAAATATTCTTATTTTGGAGTGCATACAAAAGAGATTCTTAAGATTTTTCTACGAATATAAATTTAAATATTATCCTATCGTGTATCATACGCGTTTTTTTTAGGCCGCTTGCTGGAGTGTGACTCCTGGCAGCTGAGACATACAGACGTTTAAGTTTTTTATTAAATTAATCGACTGTACCTATTCACTTTGCAAATGTTTGAGATTGCATGCGTACGGCAGATGGAATACATTCAGGAGGCTCCTGGCTTTGTCGTCTTCGCGGACACAGCTATAAGAAATAGTCAATTCTTATGGCTTGAGTGTACCCGACTGGGATATATTTCTATGTGGTATTGCGAGCCTGGTATTCGAATGTAAGAAGATGCTGGAACGACTCATGTAAGAAGTTTTCGATTCTCATTTTTATAATTTATTGTTTAGATGGAATATTTTATTCTGTAAAATAAATAAATAAATGAGCGTCACCTGGATGTCAGACTGACGAGTAATGAATCGTAACGAATAATTACGCCGTAAATTGTGGTATCAACGAAGCAAACGAGTCAGTACAGTCTCGTGAGTTTCACGACACACGGAACAACGATCGTAAGTTATGTACAAAAGCTCGTAAAATTGTAACAGCGTGTTGGAAGTTCAGGGCACGTGCGTGCATGTGGGCGGCGCGTGTTGCGTGAATATAGGACTGGTGGGGGTAGAGGGGCGTGTATGCGCGTACGCACAGTGCGTGAGCGGCGAGTGGCGACACTCTGCCTCCGTCGACCTTACGATATACCCAGTCGATTAATTCGTATTTAAAGGAAAAAATATACAACGTGTGTAACATTGTTAATCAAAAAGGAAAAGAAACGGAAATAAGCTTTAATAACAAGGATGTCTGTAAAAATCTTTGCGTAAATTATTTTGTGATACTTGTATTTACTTGAATAAAATAATAATTTACATGTAAATGTTTTTCAGTGATGTGCTAATAATAATAGTTTGGCAGTGTCTGAAAATGTGTGCTCAAATAAATTTTCAGTGGGATCGTTATAAAATGTTTTTTGATGTAAGTTTCTTCGTATCACACTTATGATTATAAGTGTTGTAACTACTACAAGAAAAATATTTTTGATATTTTTTTTATGTATTTAATTTAGTAACTGAAAATCTTTTTTATAGTTCTATAATCAATAGAATAATAATAATAATAATAATAACACACACAATCACAACAACGTCTAGGTCCCAAACTAAGCATTAGCTTGTATTTTGGGTACCAAGCGAAGACACCACATACATACAACAACCAAGACCCGGTGCCAGTATATTCATATATTATATAGTACCAGTATAGTAATATTCATCATATAAATACCGACCCGACCTGGGACTCGAACCCGGGACCTCCAGCTTCGCAGGCAGGGTCGCAGGCAGAATAACTTCACACCACTATCACTATAATCTGTACCTACTTATAACATAATTAATTATTTATTTCCAAATTTCTATTTCGACAAATAGTCAAATAACGAGGCACAAAAATAGTGCTCCATAAATACGCCTGTGGAAATGGGTATAACGCCGATTGACTGAAAGCCGCTGCCTGAAATAGGTATGTTGGTTTTCCTTAGCTGGTTTTCTCACAATTCAATATCTATTTACTACGGGTTCTATTATTATGATATGTGCATAAAGTTTTTGGTGTTATGGAAAGAATGTTGTGTTGAAATAACGTTATATTCTTTCTATACTTACAATAATTTTATACATTATAAGAATAATAACCACATGATCTGTAATTTTGAGATTTATGTAATAAAAAATATTAAAGTAGTACGGAACTATCGATGCGTAGATTTTATTCGTATTTAAAAAATTTGGAAAAACTTGTTGAAAACTTCTATTTTTCAAATTCATCAATTCCGTACCATACCGTACCATCAGCTCGTTAATGCCTCACTGTAAGGGCTTAAGCCTCACCTCGGGATTAGGGGACTTGGAGCTTAATCCACTACGCTACTTCAGTGCGGGATCAATTCCATATAAAGTAAAATTATAAATGTACCGTGGGATCTAGAAAATAAACACCAAACGCTTTAAAGTACAGTTAATGCAGGTATGTATTTATTTATTACGCTATTTTGCCTTTCTTTTGTGGTCATATTAGCGTTTCCGGATTTCAAATCAATATTTATGTATTGAAACTCGTAGCTCTTATTCAAATAAAGTTTTTTTTTGTCAAGTAATTTATTCTCGCTCTGTAAGTTTTTCAGTCTTTTCAGTAGGTGGAGTGAAAATATTGTTACTTAAAGTGTCTATAGTAGACACACATATGAACACGAAAAAATTAACGATTATGTAATTGCGATTACTTCAAATTGCTTCGTATTCAAGACGCCAAAAAGTCTGATCAGGTGGCCTTGGCCGTTAATATTTGCATAGTGTTACAGCGATTTCATGTACCTATATTTTAATATCTTATCGTACAGGCTTTTGTCGTGTCTGTCGATTCTTATCATTTAAGACTGAAATCTCATTCGATTGGGTCCGCGTTGAAATTCTAACGTTTAAATTTCTCTTGTCAATAAAACCTGTAATAAAACTATAAAAATTTGGGATATCCCACACTGCACCATCTAGTCTCAAGTAAGTAAAGCTAAAGTTATGGGTACGAGACATACATGAATATTATTTTTTATAGACATTTTTACATCCAGACACGAAAGAAATAGACATGTTCATGCACACAAATATTTGTCCCGCGCGGGAATCGAACCCGAACTCGAACTGTACGTGTACCAACAACTTAATATATTTTTTTGATCTTTGCCGATCAGTTCAGAGTAGGACTCATGTACATTCCTTATTTTTTATTATGGATGTCGTTCCACCCACCATTAATTTCGCGTGATTTTTATTAGTACTATTTCCATGTAATTTAGTATAGAAGTAGTAAAATAGAATAGTTACTAACAGGATAGATAAATATTTGTTACGACAAGAAACTGACGAGGTGAATCGTTATCAAGTCGTTAGGCGATAAACACTACACGTATAGGTGATTCGGCCTTATATGATCGTCAGGTAGGGTTGCCAACTTTTATTAAAGATAATACTTGTTTTTAACAGTATGGTCGATAACCCTATCGTCAGGCGATAACGTGTTACGGAATTTGTACTCACAATGGACTTGGCCCAAAATTTTTAACATATCGTTTTTATATTTTTTTTTCAAAATTATAAACCAATCCAAGTATATACCTTCCTCTCGAAATATTTTTATAGTATTTTTTTTTATTTTATTAATAAACTATTTCTGTAACGTCATCTAGACGTATGTTTATTGTTTGCTTTATCTAAGACAAAATAAAATCATAATATTTTGATTCATTCATGAGGATTACAGTTTCATTTGATATAGTGATTAACTTAAATATTTTATAGCTACATACTTTTTGTTTTTTACTGTATAAAGCAGCGGAATAAGCTAAACTGTCAAGATGACGTCACAGAGGCAATTTCGACGTATGATGAATTTTCTTAAACATCTCAAAAACGCATAGAAAGAATTTTAATAGGTTGTTATAGAACCTTCTTCCTTTTAATTTTATTAATTGTTAGCGCAACTTTAAAATTTTGGATCAAGTCCATTCAAGTGATTCCCTCTTTCAATGCGCAAACTGTCAAGAAAACATTTTTGGCATAACATAATTAGGTACTCATTAATAGTACATTTTTTTAACCTCGGTTGGTTAAATACCGATTCGCTGGTTTATTATAAACAAATAGCTCGGGGAACATAGTTTTAATTTTAACTGATCATAAATGTTCATTTGTTGCAATTTTTTAAAACTTAACGCTTAAAAACGCCTAAAAACGTTCATAAGCAATTTGCAGCATTTGCATATAAAAAGTAAAGCAAAGTATGACCAGTGCGTACCTAAAACATAACTCGTAGAATTGAAATTTTGTATTTATTTTTATTTGAATATATTTTATTGTCATATATTTAAATACGTAGAGATCCGATCTAAAATGGCGCGCCCCTCCACTGAACGAGATTTTTTCAATAATATAAAATACGTTTATTTATTACGTTTCATAAGTTCGCGTCTAGCCTAGAATTTATATTATTTCTATTATTAAATTATATCATCGTTTAACTTGTAATAATATTGATAAACGGAAAACAAAAGTTAGTCAACACTGGGATCGAACAGGATTTTTTTTTCATCATGTTCCCGTGCGGGAATAACTCATGTAGTCTAACGTATAAAACAACCTACTAATAGTATAAATGTGAATGTTTAGATGTTTGTTATTCAATCACGCAAAAATCTCTCATTGACTGACATTATAATAAAATATACTCTTATACTGACACCGCATTATATCCATAAACGGCACAGTTTTTTTACAGTTTGAGTCGCATTTTTGCCTTTTTCTTGTAATAAAATTTGACAATAAATTTATTTTCTTCGTTAGATTCACTTATTTTGTTGGACAGCGAAACAGTTGAATAATGGCGGGATTTTTTTTTCAAATGTCATGTTCGTAATGGTATTATAACCAGCCAGATTAGAACTTCGTACAAACGAAATACGGGAAGACTTTGTCCCCAACTTTATAAATATAAACATTTTATAGGAATATTTGTCTCGGGCTACAAGTTAGTCTCGGACGGGAATTGAACCAGCAACTTTCGATTCTGCAGTTGAGTTTCTAACCACTCGGTCGGTCAATATACTGTTATTGATTGTAAAAATACATGTTGCCAGCAGGAAACTTGGAGCCATATTGTTTAAAATGCAATCGTTTAAATGAAAATTGTGAGAAATTATATTTTTGTCATTGGAAATGACTTTCATTTCGTTGGAGTATAGGGGGTCATTTGGGAGTTTTATGAGACAGGCAGATTGTACAAAGAGTTTTCGAGATATCGGGATGAACGTGGTGTCAAAAGACGCAGCTCAACGAGCTCTACAAGATGTCAAGAGACAATTTGGAAAAAGTTCAAAAACAAAAAAAATTATCGGCAAAAAACGAAAAAATCGCAATTTTTTTCCCCGATTTTCCTTTCGGGAGCCCGATATCTCGAGAACTAGGTCCAAATGAGGAAAAAAATAAAAAAAAAAACGGCTCGGGGTAATTAGACGGGGGATCGATTGAGACTAAAATTGTTAGAATCGGACAACCGGAAGTAGAGGTTAAGGGTGCCCTTAGTTGGAAGTCGGATATGCGTCGGTGTTACATTTCGTACTAATTCGGTTTGTTCGATCGAAATGTACACAATGTTATATTTCGAAGTTTTAAGCTTATTTAGAAACAGTTGTGTTATTTATTTTTTTTTTTGCGAAAAAAAAATATTTCGAAAAATATTATCCAAAATATGTGTGTTTACTTTATTCCGTTAGGTTCATTTCCAATGTCGTAAGAAGTTCGTGCGAAAGCAGGAGATCCGTTGATTTTTTTTTGTGTAGGCCATTTTTAAATATATTTGTTCACTTAATATCAACATAAGAATGTTCTATCTAAATTTCGATTCGCACATCATTTCTATCTGGTATATTGTGAATTGTTATATTGTTATATTGCAAAACCTAGATATACATGTATATGGCTATCGAAGAAACCTAAAATGGTGTTTGATAAGTCAAATGCATGTCAATGAACTTTTTTTTTAAATAAATTATTATATATATATAAAAAAAAAACAACATTGTTATAGGGTTGGTCAGGAACAATGCTTTCTTGACTTGTTTTGATACTTTTAACATTGCCATGGCCCAGAGGAGAAACCCTATTTTTAGGTAACGATGGATATGGCCTTGGAGAGTATTTTTTAAATTAAATTTTAAGGCAATTTTCTTTAAACATTATAAGTCTAGACGATTCATTATTGAATTAAATTAAATTTTCACGATATTCCACGACCTATTTCGTTAAATTCCGTTATCCAATTCCAATATTCTTAATTACGAGATGGAGATGCCTAGATGGTATTATTTTGTATATTTATGTTGTATATTTAATATATAATTTTTATAAATAAAAATAATGTATTATATAAATAAAAAAAACTCGCTTGCCCATATATAAATCGAAAATTATAAATTTTAATAAACCGAAATTAGGACCGTTTCGTCTTTCGTCGTTATGTCATCATTTAGTAACCTGATTACTGGATTTCCCTCGCCGCTTCTTACCAGTAGCGCTTCTAGCTGTGGGGTCAACGATGTCAACGATGACGCTTCTAGTGGGTCCCTTGCTCGTCGATGGTGGTAGTTTCACGTGGACCAGGGTTTGCGTATATGGCGCTAACGTTGTTTCCTTGACACAACGTACCTCACCGCTAGGACCACCTTTGAAGAAAACTTCATTTCGGCCGCATTTCAGCACGCCATTGGTCACATCGATTTTCCATTGGAACCGTTGCCACGAATCCAATTATGCATTATCGGTCAATTAATTATGCATAATGCAGTCATCGGAAATATCAGCCACGATGACGGTGTGCCAGTATTTCTCCTTCCCAACCTTTAAAGTCACTCTGAGCTAGCCGTGGACAGGTATCGGCTCGCCGGTAGCCGTGACAAGCTTCAAACAAGGAGTCGATGGCTGGGTTCTCCGTGCCGATTGCTTCGTAGTCCTAGCCTACAGACAAGTCAACCTTATAGACCACGCTTTGACAGGGAGTAGCATTCGCCAAGGCTATGTAGTGACACTACATAACTACGTCACTAGTGAGCCGTCAGTTGGAAGCACGTCGGAAGCCATTAAATTGTCAATTTTGAACGAGCCAATGAAAACTAGCCTAGCCGACCTCTCCCCGCACCCCGCCACTTTTTGGCGATTTCGTTTTCGTACTGACGTTTATTAAAGCGTGGTCTAAGGGTTGACTGGTCTGTGTCCTAGCCTGACTACCGTCCGTGTCGCCCCAGTGTCAACTGTGTTTGGACAACGACTCAAATGCCATTTACCTCACCATCTGCGATGAAACTTGTGAGATGACAATGACTATTTTCAAATTTAACAAGAATTTCACAATGTTTTTAATTTTTTAAGATGATGAAATTAAAATAGGTAATAATGTGTAGTTTCTTACTTCTAATCAATTAAATTTTGTATAGAAATCAGCAGTATCGTTTTAACGTAAATTTAAAAAAAAATCTTTAAAAAATTGAATTAAATATGATAACTATGAGTGTAGGTTTATCTATGCAGTTTGCGAGCCACGCACGAGCAGTTAATATCTTTTTTTTTAATGTTAAGTGGAAGTGCTGGAAGGAGCCATTCATATCTATACCTACTTATTTTTAAATGGGTTGTTGAACGCATTATATCGCATAATGCTGTATCTAAAATATGCGAACTCGTTTATACAGTTTAACTGTTTAACTTAAAACTATACAAATGCACGCTTCTATCGCCTTTATATAGTAATGAAATTGCGTTTCGTTGTACACACTTGACCGTACAAGCCTTGGACTACCTATGCGTTTTTGTGGGGATTTAATTTTATAGACAGAAAGGCGTGCCATCGTAAATATTTCGTTTTTGTCTTTTCACTAGCGAAAACATAAAATGTACTGGTTTATAATTATTTTACTATGAGAAAAAAGCTCCAAATATAAGGTTTTTGATGACGACGCAGTTAAGTTAGTTTGTATGTTAAAAACTGTTTAAAATTATTTTCGATTTAATACTGTTACGGGCTACCGGTTCTAATATTGACGATGCACTGAAACACTGATTTTAGTTCACTTCACTTTATTATAATTCCAAATCACAAAATAATCCAAAAGCAATATCGAACAAACAATATCGAACACTAATTGCACAGTTAAAACACTCCGCACTTCGCAAATTATCGCGCTTGACACTTATCGCGTACTTCCAAAAATAAACTTGCTCGACGCCGCGGACCATCGCCTTATATAGCTCTCTCCCTTCCACTAGTCACCGTCTCGAACATTCTATCTCTCGAAATTTATAAATTACATTTTAATTTCTCGGACCGTGGGAACGGAATGTTGGCGCCGTGGCGTTAAGAAATGACCATAGATTTTTAGAAATATCGCGAATATTCCTTTCAACGACGCCGCCTCTGTATTTAAATTAGTGAAATTAATTGTTCGTCTAGACTTTTCGGTTTTATTGAATGGCTGTGGGAATTTTTCTCGTAAGTTCGATGACCTGTTTTTGTACTATTGTAGATAGGTGTCATGCTTTTTCTAGTGAGTTCGATAACGTCGTCGCGAGAGTAGATAGGCGTTACACTACCCCCTCCTTAGATTTGCTCGTCCCGAGCAATATTCGAACCTCGGTAAGGGGCTAGTCGATCGATGTGCACTATCTTAGGCTTTCCTCGTAGACCACGTTGTATACGGTACGTCACGTCGTTGATCCTGGTTATCACCTTGTACGGTCCTTCCCAACGGTTTTGTAGTTTGGGGGATTTACCTTTCCTGCGCCTCGGGTTATGCAACCATACAAGAGATCCTTCATCAAAGCCAGTGGCGGTGGCGCTTCGGTCGTATCTAGTCTTCATCTTTTCGCTTGCCAGAAGACCATTCTCTCTGACTTGCTCATGAATGTTATGCATCCTTTCTTTTAGGTCCGACACATAATCCGATATTGGTCGTGGGTCGTCAGGCGGCCTGCCAGTTACCAGGTCGAACGGCAATCTTAGTTCTCGTCCAAAATTGGCAAACGCTGGTGTGACCTTTATGCTCTCATGTTCCGCTGTCCTATATGAGAGCATAAACAACGGAATATATCGGTCCCAGTCCTTTTGATGTTCGTCGACTAATTTTGCGAGGTGGTTTTCCAGCGTACGGTTAAATCTTTCGACCATTCCGTCTGATTGCGGGCGGTATGGGGTTGTCCGTGTTTTGTTTATACCCAAGATACGGCACGTCTCCTGGAACACCTGAGATTCAAAATTACGACCTTGGTCCGAGTGAATCTCCAAGGGCAGTCCGTATCTGCAAAACACTTCGTCAACCAGTTTAGTTGCCACTGTCACTGCCTCCTGATTGGGTATTGCGAAAACCTCTGGCCACCTCGTAAAGTAATCAACCACGACCATGAAATACTTGTTGCCATCATTAGATACAGGAAAAGGTCCGGCTACATCTACTGCGATTCTTTCCCAAGGGGCTCCCACGTTGTACAACTGGAGACGTCCTCTGTTCCGCGTCGTCGGGCCTTTCACGGCTGCACACACAGTGCACCTTCGACACCAGTCCTCGACATCTTGCCGACAGTAGACCCAATAAAATCGCTTCCTGATTTTCTCCAGGGTTCTCTTCATGCCCAGATGCC
Source organism: Luffia ferchaultella (assembly GCA_949709985.1). NCBI lineage: Eukaryota > Metazoa > Arthropoda > Insecta > Lepidoptera > Psychidae > Luffia > Luffia ferchaultella. The sequence continues at coordinate 3,054,197 of OX453256.1, read as the reverse complement.
CTCCTGAGGTACCATCGTGCAAGGCTTCCAACACTGCGCGTACTTTTGATCTTGGCACGACCAGCTGCATAGTTGACTCCCGTCCACTTGGGGTTTCCCATTTGCGATACAACAGTCCATCAACCATCACTAAACTGTCCCATTGAGCCCAATAACTCTTCATAACAGAGCTCAAGGCTGCAACTTGGTTCCATTGTGGTTTTGGACTCCCTTGTATTTTCCAGTCTATGATGGCCCTTAGGTCACTGTCCTTCTTTTGCTCCTCCTTCATTGCATCGGTGGTCCACTCATCACTGACGTTATTGATGGTGATGGCCTTAATTGTTTCTTCTTTTTGTTCTCGTTTGGAGCAATGTTTACACTCGTCAGGGCACAGCCTACGCGAGAGAGCATCGGCGTTTCCGTGCGATTTTCCACTACGGTGCTCGATCTCAGGCTCAAATTCCTGAAGTTGTTCGATCCACCGAGCCACTTGTCCTTCAGGGTCCTTGAACTGGAGCAACCATTTGAGAGCGGCATGATCTGTCCTGAGCTTGAACTTCCTGCCCAAGAGGTATTTACTGAAGTGGCGCAGCGTCTTCACTACAGCTAACAGCTCTCTTCTGGTCACGCAGTAGTTCCTTTCCGGTCTTGACAAGGCCTTGCTGAAGTATGCTATCACGACTTCCTTGTCGCCTTGTCGCTGTGATAGCACTCCTCCGATTGCCAAGTTGCTGGCGTCGGTGTCGACTACGAACTCTCCAGTCTGATCTGGATAACCAAGGATAGGTGCTTCACAGAGCCGTTGCTTAAGTTCTGTAAAGGATTTTTCGCATTCTTCAGTCCACAGGAATGCAGTCTTATCTTCTGTAAGCCTGTGCAAAGGTCTGGCTATTCCCGCAAAATCCTTCACGAAGCGGCGGTAGTACGAGCATAACCCCAAGAATGCTCGCACCTCCGTTTTATTCCTTGGAGTTGGCCATTCCCGTACTGCTTCGGTCTTTGCAGGGTCCGTTTCCACGCCTTCTGTCGAGATCACATGACCCAAGTAGTTGACCCGCTTTTTGAAGAAGCTGCATTTCTTCGGATGTAGTTTTAGGTTTGCGGCCCTTAGTTTCTGAAACACTTGCACCAGGTTTTGTAGATGTTGGTTGAAGTCGCGTCCCATAATGATCACATCATCAAGATAGACCAGGCAAGCTTCACCGAGAAGGTCGGCAAGTACTACTTCCATCAGTCTCTCGAAGGTAGCGGGAGAATTGCACAAACCAAAAGGCATGACCTTGAACTGCCATAGCCCTTTTCCAGTTGAAAAGGCAGTTTTCTCCCTGTCCTTTGGATTAAGTTCTACTTGCCAATAACCACTCTTCAAGTCAAGAGTAGAAAACCATTGGTTCCCTCGCAGCTTGTCCAATGTGTCGTCAATCCTAGGTAGAGGGTAGCTGTCCTTTTTGGTCACGCTGTTGAGCCGACGATAATCCACACAGAATCGCATGCTACCATCCTTCTTCTTGACCAGGACGACAGGAGAACACTAAGGGCTTGAAGAAGATTCGATGACATTATTCTTCCTCATGTCATTAATCATCTCTTCAACTTCTCCTTCTCTGCTCGTGGGTATTCGCCGGGCTCTTTGACGAATAGGTAGTTCATCGCCTGTGTTTATTTTATGTTTAACTAGTGACGTTCTGCCAACGTCACCTTCCTTGAGGCAGAAAATGTCGGAATAGCGAGTCAGCACTTCCTTTACTTTCGCATATTCTGCTTGAGTAAGGTCGTCCTTGCAGATGTCCACTTGTTCGAGAACTTTCTTGCCTCCACTCCTCGCCGTAGGTGACTCCACTTGCACACAACTTCTCATCCAAGAAACTTCCTGACATTTCGCAATCGCCTGATTTTCATGCAGGACAACAGGTGCGTTACTGAAATTTAATAACCTGATTACTGGATGTCCCTCGCCGCTTCTTAGCAGTGTCCTGGCCGTCAACCATTTGCGCTTCTCGCTGTGGGGTAGCTGGTCAACGATAACGCTTCTAATAGGTCCCTCGTTCGTCGATGGTGGTAGTTTCACGTTGACCAAGGTTTGCGTGTAAGGCGCTAGCGTCGTTTCTTTAGCACAGCGTACCACACCTCTAGGTCCACCTTTGAAGAAAACTTCGTTATGGCCGCATTTTAGTACACCATTGGTCACGTCGATTTTGCACTGAAACCGTTGCATGAAGTCCAATCCAATAATGCAGTCGTCGGAAATATCAGCCACGATGACAGTGTGCGAGTATTTCTCTTCTCCCACCTTCAAAGTCACCGTGAGCTCGCCGTGGACAGGTATCGGCTGGCCGGTAGCCGTGACAAGTTTCAACTGAGGAGTCGATCGCTGGATCCTCTGTGTCGATTGCTTCACTAGTCGTGGTCTGACTACCGTCCGTGTTGCCCCAGTGTCGACTGTGATTGGACACCGAGTACCATTTACCTCGCCGTCTATGATGAGACTATTCCCGTTGAACACTTGTGAGATGACAATTTTCGGGGCTGTATCACGACCAGCCAGCACCTGCCCCACGGTCCTGGCTATTACTCGTTTCCCTGAACTTCGACGGGCAGAGCTTGTACTCGAGCCCTGCCTTCCTGTGGTGATTCGTTGCCTTCTGTCCTTTGCCTTAATTTAGGGCAGTCAATCCGAATGTGCCCGAGCTGCTGACAGTTGAAACAGCGCAGCGTGGATCGGCGCCTAGGTGGTAAAGCGGCTGGTTCTACTAATTCTCTTACTCGTTGTGTGCGAGGCTCCTGTCTCACAGCTTCTACTTCAAGGGCATGCGCCAAAGCGTCCTTCAGAGTTTTATGGTGCCCAAGTCTGACGGTTGCCCTTATTTCCAGGTCCTTTATTCCGTCGACGAATGTTTGCACCAAATTCGTGTCGACGAAATCAGTGCCGGCCGACGGGTATGCCTTTCTTACGATCTTCTCAATTTCCAAAGCCCACTGCTGTAAGCTTTCGCTGGCACGCTGCGTTCTGTCCCTTAGTTGAGCCCGGTAGACATGCTCTAGGTGTTTGTCGCCATATCTAGAGTCCAGCGCTTCCAGTAGTTTTCCGTAGCTCTCCGCGCTGTCTGGTGATGCCTCAAGGACCGAGAGCGCCTGTCCTCGCAGTGCCACCGCCAGGGCGGTCAGACAGTGTTCGTCCGTCCACCCATTTGACGATGCCACGGTCTGGAACTGGCGTTTGTAGGCACTCCACGAAGTGGTACCATCGTACGGCGGCACCTTAACCCGGGGGCCGGAGTAGCTGGTTCCACTAGGCCCAACCAGTTTCAGATGTTGTACTTCTTTTTGGAGCGAGTCGCAACGGGACTTAACGTGGAGTATCTCATCACCGTAGCTGACTAACCTGTCTTCATGCTCGCGTAGATTTTCTTTGAGCTGTTTCACCTCCAGGTTTATTTTACCTAAAGTTTCTCCAAGCAGCTTCTCCATACGCTGCGCCTGTTCTTCCTGGCGACGAGCTTGCTCCTCCTGATGTTGGCGTGTCTGCTCCTCCTGGCGACGAGCTTGCTCCTCCTGCCGACGAGATTGCTCCTCCTGCCGACGAGCCTGCTCCTCTATGAGTTGGCGTGTTTGCTCCTCCTGGCGACGAGCTTGCTCCTCTTGCCGATGAGATTGCTCCTCCTGCCGATGAGCCTGCTCCTCCATGAGTCGCATAAGAGCGCTTAAGTCGAAGGTCTGAGCAGCAGCGGTCCCGGCGTCCACACTTACATTTTCAGCGTTGACGTCGTCCATGACCTCGTGCTGCTGATCCGCTGCCGCCTGTCTCGTGTGACGTCTTCTTGACTGAGACGAATCCCTAGGTGTTGTTGGCATCTTCAATATCGCACTTCTGACACCAAATGTTACGGGCTACCGGTTCTAATATTGACGATGCACTGAAACACTGATTTTAGTTCACTTCACTTTATTATAATTCCAAATCACAAAATAATCCAAAAGCAATATCGAACAAACAATATCGAACACTAATTGCACAGTTAAAACACTCCGCACTTCGCAAATTATCGCGCTTGACACTTATCGCGTACTTCCAAAAATCAACTTGCTCGACGCCGCGGACCATCGCCTTATATAGCTCTCTCCCTTCCACTAGTCACCGTCTCGAACATTCTATCTCTCGAAATTTATAAATTACATTTTAATTTCTCGGACCGTGGGAACGGAATGTTGGCGCCGTGGCGTTAAGAAATGACCATAGATTTTTAGAAATATCGCGAATATTCCTTTCAACGACGCCGCCTCTGTATTTAAATTAGTGAAATTAATTGTTCGTCTAGACTTTTCGGTTTTATTGAATGGCTGTGGGAATTTTTCTCGTAAGTTCGATGACCTGTTTTTGTACTATTGTAGATAGGTGTCATGCTTTTTCTAGTGAGTTCGATAACGTCGTCGCGAGAGTAGATAGGCGTTACAATACTTAATTATCGGATTATAGACAGTCTATTTTGTATAATTTTGGCAGTTACCTGAGATGCTAGTGGCGCCATCACACGGAACCTTTAGTAACCCTCGTTGGACTGGAGAGCCCCGCTAAATACTTTGTACTTTGGTCTTCAAGATCTTCTTTAGTCTCTTATGCAATGCAATGCCCTTATGGTAAACAGGCGGTGAACATGTTTTGTCAGACCAAAGAACATATTGGATCGGAGAAAAAGTCTTTTCGTATATAGTTTGTACATACTTTTGAGAAAATCTCTTTGGCTGTACTAGTTGTATCTGGCTAGTTTTGATATCATTAAAAAGGTTACATTTCAAAAAAAGAAACGATTTAGTAAAATATTATTTCCCGCCGGTTTTCATTTGTTTTTCTTTCTGTCAAAATGAGTGAATCTAATGAAGAAATTCGATACATTTTAAAATTTTATTACAAAAAAGAAAAATGCAACGCAAGCTGCGAAAAAAATTTGTGACGTTTATGACCCTAATGCGGTGTCAGTAAGAGTAGCACAAAGTTGGTTTAAACGTTTCCAATCCGGGAATTTTGAAGGCAAAGATGCACCTCGCTGTGGTCGCCCTGTCACGGCTAAAATATACGCCATTTTTTAAAAAGTGGAGCAAGATCGGCATATCAGTAGTTACGACGTAGCTGAAGATCTGGGAATTGACCACAAAACAGTTTTGACTCATTTAAAAAAAGCTGGGTAAACAAAAAAGCTCGATATTTGGGCGCCACATGAGCTCACTGAAAGAAACCTGGTGAACCGTGTACTCGTTTGCGATTCTTTATTAAGACGTAATGAAACCGAATCGTTTTTGAAAAGAATTGATAACTGGGGATAAAAAGTGGATCAACTACAATAATAACGTGCGAAAAAGGTCGTGGTCAAAGGTCGGTCAGGCTTCACAGACTGTGGCAAAACCCGGGTTAACTCGCAATAAGGTGATGCTGTGTGTATGGTGGGATTGTTCATTATGAGCTTTTACCGCCGGGCAGAACCATCGATTCGGATCTCACCTGCTAACAACTGATGAGATTAAAGCAAGAAATTGAGAGAAAGCGGCCAGAATTAATTAATAGAAAGGGTTTGGTATTTCATCACGATAACGCTAGACCTCACACATCTTAAGTCACCAGAAAAAATTAAGAGAGTTTGGCTGGGAGGTGTTAATGCATCCGCTATATAGCCCTGACCTTGCACCTTCAGATTTTTATCTGTTTCGGTCTCTCCAGAATTCTTTAGACAGTATCAGGTTAACATCAAGAGAGGACTACCAAAACTAATTGTTAAATAAACTTTCAAAAATTACCACTGATTCCGTACCTCGGAGAGCACGTTAAGCAGTCGGTCCCGGGCGCTGTCAATAGATGGTGGTCGTTACAATCCTCAACCCGCAGTAGAGCAGCGTGGTGGATTTAAGCTCCGACCTCCCCTCACCCTGAGCGAGGCCTAAGTCCCTGCAGTGGGGTAAAAATAGGCTGATGAAGAAATATTCAAAAAAATTGTCTTGAGTTTTAATATAAAATGTGAAGAAATTTTTTCCCCGACCCAATACATAAAGTTTTCGAGAAGTATTGGAATATCCACATTATGGCAGTTCTAGACTAAGATATATGTACATGAAAAAAGTTAAAAATGTTTGGTCGATTAAATTTATGAGTCATAAGTGGGCATAGTAAACGTTTCATTATATTAATAATTAATTGTTTACACAATGTGATCAAAAAAATATACACCGCAGACCAAATATACGCCACTCGATGTTTTGAAGTATTCACTGTGAAAAATTTTGTGTGACCCACATGTAAAATTAGTAATGGAAAAGAAAATGAAAATTGTAAGGTTACTTTAAACAAAGTGTTTCTTTAGAACAATAATAACCTATCATTTCGTTTACTTTTTTGATCGTTTCTAAATCTTATTGATTATGCTATCTAAAATTGGGTATTGAACAACGAATTTCATGTCGTGAACGAATAGAAAACAGTTCACACATTGACGTATTGTTATTTGTTAGTGCTTCGAACACGCCGCGCCTCAAACGCGCAGCCGTGGTGTAGGTCGGGCGCGTGTCGTTGACCGCTCAATGTCACCTCCGTGGATTCGGCGCGCCGGCTCCTCTGCCCCTCTTGCGCCTCCCCTTTTGCTACAATCCAGGCCCCCTTTTGTCCCTACGTATACCACCTCCTGCCTCCTTTTACGAATAAACACTCCTCATGTTTTCGAGTTTATATAATCCAGGGTCCAACGAAATCCAAAAATAAACAAGCGTGTAGGCAAGTTTATATCGTGCCTTATCGTCGTCGTCAATATAGGTATTGACAATATTTTGAGACCGTAAAATAAGTATATGGAATTGATTTAAATGTTTTTCAACAGAGGATAAATAAAATAATTAATTATAAATAAATAAATAAATAAAACGACAAATATACATATAATGTCGACATGAGAATTTGGCTTCAAGGCCGACCGGACGGACAACTGTGTTGTAATTTATTTCGGCGTTTCTTCGACAGAGAGAAAATTTATGCGCCCTCCGGGAACACGTATTTGGAGATTCAACAGACATACAATATTCTGACATTTTGTCTTATTTCATTGAACTTTTGGCAGACGATATTAGTAGAGAGCGACGCATCACTAATTAACACCTCGAAATACTTGTCGCGATAATGGATTCGCACTGGTAATTACGATCGATATATTTTAAATTATATTGACATCTACAATATTTGTATAGTTATATTTAGTTAGTTATTAGTTAGGAACACCTCTTTGGTTAGGAATTATCGATACGTAACTTCTCTTTCAGGACTTTTGGTTACTTCGACGATTTTCAATAAATCTGACGTTTTACGTATAATTGAATGTTTTTACCAAAGCATCGTGTCCTCGACGTACCGTCGACATCGCATCTGTAATGCGACACGCGTTATGATAATGCGTGCGAAAGGTCCGTTCGCTTGTCGTAGGTCGGGGCGGTTTTGATTATATAAGCCGGCCTGGGATCGAGGGAGTACAGAGGGGGGCAGGTGATGCTAGCTGATATTCGGCACGCTGTCGGTCGTCGAACCCGCCGCTATCTGTTCGCTCCAATGTCGGCACAATGTCAGCCAGTGCAAAGACCCGATCCACCATACCTCCCCGCACCGCACTGTGTCTGTGGGTCGCTACGACCTCGGCAGCCGAATACGGGGCGGTCAAGGCCGAAGTCTAGACTACACCCTCTCACCCTCGCCTTGGTACTAACTCCGGTACAGAATCGCCACGTCCTAAATTACCGTGGCGACCCACTCCGTTCTGGGGGAATCTGGAAACGACTTTGAGAGGTAGGTACATCCGTTTAAAAAGGCAATATAGAATTATTGATGTCCAATGACTGATTGGGCGAGTGGTTAAAGACCCTAACTGCAGAACTTGAGGTCGCGGGTTTGATTCCCTCACTGCACAAATATTTGTGTGCATGAACATGTCTATTTCTTCCGTGTATGGCTGTAAAATATCTATATATTTATACTACAGAAATTATTTAAGTATGTATCAGTTGGCAAGTAGGTAATCGTAATACAAACTTTGCTTATTTTCAGACTAAATGGCACTGTGTGGGATGACCCAGATATTATTATATTGATTAGACAAAGTTTTTTTTTTACTACGCAGGTAGACAATATTAAATAAAATCTTTCCAATGGATAATTCAACATAATATAAAGATCTAAGATAATTTCTATAATGAACAAGATGAAGGTCGAGAGAATTTTCCTCAGAAAATTATCTTACCGACAGACGGCGTCGTAAAATTATACGCAATTATAGATAACATAACTACATTTTGTTCGCGAATTTGTCTGTGTAGACTTGCCCGTCTAAAACTGACCACGCTTTAGGCTAACCCTGATTTATTGGGTTGTCATATTTTGACGGTTGTGAATGAAATGACGAATCGTGTGTCACAACGTTTCCGCATTGAAGACTGGCCAATGGCCAGTGGCCATCGTCCTGTATTAGTTTAAAATACAAAGTCCAACCGCTCGCAAATGACTAGTTTTGAAACCGGCATAATTAATTTTTTCGTTTCGGATCTGCAACATGTTTTCCCATAATTTAATATAAACTATTTTATACTCTGTGCATCGGAGCCGTCAGTTCCGGTTGCCATTATCAGATGGCAGTTGTTAAAATCCATCATCCCGCACTGTAGCAGCTTGGCGGATTAAGCCAAAGTACCCTCATCGCGAAGGGAGGCCTAAGCCCCTGCAGCGGGGCATAATGGGCTGATATGGTATGTTATACATGGACGTAATGCGGCGGTGAAAATTCATAGTGTTGTATAGCACTATAGCAACCGCCCGCGTGCGGCCTACAAATTTGTAGGTATATATCGTAATTAAACTTAATCACTTCCTAATAGAGTAATGTTCCGGAGAATAGTAGGTACAAACAAAGAGACAGACAAATGCGTAAATATATATAACCTATGTCCATCTTGAAGGTTCACTCGAAATATTGATGAAAGAAGTTTTGAAATCGGATCCGTACTTTCGGAGATTACCTTCTACACCTAACCTAAACCTACAAACTTCCAAACTTTACCTCTATAAAATATTAGTGTAGACTTGGCGAGAAATACACAGGTAGAGTTAAAGAAACTAATGTTGATTTGAAAAGGTTACAACTTGTATAATAACTTGTTTTATATTGTATAATAAAAACTACTTATTATGTTGTTACACACTCAACACTAGGTTGTTGTGCGTATTGGACCCCGGCCGGTTTATCGCTTGCCCCGCGAGATGCGATAATTTTATTTTTTTGTACGTGAAGAAAACCTTTGCTGTTGTGTGCGTGTATTATATATTTCCTTTATAATTTAATTAAATATTTCCTTTATAATTTAATTAAATATAAAGGAAATAAAAAGGAATTAAATTATAAGAAATAAAATTAATTTCCTTTATACGATCCATTTTCATCCATAATAAAAGGTTATTTATGACGTAAGCAAAATTACATAGTTTTAAATAAATTGCTCTAGTAAATAGAATAAGTCAATGTTTTATTAGCTATAATAGAAGTAATCCTGGGTTAAAAAAATTATTGTCGATCAAAGCTAGTCGATCAAGGGTCGATCGAAGAGTCGATCGAAATTTTCATATTACATAATATGTCTTTGTCGTGCAGTGAAAGCCGAGTGGTGGCGAGCTCACTTCTTGTTTAGAAGGTCGTGATACGAATTCCAGAAACCAGCATGTACCAATGAGTTTTTTTTAGATGGCAGTCGTTAAAATCCATCAAACCGCACCGGAGCAGCGGTGTAGAATTAAACTCCAAGCATCCTCATTATGAGGGGAGGTCTAACCCCCTACAGTGAGGCATAATGGGCTGGTGATTACCTGTCATTACTTAACCTAAAAATTGATATTTAATCAATTAAAATCTTTGAGTGTTAAATATTTTTGTTTGGGATCTCTATCACGCGATCATCTTCGTTTTTTAAACAATAAACAGGATTTGTAAAATCCGGTTTGTAGTTGAAAGTACTAATAGTATCGAAAATGTGCAAATCTATTTATTTGTCTCATACTTTTGCGCTCGTCTTACACAGTGGCGGTCTTGGGATAGAGCGAGAGGAGCGGTCGCTCTGGGCGCCAAATGTGAAGGGGCGCCAAAATTCGAACAGCAAGAGCAAGATAGAATAAAATAGTGTAATGGCGCCTTTTTGCGGCCCATATACGAATGATATAAAAAATATTTCTTTGTATGAACGTCGCCTAGTCATTGTTAAACGGCTGCATAGAAAAGGCTGCGGGGAAATCTTGTACCACCTAGAAAATATTCCAGGGCCACCATGGTTTACCTATTATGAGTAGGTAAGACGCGCGCATCCGTCTTTTTGATAGAATATTCATTTGATCAATTCTATTTATCGCTGACCTATTAAAATCCGGTCTATATGCGATCTCGTATTGTCAACAAGTATCTTATTGATGTAGGTACGGTCGAAAAAATGCGGCACTGACGTCACCACCGGTGCACGATCTCCGCATAGCCTTGAACGCGGCCAGCGTATCGCTTGGTATCGCGTTCTTCGACAAAACGCCGTCGGGGTGGGGGGAGCTGTTTAGAAATAATTTTGCATATAAATCAATAAACGTTCAATATTATACAACACAATATAGTGTGATCTCAGTTTATATTCTTAATTCAAATCATATCAGATTACTGCTTGATTAGTGATGTTTTTGTGAACGTCGAATATTGCCATAGAAACGTACCTAGAAAATCAATTCTTCAAAGTAATAATAAATCTGTAGGTAGGGAGGTACCTTAGTAAGTACTATCTACTCAGAAAATTACTTCAGATTTCCCGGGAGCTTCAGATGTTTGACGTAGGCTCGTTTCGGGGTAGTGGTGGGTGTATTCTCCCCATTCCATCGTCTAGCCCACGTTGTCGTGGAGGGGGGGGGGGGGGTCTTATATCTACGCAGTGCTGTAAAGAGTGGAAAAATACAATCGCGTTGCGGTAGGTTCGGGCAACGCTTAGCATTTTAGGCCTAGGCGTTTTTAGACCGATGACTGATTGTTGATAACATTATACGTTATAGCGATGTGTTAGGTTATCATTTATCAAATGTCGATAAATGTCTAGTATAAAACAAAATCGCCTGGCCGCGTCTGTGTAGTCTATCGATAAGGCTTTCAAATTACCTATAGGTATGAATACGATGGATTTTGATAAGGTTTTCAAAATCATTTAGGAAAATTCTTTAGGTACATGATTATTATTATTTAATTTAGAATAGGAAAGAATTAATAATGTTTTATTATTAATTCGTAAAAGTCGTTTTTCTGGCGCTTTTGGCTTAACAACTTACAGCGCGATGAGCGCGTATTTTCGATCAGCATGTTTTATTAATTATGAAAAAGTGTTAGATGGAACACTTGTTCTATCAAATGCCTTCTGTTCGGCCGTGGTTCGAATCCTAGGGTATGTACCAATGAGTTTTTTTTTCTCACTTATGAACATAACTATCACTGACTCTGTGCCCTGAAGAGCACGCTAAGCGTTCGGTTCCGGTTGCCCGAAATAGATGGCCGTCGTTAAAATCCACCAACCCGCACTGGAACAGCGTGGTAGAGCCTCCTCCCAAGTGGAGGCTTAAGCCCCTGCAGTGAGGCATTAATGGGCTGATGGTATTGCCTAGTATTACCTAAATACAAAATGTCGATTTTCGTGTTTATTCCTTTACTTGTGCTGTAAGAACTTGCTTATTGCCAAGTTTCATAATTCTGGGTCAACGGGAAGGACCCTAAAGGTTTTGATTTATTTGCGAGTGTCAAAATATGCGGCATTTTTTGTTGTTGGGTTGACTTACAAGTTTGATTTTTTTACAACTTTAAGGGACCGTAGATCTAAGTATGTACCCAAGTATTATATATTAATTTCTACTTGATATCTACACGCGTTCCTAAGTAAAAAGGGTGTTTACAGACAGACAGAGAGACAGACAATGTAGTGATCCCACAAGGGTCGCTTTTGCCTTTTGAGGTACGGAACCCTAAAAATAGGCGTGTGGATGTTATTTAATTTCTTATTAAACAATGACTTATTAGATTAGTTACTTGCTGTTAACGCGTGAAACTTATTCAGTAGGGTATCTAATTTATGTTTTGATAATAGTTTTAAGTGGTTACTTTGGATATATATTTTATTGCAATTTTTAAAACACCTTATAATGTTTTCTATTAAAATCATACGTACATTATATAAACATACAAAAGGACAATATATGAGAAAATTGTTATAATCGTGTATGTATTGCTGTTCGGCTATTAAAACTTAATACCATAAATAATATATACTTTTAAATATATTATGTAATTGAAAATTTGTTGAAATAATTTCGAATTTCGAATATCGACAACCTAAAAATTATAAAAAAACATCACTAGACGTACCGCCACCGAATTAAACTATATAATCTCATAGGCGTTTTTTCAGTGCGGTTCAATATTAATTCGAATCTCAGTGGTGCGGTTGTAGTAAGATGGGCGGTAATGTTTTTCGAGGGTTCATGGAGGGAGGGTAACTTTGCCATTAAAGCGAAATGGACGTAGTAAGAGTGAAAGAGATGGGAGATAACTAATATCGTTCCTAATGCACAAGCGACTCAACAGCGGCGACACTTTGAAGTGTTGATATCACGTTGTTATTCATCAAATTAGGCGATCCGCTCTTTATCTATGGAGGTGAGCCGGCGGGCGTGCGGTCTTTGACCCGCTTACGCCGCGACCTACCACAACCTTCTGCCGCATGCCGAATCTTAGCCTAGAACACGAGACTCGGTTTATTGTAGGCTATAAACGTTTTCGCTGAATAACGCTGTGACTTATAAGTGTTATAAGGGCCAATACCCGGAATAAATAGAAGTCCAGTACAAAGGATGCTAACAAGAATTATTACAGTAAAATACGTTTTATTAATGAATAACCAATAAAACGACAATTAAAGATAACCTTAAATAAACGACTATTAAAATAAATAATTAATATTTTTTATCGAAAATTACAAAATAATAGTAAACACTCTTACTTTAAAATTATGTTATGATAACTTGTTTTTTTCAGATTTGAAACTTGTTTAAACGTAAAAATCATTGTTCAACCAAAATAAAATAGAAACGATTGTCATGTAAATATTTTCACTAATTCAGAGGGCGAATTCTCACGGCTCTTATACCTACTCTTGTCCTTTACAAATATTAATACTTTCTTGTAAACGTATTTTTTCAAATCCTTGGACCCTGACATCCTGTAGTAATATTTGCGATAAATAAAAAAAAGTATTGACAAAATATTTATCTAAAAATGTCCATTCCCTAAATGTGTCTCTGTTCACAACTGCCTTTCGTTTTGCGCTGAATCTTCACTAATATAATAATAATAGGTACTAATTATACCTGGGACATCCCACACAACACCATCTAGCCCAAAAGTAAACAAGTATTTTGCTTGTATTATGGAGATAATGACAATTGATATACATACTTAAATATTCTTTATAATGTATACATGCACACAAATATTTTCCGCCCGGGAATCGAACCAGCGATCATTGACTCCGCAGTTAGGGTCTCTAGGCCAATCGGTCAGTCTGGAATGGAGTGAAAAAAGATCAATTATTTTTTTTCGAAGATTTAATTGGTCGTTAATCCGGGATACTGTTCCGGAACGTAAATATGTGTTTGGGAGCAGAATTTAGGATCAAATGTGATCAAAGTGCACCAGTGACTATTTTCAATTAAGTTATTGTTATCTGATAGTAACTATATAATTTGTTTGTGGTGTGGCGAGCCTTGGAAGAGGCCTTTATCCTGCAGTGAAGAGACACGGGCTGATGATGATGATGATGATGATGAATCTGTCTGTGGCGATATGAAACGATAAACAAAACATTTATGACAATAACTATTTTAAAAAAATACATCGATCCGCTTTTGTAACTGGAGCGAAAATATTGTTTTGTATTTCATTACTTTTGGTCTGGTTTTATCACAGACAAGTCAACCTTATAGACCACGCTTTGACAGGGAGTAGCATTCGCCAAGGCTATGTAGTGACACTACATAACTACGTCTCTTCTGAGCGGTCAGTTGGAAGCACGTCGGAAGCCATTAAATTGTCAATTTTGAACGAGCCAATGAAAACTAGCCGACCTCTCCCCGCACCCCGCCACTTTTTGGCGATTTCGTTTTCGTACTGACGTTTATTAAAGCGTGGTCTATAGGTTGACTGGTCTGTGGGTTTTATTAATGAATTATTTTACTCGATCAATTCATTAGTGTCATATGTGGTTTAGTTTTAATATTTTTTATGGAAGTTAATTTTTCATAGGCAATTAGGAAAGTTATCGAGTGATTGACAATTTTTGATTATTCGGGCTGGTTATTATATAGCAATTTTTTCATTGCTTTCTAGTGTAGTCTTTTGACGGGCTGTAGACGCTAATGACGTTACATATTGTTTGAGGTAGACTGGTTACTTCAATACACACAGAACCTGCAACATGGTCGCTATCTTAGCCGACGCGAGCTTCTTCCGGCCGGTCGGATGAGATAGCGTAAAAGCGACATACTGTATGAGAAAGGAAGAGTTACGAAGAGCGATCTGTCAATACAATGTAAATACATGTTCAGTAACTTTGAAGAAAACATAATAAATTGTCAAAATATGAATGTCTACAACACTAAAACGGCCAGTATCAGTAGGTATACATTAGAGGCTGAAGAAAGTAGAAACTGCGCGATAATTGTAACAACACACAATTAAATATGAGAGTACAGTACCCAAACCCGATACAAGATTTCATGTGATTTCAGGCGACGTGAATGGTTTATTGTGTCGCGTGTGTTACGCGTCTTTATGTATGTAGCATATCGCCGTTGCTTACGCTGTGACGCCATGTGCTAAGTTTTGGTATAAATTATATAGTTACAAAGATATACATTGAATAGGATATTGTGCGCTATTGTGCGGCGCGGTTAAACACCTCTTTTACGAATGTGAGGCCAACTTAAAACAAAAAAGCTCTGTTGATAACAATAGGTTTTTGTCTCGTTTCCTTGATGCTATTATGACCGTCATATTTTCACGACATATTTTTATTAGAGGTTGTTAGGTCACTTTGAATTCTGACCCCCATATAAGTACGAACAATATTTACTAATAATACGTGTACGCTTTGAGGTGTGATCTGCCATATTTCCCGCCACACCGCTTCTATGAAATTATGTTATTGTGCCCATTGATTGCGACGTTTTTGTGCCTAATAGTATTATTATATTAACTTAAATAATGACCTAATTATATCAACCAACCTGCACTGGAGCACCGTGGTGGATTAAGTTTAAAGCGCCCTCATCCCGAGGATACACTTAAGCTGCTGCAGTGGCGCATAATAGACTAATATGGTCAATGATATCTGATATACATTTAGGAGAAAAGAACAAGCATTGAAAATAGTAGATTGTCTATTATAGATAGAAAATAGTAAAATAGTTACAAAGCAATACAGTTAATTTTGGCGATCGACAGCGAGGGACTCAAGCCACTCGCGAGCGAAATAATTTTGCTCCCGAGGTAAACATTCTGTTTCTCACAACTTCGAGGGATACAAATAGGTAATAATTATATATATTTGTAATAATATTATATAACAATTAATATCTACACTAAAATTATGAAAAGGTAAAGTTTGTAAGTTTTGATGTAGGAGGTTATTTCCGAAACTATTCATGTGTTTCCAAAAATTTTAAACTCAACGTTTCAGGATGGACATAGGTAGGTTATATATTATCACATTTGTCAGTTTAGGCTAATCACCAGGACGGCTGAACCGTTTTAGGTGGGACTTTCTTTAGCAGATAGAGGACTTTTCGGAGACTAATTTAGGTAATCTATATAGGGAACGTAAAATGACAAAAAACGGCTCCCTTATAGTTTCGTCCGTCTGTCCGTTCGTCTGTATGCACTGCCGTTTCTTTCGGAAACTATTCAATTATATCTTAATTTTGAAAATTTTTTATTAATAATTTTTTCAGATGTATTTCGAATAATCCTTTTTCGAATTCATAAGCTGAAATAGTGTTCTTGATTAGTGTTACTGTAGTCAGTAATTAAATTTCGCATACAATCTTTTTGGTCCACGTGTTTCATATATCTATCTTCTCAAATATCTATATAGGTATATGTGACTAAAAAAAATTATTTAAGTATGTAATACGTATATCAGTTGTCTAGTACTCATAATACAAGTTTTGCTTAGTTAGGGACTAGATGGCGCTGTGTAGCATGTGCCAGATATTATTATTATTTTACATTTGTTCTGGCTCGAAATTAAAATTACTTTTCCTCCGAAGCAAAAGCAAAAAATGAATTTTGCTCTCGCTCCGCACAGGTTAATAATTACCCTTAGAGAGAGACGGCAATAGTTCGTGTGCTTAATTAGGTCTTTCACCCGAGGTTAACACTGTTTTTCATTTCGAATATGAGGAAAGTAAATAAAAACGCGTTAAATCCACATCTGAACCTGGTGAACTCATTTTATACAAATATCTGTTTATGTAAATAATTAGCACTCGACAAAACAACTGAAGATCGAATTGCCGCTTTCCCGCCTTTTTTATTTTTCTTTTATGTGGCGTTCTACCAGCCAGTATTTTTTATCATTCAGGATGGTTAATATTTAGTTGAAATCTATGTAAATTGAATGATAATTTATTTATAAGTAAATTTTAAGTATAAAGTCATATTACAATATCGTTGTTAATATTTTTTTTATTACAATTTTACGCCGCGTTGCGATTCAACAGAGTTGCTGTATGAAAAAATGGGACATGGCTCACATAGTTTTTTTTTAAAATTCATTTGATAGCAGGTAAAATCGTTTTCCCGGGGACGAAAAGTACTGTTTTCATCCCTCTGATCAGGTAACTTCAAGCGTAGGTAGGTATGTATGAGTAATGAAAAAGACGTTTACACACATGTTTTTATATTCGTATTACGTTTTCATAGACTTCGGACTATGGTAACATATTGAATAATCAATGGCGGTTCAAATATTCAGACTTAAAACGATTTCTGTTAGAACGACTCGAATATACATCAATCTTTTCGATGGAATCTGATTTGTCAATATATGTCAATGATCATCAATTTCGTAATTGTCCCAAGTGCTGCATCAATAGGAACAATGAAATGCTAAAACATGAGTGATGCGACTTTATTGTAACCATTTTTGAATTTTGTATCGATGCTTTATTAATTTAGGACTTGCTATCGATATAAAAAATATAGATAAGACCGTTTCAGGGTTTAAGATCTAGTGAGCATACATGCACACTCACGCATGCACAGTCTATAAGTATATATATGTAGATGCATTCAATGCATCCAGAGACACTCTTCAATAAACCTTCAGTAAATAATAACGTCTCTTTTAGAGTACCCTCCTCTACCGAGACTCCCCAGTTATTACAAAAATCACAGGGTATTAACCGATAATTCCTTCGTGTTACAAAAACTTGTTTATATTGTTTTACAAAAATTATGAACGGGCAGTAGTTGTATCTTGTTAATTTTTTATTTCGTATCATTTCGGTGTGCCTCATGTACTACGATGTTGTGGAAGTTTTAATCTACGGACCGTTCTTAAATATCGATTCTAATAACGGCATATAATTGTTGTAACGCAAAAGATAGAACACAATTCTTAGTGAGGTAGTCTTGTTGCGTCATGTGTTTTTTTTTTTATAATCAGCGACGCTCACAATGTCACTAGGCCGTTGCCCCCAACCTTGAATGTGTTTATCTGGAATAGATAAAAACTGTTTTTCGCTCGCCCAAAATAAATTCATAGCTGAAATGTGCGCGTGGCGGTGGCCGGGCGGCCTAGTCTCGGCGTTTCTTAATAGGTATTCGTCGCATATATCTGTCTGTCTTTATAGTTCGCGGATTTGGCTAGATTAGATCCAAATGTAGGTTAAGAAAATAAATAAAATCGTTAGTATATTTAACGGAATAAAAAGGAACAAGGGAAACTATTAACCTTGACCATAGACACAGTCATTGATATTGTGAACAACGCCGGCCCTGCGGTAGAGCGAGAGGAGCGGTCGCTCTAGGCGCCAGCCAGATGGTTGATGGCGTCTTTTGAGCATCTAGAGATAATATAACTAGCCCATTAACTTGTCATCAATCATTATCAATCAATTGTCTCTGTCAATTAAATGGCTTGTGACTTTCAATCTGATCCAATTGGGTTAATGTGTTATGACTGGGATAGAGTAGGCAAGCTCCATAAAGCCCTGTATGTGACGGTTGGGCGTGGAGAAAAAAGGATGGAAAATAACTATAGTTCTATCCTTACTTTTATTCCGCATGTGCAGTAGGGTACTCATTTGACAATCATGGCGGTAACAGATAACAACGAAAGAGCTGTCAACTGCACATGTTCCAAATAAAAAGAGATTGACTTAGTATAATTCTGTATAATTCGAGGCATAATTGTTTTCTGTCTCTTTTTGTTGAGCTCCGCATTTCGGAATAGCTTGCGTACTCTATTATCTCTATGCTTTTGAGAGGCGCGGAAGCAGTGTTGCCAGATCAGATTTTTCTAAATCCGTTGGGTGACGCTAATAAATTCGTAGATTGCCTCTAGATATATCCGTATATCCACAGTTTTTTAAAAGCTAAATTTAACGGTTTGGAGCGGTTAGACTAGCCTTGAATGTAGTCCGTAAACTTATTTAATTAGCATAAAACCGAAGTACAATTTACGTGAAGTGAAAGCGTCGACCAATGGGCGCCAAAAGACAATCGACGCTGAACAAGGGCTAGCGCCGGCGTGTGAAGAGTTGTTCTAATGTTTATATTTTAACGAAACTTAAACGTTAGACCTGACTATTGCAATACAAGTTTATTGTAATCGCGGTCGGCTTGCCTTTTTATAGGTCACACCTTGCCCCTGACTGTATAGAAGATTTGTCCGAAAATACTATTATTACATTTAGAATAGACGAAACGTTACGAATAAAGAGGAATTACACAAAATTCAGTAAATGTGGAAATAAAATTGTGAGCTGTAAAAATATGCGTTAAAATTGACTAGTATTTAAATACTTTTCCATATTGTATACGTACGTACTGTGTTTTTTATATAATCAATCGTTTTGTCTAATATTTCGATTCATGCTCTACCACTTTACAAATATTTATTCACATAACACGACGTTAATAATGCATTGTCTACGCCGCAAGGTTTTTCTGTTGTCCTAGGTCAGGCATAGAGTAAAAATCAGCATTTTTATTGTTAGTCATTTCCCTCGCAGAAAAACATCGACTATAGGTACCTACTTGTTTTTGCGCAAACAGTTATTAAGATGAATATCTATCCGCTAACAAATTACTGTGCCGAATATTATGTATATACACTATTTAAGGCAATGGTGTACAAGTTTTGACGTTTGGTTTTTGGTTCGATTGTATACAGTTAAGATTTTTTTTCCGTTCTGAATGTTTTTGAGCACGCCTCAAATGTACTATTTAAATAAACATAACACGCATAATGTTATGATACTCATGTAAAACCAGTCTGTCAAAGATTTTGTTTGTGTGGATTGTTTATAAATAATGGAAAATAAAGGTTAGCGATGGCGTTTACTTTGCGTTATGAACATTTCTCGCTTAAAAAGCTAATGCAAAAAAACACACATCTATATATATTGTACCAATATGGGCTTTTAATAAAACTACAGTATCGCATATGTAGATTTGTCTATTAACATCTTGTGGCCCAATACTAATCTGGTCACAATTTATTACAGGTGTCTATGATGTCATCGGTGAGCGGCGAAGGCTTGTTACGCCGTGTGAAGCAAGAGGCGGAGCCGCAGTACTCCCCTCCGCCGCCCACCCCCACCCCTACTACGCCGGTGTCACACCACGTGCAACATGGGCTCATGCAGCCTGAGGTAATACTATAGTTTAGTGATGTATTAAAGTATCGATATGACTGATTTTTTATATCTTTGTTTGCGGTACGTGACGCAATGCCTGTATAGGGTGCCTGTAAAGTCAGACCAGTAAGATGGATATGACTACAAAAAAAAAAACTTGAAATAATTAATTGAAAAGTGAATACTATCATATAAATATTACTTGAATGTTATAAGGTATTGTAGACGAGGACAAACCATTACCAAAATATGTAGTGAACGTCTTTAAGTGAAAATGTATTTTAATTTTTACAACAAACAGGTAAGTTATGTAATTTTTAATAGTCATCGCCTGCAATACCTTATTTAACATATAAATCATATTTATATGATAGTGTATTTTATCACATTCTATAGAACATAAAGCTTGTTTTTCTCTTTTCAGTTATTGGCAGACGTTTGGCCGATAAATTATATTTTTGCTTCTCTCAGCAACGATATAGAAGCCGCCAGCTTAGAGTTGTTGTTCGCTATACCTAAATTTTTTTTTCTTTCTCGGTTTTAGTCGTACTTGATTCATAAAATCTCAGAAATAAATATCGTCATATACTTAGCTCGTTGGGGTTTGGTTTTTTGTGGTTATCGTGTTCGGTGACTCAAGCTATTAGTGTCTTTGGCCTGAACGTCCCGTCTAAAACGCAAATTGCTCTGGGGTGATTTTTTGTTTGAATAACGAGCAGTTTCGAGTTGCCGATTGCTAATGAGTAATTAGTTTTTTTTCGTTGGTTTCGGATATTCGGATGTTTCGAATATTTTATTTTAAAAATCCGTTTTGATTATAAAGTACGGGCATCAAAAATAAAGTATAAAGTAACTTATTATAATTTTCAGACTTAATACTAATGAAAAACTCAAAATTAAATGTAATTATGCATTAAATACCGTCTACATCAAAAGTAATTTATCATGTTTAACGACGAGTTACGATCTCTAATAACTTAATTAAAATCGATAGTAATTTAGCGAAAGAAAATCATTAACTAACCATCTGACTTTATTCGTGTTTCAAATTCAAGATATTGCTTGCTTGGTAATCATCTTATGTGCCATTATTGTACATTACTTACTTAGTTGTATAGATAGTCCTGTGACTCATCATTACAAATAAGTTTATTGTAAATTCCATAATTCCATGTGGTACATTGGTTGGTATATGTATAACGCTTGTCAGCATAGCTCGACTCGTGTTAACCGGCTTTACATTTTAGTAAGAATAAATAATAAAACCACCGCCAACAAGACTGCGTACTTAAGACATCGCTCAAACACAAATCTGGCCGTATAACGAAAAATCAGATATCATTGTGATTAATAGTCGATTAAAGAATGCGTCAAGAGCGCAAAAAAACGTATCCTAATACTGATACAGGAGCGGATCACAATCCCAAAAAAGTACGAAAAAAGCGGACAACCATTGACATCCGAGTAATTAAAGATGAGAACATAAGATCTGAAGTAGCTAACGAGATCAATAAATGGGCGTTGGATAGTGAGGGAATACTACCAACAATTGTGGAAATCATGAGGAATGACATAGGTAAAAAGCGAGGCTTCTGAAATTAATAAGGAATTTCTTTAGTCTAAAAATTGAAAAAGTAAGTGAACTTAAATGACAGTATAAATTTACAACCTCATGGAAAAATGAAGGTGCTGCAAAAACACAGTTGAGTGAACAACACCCTAGACAAAGAGATACGGAGTAAAGTGCGATTCGCGTGAAAAAATGTGAACGTGTAGAAAACTTCATGCAAATCATGATTCCTTCAATTTGCACAAAGAAATTAAGGTAATGATTGTACACAGAACCCACACCCCCATTACCTAGTGGATTGTGACAACATGCGAATTCTTGACAAAGTTTAGAAAAGACTATCAAATCGTTGTTCGCGGACGGATATTAGAATGCAGGTTGCACTTACATCTGTTGATCTGCTAAAACCAGCCACTTGTTCTTGAAAGACAATATTTAATAATGTTGCGGCGAGCTAAAGCTGGAAAAGCTGTGGGACCAAATGACCTTCACATAGAAATATTCAAGCTTGTTGGTGAGGCATATATTGATAAATTGGTTACATATATAAGAACTGGTTTAAAATATACTTCTGTCACATTTTCTAAAAATAAAAATGCTAAAAAATGTGAAGAGTTTCGAACAATTAGCCTTATGAGTCAAATTCTATAGCTTTTTCAATTGATACGTGATCGCATGGAGATAAAGTGTGCTGAACAGCTAAGCGACACTTGATTTGGATTCCGATATGGAGGGGTTCAAGAGAAGCTTTGTTCAGATGCAAAAAAGTAGACATATATCAAAATGTCTTTCTATGTTTCGTAGATTATAAGAAAACGTTCAACAGAATACAACATAACGTGTTATTCAGAACCTGTACTAAAACCAACGCGCTACTGCAGGGTTGAAGGGTAGAAAACTAAAGAGATTGACATTAGAAGGCAAGTGCGTCAATGTTGGATTTTATCGCCAACTCTTTTTAACGTGACCTCAGAAGTGATTACAACGGAACCTTGGAATACCTAGGTTGTGGCGTTACAGTCAATAGACATCTCATCAAAAACTTGAGGTATCTGATGACACAGTTCTCATATCATCTTCAGAAATTGAGTTACAAAAGATTCTTGATCGGGTCAACAGGCGTGGTAGTGGTAAAGGTGGCAAAGCTGATCTCTGAATGTTACCAAGATAAGGTTTATGGTCATTTCTATCAATTCCAATATCTTACCAACATGTCTGTGGCAGTCCAAAACCTGGAACAGTTGAATAATTATAAATCCTCTGGAATTTCGTATATTCAAATCTTGGACAATTAGGTGGAGATCAAACCTCAGATGTAACAGATACGAACTGTATTTACTAATAAGACGAGAAAAGTTGCTGGGAGAATTAATCCGGTCGTTATAGTTGCGTAACATTCGAGAATGGATAGGGATTTCAAGTGCTGTCAAACTCTTTCATCTTGTCCTGGACAAGACCAGCTGAGTTGACTGCCAACCTTAACTAGTTAAGCGCCATCCTAAGAAAAAATAAATAAATAATTAGGTTATAGAATTAATCCAATAAAACTCAAAACACTAGATTTAGCTCATTATCATCTTTATTCTCTATTATTTTAATATCTTTATTATTTCGTGATGTAAATATTTATCTTGAGTAAATTTTTTATTAATGTTAGATAATGTCGCCACAGTTGGATTTGGAGCCCAAAGAGGAGGTGAAATACTGCGTATCCCCACCTGAGACCGGTTGCGACACCATCGGAGGTACTAGTCCTGACCAGCAGCACTGTTCTTCGACCACAGCAGTTGCTGCCACAGGCGCTCGAGATGATGATGCTCCTAGGAGGCTCTGTCTTGTTTGTGGAGATACAGCTTCGGGATTCCATTATGGAGTGGCTTCTTGCGAAGCCTGCAAAGCGTTTTTCAAGAGGACCATACAGGTGATAATTAGATACAACTATATAAATCAATAGATTCGCTATGCAAACAAGAAAATTGTCGCGCTCACAGCGCGGTGCCAGTCGTTGACAGTATTCTGATAAATTAACTCCAACATGACAGTAAACACGAGTAAAATAGATGACTACATGCCACATTTACTAACTTCATTTTAGCCCGTTGGTCAGTTAAAATGTTCTATCAATTGACGAAAATTAGATCTTCTAGTTTATTGATAACGGCTTTAAACATTGTTTGGTTTGAGTAAACGAGTAATAATTGATTCAAAGGTGTTTTCACGAAATTAGCTCTTATTATGGCACAGTTTAAGACTAAACTATACGTTCCTTAAATCCGATAGTTACACAAAAATTATGGCCTATTCCAGGCCTACTAGTGTTCATAAACAAAAAGTAGTCTATTCAGTTTAAATTAGACATAAAAAATGCTCCCCATGGGTCGTTGTAGTAAAACATGTAAATTTTGGGTACAGTTAGTGATAAAAGAAATTGTTTTAATTAAAGAAAAAAATATTGGTGAATATTTAAAGTACTTTCCTAAGGTACATAACAAAAACAAGATATTATGTCATGAAAATCGATAAATAAAATTAAAAATAGATATGAACTTTCTTATAATTGCAAGAACCAATATTGTGTATGACAAAACAGATTTCTCCATCTGCGCATTAAAAATTATATGTGCAACTAAATTTAGTTTTTAAATACAACTAAAATAAAAGGTACCATCAAACCTAAACATCAAATGTGCACTGTTTCGTGTCGATTTTAGAATTAATAAAAGCCGGCCTCTAGACGTCATAGCAAGAAACATGTCACTTCTAACCTGAATTTTCTTTATATACAGTTTTCGTTATCCTTCAGGTATCATGACAAAGTTTAAAATTTTCAGGGCAACATAGAATACACCTGCCCAGCATCGAACGAGTGTGAAATAAACAAGCGACGCAGGAAGGCTTGCCAGGCTTGCAGGTTCCGGAAGTGTCTACGCACTGGCATGTTGAGAGAGGGGGTGAGATTAGACCGCGTGAGAGGAGGGAGACAGAAGTACCGAAGGGCACCGGACGCACCGCAACAGCATGTACAGCAACATCAGCCGCAGCCGAGGCAACATCTCGAGGATATAAAGGTGAATGAAAAGTTGAGGAGCAGCGAATGAAAAAGTATATGTATAAGTATTCCTTGTACTAACATTATTATTATTATTATTATCTCGTCTCTATAAGCTGGCGACTCTAATTGTTGTGGGAAGCAAGGTTGGTAAGAGTACATAGCCAGAGAGCCTATCAACATTTTTTATAATTGCGATCTGTTATTTAAAAACGCGTCGCTTGACTGATTATTAGACCTTACGTTCCCCGCCCGGATAGGAGTCGCCAACTTCGACTGACCGAGTAGAGTTAGACCTAGAATTGATCTAGTGTTAGAAAATATCAACTGTATCCTACTTTAGAATGCATCGCTAGTCCTTCGTAGGGCTCAGGGTTCAATATCCATCCTCACCGGAAATATACTATTTTGCTCCCTTGGTTAACCGTATATAGTTAACGTATGTATATAGTTTATATAGTTAGAGTAGTTGAATACTCATTTAAATGTATATAAAAAACTCATGCATCATCATATACCAGTGGAAAAGCACGCTATGAAGGTACCTCGTATAGTCTGAATTGAACCAGGCTTGAAGTCGCCCTTTATGACATTAAAATTCGTTTTAGTGTAGATATTTTTAAAGAGTGCAAATAACGTCAGGAAGAGAACAATCGAAACATATTTTTTTACAAAGGCTGTCGAAGAAAAAACATCTGTTACAATACTAGATGTATGTCATTGTACAAATTTCGATGTAGGACCAATCACGCGGCTTTGTCAACATCGCGCTCTGACGACATGCTCTGATTGTGTATTAAGATTAGGATATTCGGCCAATTCGCGGGCACTTACATATAAAGTCTATGTTGCTCAGACAAAGGAATGTGCGGTATGTCGGATGTCGCCTAGACTCGAGGTATCGAAAATTCGTTGTTTTATTGCTTGAAAAAAATTTAAACAAATTTATTAAAAAAAAGTATTAATTCCTCCTAAATATAATGCATTTTTTCGTACATTGTCTTTTAAAATCAATAGTTGCTTTGTATTAAATAAAATTAATTGTCGAATTTCACTTCAACTTTTGAATTATTTATGATCGAACAAAGTTAAAGGTATGTTTTGAACCATTAAAACTCTAGTTTATGTTGGTACAAAACATTATTTCTTTGATCCAAAAATATAAATATTTGATTAATTGATTTTTTTTCAAAATTAAGCAAAGCGGTCTACTTGGCCTCAATAAAACGGTCTTTATTAAGGCGACGTCCCTTACATGTTCGTGAGGAGTTTTCTAACAATAAACTGACAAAACATATTCATCTAAATTCATTTTAGGTATATATATTTCAATGTGGTATATATCATATTAGGGTATATCATATTTCAATATGGCGTCTTCGAATCAAAAAAGAGACGGGGCATAAATTTTTTTTTCTCAATATAACAAGGATATTTTGCCGTTTTTTAGTTAGTGGCCTATAAATATAATTGTGTTTGAATACATCAGTGAATGTGCTCTTTTATGTAATCGACAGATTCTAGAAGCGTTGAGTTCTTACGAGCCGGATTTGCTGCATTGCCAGCCACCGCCACCCGGAGTCACGGAACCGTCGGCACGAATGCTCGCCGCCCTCGCTGACCTGTACGATAGAGAACTGGTTGGCGTCATCGGCTGGGCAAAACAGATACCTGGCTTCACAGATTTGCAGCTCAACGATCAGGTGCGTCATGTCTATCTTGGGTAGAGTATCCTATATAATGGTAAGAGTATAGAAAATTCAATGCTGCCGGGCCGTTACGTGAAACTACTCTAAAACACATTTTTCATTGATTTTATTGACGACCGCTTGGCCTAGTGGGTAGCGACCCTCTACGAAACCGGGTTCGAATCGTCAGTATTTATATAATGAATATTGATATTTGTACTGGATCTTGATTGTTATATGTATGTGCTATCTTCGCTTGGTACCCAAAACACAAGCTAATGCTTAGTTTGGGGCCTAGACGTTGTTGTGATGTGTACGTTATTATTATTTGATTAGTTGTTTGGAATTAGGTATGTAACGCCTTCTTCGATGTTTTTTTGGTCGGGGCGGCACGCTAGTATACTAAAAAAGAAGCAGATGTCGCACTAGCGCGCAAAAAATTAAGTGTAATTTGACTTAGTTTGACTTTCATCCAAATATGTCGTCTGAGTGTATTTCAAGCGCGATTACATACATAACTATCCCATGCTGCATCATATGTTAAGTATCATATTTCACCCCGAGTTTTATATTCTATGTAGGTACTTGCTTACGAAGTATGTATGTAATTGCGGATCAATTTTCGAACGCCGTGCTGTACGAAGGTGCGTGGTCTTTGTTAAAACATCATAGAAAATATATCCATGTTTATGTTGGTTCGTTTCCAGATGAGACTTCTACAAAGCACGTGGGCTGAAATGCTGAGTCTGATGGTCGCATATCGTTCGATGTCGTGTAGCGCATCGCCGTCACCCGCTCTGCGTTTGCGTTTCGCGACGGACCTCTCGTTGGACGAGCAACAGGCGAGGGAGATAGGGGCTCACGATCTGTATTTGCAGGTGTGTGCATCATCATTAAACTGTTTTCTGGCATCGGTTGTTTATTCTTTTACACACATAACTATAAATGACACCGCTGATGTCCACACAAAATTTATTTGACCAGAAGTAATTAATTCAATGTTGTTTTATTATTTTTACCATCTTAATAAGTAAAATACATCATAAGATTATCGTTAAATTTATAAAAATATCTACTTTCTACCCAAAACCGGTTCTAGTTTTGATTTTTAAAGTTCGTAATTTTCGATTTAGTTATAGTTACAATCAAACTTTACGGCGGATGCGAACATAGGCACAAGTCGCGTCGCAGTAACCAGTTTTAGGTGTAGCGGGACGCAGTGGAGCGAAGGGTATATGACTGAACCAAGCACGCTTATAGCGTTGTATTCCGATCCGCCATAAAGTTTGAGGCGAACTATACGTATGTGCGAGCGAGTTTTTTCGAAATCTAGTTTGGTGTTAAAAGAACATATTTCATAAATTTAAAGATAGGTTTATGATAGACTTATTGAGATGATAAAATAAACACAACAGAGTGTTTTACTTCGGGTCGAATAACTTTTGTATGAAAATCAGTATCGTTTAAGGAAGTGTCATATTTCAAACCGAGTTTTTCATTCGATAGTTAAATAATTCCAGATAGTAAGAGCGGTGCGAAGGTAGTTTACTCAAAAAATTCCTTTTTCAAGTGAAATAGTTAAAGTTGAACTATTAAACAAAAAACTTTGTTAAAAGCGGCAAACCCATGGCCGATGACGAGTCACTTGTAGGAGTCAAGAAAATCAAATTGTAGTACAGTGAGCGCTAAAAGCGAACGGAAGTGAATTTCATATTGAGAGAATATTAGTGTAGCGGTGTAATTGCTGCTACTAATATAAAAATCTTGCATTGCAGAAAAATGTTTCACTTTTCATTCATTTCGATTTTTGGAACCTGACGGTATACCGGCTATCTGATTATTTACCTGTAACAATATAATATGTCGTCAGGTGGCCGGTGTGACGCGACGGTTGGAGCGAGCGTCGGCACTCCGCGAAGAGTGCTACCTACTTAAAGCCCTAGCACTCGCTAACTCGGAAGCGCGGTTGGACGAGCACGCGGCTTTGCGTCGTTTCCGCGAGACGATATTGGCCGCCCTTAACGACGCAGTTGCGGTCCTAAGGTAACAGTAAATATTATATCGAGATCGCGGGTTCCGTGTGTGATTTAAAAAAACTCCACAGCGGTCCATGCTCGTTCATTTCACTTGTGATACAACACAGCGAGGCAAAACCCTTTACTTTCACACTTTCTTTTTACACTTGACTTTGTCACTTAAAATAGGGCAGTTGACTATTTTTATTTTATTATTTTATATGAAAGAGTATTCTAAATATATCACAACAGAGAAGGAATTAAAAAAAAAAAATAATGATTTACAAAGTTATGTATGTTTAAAGTGTCTAGAGAGGGTAATACCGTACGGCGTTGTTATTTGTGACGTCAGGCCATTGGAAATGATGGTTAATTTCGTTTTGCAAGAAAGAAAAAGAGATAAAATTTTTATAGCTTATAACTTTGTATTTTTCAACTGAATATAATTTTGTTTATACATTTTGTTATTGTATAAAGTCTATTTTTATGTTTTCTTAATTTAAATACTTACCTAATTATCGATATTCACAACCCGATTGTTACTTCTTCGATACTCAAGGTTCCGTCGTTATTATATTTTTTTTTATTACATTCTACCACAAATTTCAATTTTTTTTTCTACACAGGCCATACAACGGCATGGCGGCGTTGCAGCAGTTACTTCTAGTGTTGCCAGCGTTACGGCACGCAGACGCAGCTGTTCGCCGTTTTTGGTCGAACGTGAACCGCGACAGACGGGCACCAATGAACAAACTATTCGTCGAAATGCTTGAAGCCTGTTTGCGATAGATTAAAATTTAAGTGTTTACAAGAAAAAAAAAGTGCGTGAATGATTTGGTGGTCGAGTAACCGAATGATTGATATTGATTGAATATAGTGTTTGTCTTTGATATTGTGATTGATAAAAAAGTTAAAGTGTTGTCTATGTTAACATACATCACATCAATTTCTGTTAGTGTGTAATAAGCGCGTACCATCGATATGAGGAAGCAGAAGACATGCTTACTTTTCATAAGGCGATTTGATTAATAGAGAACCTCATGTGATCCACATAAGCACTGTCAGTACGCACATGTATTGTAAACGAATAAATTACTACTTACTGTGGCAGAGATATTAGAAGAGAATAAAACATGAATTGGAAATAGACAATGTCCACAATCGATGACGTCACTCAATTTATTAAGTCCCGAACTAGGCCAATGAGATCACTTATGGTGGCATAAATTATCAACACAACCTACTACAAACTATTCATGACATGTCTATTGTCTTCATATATCGATGGTACGACACGAACGTAAATATTGCTATGTGAATGTCGAATATGTTGTCACCGCATTGACTGTTAGATCGTATATTTTTGTCGTTCGTCGTCCTATGTGAAGTTTGAGGTTAGAGGGCAGAGGCCTACGTACCCGCTTTTTTTGTCCCCTGCTGTTTCCCCGCACGCGACGTTCACTCCTTACCTCTTACGTCACATATGGCGATGCGCTGCGAGAACCGTAACCGTGGGTTAAGGAAAAAATAATTATGTTTTAACACTTTTGTATGACAAATTGTTTTATGATGGTCGAGTATAAGGCGCGGGGTCGAAGCTGTACTTCTCGTGCAAATATTATAATTAAAATAAAACTGCAATAGCTTCAATATTATGTCAAATATATGATTCGTGAGCCCTAATCAGGAAAAAAATGGTAATAATTATTGCAAAAACATATCATTAAAATGAGTGAGAACATATATAGTCACAAGATTTTTTGCCATTGTAAAAATTGATTTCAATACAATTGCAATTTATTACGCGACTCGGGGTTCAGGTTGCGACGATTATTTGTGTCATTTAGGGTATTTAAAATATAAGTTTCCTTTATTTAAATTTCTTATAGATCATTTATGAAATCATCAAGTTGAAATTTCTTTTTGTCGGATTGTTTTTATATGGCAAATTAAAAAAAAAAAAAAACTGCGTAACAGCATCGGTTCCGCGCCCCAACATGTAACGTACAAAGCGTGGTCCTAGTACAAAAACTTGTTACTATTTTTGTATAACGAAATAGCTTTTACCTAGTTGTAAGTCTACATTTCGAGATTATGCATCCTTTTAGCATTTAAATGTTATATTTGTTTAACACGAACGCAGGTACAAAATGACATTTTTTTTTTAAAACAAACTTGTATATAGTTTTATTCCAGTATATGTATATGCGTACCAACGAGTACCTACATTAAAAATGATTTCTCAAAGAGGAATCGATATTTTTCGCTGTTAATTCTACAAATGAGCAAATATGATTTGCTAATATCAAGATTTTATGTCTTGTTGCAGAGTTTATGATTATTAAATAAGTAACCAGTATTTAACATTGTTTAACATCATATTAACAAATAACAGATACCTCAATAGCTGTTACCAGTGTATCTTTTACTATTATTTTAATGTAATGGTAAAGCTCGCGCCAAACTTCTTGAGCGCTCTGAAGTTGACGCGATTGCGGTATCCGCTCTCGACCCTTCGATACTATTTTTTCGTACTGAGACTATTCGCTTTGATATATAGATAGCAAGAAGTTTGGCGTGAACTGTATAAGCTAATCAGAAAAATAGTGGATGCAGGAAAGAAGGCCACAGACTAGATCAGGGGTTCTCAACCGGTGGTAAGCGCGTCACTTGACAAATGTGTTTCTAACTAAAAAATTAGGATCACGGGGGTTCCAATCTACACACTCAAACCCCCTGTTGATGGTGGTATGCCAAAATCTTTAAAAACCTTCAAGTGGTACGCAGTTGCTAGAACGTCGTTAACCCCTGGACTAGAGTATGGTAATCATTTTCTTATATGTTAAATGCCTAAACTTAAGGCTTAATAGTGTCGAATTGACTGTTAAAGTTTTTATATGGACACATTTTCTATAAATAAATTTTATGTTATAAATCAAATGTAATGTCAACACTTAGATAATAAACTATCTAAATGAACAAAGTATGGATCAATAAAATATCAGACAATTTCCTACATACACACTATTTACAGACTAGTGAATTTGGGGTAGTGTTGTCAGAATGATAAAAATATATATTATTTTTACATACTGACAACACATGGCCGTAATATGGCCGCATCCAATATTTTTCTGGTTGGCGTACATGTACTATTATTTTGTTTTACTTATTCTTATGTTAAGAATATTTTAAGAATGTTGAACAGCGCGTGTTGTCGTGGCCATATTTTAAAGTATCATTATAAATATAACATTATCCATTTACGAATAGAGGTGTTAGTACATATTCATGTTAGAATTTTTTTAATTCTATTTTTTTTTTGCCATATTGTACACTCTTATAAAATACAGTGACAATATATTGAAGCTACCAGTAACCATAGATATGCATTTCTTAGATGGGTTGTCACCGTAGCTAGATGTTGGCCAAATTTCAAATAAATCAAGAACCAAAGAAAGAGATAGTACTATTTGATCTAAGCGTGCCTGAGAGAGCGCGTTACACGGTTTCAGTCACGCTCATGTCGTATTGTCATGTACAGTGTTTTCTTTTTTATCTGAAGTTTCAAATACAGACCATAAACATAGCGTTGTAATCAATCAGACAGTGCTACAGAGTAAAATGAGTCAAGGTGTCGTCCGTAATATTTAAATAAATACTCATTGTGTATTTACTTCAAAATGAAAAGTAATAATAATACTATAATAATACATGGGACTTCCCACACAGCGTCATCTAGTCCCGAAGTAAGCAAGTATTATGCTTGTGTTATGGGTTACTAGACAACTGATATACATACTTAAATATTCTTAATAATATATACATATATAAATATTTTTGCGAAGTCACCACACACATATAACAACCAAGTACCCGGTACCAGTATCAATATTCATCATATTAATAGTGACCCGACCTGGGATTCGAACCCGGGACCTCCAGCTTCGTAGGCAGGGTCGCTACCCACTTGGCTAAGCGGTCGTCAAAGTAAGTGATATTTTTATTTTTATTATTTTTCGAGGATCGGCTTTTACATGTTGGCGTCACTTTGAAATGAATATAAGTCCCACACGATACATGTCTCGGGTGCTGTTTGGTGGTTATCGAGTGACTATGTAGAAGATTTACGGACCGAGTGCTACTACGGTGACACCGCATCTATGTAATGTCTATGCCAGTAACACATATCTTATGCCAAGTGTTTGTTGTTTTATGCGATAAAGTACACATTGTATTTATCATGAGGGACCATATTAATTCAAATTATAAAGGATCGACTAGGAAGTATAAAAGTTTATAAAACAAAGGAAATAAAAGTTTATAAAAATCAAGGAAAAAAAAATAAAATGTTTTTACTTTGAAATAATTTGTGATTAATCATACTGCAGTGTTAACTAGCACAAAATATCAATTAAATATAGACTCAAAAATTTAAAAAAAGAACAAATTTTTTACAAATGACTATGGTTAATGGTTAATTATTTTTTTGTAAAAAATTTGTTCTTTTTTTATATTTTTGAGTCTATATTTAATCATTTATTTCGATACATTAAATAAACACTGGAAACATATGACACTATTGGCTGGCACAAGTCAATTCCAGTTATTAATGTCGATTTAAGACAGCGTATATGCTTTTAATAATGTACCTAACAAAATACATCTTAAACTTGAAGTTTGTGGAGAGCAGTTTTTTTTTTAAATTTTTTAGTATAATTATTTTAATCATGTAAGTCGAATATATTCCACTGTTATCACAAATAACAGTTACTGGTAACTTATCTGTGTTGTGATAGAGATGATTTTATTGAAAATGATGAAATTGTGCCAGAGTATTTTTAACAATTGTAAATATTTCATTTTCTGGTCCTTGTGTTATAATATAAATATTGTCGTTGCTGTAGTGTCCTGGTGCAGGATTCGCGTCAATTGTATTTAATTTTGTTCCTTGTTTTATGTACATAACATTATGCGAAATGGTCTCGGAGAGCTGTGGAAATACAAACTGAACGAAAGCAATGTAGTTTTAATTTGTGTTTATTCATCTTAATATGAACAAGATATATAGTAGGGCATCTCACCCTAGGCCAAAACACTATGGGCACAGCTGAGACACATCTATTTTACACCCAAACAATGATTGGACATGTTCATGCATATGAATATTTGTTCCGGGCGGGATTCGAACCCGCCACCTTAGGTCGTTCACACCGTCACACCGCCACAGTAGGCATTCCGACCACTATACCAATCAAGTCTTGTGCAGTCTTGACTTCTTCAATAAATGTTTAAGAAATGAAAAAAAATATTGATGTGTCTTATGTAGGCAGGCAGCTACTAAATGAGAGATTTTCCAAAATTCAATCTATAACCGAATGATTAAAATATTTGACAAATTTTAAAGAAAATGTGATATTTTAATTAGCTGGACTGAACTGACAAGTGATAATGTCATTTCGTAAAAATGTAGGTACTTTTAATCATTGTACTTATTGACGCATTGTCCTTAGTTGTCAATCGTGAATGAACTCACGCAATTGAATCAAAATGGAAGCAGTAAAATTTATTGACGGTAATGCAGCTATAATTTCTTTACAAATAATTATGAAATACCAATACAAATTATTATTACAAAATACTTATCGATTTCAAAATGTTATAATTTCTTTACATGAAAATTGTATGAGAGTGTAATTTTAACTTAGAAGTTATTCTTTATGAAGTCATTGAAAAAGAGTCCAGTCAATTCAGACTATTTGATCACAAAAATCCCTGTCAGTTGATTCTTTGTATATGTTACACTTAAAACCTGTTTTTGGCGAAATTGCTATAAACAGAAAACGCCATAATTACGAAGAAGAAGAAGAAAACCTGTTCTTAGTTAAAATGCGTTTTCTCTATATAAAACTAGTTTTTACTAAATGCCTTTGTTACAATTAGAATTTCCTGCCGCTCAAAAATAAATATCAGTTAAAACTAGTTCCAACAGCGACGGCCGTACCCATTGCAAGGCTTCGGGCGGGGGGTCTTTGCGAGGCCCTTTGTCCTACGGAAAAGTACCTATGTGATTCGAAAGTAGGTCTGGTTGTTTGGTAGGTATTCGTTATGTTTGACGAGAAATGCTAAAGTTATACAAATAAATAAAATTTGAGTTTCAAAATATTTTACTTACATTGAAAGATTTACAAAATTAACAAATACAGAGATGATAAATTTTAAATTTGAGGTTTGCGGCTTTAACTAAGACTAAAATCTTTAATTAAAGCACAATAATGTAACGAATGAGCTACATCATTTTCGATTGAAAGAATAGCAAGGGCTGAAAGTCGATCCCGTGTCATCGAATTCATCAAATATGCTTTTATAATTTCAAGCCTCGAAAAACTCCTTTCAGAAGACGCAACCGTAACAGGTGTGGTGGCAATAATTCTCAGAACTATTTCGATAGTGGGGTAAACTTCAGTAAGTTTTTTGTCTATTATGTATTTCAGTACCTTCGTTTCGTATTTCAGTACAATGTCATCGTTTCCTTCATACACACGGATGAACATATTCAGTACATCATACATTTCATGTCCATCAATATGACATGATTCTCCTATTGTCATAGATATTTGCAAGTCGCTGCATTGCTTCAAAAGTTCACTATCACTAATTTCTTTTAATCTTTTTATATTATAAGTGTTTCGAGGCGCCATATTCAAGTACCTACTACAAAATGAATTTATCAATTATGATTTGAATGGATAAATTAGTTAACTAATTTTATTTTAATTTACCGTTATGTTATAACCTTAATAAATAATTAAGAATGAAAATCAAAGATTTTAAATAAAAAAAAAATAGTTAAAAAAATCTGTATTTTTTTTAAATTTGCTAGACGCGAGGCCCCTGCAAGAGCGAGGCCCCGGGCGATTGCCCTGTTCACCACCCCCTAAGGCCGCCGCTGAGTTCTAACTTTGAACTTTAGTTAAGAGTCAGTACAACGCCTGGAAAAATTGGTGCCCGGCCGGTCCGATTGCGTACGATAGAGAAGGCAGATGCGCCATATACTCTTAGTGCAAACGGGATACAAGACTGCTTGAAAATAAAGGACACCAGCGACAATCGTTATATTTTTAACTTGCGTTCCGCCTGCGGCTTCGCTCACTTGAACTACAGTTGTACCGGCACAGCTAAATGGACGCGGCGCTCCAGAATATTGTGATTCTTTAAAGAAAATTCTGCAACTTAACTACCTAAGAAATCTCTATACCTAATTTCATCAAAATTCATTTAGTAATTTTAGCATGTGTAATAGCTATCCCACAAGTCGGTCCCAAAATCGCTTGTTGCGGCTTAAAACAGCCCTGAATTTATCCCATAATCCAAATACATCTCCAAATTTCGACTTACCCTTTCATTGACACCACCTGTCAGTCGTTGTCTCGCCGAGCCCGTGCAACACGAAACAAAATACTTCCGATAAAATTGATTCAATTAGGGATGAATTTGTTGCTATAAATGAACAAGTTGATCTAATAAATTTAAAATGAATACCTGATTATCAGACTAACACACAACTTTTAAGCGCATACGACGAGCTATATTGTGCGCTAATGTGCTAAGTGCTGCGAAGAACTTGTTATCGGAACATAAACCTTCCGAACCGGCCGCCGGCCTCCGTACACTGGGCTCGGCGGCGGATCCGCTCGGGCCGTATTCGGCCTCTTTATCAACATCGTTAGGTGATTATAACAGTAAAGCCGCCCAGCCACGGCTACCTAAAATAGAATTACTTAAATTCGATAGTAGGTAATATAGAAAACTGGCAAACATTTTACGATACGTTTATAACATTAGTTCACGAAAATAAATTTATCTCGCCGGTTGAAAAGTTTCATTACTTGATTTCTTGTTTATCCGGACATGCGTCATCAACAGCGAAAGAGGTCCCAGTTACAAGCGATAATTACACTGTCGTTTTAGACGCCCTAGTTCAACGTTTTCAAAATAAAAGAATTTTGGCAGCTACGTATTTGGATAAAATTTTTAATTACGTACCTATCAAATCTTGCAATTTAGATGATCTGTTAAAATTATAAAACCTTATATTTGAATCGGTGAACGCACTTAAGGCGATGAAAATTGATAATTTAGGAGAATTTGTTTTATTTCTTAAGGCGACTCGAGCACTCGACACTTGAAATTCGAATTCAAAACAAATCGGAACTACCTGCTTTTCAGGATTTACTCGAGTTTCTTCAAAACTACGTTAAAGTTTTAGAAACAACTGAAATAAATTCTTTGACTCATTCAAGTGCAGTTTAGTAACGATAACAAGAACTACAAATGCCTTTGTTGTAATTAAGCTCACAGCATTTAAAAGTGTCCGACATTTCAGTCGATGGACTCATGGAGTAGACGTAATTTCGTGAATAATAAAACATTGTATACAAATTGTTTACGTTCTAATCACTCTTCAGCTAAATGTATAAGGGTGCTGACCGCTTATACTAAAGTCCAAACCAGTGACCCCAATGTCGCAACATTTTCCGATCATTTTTCACCGTCATTTATTTTTATTGAAAAACAATACTTCTGGTAGCTCAGTACACGTGACATCGCACGGCCCAAATACTTTGAACTCTCGGATGACACCAAACGTTTTCTGATTGGCCAAAACACAAAACGTATAAAATACTTAGCAACGATACGAATTGTTACCAGTAGAAACACCACCGCACTCAGGTACGCAAGTCATCCTATAGACTTGTGGTCTTTAATAATGTAAATAGTTTTTGTATAAAGTTTATTAAATTTATTTTATTTAACATCTACTGGTCGGCGAGGCGCGGCTGAAGACACGAAAACCTTCCCTTCTTTCTACAATTATTAGAGTCAGACAAATGTCAATTTTCATACGTAGTCAATCCCATTTCATTTCTACCCCTATAAATGTAATTCAGATACCGCTTGTCTGACGTGTGGTGCAAAGCATACTTTTGTTCATGCAGAAACAGTACCTGAAAAGGTGAAGCCGTCACCTAGCGCAGCTTTTACTCACGCTAGCCAAAGTGAATCACTAGTATTACTCGGTACTTGCGTCTTTCGGGTTCATTCACCTACCGGTCAGCCTCATCTTGTACGTGCTTTGATAGACAACGGGACACAGGACTGTTTCATGACAGTCGCCTGTGCTAGACGGCTCGGCCTGTCAATTCGACGCTGAGATCTTACTTGGCTGGTCTAGGACAAAATGTAGTCAATCAAGTCAAGGGAGCGGCGACCAGTGGCGACTTGTATAGTTTAATCGAGGGACTTGGACCATCCACTTTTTAACATTCAACCGATAATTTTAAATAATATCACTACTAAAATACCTACCGTCGAAATTCCTTCTATAGTTCGAAGTCACTACAAGCACTTAATGTTGGCCGATAAAGTTTTTGACAAATCAGATCAAATCGACCTACTCATAGGTGCAGAAGTTTTTCACATCTACGATGGCCAACGTGTGGCTCCAGGACCGGGTCTTCCGGTGGACCTCCATAGCATCTTCGGATGGATAGTAACAGGCAAATTGGACCAGAGCAATCGACCCCCGCAACGATTTCCGCTCTAGTTTCTTCGACGTTTCGCCTCGAAGAAGTAGTTCAACGCTTTTGGGAAGTTGAGGAACCTCCTCAAACCTAAATCACAGCTCCTGAGAACGATGAATGTGAAAAATTGTACTCCTCGTACATGCCGGTTTCTGGGATTCGAACCATGACCTTTTAAAGAAAAAGCGGACTCGCCACCACTCGGCTATCACATGTTCGTATGTTTTCGCATTGTTAATATCCTGTTTAAAAATTCCCTCGGTCGAAACAGTTTTAACTGAATCAATTCGATAAAACGCGTTTTCCCTAGTTAAAACTAGTTGTAACGGATATTAGTTTTTGAGCAGCAGTAGATTCTAGTTGTGATAAAGACATTTAGAAAAAACTAGTTTTAATTTAAAACACGGGTTTTAACTAAAAACGGGTTTTGACTATAATATACACACTTTCGTTCGGATGTATTAAATAAACGTGTAAAAAGTTTCACTGAAATCGGTCGCTGTTGCGAGATACTCAAGGCCAAAAGTCCAAAAACTGTTTTTCACAGAGTACAGTTCCAATCAAACTTTACGGCGGATGTGAACATAAGCACAAGTCGCGTCGCAGTAACCAGTTTTAGGTGTTGCGAGAGACAGTGGAGCGAGGGGTATATGACTGTACCTGCACAAGCACGCTTGTAGCGTTGTATTCCGATCCGCCATAAAGTTTGAGGCGAACTATACCTCCATTCCAATGGTTCAGCGGTCAGTGAGCGTTAAATATCAGCCCATTATGTTCCACTGTAGAGGTTTAGACCTCCTCTCGGAAATAGGGTGCTTGGAGCTTAACCTACCACGCTGCTCCAATGCGGGTTGGTGGATTTTAAAACGACTGCTATCTGTTGATGGCAATCGGAACCAACAGCTTAACGTGCTCTCTGAGGCACGGAGTCAGTGTTAGTTATGTACTTAAATCAGAGAAAACTCATCATACTTGCCGGTTTCTAGGCTTTGAACCACGACCTTCTAAATATGAAGCCACCATTCAGCTATCATGACTTTAATTTTTTCACCACATTGGAGGTAGAATGTAAGGCGTGTTTGTTATTACATGCGCTTCCCTATAAACTTAATCCAATGTATGCAGAATAATTAAATATACATACGTCGTTTTTCATTTGTGAATTACCTGACTTGTTATCAGGGATCAAGGTAAAAACACATTAGCAGCTGATTTAGCGTCAAAAGCGGCTTTGGGAAAAGTTGTCGATAGTACATTATTTGGACCTCGTACGGTTGATTAATTGTTAGTACTATTGAGTAATCTTAGATATCAAAATCATCAAGATAAGCTGTATCATATTTCAAAATGACGACATAAAACGTGAGCAAAATGACAAGACTCAATGATTAGACAGACCATGTCATTATCGTAGTTTTTTCACGCAATTAGGAAGATGTAAATGAAAATTAATCGCGATTCTTTAAGCTTAAAAAAATCTCTTAATATTTATAATATAAATCCCGAAAATATTTTGTCGATATATTGAATAATGAATTTTTTTAAAATAATTTAATTTTGTAAGTTGCAAACACTTCCTACGCCGTCCGAGTAACCGCTGTGACGTCACATCGCCGGTTCGCTCGGTGTGCACCTCGCCATGTAGCGCAGACGAGGGCGCAAGGTACTTCAAGACATGCTTGTTCTCGCCCGCTCATTCATTTATTCTGTTTACATCGTTCGTACAGATAGTACTCGTACACTCGTACCTATATTATTGGTCCATTTCCAAACCACAGAATGGAACCAGGATTTGTTTGTGGACAATCAGATAATCTACCTACAGTTGATTTTTTTATGGTCCGAGCGTTTTTTATAAATTACGCAAAGTACATCAGTGCGGAAAATCAAGGAGAAAAACTGGCAAAGTACGTATCTACTTACCTAGGTAAATATACTACAATAACTAAAAGTGCAAATATTAAATTAGGGTTTATCATTTATTGTGTAAAGCGTTATTACAATTAGTATATATTAACGTCTGCCATATCTATACAAGCTGTTACCTACTTGTTTTCCGAAAAAACAGGAATACCTATTAGGTACCTATCGACAGGAATTTATTTAATACGTATAATGCTTCATTTTTAAAAAATTGGTCGCACAGTCATATTCCGTCCCTCGTAAACCGCGCACTCTCCGCGCGGCCCTGGAGTACTATCGTGCACTTCAGAAAAAAAGTATGTATTTTTTTCTTAATATTTTACTAAATTCTTATTTCTTTAACTGTTAAATTTCATTATATCTAGCGACCCCTTCCCACACCACTGTTGTTCAAGAAATACAATAACTTGAAAGATGATCTAATATTAAGCATATGATAATTTTGGTTCAACAGGGTAAACTCATCAAAATTTTTATAAATCTACTCCATTAATCCACCTCGAAAAAAAATGTCTATACCTATATTGTAATTTCCCGGGCCGTGCTTGAAACATTCGTTAGTACTATTGTCCGTAACTGTAACTGCACGAACGACCGCCATTCTGATTGAACGTACTCGCTGCGTATTGTACTTTGGTCTGGTTTACCGGTGATATTAATGTACAAGTTCTGTCCATCTAGTGTTATTACAGTATTGTACTTACCTATCGATAATTTTTTTTTATCAACAGGTCACGATGCGATAGTAATGGAGATAAAGCAATTGGATATTGTTACGTGTTAGGGTTCGAAAGATTTGGAGAGAAAGACCTGCTGACTCTTTTGAAGACTTTATTCACTAACACTAGGTCCAACACAAAGCACCAGGTCCAAACACTAAGCACTAACGATGTCCTAGCTCGTAGCCAAGTCGTAGGTTTCACTGGTATCACTCTCGATCACTAGTTTCGCTTCGAAGTCGCCTCGAAGGTAGCACAAAGACTGAACTGAACTCGCTCGCCTCCCTGCGGCTATTTATACGGGGCGGAGACGAGCCCCCAGACTATTCCAGAACGCGCGCGAACGTGATCGACCGGGTTGGATGATAGAAAGTTTCGCGCATGTGCCTGGTTTTCGAGACTATTCTTGCACAGTAGTTCCTCTAACGCCATCTAGTATTGAGTAGGGGTTTTCGTGTTGTCTTTGTTCTTTGAGTGGTCTTACTGTTTGACGCTAGATGGCGCTAGTTGCTTTGTGTGTTTGTAACAATATGTACAGGTAAAAAGGCAAAATGCTCAATGTATAGTAAAAGCAACAGTTACACCTGAGCAAAAGGTTTGAGCTACAGCCTATCACTGTACATTTATTTGTAATGAAAGTACAAATTACATTGAATCTGTCGAATGTGAAGGCTGTGCGGCAACCAAAGGAGGATGCAAACATACAATGGTGTTAGTTATGTGGTTACATAGACGTAGTGAGGAGCCTGCTTGTACTGAAGTAGCCTGTTATTGGAAGTAACCAAAACTGTCAGAAGTCGGATCCCAGTAGAAATCTTTGGCTAAACACGAAAGAAAAACGGTGCTAAAGATGCAGACAGCTTTATTTTATTTTGTAAAGAAATTATTCGAACCGAACAATGTGAAGCTATTGAGGAAGCAACCAGATCACAAGCCGCCTGTCGATTGTGGTATGAAATGAGATACGCGCGTATTACAGCTTCAAAAGCTCACGAATCTACTCAGTGTAGCACACCAGATGGAGTTTTGGTGAAATATCTTTTAGGTTCCTATAAATTTAAACAAATGTTTGCAATAAAAAGAGGTAAACTTTTAGAAAAGTCTGTGTGTGTTAAGAAGTCGCCATCATAAAGAACCTCAAATTCCAAAGAGTGAGTCTTCTTCTGTCTCAAGATTTTCCCTCTATGGGCGCTCCTCCAGATAGTATTTTAGCTGAGGAATGTATACTAGAAATAAAGTGCCCAGTATCTAATGTGAATTTCAAACACTATGTTAAAGATAATGGTGTCATAGCAAAAAAAAAATATTATGCACAACCGCAAACGCAAATATTTTTTACAAAAAAAAGAGAAATGCCTCTTTTGTATCGCTCACGAAAATTTCAAGACGACAAAAAACATTGATATACATGAAATAAGTTATGATAAAGATTATTGTGAGAATTTATTTGAATAATGCAAAAAGTTGTAGAAGGAAAATATATTTAAAAAACTGTTGCATTAAAATTTGGTAACTATAATACTGTATTTGTTGATTAAATAAAATACAATGCAGACACTGCCATATTTCTTTCGGTTTTATTTATCTTAATTATTCATTAAATATCTTGAAACTCATAAATTTATTTAAACTAGTTTGTTTTGTAAGTTTATTAACCCACATGCGATTATAACAACATCACCCATCATGTCGATTGCTTTTGTGTCAATACATGCATGAGGTGAACTCAGTCTTTGTTGTATTAGCTCATAAAGGTACTATATAGTATCTATAAGGTATTCTATTTTTCATATTAATATCCAAAATAAAAAGATAAAACACGAAATAACATAAAAAAACTGCGTCCCATAGTACACGCGAATGCGCGAGCAATTCGATTGTGTCGAGAATCGAGATGGTTTCCAGCATAGTTTGTTTCCCAGTGAGCGGAATGACGTCACGCATTGAGGCGGGTCGCGGCGGATGATTTTTATGAATTCATAACTTTGAAAATTTGTCAAAAATTGAGTTTTCAAGCTATCGCTTAATTTCTTTCACAAGTATTTTTTTTATTTTTTGTTGTATTTTTCTAGCTATTAAAATTTTTATACTCATTTTCCTCATTAGTTAAATTACACATGAAATTTAAATTCAGTACGAATTTTACACAGGGTAAATGCTCCAGTGAATGAAACCCTAAGGACTTTTTCAACTTTGATAAATCATTTCAATTTGATGCCACGATCAAGTTTTCATATATTACTACGC
The DNA here is from genome assembly GCA_949709985.1 of Luffia ferchaultella. Classification (NCBI taxonomy): domain Eukaryota; kingdom Metazoa; phylum Arthropoda; class Insecta; order Lepidoptera; family Psychidae; genus Luffia; species Luffia ferchaultella. Next base: position 3,011,424 of record OX453256.1, on the reverse strand, counting down.
GTCATACTATTATTCTACTTCACAGTGCTATGCAACACATTAAGGAACATATATTTAGTTTGTGGTGTATATGTTAAACACATAAAATAATAACCCCGTTTTTATTCCATTTCATCAGATCATTATACTGCAGGGGCTTAAGCCTTAATCCATCACGCAGCTTCAGTGCAGGTTGGCGGATTGTAACGACTGCTATCTATTGACAGCAATCGAGACCGACTGCTCAACTTGCTCTCCGAGGCACGGAGTCAGTGATAGTTAAGTGTGGAAAAACTCATTAATATACGCCTGGATTCGAACTACAGCCGCACGTCCTTATAGATTTGAAACAGGGTCGCTGCGTTCGAGCTATCACGACTTGATAGCTTAGTAATTATTAACATGGCAACATTTTCGTTATATTTATTGTTATAGCAAAAGCAACACTGTTGCTCTTTCTTGTTCTTGTCTTCTATTGCAACAACACATATTTAAGTTGGAAGTGTCCATTATAATTAAATATATTTGCAGTAAATATCTGAGGCTTTTAGTTTACATTAAAAATACAGTCCACCAAGTCACGTTGTCGCTGCTACACAACCAGCGCCACATTTGAATAAGTGGTCCTTTGTTCAAACTAAATATTCGGTTTACAGTAAATTCTTGCTTTTGAATAATTCATAGATAGATTTAAATTTGTGTGTTATAAGAAAATCTCCGAATTAAAGTGAAAAAAATTTGAAGTGTTAATTAAGTACGCTTAAGACCGCTTTAGCTACCGAACGGGCCAATTCGGTATCAATATCAAATTAGTCTTAGAGAAAAACCAGTTAAAAAAAGTTTTTGTTTATTTTTTAAATTTCTTTCGTTTTTGGTGTAGAGGGCAGCAGTGATTTACGAAAAGACCCTTATTAAAAAAATTAAAAGTTTATCATTTATCATTACATAATTAAAGTCGGTAAGTTTTACATTTTCATTACTTCTAAACATTTCAACGTAATCTTATTTTCTAAACAATAGCAAACTGATCATACAAGAGTTCTCGTACTTTATAATACTCTTCCGATAAGACGCCCTCTAGCGCCACACGGCCAGAGTCCAGCTGAAAACAAATTAAGCATTAAACAACAAATCAAAGGTCATAATTTGGTAAGTATGTATGTGACACCCCTCATTGTACATTTTTATTTTTTACTGTACTCTAAGTGTATTGTAATTTAGTGTAGCTGATTGCATTTTCACTATAAATCATAAATTTAATTTTTGTATTTATTGTTCACTATTTTGACATATTTATGAAGTCGGGACATCTAAATAAGTAGTCTAAAATTCACCCAATTAGAGTTAAAATTAAATTTTTAGAATAGGTTCGTATGTCCAAAGCGTGGAAAAAAAATTACAAATATTAGTAATATGTATACCCTCGACAAATCATTAGAAATAACTTAAAAATTACAAAAAACGATTGAGTTAAAAATATAGAGACTTAGGTAATCATCAAAAAGTACCAATCCATCATATTTAAGTCTTTATGAACGTTTTCACATACATACTTTTGAAAAGCTAAAATACACACTCAGACGTATAATATATATACACCGCAAGTTGACGATTTGATTTATACTCTACAATATCTTCCTACATTGATATCAGTTATTGTCTACGCAAAAAAAGATTTGAAAACCAGTAACATGGTAATAGGCCTTAACACACCTTATGTTTTGTATTATAAAAATGTACATAGTTTTTATATACAATTTGTCTGTCTAAAAGCTTGCTTGACACAATTGCATAGAAGTTTTGACAGGAAGAGGCATTTATAAACACGCGGGCCCCAAAACGTTATATATATACTAATATTACAAAAAGGAAAGATTTTATTTTTTGTTTGTTAGGGATACACTCAAAAACTATTTACCTGCTTTAAAAAATTCTTTCACCTATAAAAAGCTATATTATAAGTGTGTACCATGTGCTATATTTCATTTCAAACTAGTTTTCCGCTCGCGGCTCCGCACGCGTGGACTACACAGTTGTACCGGGACCGCTATAATTTTTTGCATAGATATATTTAGTTTATAATACTGACGTAGGCTACTTTTTATTCCGGAAAAAGGGTTCTCGGTACAACTATGTAGTCCACGCGAGCGGAGTCACGAAAGAAAAGCTAGTATGATATATAAATAAATTATTATACAGAAAAACAAAGAACTAAGCTCACCCTGCGGATAGCCAGCGTGCCGTTGCAGCAGAAAAGAGCGCCGGCCGAGAACTCTGCAGATATATTGTGTTTTGCCAACACCTGCCTAAGTTCCGACAGGCGCAGTTCGTTCACGAAGGCGGCAGCGTGCGGCGCACCCGCACACGGTTCCAGACCTGGCATTTCTTCTACGCCGCTTAACTCTTCTGTAAAATACGCATCACGAATCTGAATTGAGTGTGATGAATGAAAATACGAAACAAAAACTAAAAATATATATAGACCGGATGCGTGTCGTGGAAGGGTCGGTAAGGGACGCTCTGGAAAAACGTATGCTGACCAATTTGCAGACTTCGTAAAGGTCTGAATTCTAAGCACCCGAAACCGACGAGTTTGCATGGAACGATTAATCTTTGAATTGATAGAGACATGTGATGACCTTACTGTGTGACCTTGTGATTATATTTAGATGTAAGCCTCATCACAAGAATATAAAGGTTTCTTTTGTTTCTTATTTATATGAACAATGAAGTTATCCGAAATCGTAGGTTTTTTTATTATTAAAAAAGAATATTACAGAAAGTCTTACAATTATTACAAGTTAAAGTATTCTGAAAAGCAATGATCATGAAAAAGAAATGTAGGATGAACTTTATGTGAATTTGCGTGTTCCTCGACGCTTATGTTGAATGAGTGTACAAATTCAATTCAATTATTCCTATATCTATTGTAGAGTATAATTTGATTTACGAAAACTCTACAGTTCCAATCAAACTTTATGGCGGATGTGAATATAGGCACAAGTCGCGTCGCAGTAACCAGTTTTAGTTGTAGCGGGACGCAGTGAAGCGAGGGGTATATGCCTGTACCTCAGCAAGCACACTTATAGCGTTTTATTCCGATCCGCTATAAAGTTTGAGGCGAACTATACTTTTTATTTATTTATTTATTTATTTATTACTTGGAAAACTTACAGCTAGTACATTGAAATTTATAAACACACATAGATTACTATTAGCCATTTAACAGTTTTCACATATAATTACTAAATTATTCTAAGGTTACACAATGGACGCGAAAAAGAAAAACATACAAAAATGAAGTATTGGGGATAAAAATGTAACAGCATTAAAAAACGTAACAATCTAATTATCAAAGTACGATTTGGTCATTATTTGCCTTATTGCAGCTGGTTTTGTAGTAAATATGTCGATTGATGCATTATCACGCAATAATGCATTAAAACGAGCACTAGCTCTGCAAACAAAGGAACGATAGTTGGTACTACAGTATGGAATATGAAAAGGTAAGTATTGTCGAACCTGCCTAGCAGGAACACGTATGTTAATTTCATTCAATAATTGGGGACAGTCTATATAATTATTAACAATTTTACTAAGATATGCAATATCACTAATATTTCTACGAAGCTTGAGAGGAAGGAAATGATACTTTTTACATCTGACTTCATAATTGGGAAGAGAATCATTGGCTCTGAACTGTAGATATTTTAGGAATCGTTTTTGAATGGTCTCAATTCTATCGATATACACATCATATACTGGGTTCCACACTTCTGAAGCATATTCAAGGATACTCCGTACAAAAGAGCAATAAATTACTTTTATGGGTTTAAGTGTAATAAATTTGGTACTCGATCTAATAATGAACCCAAGAGCTCGGGACGCCCTCGATACTATATTGTCTATGTGGTTATTAAATATTAATTTGGAATCAATTATTACACCAAGGTCTTTCATTTTCAGAACTTTAATCAATTTGTGATTTTGAAGAATATAGTCAAATTGTACCGAATTAATTTTGCGAGTGACTGTCATGGAGTAACATTTAGAAACATTCAAGTCTAATTTGTTATTTAGACAATAATTTTCGAATCTAATTATATCTTCTTGCAAACCATGACAGTCATCGAAAGTTCTAATTTGTTTATAAATTTTTATATCGTCGGCGTACAGTAAAAATGAGGAGTGTAAAAAACATGCTTTAATATCATTCAGAAATATAGTGAAAAGAAGAGGACCGAGCAGGGAACCCTGGGGGACGCCAGAGGGTACTGAGATCCAATCAGACGTATAACCATTAATAGCCACAGCCTGTGAGCGATTATCAATATATGATGAAAACCATCGATATAAATTTCCATGAATTCCCGCAAGGTAAAGCTTTGTAAGTAAAATAGAATGATCAATGCGATCAAAAGCTTTACTGAAATCAGTGAAGATCACATCAACCTGAGCACCTAAATCCATACTAGAAGTGATGAAGTTGTCGCACATTACAAGGTTGGAAATTGTCGATCGAGCTTTTAAAAACCCGTGCTGTTCAGGAATAAACCATGAAGATAAAGCAGCATAGAGCTGCCTACGTACCACACTCTCAAAAATTTTAGCAAAAATACAAAGTTTTGAAATAGGTCTGTAATTTCTTATGTCGCTCTTATCACCACTTTTATGAACTGGTGTTATAAATGCCGACTTCCAAATCTCAGGCACATAACCCTCACTTAAAGATCGTCTAAAAAGTATACAGAGAGGAACAACTAAGCTCTTAGCACAATTGACAATCAGCATGGGGGAGATAGAATCTGGGCCTGCCCCTTTACTTAAATTAATAGTTTCAAGTAATTTCAGAATTTCAGATGGCCTGATCTCGATATCCCCGATGCCATTATAATTCTGATCATACATAATATTAGTCAGAGAGCTATCTTTATTAATAGGTGAAAGAAAATTTGACTGAAAATAGGCCGCAAATAAGTTACATACTTGAACACCATTATCTCCCGTCTTACCATCATATGTCATTGTGGAGGGAAATGTGCTAGGAGTTTTGCTAGAATATTTAACATAAGACCAAAAAGATTTAGGATTATTAATGATAGCATCCTCAGTTTTTTGCATGTACAGATCGTAACAGGTTTTCTCAATGGTTTTAGCTTTTTTCCTTAGGAATGAGAATGTTAAGTAATCCTCACGATTACCATACCTTTTATATTTGCGTAAAAATTTAAATTTTTCCTTTAAGACTTTCTTTAAATCGTAATTATACCAAGGAGGAAAAGAAGAAGTGGATACAACTTTATGAGGTATGTAAATGTCACGGAGATCATAAATGGTATCATAAAAGAACTTAACCGCATTTCCAAGGGATCCCTCATTTAATCGATTATGCCAATTAATGTCATCTAGAGAAGCACAAATGGCATCGAAATCACCTGTGTTGTAAAAATATTTTATTATTTTATTTATTTCCAACGAGTCAATAGGTGCAAAAGAAACTTCAATACACAGAGACCTATGGTGAGGTATATCTTCTGGGACCAAGGGATCGTCACAAAGTTCAATATTTAATTTGTCATTAGAAAAAACCAAATCCAATAGTCTATCATTATGATTACGAATATGATTACACTGATACAAATTACATTGAACCAGAGTATCAAAAAAATCCATTTGGTTTCTACCAATTGTTCCAGTAGGTACCAGATAATCATCTTGAATATACCAGTCTACATAAGGAAAATTAAAATCCCCTGTAATAATAAATTTATCATCCGGACAAGAATTAACAATTTCAAACAGTTTATTTGAGTAGTTTTCCAGCCGAGTTAGGTGCGAAATCCCTTCATTCATATCACAAAGATAAACCGTACATAAATGGATTTTAACGGGTTGCTTACTACCTACAAGCTTAATCTTAATAGTTACCCATAGATCTTCTGCGGAGGAGCGCGATTCCGGTCGTCCTATTGCTGCAATATCACGACGGACGGCCAGAAGAACCCCCCCACCTAATTTCTGATTAGTTATATTATAGTCACGATCGTGCCTCCAAACCACATATCTATCGTCAAATAACTCCTGATCTTTAATACCTTCCAATAGCCAAGTCTCTGTAATCGAAATCACATCATAACAATTGAGGCAAAGATTTCGTTTAAAAATTGCTGTCTTGGTACGCAGTCCTCGAGCGTTTTGATAATAAATATTCAGTTTAGACGTCATGGTGAAAGGAAAGGTAACAAATAATTGCACAGTAGCAACAAAATGTAAAAAATATGAATTCCATACATGAAGAATTTCGATAAATGATATTGTACCGTTATGAATTTAATTTGAGCTGATATAACTAAATTCACATTGACCATGGTTAATGCCATAAATGCATAAAAAACATAATCAATTATAGAAAGTGACATCAATATTAATATATAGTAAATAAAATTGTTTACAAAAATAAAATACCATGAAATAAACATAAAATAATGCCAAACTATATTTGAGCTGCTGAGTACCAATATTATGCAGAGAATACATATACAAAACCTCACCAATTGCATAAACAACTGTCGAATGTTTATTAACGAATAACAAAATAATCGCTTAATAAACATTAAATTCAGCAAAGTAATGTTATCCGCGTAGGCAATGTCTATGAATATTATAATAATCATTATTACGATATAAATATCAAAAATACAATCAGCAATTACTAATAAATGATGAAATGCACATACTTTAAAATTTATAAAGTATTTAAAACGCATAAAATAATACCAACTAACGCATAATAGTATCATAAAGAAACAATAATACCCACCAATAATATTTAATATTAACCGACGAACTAAATAACGGCATGGAGCGCTATGAATAAAGACAGGGGAGACCAATTCGCGGGCAGAAGCTAAAATTACACCAATACAAACAAATAAAACAACAAATAAACAATGATAGATGTCCATAAATGCACAAATATTCAAGTTTATATAATTTTTTGAAGATCCGCTTCTGAATTTATGACGAATATCTTCGAGGTAGGGGACTTTCTTGCCATTATTTTGCAATGTTTCACCCAAATAAATTGAAATTTTTTTTCGCTAGCTAAAGACTTAGCTTTTGATAATAGTTTCTTATTATGAACTGTTAAGTGGTAATTCACGAAAATGCGGCCACCCTCCGAGTATCCTAAATTAAAATCTTTTATGAATAGCTCTTTGCGCGCACGAGCCGCAGCGATAAAGTCCTCCTTCTTGTATCTATTATTGAGTGAAATAATTATGGGTTTAGGAACGCCAAGCTGTTGAGTGGGAATTCGAGCTATAAAATTTATATCCTCCTTTTTGATTGAGCATCCTACGGTATCACCGATCCTGATGACAATATCATAGAGATTTTCATTGTTTTTAGTAGGGACGCCCTTAATTTCTACATTGTTGGCGCGAGCCCACTGCTCCTTGTCACGGAGTTCTTGTTGTATCCTTGCAACATCCGCCTGTAACGTAGGAATAATGCCGATACGTTCCTCCACACCTTTGACTCTCAACTCCAAAGAATTCATCGCCTCTGTATACTGCTTAATTGTATCATGCGCAAAATCAACAGATTTTTGCAGACTCACCAATTCATCTTTGATAGTCTTGACATCATCAGATAAGGTCTTCAGTGGCGCTAATTGCTTCATAATATCATTAAGCAAGGCCTGCATGCTATTCCAGTGCGAAGGCGAGACCGGTTCCTGCGTTCCTTTCGGGGCCTGACCCGATAATACACCCTTACAATCCGGACAGCGCCAGGTGCTTTTCCTGTCTCCTAATTTTCGGAATCCAGCTTCAGTAATTCCAGCACACGCAAAATCACCATATTATGATAGATATCTTTTTAATATTTTGCACTAGACATTCATTGTTTTAGTACGAAAGTTTCATCTATATCTATCCAGGTAAAAATTTTAATAAGATGACGTGCCATGATTCTTGTGGCCTCTATTTTGAAGGTCAGCAGACGGCGCCACCCGATGAGGAGTTCAGCTGTCAACAATTATTATTGTATAACAGGTTTCTTTTTCTTGAAGCCTCTCTACACTCTTGCGAGAACCTTTACGAGAATCTCGTCACGGATCTCGACAAGAACTATTTTGGATCCACATTCTCGCGAGAACCTCCACGACATTTCTCGTCATGAATCTCGGGATCCAGTTTTTTTTAAATAATGTTTGAAACTCGTATCCCACAAAACTGATTACGCTCGGAAATCGTCAAGAAATGACTATTCTAGTTCGTTCGTCGGATTCACGGTCATATTGATGCAACAATAATTAACTAGTTGCAATCTAATCGGTGTTTAGCGCGCTAAGCGTGCGAGTGTAGTGTGTGTAATTGGCACCTGTTCCCGCGTTCGCGACCGCTTTGTCTCACGTCAAAATACCGACAACAATCGGAATACAAGATAAGAATTTGAGAAAAATATGAGAATCGGTTCCACATTCACGCTTCTAGCGTATTTCTCGGGATCTCGCGAGAGTGTAGAGAGGCCTTTAGACGCGGAACAAGATTTTACAATTTTAATTTTGGAAATCTTACTGAAATCTGTTTAGAAAGGTTCAGTGATATTTGCCAGTTACTAGTGCCGCCTGGTGGCGAAATCAAACGCGGTTGTCTCCATTATGGTGATTAGTATTTATGGGATAGAAATTCAGAAAGCTGTATGATTAGCGTACCTTGGTCGACGTCCATATCCTGGAGGCGGTGCTGGTCGCGCGTGACCACCACTCCCGACAGCCACGCCAACTCAGCGTCGCCGGCGCGCCGCCACGACAGCTGGGACACTAGCGCGTCGCTCAGGCGTACCTATCAAAATAGATCAGCCATAGCATTGGTTCATTTCTGTTAAGGGTGTACGCTCAGTTCGTTTAAAAAGCGACGCGAGCGCAACCTAAAATTATATAATTTTTTGATTGAGTTCGAGGAAGCGATGCAGTGTGTAAAAAATTCCATTTAATCATGCTCAACCATGAAATATATAAAAGAATAAATCTGTGAGACGCACAATAAACGAAAATGTATTTACAGTATAAGTTATGAATCGAACTTTGCCTCTATTAATTTTTTAAGTTTTCAAGAAGCTGTGGAAAATCGCCTTTACGAACTTTGGTAAGTCTTGATCCTAAGACCTCTATTGCAAAAGCATTCAGATATCGTTCTTATGTCGCAGAAAAATAGATAATTATTTTGATTCAATAAATAATTTTTCACTAGTAATTATAAGTTAATTTTTTTAAATTATATTTAATTTAATTATATTAAATTGAATGGGTATTTGATTTCTTACTTAAACCTCTTATATTTTGTCGAAGTAATGCCTGGGCCGCACCCCCTGCATTCCGCGAGTGTGGAATAGAGGGAAAGCAACGCATGCGCAAGCTATTGACAATTCGATTGTATAGTACAGATATTTCAGAAAAACCTGTCAAACTTAAACAAGCGAATTCGTCACTCACGTCTCGGAATCATCGTATTTGTCATTGCTTCTCTATTTGTTATCCCTGCGATGACTCGGTGGATGTTGAGATTTCGGAAAATGTGCGATTTCCGATGCCGGAAGCATGTTTGTCGAAAATACCCGAATATTTTCGTTGGGAAAGGCTGTAGTGAAATATCTGTAGCCATCCATCGCTAGCTCAAGATGGCGTGTGGAGCGCCTTTTGTGGGGCGGATACGGGAACAGTCGGTAGCATAGCCTTGTTACGTTATCCGGCTACGTTCGGTAAAGTCGCTGACCAACATTAGACGGTACGAAGCGTCTGTCGCTACCGTTTGCGAAATGTTTACACATAAAAAGTGGTTGGTGGGAGTTCGTCAGGATGGTGCATGTTGGTCCAATTTTGAAGAATTTCCAAAGGAACAGAGTATAACATTCCCTGTTTCATTGCGTAATAGTTAAATGTGATACTTTGCCGAATAGCTCTTAAGCAGAAAACGCCAGTAGATAGGAGAAGAAGAAAATATTTGTATGAATGTAGTGTTTACCTGATATATGTGTGATTCGGTTGTTGCGTCTACGGTCTCTCCACGACTGGGCGTGAACACATTGGTAATGCCTTCCGAGGTACAGTGCTGTCTGAAAATGAAAACAACTACTTTTAATGTACGTCTTGTACATTACTGACTTAAAAACAATTAATATGAAGAAGTTATGAATATTTTCCAACATTCGTCATATGTGTTAACCGTGGAGTTTTTAATTATAAAAACTGAATTTTGATTCACATTACAAGCTTCGTCGGAATTGTCACATTCGGGACGACAGAGGGTAACTGCTTAGAACCCACACTGGACCAGCGTGGTGGGTTTATGTCCTAACTCCTTAACTCGTTGTTGAGAAATGGCTGTACTTGTGAGGGGACGTGAAAACGACTAAACTGCTGGAATACAGTACAGCCTTATAAAAAAACTGACCAAGTGCGAATCGGGGTTGCACACGAAGGGTTTCGTACCACCGTACAATATTTAAAAAAATATGTTTCTTTTATGGAAACCCTCTTCAATTTTTAATTTAATTTTTATTTGTTGTTATAGCGGTTATGGCAGTAATTCATGAAAATTTCAATTGTAAGCAATGATCTTACAATTACCAATAGTTTTAATTTAATTTTATTCTTATTTGTTGTAATACACACTCAGTGAAAATTTTAAGTGTCTACCTGTTACGGTTCAGACGATACAGCCTTCTGACAGACGTACGGACGGACAGCAGAGCCTTAAAAAGAGGGCCTTGTTGGTACGCTTTGGGGACGGAACCCTTAAAAAGTATATTTGTACGTAAGTAGATTTGAGTAAGTTTATATGGACCGATGGCATCGTTTTTTTTTTTCAAGTGCTACTTTAACATAATTTACTTCTATTAGTGGTTGTCAAACTATAAAAGACTCCCCTTTTATCAAACCCGTTTGTGTTATTAACAGCACAATGAAGGTCTCGAAAATTCGCGAATTTAATTGCCGACAGGTGTTCCATATATGGTGTGGCCATGTCCTCGCGAGACGATTGCATACCCTTTTCGAAAATGTTATCCATAATATAGCTCGCGCCAAACTTCTAGTTCGCTCTGAAGTCGAAGGAGTAGCATCGCAGGATGAAAAATGGGTGTCACAGGGTCGAGAGTGGGTCCCGCACTTGCACAAAACGCATCCGCATCAACTTCAAAGTGAATTAGAAGTTTGACGCGAGGGGTAGCATTTCTTGGTCGCTTTCTTTGAATAATTGAAGTATTGTTTTCATTTCCATAATGAAACAATCATTACTAATGTCATTCATTATACTCAAAATACTCTAGATTTGTACTTTCAATTTTTCGTGACGTTTGTAATTTTAATTTATAAACTGTTTTCATGTCAAACAACGCAGCTAAAAGTACCGCGTTTCATTAAAAAAAGCATCACGTTACCGACACATATATCGGTTTCGGGAGATTTTTTTTTAGGTATTTTGTTTGTGTGAAGTGGTAATCCAATCTCTTTGGTTGTACTGTTTGTAACTGGCTGGTTATAATACATCATAAAGGTGATATTTGAAAATAGAAAAATAATAAAACAAAAAAATTGTTTCCCGCCATTACACAATGAATGTGAATTCGGGTATATGATTTCAAAAAAGCCCAATCTCAACTTACATCCTGCATAAGACATATTTAGGCGTGCGTTAGGTACAGTGGCATTAGGCATATAATCTGTCTGATACTTCCAAAGCGAACCACTCACGTTGTTCTGTGCTTGTACATTTACATGACTAAAATTAATATTTCCATGCTTACCTTAATACTTGTAAGGCGGTAGGACCCGCTCTAAGGGCAATGAGTGCGTGCGGCTTGAGTTGAGTGACGATCCGTAACAACGATTCACCGTCGCATCGCCCCTCTAATTCAACGTGCTGTATGCGCGCGCGCACTGCTACTTGACGGACGCTCGATACACATTTACTCGGTACTTCCGTTGGTTCATCTGAAATCAGTATGTGACGTTTGTCTCATCTCTTTATCCTAATGGGCTGATTTAAAAAAATAATCATGCTAATGTCGTTTTAGGGTTTCATGAATTAAAGACAAACTATAATAATAATACACGGGACAGCCCACACAGCGCCATCTAGTTCCAAAGTAAGCAAGTATTATGCTTGTGTCATGCGTTACTAGACAACTGGTATACCATACTTAAATATTCTTTTTTTTTTATAATATACACATATATAGATATTTTACACCCAGACACGGAATAAATAGACATGTTCATGCACACAAATATTTGTCCCAGGCAGGATTCCAACCCGCAACCCTTAGCTCCGCAGTTAGGGTCTCTGACCACTCGGCCAATCGCTATCAATCTGTGACTAACCAATAATTGGATGTGACAAAAATATTGACCTGGTTTGAAGAAGATTATTCTAAAAATGAGGATTATTTTTTTACTGTACTATTGTTATTGTTTCTAAATGAAATAACCTTATAATGGTCATGGCGATGGCTAATGGTATGTTGAGGCAAGATGACCACCACCTTCATGCAAACATCCACATGCTGGCCAGCATTCATTTACAACGTGGCCCTTGAAGAAAAACTAGCGCTCGCCATCACAGCCCACCAAATAGCACTAAATCCTCTATACAATGGCCCATTGTGATGTGACGTCACATCGTGTAGAGGAGACCGCTTCACAGTCGCCACTCGAGAGCGGCCTATGATGTAAACCAATGTTTACATCTTAGGCCGTTTACACTTAAAATGTTTTTACCCCCTGTGACAATTCACAGGGGGTAAAAACATTTTAAGTGACAATTTAATTTAGAATTCCTTAAGATGTTACACATAAGACTATATTCTACTATATTTTACATATAATGTTGAAATCCGACACACTTTATGTACTTGACTTTATCTTTATTGTTGAAGATCCAACACAACTTTCTTTTCCAGCCCATTTTCAATATGAACTTCCATTTGCAAATTATTATTTTTTTGGTTATATTAATAACAGTGATATAGAAGGAAAAAACTTCGATGTTTTGTTATAATAAGTATGTCACTAGACATTATAAATTAACAAGTAAAAAAGAATAACTCAACAAAGACATCACAATGACTTTGACAATAAAAAAAATTGACAAAGATAAATAAAATGCAGTATCAAAAACAGGCCTACCTTTTAAAAGTTTTACTGCTATACACCAAACCAATATCAAGCCGAAATAATTTTAAATGTAAACTGTACATAATATTTTCTAATATTTGACAGCAGGTATAAGTGTAATATCTATTATTCTCTTTTTAGACTAAGAGCTACCGCTCAAAAAGGATAAATAAATCAAAATTACACTTATCCCTACTAGTGGGGATAACTAGTAGGATCAGTGGGGATAACTAGTAGGGCCAAATGTAATGGGCCTCGAGAACCACTCTTACCCTGCGACTCCTGTGAGTGAAATGGCCCACTATTACTGTCTGTGGATGCAATACCTGTTACTGTCCTATAACGTTAACATAACAATAACTTATAACGTTAGTATAAACACAATCAAACACCTTGCGGTTCGTTCTTCGGGGGTGGTGCGGGAGGTACGTCGCGTATTTCGCCTTCCGCGTCAACGATCTCCGCCAGTCGGTAGTCTTCGGGCTATAAGTTAAAAAAAAATGTGCATTTTGCACTATTTCACACTGTTTATTTCATATGTTGAGTTTGTATTTTATCTGTACTTAGATCAAAATAATTCTCTAAACGTCGGGCCTCGTACTTTGATACAAACGAAAACCAGAGCAGTGGCTAAATTAAATAAATATCATTTTCCCTTCTTTGCACCACGCTATTGACGTAGCTTTTATTCGCACATTTTTTTTCCGTTTCTGTGGTTGCTATGGGATATCTTGTTTTTTTCTATTCATTTAAGTGTTTATACTGTTATAAAACTGTTACAACAGTGATTTTTGTACATGGAATATATAATGGGAAAAATTGTGATTGAATATCTCAGAACCCAAAATGTAGTTAGTCTGTTTGTTGGAAAGCTTATAACTTAAGACCCACTAAAACTATTTTGTGGAACTTTCACATTTAAATAGAAGAAATCGTGATACTACACATAGGTAGGTCATACATATAGTGATGCTATTATTTTTAGGAGCAGAGCAGGGATCGTCAACCTATTCGTATATAAAAAAAACTTACTCTTATAACCTCTCCATAGTCGTCGGCCCTGGTCCGTTCTTCGGGGCACGGGAACATTGTATAGTGCCGTTTATTCGTTTTGAAACAACCGGCGGCAGCGGCGGCGTGTCGTACTGGCAAGTCGTGGCGCCCCGTCACCACCCACATTTCTAATTCGCCCTCTGAATCCGAATCCGATGATACTCCACCGGTCTCCTGTCTGAAAACGATTCCAGATCTTGGTTACTTCACCGTTTAACACTTGTGACCTTTATCAGACTATTAATACAGTAAATATTTGTTGTACCATGAATACAATGAGTCAATAATTGTCACATTCATGGACTATCAAAACTCGTTTGACCCAATGCTGAAACTGTCAATTTAAATAAAAAACCTTATACATTGTGTTAAACTGAACCAGAGTTAATAAATCGGGTGAACAAAGGTGGTTAACAACAGTGAAAAACTTTAAGCAAAGTTTGGTGTGGCCAACGATTTTGCTCTTTTTTTGATATTTTCAATTCAATTTAGTTAATTTAATTGCATTCTTCTTTATATGTTACGCGATAAAGGCAAAATTTTAAAGTCGATTTTTAGTTTTTTGTTAGAATTTTTTGCTTTTTTCATAGGATGCAGTGCTTCTAAACGACGCTTATCTTACATGGTAAATTCAGTAGAAAATAACGAAAGATTCTTTGACGATACAAAAATTGTTCTTAAATACAAAGAACTTGTAGGACCCATGTAAGTAAAGAATAAACCTCACTTGATAGTGTTGGTTTGGTGTTGCCGTCGCGTCTGCATGTATTCTTCTAGTTCGGTGCCTTCGAGCCGGACTCGCCTACGCACCGTCAACTCTAACGTACGATCGCCGCCACGCTCTATCAGGTCGCGGGCCAACGTGCCTTGACTTGTTCTGTGAAGAATATAAGAAGTGATGTAGTTGTGCAAGATTTAAAGTTGATATGTTATGTGCGTTATTATTATTTATGACTGACTGATGGGCCTAGTGATTAAGAAACTCTAACTGCAGAATAAAAAATAGCAGGTTCGATTTCCGCCCGCGAAAAATATTTATGTGCACGAACATGTCTATTTTTTCCGTGTCTGGGTGTAAAATATCTTATATGTATATATTATAAAGAATATTTAAGTATGTATATCAGTTGCTTAGTACTCATAATACAAGCATAATACCAGCTTACTTTGAGAGTGGATGGCGCTAGGTGGGATGTCCCAGGTATTATTATTATTATGCAAAGTTGAGAGTGAGTTTTCTAAAAATCGTTTTTTAGCTTATATTATTTAGTGAACCTCTGTGTGAAAGTTCCAGTTTCTAGACCCAGAGGTTTGGGCTGTGCATTATCATGTCAGTTTCTTATCATATACATATAGATTGTGGACGATAAGCTGATTCTTTTGAACTTCTTTAATTCTGTTTTGTCATTATTTTGTTGATTATTGGCATGTATGATACCGAAGTTTCTAGAAGTTCCAATAACTTTATCATAACATCCCTCGAAAACGGATGAATGTCAAATGAATATATGTAAGTCAGACAAAACTAACATAGAAGGCCACAGCAGCCACCTGCTAAGTGCAGCTTTTATTTAAATAATAACTTGTTATTATATTATGATATTATTCAAATGTAAGTTTGAGATATTGAAGGCTCTATTTATTTCACATCTGTGTGACATAAATTTTTGAAACAAATTTCGTCAGTGTACCTGATTTTGCTGAACTTGGGTAGACTCTATAATTTATGTTCCTATTATAATCATTGACACTGACCTGGCGGTCAGAACAATCGCGTTCTGAGGATTAGGTGCCCAAAGAAGAAATAAGTCCCGGGCATATCCAACTTCTAAATCCGGAAAAGAGGCCAGAACAACTTTAGGGCCAGGTGTTCGCGTTACTTCGGCCACCGAATGACACAGTTGTAAGTGGCGCAATGCAAAAGGGTTGCTTCGGGCGCCTTCAAAAGCACGCGTCAGTTTGTCGCTCATCCACTCTATCTGTTGGATTACAAGTGGTGTGAAGAATTATATATTAAAATATGTTTAAAACTTCAATAGACTCGACGAGAGTCAACTTTTTACTTTTTACAATAATTTATTTTTAATTAAGTTATAAGTTACTTATATATATTCTACGGCAGCTTTTTGGTGTTTAAACGTGGGAAGAAAAGCTGTCAAAACGAGTACAGAGCAGGAAGACTTTTCAGCTATTTAACAGAAAAAAACATAAAGAACATTGTTGACCTAGTTTGATCTAGAGAGACAGAAAAATAACTAAAATATGTTTTAAAGCTGCGACTCTAAACATTCTTTTTGGTAGGGATTGAACAATTTTAACAGACGAGACAATTGAAGACAGGGTTCAAAATTATGGAACTTCCACCATATTCACCAGGTCTTGCTCCTAATGATCTTTACCTATTTCTCACGTTAAAATAACATACCCTTGTCATAAAATTTGACAACAATGATTGTGCAATTACGCGTTTCGATGACAATTCAAGCGTCAAGAATGAGGTTTTTTGCAAGTGGTAGAAAAGAACTAGTGAAAAGTTACAATGAGTGCATTCATAAGCAAGGAAACTATGTTGAAAAATAAAATATATAATTTTTGAAATGTCATTTCCTTCATACACATTTTGAGTACTTTTTGATCACCCCCCATATGATTATAGTATAAAACTTTAAAAGATTGAAATTACTGAAAATTTGAAATCTCACCTGTGACTTTGCAAACTCAACGACATTATAACTGACATTGGACAGAAGTAACAATGAATACGCCACAAGTCCTGAGTCCTTGTTCCTCCATAGCTGATCTAACATGTGGGCTAGTTCTAGAACTCTTCCTGCCGTATCTGTACACACAAGGACACAGCCGCCACCGCGAAGTGTGCTCAGGATTGTTGCTGTGAATAGTACAGAAATATTGTATGTACATATACAACCTCAAGAATATTTCCCAGAAGGGTGGCCAGAGACCACACATGTCCATTCGGTATTTATGGTATTGGTTCTTAGGTACATACCATTTCCACTTCATCACGATTCATCAATAGTTAGAACACATACTAAATGCTATATGGTTATTCCGCAGTAACTCTTGCTACGTTTGAGCCACTGTTACCATGCATTTGATGCAATATTACAGTTTGTGTAAAAGTTATCGACAAAGTAAAAATTTGAACAGAAAAGTTTCGGTATTATCATATAAATACAGTGGATATTAAAAAAAATATATTTGTTTTAATTCTTAAAAATAATGTTGGTAAAATGTTTATTGATTTGAAAAAATATGGTAACATGTAGGACTGATCAAGGTATGATCCTCTTATAGAATTGGTTGGACTCTAACTTACTTCTAACAAAAGCTTCTGAGTCTACCTTGCCAATTTCAGTCAAAGTTCATTCTGCTTGTAACCAAGCATCCTGTTTGTGTCAATGGATTGACAGGTTACAGTGTATTAAATACCTTGGTATAGTAATTGATCAAAATCTGACATTTAAAACTCACATTAAAACAATGGCCAGGAGTCAGAAAATTTATCCACGTAATAAAACTTTTGAGGGACCCAGCGGATAAACAGACGATTCGCATGGTAAACACTACGCTCTGCGAATCGCTACTTGGTTATTCCATGACTGTCTGGGGCGGAGCAGGTACTAATGTAATGTTAGAACTGGAGAGAACCCAACGCGCTGTCATTAAAGTGATGCACAGAAAATCGTTCCGGTACCCCACAGACCGGTTGTATGAAGGTAGAAATTCTGAGCATACGCTAACTTTACGTCCTAAGGACTTGCCTGGAATGAACTGCAGTCATTGTCTCTTCTGAATATCCCTCAATGTTGAAAAAGAGAGTATTTAAGGTAAAGTTAGTAACTGTAAAAACTGCATTCCCTCAACGCTTTTCAGATTACACGTCTCCGTTCATTTACAATCGCATTGTTAAACGGTGCGATTTTAAATTATTAACTTTTCATTGAAGATGTCATATAAAGAAACAGAAGAGCTCATCCTACTACTTATCTAAAGCACATACATGTATATATAGCCTCTCGCACAGTTGCGCAAACACAAACAAATACTTACACACTAACACAGACACAAATCTTTACCACACACACCCATTCTAATATCCAATTGTTATTATTATTTTTCTAATATTTTTTCCTGGTGTATTTAATGTCACTGTGTCATAGCAACATGATTTTGCTACTGTTTTTTTGCTGTGCAAATGTTATCTTCAATGCAAGGTTTGTTGCTACATATGTGTAATTGCTTACATGGATCCCATGATACAGACTAGACTTAGTGCGAGGTCCGCTGTTTAAACGTTTTGTTTATCCTTGATTGATATATATGTAATAAAAAGGTAGAAATAAGGAAGCAGGATAACTTATAGTAATCTCTTTCTGATAAATAAACTTTTTTGTATTTTGTATTTTTTTCGTCTAAGTACAGAGACATGTTTTACCAGATAATTAAGTTTAAACTACACAAATTATCTTCTTGTATATATAAAATGAATAAAAAAATTTACATGTGAAAAATTGTTAATGTTGCTAACATAGACATTAGGATTAAATTAGAAAGTACAATAACCACAGTGAAAATATAAAAAAGTAGACGGATGGGTCATATGCTAAAGGGTGTAAAAATGGAGCAAAACTATATTATGGTATCGAAGAAACAGTTGGCATAAAGTTGGCAATCAAGTAATAGATGGGAAGATGAATTTTAGAAATTGAGAGAAAGAACAACCAGAATAGCATGCAAAGGCAAGAGTGGAATATGATGGAAGAGGCCTTTGTGGAAGGACAGACAGACGCCAAAATATAGATAATTAATATATGTAATTACGTTATGTAATACTGTTTGAAATAACGACTTACATCATATTACTATTATTATTATAGAAAAATCTGAAACACTTATACTGAAAATTAAAATAAAACCAAAGACTGATTGGTGGTAAATCGCTTTACTAAATATTTGCGACTCAAGTTATGAAATTTTTGCCTTACTTAAGAACAAATAAAAAAACCTTGAACTGCAACCGTTTCATACATTTTACCAAAACAATCTTGTAAAGTCATGCTTGTTTAATTCAGATAAAGCCACATTTAAAATGTTTGACTGTCTTTTAACTGTTCCTGGAAAGTTTAAGTTGTAATTAATATCCACCATTCATCTACATTACATGAAGTTTAGAAGCACCCCGTAAAGTTTTAGAACCATCATGATAGAGTCCAAGGCCGACAATGTAAATCTGACTTTGATGTTGCATTATTGTTGTATAGATGTTGCCAGTTGCCAGAAACTTTTATGAATATAATATTAGATCTTAACCTATGAAGTTGCCAATTCTTCAGTACTGGCCATTACAAACAAAAAAAATTTTTTTAATTGCCTGTGAATTCTAAATTCAAATTAATTTTGTTTTAAAAACATGACATCTTTTTTACAAAATCAGTCTTTTGTTTATTTATTAGCGTTGTGTTTTCATTACATTTGAACATTTTTCGTCATAATGGACACTTTAAAAATTCGTGTAATTAAGTAATATGCGTTCCGTCGTGGCACTAATGTGGCACAAACGGCACGTAACATCAACAACGTTTATAGAGAGAACTTAACAATCGAACGCACATCCCGTTATTGGTTTGCCCGCTTCCGTTCTGGAAATTATGACTTGAATAATGAACCTCATGGTTGTCCAGACACTTTGGTCAACAATGATGAATTGAAGGCGATTTTGGAAGCTGATGATACTCAAACTATAGCTGAACTTTGCTGAGCAGCTTTTGATGTTAGCATCAAAACAATATTGGACCATTCGCGACAAATTGGCAAAGTAAAAAAGCTTGATATATGGGTACCCCACGAACTTAACGATCGTCTGCGCAACGTACACGTCGAGACCTGCCTCGCGTTGCTCAACAGGCACAGAAATGAAGGAATTTTGAACCGGATTGTTATCTGTGATGAAAAATGGATTGTGTTTGACAATCGAAAGCGCTCAGTAAGTTGGTTAGATCCTGGTTCAGCACCAAAGCAATGTGTTAAACGAAAAATAACCCCTAAAAAGGTGATGGTCACTGTTTGATGGTCTAATGCCGGTGTGATTCATCACAGATTTTTACAAAATGGCATAAGCATTACTGCAAATGTGTATTGTGAAGAACTGAAGACAATGACGGAGAAGCTCGCACATCTGCGACCAGCTTTGGTCAATCGGTCGTCCTCGCTGCTCCTTCACGACAACGCGCGATCCCATACTGCACAATAAACAGTCTCCAAGCTGCTCGAGTTGGGGTTGGAAGTTCTCCTTCATCCGCCGTACTCACCAGACCTTGCATCTACCGACTATTACTTTATTCAAAATTTGTACAACTTTTTAACGGGAAAAAAAATCAATTCCAGAGAGACAGTACAAAATGCTTTTGAAGAGTTTGTTGCCTTCCGTCTAGTTGATTTTTACAAGAAGGGCATCAATAAATTGCCACTGCGTTGGCAAAGATGGATCGATTGCATGGGTGATTACTTTGAATAACAGAAATAAATATGTTTGAAAAAAAAAAAATACTTTAACTTATTTCATACAAAACGGCAACTTCATAGGTTAAGACCTAATATACAGTGGCGTGTGGTGGGTTTAGAACATGGCTACGCCAACACGACATGTGAAGTTTAAAATCATTTTGGTGGAATCTTGAAAGCTCAGATATTTACCTTAATATGTCTGAGAGATACGTTTTTCATTGCGCGTTTTTACGCCATCTGTTGGAATTTTACTAACCTAGTCTAACCTATTAGTTTAGTAACCTAGTGTGATATTGTTTTAGTTTAGTAATAACGTAGCAGATGGCGCTATTTAGCAAAATTATATAATCAAATCATGATTATATAATTTTGTATTTTTGTTGTGTGCTGTGTGAAGATAATACAACTAGTTTTTTATTTAAAAGCAAAGCAAGGTAATTGTGAGAATATCTAAACAAAAAATAAAATAAAATAGGTACCTAACCTATTAGACAAATAAAAAATCTCTATTACTAAAATATCTATTATTTTACCCCAATGATTTCACCTTAGTTAAATACATCATAAATACTTATTTATATATAATAAACTCGTCAATGATTTCATTATAAAATAAACCTGACCCAGACCTGAAATATTACGTAAATATGTGTGGATTCATTTGTAAAAATCATTGTTTATAAAAGCTAATTGGTTTATAAAGCAAGAGATACCTAAGTTCTGTATGATTTTAATTACCTACTTACTTTGTCACTGTGCAATGACTGCGAAATACATTTGTTTCAGTCCATTGAAATCCTCCAAAATTTCCATTTCGTTATTTGACACTTTAATTTCACCTAATTCATCGTTACTTTAATACAACTTTAAAACATAAAACACAACAAATCGCAATGAATGCAATGCAATGAACACAGACAATAATTGAACACAATAATAAAGTTAGTTTAGCCGCAGAATTCGCAAAGTTCTGCCTGCAGTCTAATTACGTACGAATTTCACTTTCGATAAGCCTGGCTTAATTTCGAGTATGAAATGCAGTAGGTACTGACCGATGACGATCGAAACGTAAGAGGGATAGATGCCATTCATCACTACATGTAAGAAGAAGACAGACATAAAAGACGTAACTCATTTGGCTTGCCTCACGGCGTGTTCGCAACGTGTCGGTTGGCGTCGGTCGGTATGTCGTGATCGGGAAAGAGAGGGAGGCCGGTGATAGGGTATTAAGATAGGTCAGTAACAGTCAGTAATAGCGCGCCATTGTATTATATGCGCGCGCGGGAAATTCAAACACTCAAAAGAGTACAAACTCTTGCGTTTTTCATCATTATTGTAGGAAAATTTTAGACATGCATGGCTTTTTGGCTTTCAAGGAAGACCCGCGCCTGCTAATATAATACAAGCTATGTCTCCATTTCAGCAGGTTCACCATAATATCATCATGCAGGGATCAGAACCTAAAGGGACAACTATATTTGACCTTTGATGACAAATCAGAAACGTTTGTGTGAAGTGACGAAGTACTATTTTTTTAAGTACTAAGTATAGTTTTACAGTTGTGACAATTTTTGGTAATCTTTGGTAATTTGGTAATTTTTGGCAAAAAATTGGCATCATAGAATATATACATAAATGTGACTCACCTTTTACAAAAGTTTAGTTAACTGAGTAAATTTTACAACAGTAAATTTAGGTTTATATTGCAATAGTTTTTTTTTCAATTGCAACTTTGTACAAGCATATTGCGCGTATGGAGGAGTGTCAGTTTTGGCATTGTTAAAGTTAGTTTATGTGGAGTAGGAGCGCAGAAAAATAAAATCTATGTACAGGTGAAATTTTGAGATGAGACTGTATGGCCAAATCCTAAACTATGAGAAATAGCGAAAAGTGTTCAAAGGAATCATGAGCTCGATTTTTGAGGAAAAAAACTGCATATTCACATTTTTGAGAAATCTAGTACTTCAACAGGGAATGAAACCACTTGGTTTGATAATCTATATATTAATACCCGAAGAGAAAACACTTTGTACCCCTCTTAAAGATTATTGCGGGTACGGAGGAGTGTGAGATTCGGCATAAGTGAAGTTTATATGGAAAAGGAGTACCAAAAGCTAAAATCTATACATACCTAATATGTGTTACAAATACTGTCAACTACAGGAGTTAATAGTCTGTTCTTTGACACAGTTTGAATTGAATTATTCTCGCCTATTTATTAGTGATGGTTTCAAAAAAATTAGTATGGTCAAACTTTGACCGCTGGAAGACCACTAGTATTCATAATTATACAAAATGATAATAAAATCTAGAAAGTTTTAATTCACAAAATAGAACATACTCATTAATTTTTCATCACGTAGTCGCCTTCTGGGCTGCATATAATCAGCGTTCATAGCGCCAAGTAGTAATAGTGAAGGTCTAAGCAGTTTCTCAATCTCACAACCATTAAGATGTCTCTCCTTTTTATGGTTGAAATCGGGAGCATAAACTATGTCTTCTTCTCCTGTTGCAGTGATCCGCCATACTGTACCTCCGAGAGAATGTCCAGCTGGTAGCGGGGTAATACGAAGGCCTAAGCCCTTTCCTGGAAAAAATAAAGAAAAAAACATGAGTCGCAGACAAGTGCCTGATCTGTTTTTCTTGTTTAAAGTTATCAATGGAACGATTGAACCGATTGCAATAAAAAAATAATTGCTATGTGCTAATTTTGCATGATAATATTCACATGTGTAATCCGGTGTAATATCTTTTGTAATTGATTTAATTAAGTTTACTCAATTACCTGTTCAATGTGCATCATTTCGATTGGCATAAATAAATAAATAACTTCATTAATGCACTGTTCTATTAAGTATGACAAGTATTGCTAAGTATTTAATTAAATATTATTTCTAAAATCATGGGTTGTTATTATGAGAAACTAATTTTAATATTAAAGGTTTCTATTTAGCAAATACTGAGTATACAAATATTCCATAGTCTAGATTGATGATGTTACATGATAGGTTGTGTATAATTTGTTTATCTACAAAAAATGCGGAGCATATCATTGTTGGCTGAACTGTCACATTTTATTTTGTATATTGATTGACAAATAAGTTGGATTCAAATAAGTCTACCTTCTAACATCATGAAGATCAAATTGAATTCAACAGTATTGTATTACTGACGGATTAGTCTAGTGGATAGAGACACTGACTGATTAGTGTAGTGGATGAGACGCTGACAGTGCAAACCCAAAGGTGGTCGTGAAACCAAGTCTTAAGATTTAATAAGCAAACTTAGATTTGGCATACTCACACCATACCAAACAATCCCAGAAAAAAATATCTTTTGCTGTGACTGATGTATGCTGAAATCTCCCTATAAATTGGGCTATTGCTCAGTATTACAAAATTTGCAAAATATCTACTTTAAATAATTGTACACATACAGAGACAATATGTAGGCTTTACTGTATATGTATCACAGGTTTTTATACAGATTGAGATTTTAGACACTAGCCAAAATTTTTCTAGATGTTAGATATCACCAATAGACCTCATTACGTAAATAAAAATATGGGTCAAATATTCATAATCAATAATTATATCCTAAATATTTTTTAACAAAATTTGGCTACATTCTTCATATGAAATGGCGGGGCATGGGGCATGTCGGCGGGGCGCGTGCACTTGCATTGGCGCCCTCGTGAACGGTGTCTAGTAATATTGGTAGTTTTGGGAAAGGTTTACATAGTATTAACTGAATATTTTTCTATTGAACGATACTAAAAAGGAACAAGACGGCCAACGGATGTTTATCAAAGGTCATTATATTAAAATTTGGCTAGTCATTAAAACCTCAGCCTGTATAATATTCATCTGCTATGACTTTTTCATTTGTAAATAATGTTTAATACTAATTTAGTCATTATAAATGAACATGAATATACTTAAACATTTTCATTCATAAAACCAAAGAAAAATAAAATAGAAATACCTTTCATATCAATACTCTGATTATACTTTAACTGCACAATCCTGTCAAATGCTGCATCCACATCATCAAGAGTGAATAGATCAAAATCAGAACAATTTCTGTGCGCTTGGTAGAGGTCATACATAAACATTTGTCCCATTTTGTAAACTGGCAGGGTAGCATACACTGGACATGTCAAACCGAGTTTTCCCACAGCATATGGCAGAGCACCAAGATGAAGAGGATCCGAGTGTGAGAGCAATACTGCATCAATGCTATTAACATGCCTGCAAAATTTTAATATTTTTTATTAGTATTATTACAATATTTGAAAAAATTAACTTTTTATATTTTTAGCTCATTTGTATTTTAGGATAGTCTGTTGATAGTTAAAATTTTTAGACAGTAATGTTTTTCACATACCATGGCTATGGTTGATGGTCTTTTATTATAATAAAAATGTAAACTTAGTTTCCCTTCATTTAACCAAATATCAAGTAACTTTTATTTTAAGTTATAATATAAAAACATTCCAAACTTATCTTGGGTGGAAAGCGAATGCTCCTAACAATAAAATAGTTAAGGACACCTTTTATAATATATACAACTATTACACATATTTCAGAATGGATATCCAAAACTACCACCTTAAGAGTAGTAATAATAATTTTGTGGTGGCGCAACAAGTGCACGAAACCAAATTTCGAAATGGTACGGCTTTCCAAAACTACCACCCTAGACGTGTTAATAATAATTTAGGGAATGGAAGGACGAGGACAGAAAACCAACTTTCAGAATTTTCAGGAATGCGGAAATGTGAAAAATACCAAAAATAAAAACAGAAAACTACATACCCGTTACTACAGACATGAATTTGCTCCTTGTATTGACATAATCAAAGGATTGACTATTGAAGGAGGGAATAGACTTCAACATTAAAATAAATTGAAAACAGTAAATTCGTTAAGAATTTCCTAACCTACCTTTAGTAACAATTGAAAATTTGATTTGCATGGCGCTCGGCGGCCGCTGCGCGGCACGCTCGCTTCGCTCGCTCGCCTCGCGCGTTTTTTATGTTCCTAGTGGATTGGAACCATCAATTGTTGGAACAGTAGTCGGAGTGCCCATATATTCGGTTTTATTGTATATTTTTTTAAACTAACCGAACCTACCTATTGATTAAGAAATGGCGGGAATACAACCTACCTTAACCGAATTTCGTTCAAACGTTCTTTTATGTACTAAATCTAAATAGTTGAGACTTACTAGAAGAGTGGCTGGCCATTTA
Source organism: Luffia ferchaultella (assembly GCA_949709985.1). Lineage (NCBI taxonomy): Eukaryota > Metazoa > Arthropoda > Insecta > Lepidoptera > Psychidae > Luffia > Luffia ferchaultella. The sequence continues at coordinate 2,985,433 of OX453256.1, read as the reverse complement.
GTGGTAGTTTCAAGTGTTTTGAGTTTGAAGGTTTTCAAAAATGTCTTAGTAGCAGGTATGTATTACTCATTTTTAATTCTGCCTTTTTTCGTATTTCCGCATTTCTAAAAATTCTAAAAGTGGGTTTATTCTTTTCACCTCGCTCCCTTCTTTCTTATTATTAATACCCTTAGGGTGGTAGTTTTGGAAAGCCAACCCTTCGAAATTTTTAACAATGCAAAACGGTACAAGAAAAAATAAAATAATTGTTCTAGGTTCGCCTCAACCATTGATATAAACAAAGCTGACCTAGCTTAATCCATCAGTTGAGAAATGGTGAACCATCAAGCTACTTTTAAATGGATGAAAAAGCTTCTGGGTGGCTTGACATTATTCTAAATAGCAATCCTAAATAATAGATATATTAAACAGATACTAAAAGTGTGGCTGTTTTGGGAATTCAACCTTAAAATTGAATTTAGATAGCATAAACTCAGTGTAATTTTGAAAACAAAAATAAACATAACCTCTTTAGTTCCTTTATAAAGTCCATATCGAACTTTTCATCCCATCCACAGTCCAGCAAGAATCTAAACTCATCTACTTGTAGGACGTAACACGGTGGAGTTTCACCTCCAGCACCAGAAATACAGTGCAATTTGATTATTGAAGTCATTTTGGTAGGGCTACCGGTGAATTCCGATTAATTAGAAGTCAGTATTTGCATTGGTTTTTCAAGTGTTTCATAATGTTTACAAAATTGAATTATGCGTGCAAAAATTAAATTTCGTCTGAAATTTCACAGTAAATGCCACAACAGAAAACGATATAAATTAAAATTCGTGCTATGTGCAATGTTATTTCATGTATTGAATGAAACTGTCAGAAACTGTCACAAACTAAAAAATCTCCACATACTGTCACAGACTTTCAGTGTCACTCAGGTCTGTCCTGTGCTCAAGCCACAAGCCACAGAATTAGAAGGTGTGGCGTGCCAAATTGGCACACGTGGAGCGGCATTTAAGAAAACTCCAAAATAATTGTACAACTTTGCTTATTTTATTATTTTCTAATAAATTGAGTTAAACTCGATACTGGCAAAATTATCTAAATCAAGATAGGTGCCACAGATAAATAATAAGAAGAAGCTCTATTTAACCTATGCATAACCCAATTGGATCTTACAAACAGCAAAAGGTTAAAAGCTCAGAATACAGAACAAACCAGAAACCGCCAGCGCACTTCAAACTGACGAAACAAAAACCACTCTTAAATAGAGTGGTTGCACGTAGTTATAGATACGACACTCTGTGTTGCTCTGTGTTCAGTTTGTAGTAGTTTTCCCCCCACCTATAATAGATAGCGCGCTTTATAATAGCTCTGCTGCAATAATTTACGTTAGATGGCAGCAAAAATATTGATTTACTTACTTAATTTAAAATTAATTATTTATATAAAAATTTAGGGATATATGACATTTACCCCGTAAGTAGCAAAGCGAAAAAACGAAAAACCACCGAGTAGCAAGCAATTTTCGTGTGGGTCCCGAAGAGTGGCGGCCGCCACCCGCACGTGCTTCCATAGTACATTGTCTCCACTTCAATGTATGAAACGTTATTGAGTGTTATATATTGCTGAAAAGTAGATAAAATTTGCTAAAAAGTTATTTATATTTCAAATCATTTGGCCCAGAAACAAATACACCGCAATTATTAACGCAATAAATATTTGTAAAAAACAGAAATTTCGGCGTATTTTACCTTCTTCTGCATTTAATAAACACATTTATATTAATGAATACAAATCATTAAAAAAATTACATAATGGAGAAGTTTACAATTTTTTTTTATTCTTATTATTAAAATTTAAGCCAAAGAAAACAAAAGCGTGAAAGAATCAGGAAAATATCTCTTCAAATAAAGAAGTTATAGGACATTAAAGTCGCACTTAGAAAAATAATTTCGTTTCATGGGACGGCTCAGCGTGTGACGTCACGCGACCCGAATTCATTGGTATTCAGTCATTCGCTCGCTAACGAGTCTCAGTGTTTTGGTTATTTCTATAGATAAGAGTAATTTTTCGTGATGGCTAAGACCACTGAGACAAAAAGCATGCGTATAAATATTGTAGGTATAGTTTACGGTCGCGATGAGCATAGGCGAGTGACTGAATGAGTAGTTGCCGGTCGGCAACAACGCTTGGCGCAAACATTTGGTTCGCGGCGTCGGTTCTATGCGCTAGTATTATTAGTTCGAGGTTTTTAACACGTTTTCTTTTAATTCTTCAATTACCTACAGCTCAAATCTCAGTTCTCTGAATTTTTCAAGTAATAATGTTATACCTACCTACTTATTGAAATAAAACATAAGACAAAGTATAATTCAATATTCGGTTTTGGGTGTCAACACTTTACACAAAATATCTTTTCGAGTCTGACCCGTAACATAGCGACGGACGGACAGACAGCAGATTGACAGCAATAGGGCTCTGTTTTGGCCTAAAAACATATTCCCAAACACGACGAACGCTTTATTAATAGAAATATTAAGGTTTTATGAAAGCATTTTTATTCAAATCCCTTGATATTTAAAATGTAGAATTTTTAAAAAAATTTGGAAATAGTTTATATAAATAGATAACTACGGAGTTAGATTTATCCGTGTCTGTGATTTAGTTCCATATTACATTATTTTACATTGTTTAAGAGGTTCTTTAGACGCTTAGTCGTTGTACGGTGCGGTATGTACCTATCTACCTACCTACCTACCTACCTACCTACATGGACTATGAGCAAGCGCGCGGTCTAGATACATCGGTTGCATATATCCCAAGCTTATTCACACTTTTATGTTTTATGGATGTATCTCAGTCATTGTAATCGCTAACGTATCCGTACCGTAACGTATCGCTACCTTTGATTAATACCCAAATTATTGGTCGTATAAAATATTAATTTATGAAAAATGGTTTGATATCGAATAATCCACCCAAACATATTATGTTTGCACTCTCTCTAAGAAATCTAGGTTTCATAGGAAAACTCTTTAACTGTTACACGTGCGTAAAAGGTATAAAAGAAACATGGAATACGTAAATAGGCTTCTAACAAAACAAAAATCAAAGAAATCTGTGTGCTATTTATCTACTGTATTAAAAAGCTGCGCGGCCGCCGTTAAGGCTTGCCAACGCATCACTCCACCACTATGAATCTTCATAAGTTTGGACTACTTTCAGCCGAGCACCCATAGAAATAAAAGGAATGGCACATAACTTGTTCGAAAGTTAACAAGTTTTGAAATATAGAAAATACTACAAATTACCCCTACTTACGTACCTGCCCAAATATCGTTTATTATTGTATATTAATTTTTCAGACAATGAGAAACTAGAAAAAGCATTCATTAGAAAAAGTTTATTATTCGTCTTATGTTCTTAAACTTTGTCTTAAAACAACATGGATCATCATAGGTAATTATTACGATCTTCCAATTAATTACTTTGGATGTAACGTATTCTCAAGGATTATCAAACTAAATTATATCTATAACGAAACTTATGTTCTACACTATGCAGCTGGTGCCAATGTTGATCAACGTTATACAGGATAAGGACGTTTTTATAGTGTATATTGGAGTCGGAGCTCCAGTTCTCTGTTCCTGTCACTTCATAATAACCGACACGGCTCACAGACAGAACAGAAGCAAATGAACAACGGAACGTATTTTTTGTAAAAGTCCAAAAAAGTCAATAAACATTTCGAACAACTTGTTTGTAACGTGTTCGTACCTCCGAAAAACATAGTTCGTCATATCAGTCTCTCCGTCTATCCGTATTTCTATCTATCGTAGCCTCGTATTTTTGCTATTTAGATACGAACATAAGTGAATGAAAGAACAAATTCCAGTATTGTCCCACGCAATGGATTATTCGTATAAAAAATAAAAAGATTGCGCCTTAAAAAATCGGCGTCAAAAACAAAAGTTACACTAAAATTGTTTTAATTTCGATTTTATGATTTTCTATTCAACGACTATTGATAAAAATTGATAAAAAGTAGTGAATTGATATGGGGCAGATCAAACATCCAATAGACTCAGCCGAATAATCTGAAATTGAAATAGTTGTTATGTTTTTACACATAAAAGTAGCTATTATATCAATTTACATATGAATACAAAACTGAATGTTCTAATTGTGTGTTTGAGAATGGGCGTTATTTCTGATAAACCTCGTATATCAAAAACCAATTAAGGTTTATTACAAAGATTTTTACTTGCGTGAACATTGCGTGATGATATAAATCATTTTAACAGAAAATGATTCATATTTCAGATCCGATTCATAACATGCATTTTACAACTCACAATAGATACTATGTACAACACTATGAGTAGCCGAAAGATTAATTAAGCAATGTTGACGAGATAGTCGGAGCGCGTCGAACTAGTAGGTACGTGATGAATTGTGTATTGGAGGACATTCATCTGACTTCTAAGTTAATTCAACTGCAACGGAGTCGACAGGCCATTTAGATTTAAGCCGATTTTCAGATGGTAGGGATGTAGGGATAAATTGTATTAAGAACGTTCTCATTAATTAAAATCTAACATTATTCGCGCATGAGTTTTCCAGTAGACGTATGCTATATTAGTTCTCTTGGATTTGTATTAAAGTTTATATTTGAAAATTACTTAATATCTTGTTTTCATATGATTTTAGAATACCACGCCAAAAAACATTTACTAGGTACCAATTTTTTTCATGATCAAAAATTATTGTTTGTATTAGTAACTGTACCCTCAATGAACATGTTTTGCAACGATGATTTACATTTCATGTTAAATTTCACTTGAACACTAGTAGGCCTGGAAATAAACCGTCATATTTATGTGATAAGAATAATAATACCTGGGACATCCCACACAGCACCATCTACTTCCAAATTAAGCAAAGCTTGTGCCATGTGTACTAGACAACCGATACTTAAATATTGTTTATAATATATACATAATATATTAGTATTATGTAAACGTGTTTCCAGTCTAAAACCCAGACACGGAACAAATAAACACGTTTATGCACACAAATATTTGGCCCGGATGGGAATCGAACCACAGGCCCTTGGCTTCGCATGTAGGGTCTCTAACCACTCGGCCAATCGATCAGTCAAACATGTAACTATTGTAATTTATGTATTTAGGGTTCTGTAACTCAAAAAAAAACGGAACACTTACAGGATCATTCAGCTGTCTGATCAAATCTGATCAGATTTAGCTCAGATTTGGATCAGATTAGACTAAGTTTGGATCAGGTTTGTATGGGATTTGCATTAGACTTAATGAAATCGGATCACATCTGGTCATTTAGTTTACATTTGGATCAAGATTTTGTTCAGATTTGTATTAGATTTTGATCTGATTTAAGTCAAATTACAGTTTGATTGAGATCACATTTGAATGGAATATTATGAAATTTGGATCACATTTCGATCAGATTCAGATCAGATTAGGATGCGATTTTGAACAGATTTGGACCGATTTTCATCTAATTCACATTCCTTTCTTATCTGATTCCCATTTAATTTCCATATGATTTTATCCAATTTCCATTTAATTTCCAATTAATTCCCATCCAAAGCCCATCTTTTTCCACTTTAATTTTAATTCACTTTTATCCCAATGCCTTCAAATTACTATTCAAATCTTATCCAACTCCCATCCTTTAAACTTATACCCATCCGATTCTTTTTCGATTCTCCTCCTCCACCAATGCCCATCAAACTCTAATTACATTACACTATAATTTCTATTCAATGTCTATCCGATTCTCACCTAATTACCATCCAATGCCCAACAGATTCTCGGATGGTAATAGAATGGGAATCAAATGACAAACGTGGTTGGGATGGGAATTGGATACGAATTAGATGGGAGTCGGATGGGGCTTGAATTAAAATTGGATAGGAATCGGATGGGTACGAGATGGGAGCTGAATAAGAATCGGATAGTAATTTTATATCGGTGATAAGTTATTTTATTCGTCGTGGCTTTTTAAAGTAGAAGTTTTAATAATCATATTTAGAATACTATCCTTCCATATTAGCCCATTATGCCCCACTGAATGGGTTCAGGCCTCTCCTTGGGATGACGCTACTTGGAGCGCCCAAGGGTCCGCGGGGGGCAGCGCCACCACACTGCTCCAGTGCGATTTTTACCCCACTGCAGGGGCTTAGGCCTCCCCCAGGGTGAGGAGGGGGGGAGGGCTTGGAGCCTAAGTCCACCACGCTGCTCCACTGCGGGTTGGGAACTGTAACGACCGCCATTGACATTTGACACTGACACCCGGACTGTATTGACAGCGTCCGGGACCGACTGCTTAACGTGCCCTCCGAAGCACGGTGTCAGTGATATTGTGTACTTCAGTCAGAGAAACTCATTGGTACACACCCGGATTCGAACCATGGCCCTATGGAGCCTTATAAATTTGAGACAGGTTCGTTGCGCTCTGGGCTATCACGACATGTGTTTTATGTTTATTCATAATAATTCAGAAACATTTTTGAACGCTGTCTTTAGTACTATGAAATTGTTGTGCTGATAACTTTGCTTTTACCAAAAATAGCGCTAGGTACGAAATGAGAAACAAAGAGTTAGAGCATGACTAAACTCAGCAACTGTTTATTACAACGCGAAACTTCGAGTAAAGGATGCGTGTAATGTGTAATGTTTGTTTTGTTGAGAATTATAATGAATGTGTTCAAAACCCGTGATTGCTTGCCTGGATTTGTCGTAAAAGACGATTTCTTATTTTCATATATTTATTTGCACACGATGACCGCTTGGACGTGTGGTTAGAGACCCAAACTGCAGAGCCAATGGGCGCTGGTTCGATTCCCGTCCGGGACAAATATTTGGGTGCATGAACAGGTCTATTTGTTCCGTTTCTGGGTGTACAATATCTATATATGTATATATTATAAAAAATTATATTTAAATATGTATATCAGTTGTCTGGTACTCATAATACAAGCTTTGCTTAATTTGGGAGTAGATGGCGCTGTGTGCTGTGTGGGATGTCCTAGGTATTATCTTACGTAACCAAAACTCAAACGCGTGTCTCTAAATTTTTTGTTTGTCTGTTTGTTTGTCCTCGATAACTGGTTATCTCCGAAACAGCCGAACCAATATTAAAGCGATTTTCCTCCGGAAATGCATCTCCCTCTTACTCTTTTAAAAATTATCAATTTTAATTACAATATATATATATATATAAACATATAAGTAGCCCACGCGAACCAAGCCGCGGGCGGTAGCTAGTTGTAATATGAGTTAATGTGTTTACACAGTAACCTTTCTGGGTGCCGATTCACACAGTTTTATTTAACCAATTTTAGAAAATAAACTTTTTAAACTATTTAAACAGATAAAGTTTTTACCTGATTTATTTAGTGCTCTAATATTTACGTGCTTTTTAGAAGAAAGTTCAGAAAAAGATGATGTAGTGTGTGCAGCGCTACAGCAATTACGGTAATGTTGTTGAAACGGAGTGAACGGAGACAGGTGCATTGGGGGAACGGCTACGAATTTATTGCATGTGGCAACACCGTCGTTATATTGCAGGACAGGTTGAGTTATTACTTTGTCATTCTGACGACAAATTCACTAGAATTTTATTTAAAAATTTCGAGAGCTGCGATTTAACGTCGCGGGAAATTTAAAACGCGTTTTCTTATTAGGTACTACTTAATGCCGTTAAAAACATTTCATTTTATTATAACTCCAGTGAAGGCTATTTGTGAAGGAATTAGGTAGGCGACGGTTTGATTTTTTTTTTCAGGTAAATTCTATATTAAAAAAATCTAAGCAATTCCGTCGTTTTAATAAATTATTAACAGTGAGCTCGTCTTGCGATTTCTGTTTTTTATAGAAATTCTATAGAAATTTTATAAAAAAGGAATATGCGATATTTGTATACATTGAAAACTATATTTTTTTAATAACAGAGAATTCTTTTTTTTCTGTGTAAGAGATTCACGCAGATATCCAGCAAGGCTAGTGTTGCATTGACTTTACGATGTACCTACATTGTTCTAGAATGGAATCCTTACTAATAGATTTCAAAAAAATTTAAATACTAAGTACGTGTATAAATCACACATAGGTGAGATGTCATCTGTGGATAGTGTTGTAACGGGGTTGTGATCCGAGAGGCCGCTCGGCGCGGCGGTCTGACAGAGCAGTCAGTTCGTCACCACATTGGAACTGGCTGAGAAGTTCATCCTTAATTACGCGGCCATCATCACAGTCTATCTAGAGTCAAAATATGGCCCAAACCAAGAAGCCGTGATGTCTTTATTTATTTATTTACTTATTTATTTATTCATTACACAGATACAGCACCAGTTAACAAACTTAGGAAAAGGTAGATGTATAAAATTTACAAAATACAATAGAGGCGAGTCTGTTGACCTTAATAGCATTGCGGCGGCATTGTTAAATAGTACAGAGTAATAATCAAATAATAAACACAAAAACGACCAAATAACAAAGAAAGGAAAACATTTATAATTTGGATAAAGCTCCTTTAAATGAGACGTAACTCTGGTGATGGAAATCGAATTCATGGTTCGTGGCATTATAAATACTACAAAACCTATGTATTGGGCTAATATAAGAGACGTTATTATTGGTGATTGGTACGCTAAACAGTCGCTTATCACGCATACGATGTTTGTTAACTCTGAAATTGAGAGCATTCAAAAGTTCTAACTAGGGCTTACTCGTCGGACAGTATCAGGAAACGTTTATGTTTTTGTCTGGCTAATTGAGTCCTGCCATTAAGGGATCGTGAGAACTAATCCGAGAACACGACACATTATTTCAAAATTCAATACACAGGAAATAGTAAGTTTCCTTTGCCCATCTTCGACACAGATTCGAAGCTGTTATTTAGAAGTCTCTATACGTCATAGACAAAATTTCTTTTTCTTAACGGTAGAGAATCTATCTGCCTCAAAAGTTCTCAAAAGTTTCATTAATAAAATTATATTTAAGTCTTAATTCTTGATTCTTGCGTTTTGTCACATATTCGATGTTCGCTGTTTGAAATGTCTTATATAGTATTATAAGACCCAATACTGCATAGAGTAAAGTAATTTGACAGCAGCTTTTGTTTTAAGTTTTAATAGAGTCACAAATGTCAGTTCTCAGTACCGAGGTGACGTTACGCAATTTCGGGGGGTTGAAAGTGTTGAAACCGTCGCACGAGGATTTCTCGGGAGACCTTGCGCACTGAAACTCGGACTAAAACTCGCCAGCTTGCACCAGCTAGCTATATATAGTATAAGTGGTTAGATGGTAAACGCAGAAGAGGGCTTCTAGTCAATTCGTACTTTTTCTAAAAATGTTGAGATTTGAATTAGGTTTTTTTCGGATGTAATAACAACATCTACCTTTTGTATGATTAGGTACGATGACAGATAGGCAGATAGACAGACAAAACAACATTTTAGTTCTATAACAGCGAATGTATCGAGCGATACGTTAAGCCATTGTTCGCTTCGGCGTCGCGTCGCGTCGTCGTCTAGCGTGATTGATTGTGTGGAGAGACTCCCAACTTTGGCTGAGTTAATTAATTCGAATTTCATAACCAAACGCCCGATTGATAAATTACAAATAACTACAGTTCCGGATATGATGAATTGTAACTGTTTTTACTAAAGGGTCGTTATATTATACGAATTAATCATTCCAGCGGAATTGAGAAGACTTATCACTATCCTTTAGTGAGCGTTCCATGAAAATTGTTCGTAAATTATTAATTGGTACATATATATGTTACCGTCAGATTATAAATTGTCGATAAATTGTAAACAGACCGTAAAATTTGCTAGGTTACGTTAGGTTTGGTTGCGTCAATGGTTGCATTGGTGGCATGGCATTGGGAAATTTGTTTTATATCAATTTTATATTATAGGTCCAGGCTAAGTTACGCTTGCGTCACTGGGAGGAGCGATGCGGAGCGGGGCGACAAAGCCACCCAAAAACCTAAAAAAAAAAATATGATTTTCCTGAAATCAGCTACTGAAAAGTTAACAATCTCACTAGACTGATTATAAACTAACGGTTTTTACAATATTACGGTGACATATACAAAGGGGAACGAAAATCGAATCGAATCGAATCGAATCGAATCATCCTATAATCTAAAGATGTTAAAATTTTTGCAAATGGCGGCATATTACCAATTGTATTGTATTGTGCTTTGACATTTATATTATAAAAAAAAAAATAGATACAAAATACAACTCAACAATAAATAATTGAAAATCAATTATTTAATATAAAACTTTAATGCTCTTTTCATTAATTAAAGTAATAAAGATATTGTTTAACTTTGTACATAAAGGCAAAGTTTTGAAATCGGTTATTATTTAATTTAAATTAAAGTTTTTAACATTAAAAAATAATTTAAAAAAAAATAAAAACCGACTTCAAAAACATAAACTAAAAAGTTAGAAATAAAATTTTCAATTCAAAGAAAGGAGCATTAACAGGCGGCATATAGTTAATGAAGTCGGTGCCTACTCACTCAGACACTTTAAATTGTGTTCTATATTTGTTGTAGATTTAATATATCATTGTTGTAATTGTTATTACCTGGTAAGTACCCATTTAAAGTGTCTGAGTTGGCACCGACTTCATTAACTATATGCCGCCTGTTAATGCTCCTTTCTTTGAATTGAAAATTTTATTTCTAACTTTTTAGTTTATGTTTTTGAAGTCGGTTTTTATTTTTTTTAAAATTATTTTATTTTTCAATTTTTAGTTGAACGCATCTGTAACTTATTTGTATTTAGTATAAATGGGGCTACTAAACGCGCTACTCTAATGACACAGCACCGCGATTACGCAACGTAAATTCAGTGTCAAATTGACGCATCAGCATGCCTAGTAAGCAGTGGTATTCCTATGTAAAACTTCAATCTTAATTATTATTTTTGTGCGAACTGAACATTTTGGCATATTCAACCGTATGAAAGAAGCCCAACAAAAGGTAACTGCTGTAAATCGTTGAGGAATTCCCTCGACTGTTTATGGTCTTCATCATCAGACCTGTAATGACACTTATAACCCATATGGGTGCAAAGTTCTCATTAATAGAAATGAATTACGTCCAAACACCAGGTAATTGCCTCAAATCGTTAAGGAGTTCCTTCGACTGTGTATAGTCTCCATCATCAGACCTGTAATGGTACTTATAACCCATATGGGTGCAAAGTTCTCATTAATAGAAATGAATTAAGTCCAAACACCAGGTAATTGCTGTAAATCGTTGAGGAGTTCCCTCGATTGTGTATGGTTTCCATCATCAGACCTGTAATGGCACTTATAATCCATATGGGTGCAAAGATCTCATCAATAGAAATAAATCAAGTCCAAAAACCAGGTAATTACTATAAATCGTTAAAGAGTTCCTTCGACTGTGTATGGTCTCCATCATCAGACCTGTAATAGTACTTATAATCCATATGGGTGCAAAGTTCTCATCAATAGAAATGAATTAAGTCCAAACACCAGGTAATTGCTGTAAATCGTTAAGGGCTTCCTTCGACTGTGTATGGTCTCCATCATCAGACCTGTAATGGTACTTTTAATCCATATGGGTGCAAAGATCTCATCAATAGAAATGGATCAAGTCCAAACACCAGGTAATTGCTGTAAGTCGTTGAGGAGTTCCCTCGACTGTCTTTCAGCTCCATCATCAGGTCGACTCCCGACCTTCATTAAATAGTACTAGTAGTAGTACTTTATCAAAATACTTAAAATACGACACTTTAAAATACGATTTTCGAAGGGTGCCCTCGATTTCTCTGGGATGCCATCATCAGATCCTGGTTTCCTTATCATGGTACCATTTCGGAGATATCTCCCTTTCAAAAAAAAAATATCATCCAATTCGGTTCATAAACAACGAAGTTATCCCTGAACACACATAAAATAAAAAAAAAAAAAAAAAAAACATATATACGGTCGAATTGAGTAACCTCCTTCTTTTTTGAAGTCGCTTAAAAATATAGGAACTTCCATACAAACTTTCAGCCCTTACTGGCCTCTAGTTTACCCCCTATGCGATAAATTTCCGAAAATCCTAAAAAAAATCTTTTTTAATTCGTAACCGAAAGGCTCAATACCAATTTTTAGGATTCCCTGCCCAAAATGTATCAACGGGATTCCTATTACCAAGGCTCCGCTGTCCGTCCGTCCGTCTGTCATAAGGCTGTATCGTCTAAACTGAACCGTAATAGGTAGACCCTTGAAATGGTCACAGAGTGTGTATTATGTTAAAACCGCTATAACAACAAATAATAAAAATAAAATAAACTTAAAGATTAAAGGGGCTCTCCATACAAAAAACGTGTTGTTTTTTTCGAAATTTTTGGTGATTGGTGGTTGAGAGATCATTGTTCACATTACATTGTAGGGTGGCACAAAACCCTTCGTGTGCGATTTTGACTTGCATTTAGGGGTTTTTATAGATATAGTTTCAAAAATGACAGATTGTCATATAAAATTAAATCATCATCATCATCATCATCAGCCCATGTCTCTCCACTGCAGGATATAGGCCTCTCCCAAGGCTCGCCACCACACACGGTCCTCCGCCTTTCGCATCCAACTACCCCCGGTATGGCGCTTCAGGTCATCTGTCCACCTGGCCGGGGGGCATCCAACGCTTCGCTTTCCGGTACGTGGCCTCCATTCGAGAACTCATCTACCCCATCGGTTATCAGTTCTACGGCAAATATGACCGGCCCATTGCCACTTCAGCGTGCTGATCGCTTCGGCTATGTCGACAACTTTAGCTCTTTGATGGATTTCAGTGTTTCTGATTTTATCCATCAAAGAAACACCGAGCATAGCCCGCTCCATAGCACGCTGAGCGACTTTGAATTTATGGATCAGTCCTGCCGTGAGAGTCCACGTTTCGGCACCGTACGTCATTGTAGGTAGGACGCATTGGTTGAAGACCTTGGTCTTCAGACATTGTGGTAGTGGCGACGAGAACAGATGACGAAGCTTCCCGAAAGCAGCCCAGCCCAGCTGAATTCTTCGGTCGGCCTCTTTGTTGAAGTTGTGTTTGCCTAACTGGACAATCTGTCCTAAATAGACATAGTCTTGCACAACTTCTAGAGTCGCACCCTCTACGGTTACCGGTCTCGGGAGAATATGTTCGTTAAACATGACTTTCGTCTTGTCCAAGTTCATCCCGAGCCCCACCCGCCGAGAGGCGACATTGAGGCCGTTAACCATTCCGCTGAGCTCCTCCAGCGACTCTGCCATGATGACTATATCGTCAGCAAAACGGAGGTGAGAGATGTATTCGCCGTTGACATTAATGCCACGATATTTCCAGTCCAGCGTCTTGAAAACATCTTCCAAAGCGTTGGTGAACAGTTTCGGGGATATGACATCCCCCTGTCGTACTCCTCTTCGCAATTGGATAGGTTCCGTTTGCTGGTCCTGGACCTGGACAGTCATTGTCGCGGCTTCGTATAGACACCTCAACACCTCAATGTAACGACAGTCAATTCGGCATCGCTGCAAGGATTCCAGAACAGCTCGAGTCTCGACGGAGTCAAAGGCTTTCTCGTAGTCCACAAAGGCTAGGCACAGAGGTTGATTATACTCTTCTGTTTTCTGTATAATCTGCCTCAGCGTATGTATGTGGTCTACGGTGCTGTAGCCTTTCCGAAACCCGGCCTGCTCAGAGGGCTGAAATTCGTCAAATCTTTGGGTGAGGCGATTCGTGACGACCCTCGAAAACAGCTTGTACACGTGGCTGAGGAGTGAGATCGGTCTATAATTCTTAAGAAGCGTTTTGTCTTCTTTTTTGAAGAATAAGATGACCGTACTCTCACTCCAAGCACTCAGCGCGACACCACTGTGTATGACAGAGTTGAATAGCTTCTGAAGCTCTTTCAGGACTGGCGTCCCGCCTGCTTTCAGAAGCTCTGTCGTGATGCCATCGGCGCCGGGTGCTTTGCCATTTCTTAGCTGCCTGAGAGCTAATCTTACCTCGCCCAGGGTGACGTCTGGAATGTCATCTGTGTAGTGTCGGGTGAGCGGAGCTCTTCGATCACTGTTGTCGCGGGCTGCAGAGGGAGGTGCATGTACGGCATAGAGTTTTTTATAAAAAGTCACAATCTCAGCGAGAATCTCTGGTTTGGAGGAGACGATTCTGTTGTCGCTAGTTCTGAGCTTCGTCAGTTGGCTTCTACCAAGCTGCTGAACGAACACTTTCGAACCTTTGTTCTGCTGGATTGCCTCTTCGATACGTTTTGTATTGAAGAGACGGAGGTCCCGTCGTATCAGCCTCTTGATTTTCCTGTTCAGACCCAAGTCTGACGATACTCCACGTAGCGACTTCTCACGTCTCTCTCGCATGAGATCCAGTGTTTCGCTGGAGAGTTTAGACTCCTTACCTTTGCAAATTAAATCCCGTACTTTAATTTTTTTCTATTTTACCTGTAAAATAACAATTTGATCATTGATATGAACTGGCGCTGAAATTTCGTGAATTAATTAGATTTATCTACCTGAAGAAGGAATCTCTCTCGATTACAATTAACATTAAATAGATATTTCATAACTTTTTATGTAACATTCTTTTTTGAACAATTTGCTTGTCGAAATACCTCAGTGGTCAAAATATATATTTTGAGAATATCGAGGTATTATTGTAAACTTTGATATAGTTACATTTACCGGTAAATTAATTAAGAACATTTGTATCATTTCGGCATTTGGTATTAGACGGCATTCAGCATTTGCATAGCGATGATAATAAGATATACAGTCAGCTCGGACGCAGACAGTAATTCATGTTTTCTAGTATTACAAAGTTATGAGAAACTAACCCAAACTCTTGCGCACTGTATCATGTTCCTAAGTAACTGGAAACAATATTTGTTAAGAAATTACAAGATAAGATATCCCATTACTCGGAGCGAGAGCAATTAACGTAGACTCAAACGCACTTTATGAAATTCGAAACCGTTTGAGTTTCCCGCCACAAAGGGAAAACATAAGTTAAAATGACTTGAAACTGATGGATAATGTTGTAGTAAATTATTTTGGATCAGTTACAAAGTTAAAATATACGTTCACAGTTTAAACGTGCTTGTTTACTGCAAATTTTCTCCGATGAGGTTTTTGGTGAAATGTGTATATGAAAGACTGAAAGACTAGCATTCTGCTCGCGGCTTCGCACGCGTTGACTACACAGTTGTATAGGGACAGCTACAAAGGGACGCGATGCTCCGATCATTGTGAGGACCTGTCATGACTTATACATGCCCGGTCTTTGTATACGCCAATCAAACGATACTTAAGCCGCTACAAATCATACAGAACAGATTCTGTAGAAAAGCCGTAGGTTCTCCATGGTACGTTCGAAACAGTCTGCTTTACAGCGATTTCGACTTACCAACCATCTCCAAATACATGAAGGACGCGTCAGAGCGTTTCTTCACCGCCGCGGTCGCACATCCCAACCCGTTACTTTCGGCAGCGGCCTCTTACGAGCCCCCGTCCGCCCACTTCTTTCTCAGACGCCCACGGAATGCACTTACAAATCCACCAGACGATCTCACCACCGAGGTAGAGATTCTTGGGGCCCTAGGCAGATCAGACCTTCAGCCTGACGTAGGAGAGCAGTACCTACCACCCGATATCACCTAGTTAACGTAATAAATCTGCTCGAATGGCATCTGAACCTTGTTTGTTCACAGTCGGGCCGTCCAGCTCGAACTGCCCTCCCCTGCCGAGGGATCGACACGTGTCGGCCCTCATCTCTAGATTAATCACACGCCGATGAGGCGGCGCCCTTAAGGCACCGCCCATCAAAGGCAGAAACGCACCGAAGCATCCTCAATGCGTCCAGTCGTCGTTCATGTCAAATCCTATACCTCTCCGGAGTATAGGTTGAGGAGTCGTTTAGCCGGTCGGGCTGCACCTTCTGTGTAGAAATCCCAACCCGGCACTACCTGCGCGGTAGGTCGGGCGCGCAGATGTCTGTAAGCAGGTTCGGCCCTCACTAAACAACAAAAAAAAAAAGATATTGTGAGACTTTCTAGAACATTCTGAACTTTACTACCTAAAAAATCTCTATACCGAATTGATGATCAGGAATGTCAGAAAATCAATTCAGTCGTTTCGGAGATTAGCCGGAATAAACAGGCAGACACTATGAGTTTTTATATTTATAGAAAAAAGTAGCCCATGTCACTCTTGAGAAAGCTCTCTTTATACCCGCAAAATTTCATTAAAGTTGGTTCAGCCGTTCCGGAGATTAACCTGCACAAACAGACATACAAACAAATGCACAAATAAAAAAGTAGTCTATGTCACTCCCGACAACCTCGTTTTCACATTTCCAACTTTTATTAAATTCGATTTAGCCGTTTCGGAGATTAGTCTGAACAGACAGACAGACAAATAAACAGAGTAGTAGCCAATGTTATTCCTGACAACCTCTTTTTCATGTTTGCGAAGTTTCATTGGAATCGATTCAGCCGGTTCGGAGATCAACCTGAACAAACAAACAGACAGAGACACTATGATTTCAGATTAGTACTTACATAGATATTAAAAAGTGCGCGTTTTCACGAATGCTGATGTAACCATGTTCTTTTCACACAGCCGCGAAGCACGAACACTGAGACAAGTGTTCTTCAAATATTACAATAATTCACTATCAGCGGAGTTATAGCTGATTAAGATCATCATAAATATAAGAAATAGGTACGTGTAGGAAAAAGCCGGCCAAGTGCGAGTTGGCCTCGCACCTTGAGGGTTCCATAAAGTAATAAACGTATATAGACGTGTTTACTGCTACTCGGCGCCAGAATGCCACGTACCTATACGCATATTTCAATTTAAAAATACAAAAACATATCAAAGTTATTATACACATACTTTTTATATTTTTTTTTTCGAAAAGATAGATCAATATTTACCTTCCCATCAAAATAAAAAATTAAAATTAAGTCTTATAGCAATGAACCATATCCCACGGACCCTTAAACACCTCGTTGTCATTCATCCTTCCCGTTCGCTCGTTCTCTCTCCAGATAGTCGCTCACGGAATCGCCTCTTAACATTAAGGTGGGACGACGTCTGTCTAGTACTGCTATTTAATAATAGAGGGAGCCACCATATAAAGATAAGATTTTAATTTTTTCATAAACACATTTCTAGATTTCAGTTGATAAAATATTACATGCGATTATAAAAAATATTTCTCATTAATGTTTTTAACTGACTTTATTGATTCTTTTAACGGTTTTGAAGCATTTGTACAAAAACCTAAAATTTGTAAAAATAAGGTTTTTTCGACTGATTTCTATTATGGTTTTTTCAATAGTTTCGAAGCGTTTGCCGAAAAACTTTATTTTCCACAAATTTTAGGTTTTTGTACAAATGCTTCAAAACCGTTAAAAGAATCAATAAAGTCAATTAAAAACATTAATGAGAAATAATTTTATAACGCATGTAATGTTATATCAACTGAAATCTAGAAATGTGATTATGAAAAAATAAAACTCATTTCTTTATATGGTGGCTCCCTCTATTATTAAATAGCCGTACTATATAAGCGTCGTCCCACCTTAAACATCTTCAAACCCGAACATACCTTGTTTGCCTACAAGGGAACGGGCAACTTGAACCCACGGTCGTCCGCCATAGCTTTTGGCTGTCACCTCTACTATAGTGTTTAATTTTCTCAGTTATTTTTATCAAAAATTGATTAACAAAATATTCCTGTGACGTCAACTGGACAGTTGCTAACTAATTGCATTATCATAAGTCAAGTCATAATATTTGTATTAATTCTTGAGGATTACAATTTCATGTGACGTAGTAACCTTACCTCAATATATTTTATCTAGTTTTAACTTTGGTTTTTAACTGTGGAAAGCAGCATAATAAGCTCAATCGCCAAGATGACGTCACAGGGACAATTTCAACGTCACATGAATCTTCATAAATATTTGGGAAAATCGTAAATAGAAAAAAAAAAATCAATTTAAATAAAAAAAAATAGCAATTTAAACATTTCGACCCAAGTCCATTCTAAGTTAATGTTCTGAGACAACAGGTTTTTTTTCACCTTTTTTATTTACTTGCGAGTATCAAAATATGTCGTGATAGCCCAGAGCGCAACAAACCTGTCTCAAATTTATAAGGCCCCACAGGGCCATGGTTCGAATCCGGGCGTGTACCAATGAGTTTTTCTGACTTACGTACACAATATCACTGACACCGTGCTTCGGAGGGCACGTTAAACAGTCGGTCCCGGACGCTGTTAATAGATGGCGGTCATTACAGTTCCCAACCCGCAGTGGAGCAGCGTGGTGGACTTAAGCTCCAAGCCTCCCTCCTCACCCTGGGGGAGGCCTAAGCCCCTGCAGTGGGTTAAAAATGGGCTGATGATGATCAAAATATGTGGTATAAGTGGTCCCATTTTTTATTGGATTGACTTAGAAATTTAATTTTTTTACAACTTCGGGATCGTAGACCTAAGTATTCGATATAATTTCAATTTAGTACCTCAGACAGACAGACAAACATACAGCGATGTGATCCTATAAAGGTTTCTTTTTCCTTTTGAGGCACTAAACTCTAAAAATACGAGTCAGCATATTTACAAGTATTCAACAAGAATCACAAATTACTTTAATCCGTATTTCTTCCTTCTCATAGTCCTCGTATTTCATGGTGCTTGTTATCCATTGCTCTTCTGATAGTGACCGCTTTTCTCAGAGAAAACATACACCTAGCGAACCTCAAAGAGCGGAAGTTCATGAGAAATAAATGACGAATAATATTTCCCACATAAACATGAACGCGCTGTCGTGTTGCAACAGAGTTTCCGGCTTTCAAACTTGTTGCGAAAGTTTCTTTTGAGGTACATCTTTAGAACAACCGACAGAATTTCGTATTGTGACGTCTATATATAGAAGTACGTCGATGTGTCATAGAAAGTACTCGAAAGATCACGCAGCTATTCAAACATAGACCGAATGCAGAAATTTCGAGATAAAAATAAATCACAAATTAAATTCAGTTTTAGAGACATTGTTTTTTAAAGCGATGGCGTTCTCAAAAATCCGATTTTAAAGCGCTTTTTTGAGACTACATAAAGCTAGCGCCGTGGCGGCTAGTGAATTTTTACGGTATATTGTGATTAGAATTTTAAAATACAATGTTCGGCGATGGGAAACTTCGTGATGCTGTGTGGTGGGGATTTCAACAGCCTATATATGGCTGGCACTACGCCGTGCGTTAGTCAGTTTTTTTGATAAGTCAAGTGAGATTAACTTCAAGTGCGATAAATGATTTGAGTGAATGTGATTGAAACAGTTTGTGATTTTGTTTCATAATAAAGTATAAGTACAACTAAATCCTAAATATCTCTGCCAATAGCCCGTAACAGTATTTACGATTTCATGTTTCAGCGGAGGTGTGAAAAAAGTGTAATAAGAGATACGTATCGCCTCCATTGTTGGTTACCAGCTGCTCCCCGTTGCTTTGAACTACACGACTTACACTATCTACTTCTCGGTTTTCACTGTCCTGAAATATCATTGCGAAAATCGTTCGCTGCCTAGTCCCTAGGCAACAAAGTGTAATAAATTGTATCTTAGACGTAGGATTACGATTCAGTATTCAGGTTCAGTAGTTTCTGAGTTCATCGTGTTCATACAAACAAACAAATAAAAACTCCAAAAGTCATTGTTTTGAGTTCTGTATCGCCTCCATAACCCATAACAATAGTTGTTTTGAAAAACTATCTCATTTACACTATTGATCTCGTCTACAACTAAATTATATGCATAGATTTCATTATATATATATTCAGGTATAGAAGACTGGCTTTCTGACCGCAGCTCTGCTCACGTACATTTCACAGTTGTACCGGGACTCGTTTTTCCAGAACAAAAAGTTGCTTACGCCACTCTTCAGTTTATAAAGTATAGGTATTTACGCAATATACTATAGCAAACCCGGTAGGTGCAACTGTAAATATAATCCTCGCCAGCGGAGCCGCGGGCGGAAAGCTAGCCTTCTACACATATATAAAACTTTACAAGCTCTATAAGTTTGGGCTACATTCAGCCAAACAGTCGGCATATCTAATGATATACAACAAAGTATTTTTTGGATGCAAGTGCAGCTGACGAGTATAAAATCGGAAAGGTGAAAATATTTCTTGGAGGTCAGAATTTCTGGGCTTGTCATACGATTACTTGTTTACCGGTTGGTCGGTGCCCAGACCCACAAATTGGAAACGTTGGCGCTTTCAAGTATCCAATTTGACGCTCAGCGTTAGAGCGCCCTCTAGCTAACGAGCGGTGGAACGCTACGTGCTTAGAAAATATTTCCCATCTAAACATGGACATAATATGGCGCTTCTAGTGCTTAAAGCTTGTGACGCAACAGCTTTTTGAGAAGGGCCCACTTTATGAACTCATTTTGTACATGTTGCGCAGGCACTTTCGTGGATTGTCCTGGAACCGACTGTAAAATTTTGCCTCAATTTTCATTAAAAATATCATTCTTACGTAGTCCGCTGGATAAACGCGAACTCTATAGAAACAAGCGAGGGTCTCTGTATTAGGTTATTTATGGAAACAACTATCTGTTAGATTTCGATATTTGTCTATAACACTAAAAAAAGACTTATTCTGTTGACCAAGAACAAAGACAACGCTGGGAAACGAACTTCTATGTATTGAATGTGTGACCACCACAATCGGTTTCTAAATGATGT
The DNA here is from genome assembly GCA_949709985.1 of Luffia ferchaultella. NCBI lineage: Eukaryota > Metazoa > Arthropoda > Insecta > Lepidoptera > Psychidae > Luffia > Luffia ferchaultella. The sequence goes on along the minus strand of OX453256.1, from coordinate 2,964,616 downwards.
TGATATGTTTTCTTGCTCCCGCGCCCTTTTCATAAATGTTGTCAAAGATCAATATAAACATAATTCTAAATAATAGTATAATAATATTGTTATAAGCCTCATCTGTTGATAGTTTACGTAGATAGCATGAAATTTTTATTAATCTTTTATTTGTTTTCATAGTGAGATATGTCTAGGGAAGCAATTGTAAATATGATGCCCTGGTTTATAACAGCATATATTGTAAATTTATTGTTTGTATTATCTCCTATGAAGAAAATGTATAAATATATAGACGAATAATTTGATTTTTTGTTTGTTTCGGATGAACTCAATAACTACTTAATTGATTAAAAAAATTCTTTCACCCATAGAAAGGGTTTTCCATTAATCACGCGTGGCTCGAAAGGATTTATATATTTGCATAGTTCATAAACTGAGGAGTGAAATAGGCTACTTTTTATCCCGCAAAAAGGGGTCGGAATACAACTGTGTAGTGTAGTCTATGCGTGCGGAGTCGCGGGAGGAAAGCTAGTTTCTATATCTTTGTAGCTTTGACATTGCTTAGAAAAATTACTTGAGTAGGTTCAAGTAATACCATCACACAATCGTTTTAGATTACACAGTAGTAACTGAAAATTTTGAACATTTATTGTTCATTGACTTTTGAACACGTTTTTCGTTTGGCATATATAATACCTCATACAACAATTTTGTACAATCTTAATATTTATGATTAATTAGTCTATGTCATCGAATTCTTATAGATTACACGATTTTAACTTTTGCTTTTTTTACTTGGCCTTCACATAAATATATTTACGCTCCATTCCTAAAACGACCTAAGTGAGAATACGCGGATTTGTAGTAAAATACCTGTTAAGACTGCTAATATTAAAATTTAGAAAAGAACTTAATCACAGAAGATCAAAACAGCTACAACTTTTCTAAACTATTACATAATATTACTTGTATGTGTATTTTGAAGATTTAATTTAAAAACCTTTGACGGATTTTACAAAACTTTTTTTTTGTAAATGACGCTAATGATTTTAGAAGGGCTATAAATAGGCTATGTTTTAAGGGCCAACGGAGGCCGCTGCAATAGATGTGTTTAAAACTTTTTGTGGTGTTTTAAGGTTACGTACATTTGACATGAAAAAAGATACCTTACTGGATCACACTGGTGTCTGTCCGTCCATCACAGCCTATTTGCTCCGAATCTACTGGATGAAATAAGATGAAAGATACTTATACTGAGTTTGGTGACTCCATTCCAGACATATAACGTTAATGAAAGAATTTTAATTTTGGGAAACTAATTAGAAAATAGAAATGATTCTAAAATACATGGAGAGATTTATTAAATGCAATCGTTCGGTATGGCGAATATAAACATCTTGTTTATAACTTCGAAATGCATAGTTTAAAACATACGTATTTTCTCCTAAATCCTAAAATTAAGAAAAAAAATTAAAAGTACCTACAGGACCTGAATACTTACCCTATTTCTTACAAAAATATACAAATACAATTTATAAAACACAACTGAAACTAAATACAACACTTTAACTTAACTGGTGCATTATAGTATTTGGTTAAAACTGTGGATAAAACACCATAAACAAATTTCATATTTGGCACGAACACAGAGCCGGAATGCTTCTCCTAATACACTCATCAGACAAAATGCCACAACTAAAAAGCCCGATGCGAGAGAGGCCCTCAATTTAAACTAGGAAGCTAGGAATCCCTGAGTAGTAATTTGCGAACGCATACTCCACTTCTAAAGCATTCCTCTTTATATGAATTTATGATCTAAATAGGGCATAATTTATGAATACCTCACTACGAATGTCATTAGATAGATGATTTATCGGAAATTGATTTGGGCGCTTCCTGTTAGATTCATACACTCCGATTTATATATACGTAAGTCGTTATTTCACTCCAATATTATTGTCTGTCTGTCGTTTATAGCCTGTGGAACTACTGAAAGGGTTTAGTGTTTTTAAGAATTTCTAGTATTATGAAACTTAAAAAATGAAATATACTTTACCTACTTGTATTGTTACAATAGAGACTGACTGATCGATTGGCCCTAACTTAGTTCCCCTAGAGCCTAGACCATAGCTGCAGAACCGAAGGTCGTAGATTCGATTCCGGCCTGGGACATATATTTGTGTGCATGAACATATCTATTTGTTCCGTGTCTGGGTGTAAAAATATCAATATTACAAAGATTATTTAAGTATATCAGTTGCCTGGTAACCCATAATACAAGCATAATACTTGCTTACTTTGGGACTAGATGGCGCTGTGTGGGATGTGCCAGGTAGTTATTATTTTTTTATTTTATTTTATTCCGGATTAGGTTAACAAGTTCTAGTGACGTTTATACACGAAATATACAGTAGGAAATAAAATCTAATCCTATAAAATTCACCTTGAGGCTATTGACAACTTATAACAAACAGTAAGTTTGTTCATTTGTATGTCATATCCATATCACTCCTACACTTTTAATGTTGTAAACTGAAATTCGATAAGGTTATGCATACTTGTAATTCCATATAGGTGTGTATTACAATTAAAAAAAAAAATCTTGGAAGCTCCTGCACAGGAAAGTGGCGGTAAAATAAATTTTTACTTACTTCCTCGAGTAGGTTATCGTGGAATCATCATCATCAGCCCATTTTTACCCCACTGCAGGGGCTTAGGCCTCCCCCAGGGTGAGGAGGGGGGCTTGGAGCTTAAGTCCAGCACGCTGCTCCACTGCGGGTTGGGAACTGTAAAGACCGCCATCTATTGACAGCGTCCGGGACCGACTGCTTAACGTGCCCTCCGAAGCATGGTGTCAGTGATATTGTGTACTTAAGTCAGAAAAACTCATTGGTACACGCCCGGATTCGAACCATGGCCTTATAAATTTGAGACAAGTTCGTTGCGCTCTGGGCTATCACGACATCAATCGTGGAATAGCTATCTTAAATAATCATGAGATTATTTGCTGATTTTTAGGGAGTATATTCGAGATGAAGAAAGGAACCCTTATAGGATATTTCTGGTGTCTGTTTGTCTGTCTGTCTGTCCGTCTGTTTTTTAGAATCTACTTGACGAAAAAGTTGACGTTTTATTAAATATGATTGTGGTAGTTCGATTATTAATATACAATGAATTCTGATTTTGGAGGCAAATTAGAAAATAGAATAAGAGCTATTGACTGACCGATTTACGACTAACCGATTGGCCGAGTGGTCAGAGACCCTGACTGCAGAACCAAAGGTCGCGGGTTCGATTTCCGCTCGGGATAAATATTTGTGTTCATTAACATGTCTATTAGTTCCGTGTTTATTTGTATTGTGTGTGTGTAAAATATTTATATACTTATAGAAATTATTTTAGTATGTATATCAGTTGTCTTTGTACCCATAATACAGGCTATGCTTAATTTGGCATCAGATGGCTCTGTGTAAGGTGTCTCAAGTATTATTATTATTTTAATTAAATAAATACTATTTTGCTAATCATTTGACAATTCGTCAAATAACTGTGGTGATGCCGCGTCCATATAATGATACATCAATGGTATCAATCGGCAAATTCATTCAGTGATTACAATCTATCGGTTGAACGGAATTGATCGAATGAATACTCGAATGACTAGTTGCAATCGAGGCAGCGTATTATTTACGGGCGTGGGCGCATTCGTAAATGTTAAAGCCGGGCACACACAAGGAACTTTTAACGAGAGCGAATCCCCATCTGGCCCGCTGAGATTCCCTGCGTTTCGCGGGGAAACTCCAAATTAGTTTTGGGACTCAATTTATTTCATATTATATTATGATTTTGTAACCGAACTGACGTGGCGCGTCCGACTTGTTCCGGAGTTATTTAATACGCCATCGTGTTTGCATCAGTTTTTGTGAAATAAATTATATAGGATAATCAGGCGGAATATGTTGTTTTCGAGTAGGATATGTGTATTTAAATTTGTAATACGAAAATCTATGGCACACAGAAATTAAATAAGTTAGAAGTGTCACATACAAGTGGCACACGGATCGCCAGCGATCATATTGTGGGCATATTCGAACCTAAAGAAGTATACAGTAAGTAAAAGGTTTTAATGAGGACAATGTAAATAAGGTATGTCAAACGGGTCAAAACAGTGTGTTGAAAATTACAGACCGGTATCTATACTTTCGGTATTTGGAAAATTGTTCGAGTCGGTCGTATATGATCAACTTTATCCTGTTGCAGCGGTCTGCGTCCCTAGGTCTCAACATGGCTTTATGCGAAAACGATCAACTGTCACTAATCTTGCCGTATTTACTGATCAAATCACTCGACACATGGACAAAGGCCAACAGGTCGATGTCGTATATACGGATTACTCCAAGTGCTTTGATCGAATTGACCACGATATTCTAATATCTAAGTTGTCTAGTGTCGGTATACATGGCGATCTGCTTAGATGGTTAATATCATATTTAAAAAATCGTCTACAGGCTGTAAAGGTTGGCGTGTATAAATCTAAATTTAAATTAATCCCTTCAGGTGTACCTCAAGGGTCTCATCTAGGACCACTGCTTTTCAATATCTATCTGTGTGACATAGAAAGTTGTTTCATATATTCTGAGATTTTAATGTATGCAGACGATAATAAGATCATCATGCCCATCAGTTGTGTTGAAGATTGTGACAAATTCCAAACAGATCTAGACAGACTCGTGGAGTATTGTAGGCTCAATAAACTAGATCTAAATGTCAAGAAATGCCAAACAATCACTTTCACTCGTAAACTAAAGTTTATTACAAATGACTACAACCTTAATGGTATTTCAATTCCAAGAGTCAAACTGGTGCGAGACCTCGGTGTGATGATGGACTCCAAGCTATTATATACATCGCATTATGAATACATTACACAGAAAGCCTACAAAATGCTGGGATTTATTCATAGGAGTACAAAATGTTTTAAAAACATAGCGTCTTTGAAAACACTTTACTATGCTTATGTTCGTAGTGTGATGGAATACGCTTCTCCAATCTGGTCCCCATCCTACGTTACTCACATTGCGCAGCTGGAATCCGTGCAGCGCTGTTTTACGCGCCGCCTAAATTATCGTCTTGGTGAACGACGTGCCTACACAGATAGACTTGTCTCTTTCAGTTTGCTTTCTCTCGAGGATGACGGCTTGTTACTGACATGAAGCTGCTGTTCGATGTCGTAAATGGTTTTCTAGACTGCTCTTACCTAATTGAACGGATCGGATTGCGAGTGTCACGCATTCACACCAGAAATACACGCTCACTGGTAATTGCGGGTGGGGCGCGCGCAAATTACGCTAAACATTCAGTCTTGCACAGAATAGTAAACGAATATGATAGGAAATTCAGCGATTTGGACATTTTTTGTCTCAATCGAGGCATATTCGTAAAATTATTATCAAGATCAGATCAGCTGCCTTCGCAGACGACACTATAATTGGAAACATAAACAGAACAATTTCACACGCATACTCAACACTCATACATACACGCACCCATACATCGACGCCTACACACACATATTTATTATTATTGTTTGTGTTTGTTATGTTTTTTATTAATTAAGTATATCATCTTATAGAAAATTTAATTTAGGTAGGCTTGTCATTGGCGTTGTAAAATGTAATATTGTCAAATTTTAATTTTGCAAACTATTTACTGCTGTAAGCTTACTTTATAACAATAAATAAATAAATAAATAAATGTACCTACAACATAATGCTCATCCTTTATGTGTGTTGTTCATAAATATACAGGCTGAGGTTTTAATGACCAGCCAAATTTTAATATAATGACCTTTGATAAAAATCCGTTGGCCGTCTTGTTCCTTTTTAGTATCGTTCAATAGAAAAATATTCAGTTAAGACTACGTTAACCTTTCCCAAAACTACCAATATTGCTAGTCACCATTCGCGAGAGCACCAGTGCACGTGCACGCGCCCCGCCCACATGCCCCATGCCCCGCCCTTTCGTATGTAAGCAGAAGGTTGCCAAATTTTGTTAAAAATATTTGGGATATAAATATTGATTATGAAAATTTGACTCATATTTTTATTTACGTAATGAGGTCTATTGGTGAAACCTAACATCTAGAAAAATTTTGGCTGGTAACTAAAATCTCACCTCGTATAGATGTTCATGGCAGAGTCGCTGGAGAAGGTCAGCGGAAAGGCAAGCGGTCCCAATGTCGCTTCTCGGCGGGTGGGTCTAGGGGTGAATTTGGACAAGACGAAAGTCATGTTCAATGAACATATTCTCCCGGGACTGTGACTGTAGGGTTTGACTCCTGAAGTCGTGCAAGACTTTAGAACAGAACGTCCAGTTAGGCCAACACAATTTGAAAAGAGAGGCCGACCGAAGAATTCAGCTGGGCTGGCCTGCTTTCAGGAAGCTCCGTCATCTGATCTCGTCACCACTACCACAATCTCTGAAAACCAGTCTGTAACAAATGCATCATCTCCACAAAGACGTACAATACAGAAACATGTACTGGTCAACAAAAAAGTCCCTCAGCGCACTATTTCCTTGATGAACAAAATCAGGAACATTGAAATCCGTCGAAAAACTAAAGTTGTCGACATAGCCGAAGCGGTTAGCTAGTGGCGTCGGACCGACAACTGATAGCGTAGACGAATTCTCGGGTAGAAGCCACGTACCGGGAAGCGAAGCGGTGGACGTCCCCTGGCCAGGTGGACAGAATGAGTTGAACCACGATATCGGGGGTAGTTGGATGAGAAAGGCGGAGGGCCATGTATGGTGGCGAGTGACACGGGCTGATGATGATGATGATAATGATGATGTTGCACAATAATCACAACCATGGAAAACATTTAGCTCAAGCTCAATGTGACTAATTTAAAAAAAATTATCAAAATTAGTAAAGAATCTTTATGGCATAGGGCTATAACAGTTTACGCTCTTCCGAAAACAGCAAGAAATAAATTTTGCATCCAAACACGATTGCCAATCTTCGCAGGGATGAAGTAAACGCCATGATTGAGAGTTGAATTCGGCTCTAGTCTGACCTCATTTATTTCTTGCTTGCTCCATAGAGTTGGTACATCCGAGATCCTTGGCAATCTATTTCGACTTCATTCTCATTTGCTATTGTCTAAAACTCCAAGACCTCAAGTGCTTGGGATTCATGGATAACATTGATGAGTGTGGACTTAATATTCAGAATAAAATTTAAAAAAAAAATAATTTTTTTTGGAATCTGTAAAATTAGATTAATGACAAACAAAATATATATATACATAATCTAAAGAAATATCTTTTAAAACGTATCAATTTTACAGATTCCAAAAAATTTGATTTTTTTTTAAATTTTATTCTGAATATTAAGTCCACACTCGTCAATGTTATCCATGAATCCCAAGCACTTGAGGTCTTGGAGTTTTAGACAATAGCAAATGATAATATATATATATATATAGAAATAGATACAAATGGTTAAAGCAGCATAATGCAAAAGTATATTTTTAATGTACTCTGTTTTCTGAATTTCAATTATATTTGTAATAATAAATTTACAAAATTTTTTTTGCATGAATGTGTCGTGAAGTCAGAAAATTACGGGCTAAATGCTTTTCGTTAAGTGTCCTTCGATAGATATGATATAATCATGCACAGCCGGTCAAGGTCGATAACCAGTGGCGTACCCGAGGTGGGGAAAGTAGTGTAGTGTAGTAGTACGTGCCTTGGGCGTTATTTAAAAAAAGGGGAAAATTTACAAATTATCATACTGAAAAATTAAAATACACAAACAATTTATTCGTATTCAAATGAATCCACGACCCCGCGCGTGGTGAGCTTTCGTAAGCAAGCTACAGCTTTTTATTTCAATAGAGGTAATATTAATGTTTAGTAAAAGTAATAATTTTTTTGATATTCGTTACGTTGGGTTGGTAGTAAAAATTCTAATGATGAAAATCCGTCAAAGATTCTTAACGATACTTCACCGGAAGTAAGTAAAAATTTTTTTAGCCTCATCTCCTATGTATGGAAGATACCCTATTTAATTTAGAAAAGAGTAAAATGGCTATGAACGACAGAGAGAGACAGATGGACATGGAAAAGTTATTTTGTTTCTCTTCGGGCTGCGGAACCCTAAAAAGCGACCGAAGCCCTTTATCCGTATTGAAGCTATATTATCAATAGGTATGTATTTTTCAGTCTCAGACTTTCATTTATTTAACTCTAATTCCTATATTTTTCTAAAGCGACGTTCCACCACCACTTTTAAGAGCGGCAAATAAAATTTGTCGGAGCTACCTATTAGTCCGTGGACCTACAAGTTTTTCCATAAAATCTTGAATAAGTTTGAAGTGGCGTTTTAAATTCGCTCCGAGTCGAGACCACTTCACAACTAATTACCCCCGATATCAATTACCTCCTTTCTGAGGGTTTTCTAGCGCCGAGCAAAGTATTGGACTCGATTTCACGTTAGTTAATGAAATGCACGTGTAAATATTTTTTATACACGACGGAACAACGGTACGAGTATATACGTTGGAGTACGAGGTTGTATGTATGTTTGTTACGATTTTTCTTAAAAATCTATGGGTGGATCTTTATACGGTTTTCGGTATCACGTACTATTACTTCAGAGTAGGTTTTTCAACATGTTTTACGGATAATTTAAATAATTATTTTAAATAATTTTGTCAAACAATTTTATTACATATTTCGAAAAAAGTTATGGACCAATTTTTAAAAATTTTATACCAGACGATGCCCTGCGAGCTTTACCTGCATCTTTTGATACTTTTGTCTACATATATAACTTTCGGAAATAAAGCCGAATTTCACTTTCCGGTGTAACTGATCTGATAATCAGTCAATGAAAAGGGCACCTGCTCCGTCCACAGTTTTCTACCGTTTCAAAAATTTCGTTTTTTAAACAGTAGCCAATTTAACGGCCTGGGAAGTATATTTTCATTTTTTCCTTAGAAATAAATTTGTCCTGGTCTGGTTTCTGATTTCTTTTCCTCCTTCTTTTACTTCTTGATCTTCCTCGACGACTGGACAATCTAAGTATACATTTAAAAATTTGCGTACCGAGATGTATACAACTTTATATTTAGGTATTGTACTTATAATTTATACACCGAGCTGAATTCGGCTACGCCAAAAAATTGCGCTATTGGGTACTCCTCGATTTTCACTTCGACCGACGCAAATACCTCATCTTTATTCAGTATGCAATATAATAGTCTTGTAATTATTTGCAGAAACTATTTTAGTATAAAAATAATAATAATAATAAAAAATAAAACTAATCCAATAATCCACCCCTCGTCGCCCCCGACGCAAATGTGCCCATGACGCTCATCGCATTGCCGCGCTGAATTGCAATGGCAATTCTTTGCACCAGGAAGGAACCGGAACGGGGGTCGAGTCCTCTTTCTTTTAGACGACGGCCGATGCTCGCGACGAAACGTTTGGCTTCAATCCCCCAACAGCCAGCATCTTCCACCGCAAGAGGGACGAACAAGTATTCTTTTTCAACTTTATTCAGTCAAAACATACAATACTATACTATATTTCACATTGTTACAGTTTATAAAATTTTCAAAAGTTCTACAGTTTTCATTTAAGGGTGTTATTTTCATGGAAAGTACACGCAAAAATTCACTTTAAATTCCAGTTATTGCTATAACACAAATGAAGCGTGTCTGATCATGTTACATAATATCTAAATATTACCGTATTATCCATGATAGCACACATTAAAATATTACTATGAAGTTTGTGAGTCCTGATTTTCACGGTACACACAATATGCGCCACCGACGTAAAAGGCCGCCGGCTATATACTTCCCTTTCGCCCGTATAGCGCTGCCTCTGGTAATTTTGAATTCAGAATTCGCCTCCGATCGACAAGTGTATATGGCCGGTGGCCTTTTACATCGGTCGCGTGTATTGTACGTTTTTTCATTTCGTGAATTATACATCCATCGTCAACAATAGGCACTAAATTTCTTCTTAAAATTTTTCGATTTTTTTCTAGTCTCTAATCATTCCATTGTGGTCATAATTTAGTAACAACAAAGAAATTAAGTGTTGCCAGCTACGCCATGTCGAATTGATTTATTTGCAATACGACAGATTTACTGTAAATATAATCAATCAAAATGATAAACGTCGGTTACGATTAATCATAATTCTAATCGTTTAATCTACAGTCAAACTTCTTTTCGAAGTTGTTCTAAATATTTAAGACAAATTATTTCACGAACGAGTATTTCAAGGCGCTACAGGTTTATCCAAATTGGACAACTTGTTCAAACTTATCGGTTGAAGTGTTTTAAATGAAATACTATTTTAATTTGGTACAGCATCAGTCGTGTAAAACAGGAAGTATAACAAGGCTTTATTGTTAATTAACTTTTGGCCGCGGCTCTGTGCGCGTGAACATATTTAAGGTCTCGATCTCGTTTCCGCGTCCGTACCCTTTTTCCTACTTAATTTTAGACCCGGAACCCAGCAAAAGGGGGGCCTACTTATTAATTTTTTAATGGGAGTGTGTATTTTATTGTATACTTTCCTAAAAAAAACGTTAGTGTAGAGTGGGTATATAATAATAATAATAACAGCCTTTTATTTCTTTAATATTAAATACGTTCATTGTAGAAATTTTAATTCGTTTTTATACCAATAAATTATTTATATCACTTAGTTACAAATTGTTACTATCCATTAAAATATCTTATATTATATTATAATTTTTCTTAAATTAATTAGTAATTATATTTGCATGTAATTAATTATTAAAATAAAAAATTATATACAATTATAATAGTAAATATTCAAAAATCACTTAAAACTTAAAAGATAATAATAATAAGTTTAGTAGTATAATAAGTTTTAATCGTTGTCTTTGTAATTCAACTATTGTCAGGTGTTTTCTTCATTTCGTCTACCCATCTGTCTGCCGGTCTTCCTCTGCTTCATTTGTAAGGTGGCCTTGTCCAAACTAGTGACCTTTTGCCCATCTATCATCATGCATACGGGCGACATGACCTGCCCATTTCCATTTTAGCTTCATACAGTGGTCTAGAGCATCGCGTGACTTTGAAATTTTTCTTAAATATATATATAGTTTTTTATCCAGTTTTTTTCAATTTTAACATACTACTTTTTTCGCTATTTGACTGGTTTGTATTTCGTTCCTAGTTTGTTCATGAATTATTCAGGTTTTGCTGGCATATGAGAGACACGGGAAAACATATGAATTTAGATCTTCCTTTTTATGATTGATTAGGAGATTTCATTTAAAGACTTCTTTATTGCTCCAGTATTTTTTCCAGGAGAGGTTTATACGTGGACGAACTAAAACTTTCTGGAATGAATGAGAAAAAGTTACTATGAATGGTCATAAATTAATTTATTGTTTCTAAAAATATTTTCCGTTAACATAAATGCAATTTTTCTTACGAATAAACCAATTATGAAAGCATTTCTGCGACTCCTCCCCGGTGATCTCGAAAACATGTTATTCATACTTTTCGACAGCCTTTTCTGGTGATAAAAATCGCTGACCGCGTGATTTATTCTTCATTTTTGCGAACAAAAAAAAGCACAAGGTGTCAGGTCGGGACTGTATGCAGGATTGCTCATTAGTTCTACATTTTTCTCCACCAAAAATTTAGTTGTCTGGTCGTGTGAGAACTGGCATAGTCGTGGTGCAAGATGATGCGACGTTTACGGTTATTTTTAAGGATTTCGTCAATAACTTCCGGCTAAAAAATAGTCGTGTATCAATCATTAGTCACGGTACGATAATTCTCCAAAGCAACCGCCGCTTAGAGACACTTCATTCACGCGCCACTTTGGTTGGTTTCAGCTCATCTCGATAGATTCATAAGGTCGATTGCTGCTTTGTTTTGGGGTCGTAGTAATAGATACATGTTTCGTCAACTGTTAGGTACTATGTCCCACACCAAATTTGACGCTCCTTCCTTGAATCTGGTAAGGATGGCATTGCACCAAGTGGCGCCGTCCCTTTTTGGAGTTTCAAATTGTGTGGAATTCACCGCGAACACAGCTTTTTCGCACCTAAAAGTTTGTGTAGGATTGTTTGTAATTAACTCATGCCTATACTTAAAAATGCTCGAATCTCATGGTAGGTCACATGCCTGTCTGTTATGTATGTATTTAAAGTTGTTACATAAAAAAAAATAATTTTTAAACTACTTAACATTTTCTAAGATATTTTTTAATTTGCTAGACGATACAAAATGGTGTCTCTCACAAAAACGTAGGGTGTATATGTTTACAAAATTATAACAAATAGACAATAACAAAATATATTGAACAATTTAACAAGTGCTAGGCTACTGTAATTCACACTGATAACAGTGTAAACGGAGAGCCCGAAAAATAGTCCCCCTTTACGGAAATGCCGACACATTGTTCGTTAGAACAGATTAAAATAGCCCCGTTTGCCCGGGAATTTGGTGCGAGACGCCCTAAAATATTATCACGGTATTGGCTCGACCCCCTTTTGTGTGACTGCCCTTTACGGGGGTGAGTATTTTTATAAAAGAAAAAAGTAACTCTTTTGATACAGTTAGACAATGCAACGTTATCGACGGAAGTGTGTCTCGATATTTTGTTTGATAATATTCGGTTCGGACAGTTTAATGGAGTGAACAATTGACATATTATTATACTGTACTGTAGTAGATACATATAATATAAGAAGACATTATGATGAATTTATTTATCTATATATCTCATTCAGCTTTAGATATGTCAGCTCGCGTATGATTGGTAATTAGTAGGTATACATGGACTCGACGACGACGAGTAGACGAGTTCTCGAATGGAGGCCACGTACCGGAAAGCGAAGCGTTGGACGCCCCTCAGCCAGGTGGACAGATGACCTGAAGCACCATACTGGGGTAGTTGGATGCGAAAGGCGGAGGACCGTGTGGCGAGCCTTGGGAGAGGCCTATATCCTGCAGTGGAGAGACGCGGGCTGAAGATGATGATGATGATACATGGACTCCATATAACTACGTCGTCCTTTTGTTATAGCCTCAGGTTTATTGGTAGTATTGATATAATATTAGTTTAGTAAAAAAAAGCGACGAGGAATTTGATTTCCCGAGAAATTTTTGGAAGACGCTAGAACGTTAGAATCTTTGAATGCATGAAATGTGCTTGACAAGCGAAGTGTCAAGTAGGTGAGTGGTGAAATTCGAGTTCGTCGAGTGATGACAATGAAAGTCAAGTTGAAGAAATAAACGATTTAAAATTGTCATTGCGAATTTTATAAAGCGAATGTCGAAATTAGATGGTTTACTTAATTATTGTGAAAAACGAAACAATGTGTAACGAACTAGCCGTGCGTTTTGCTATGCACTATAAGAACCCGGAGCTACCATGATGTCGTAATTTTCGTTTGCAATATATTAGGTTTCAAAATAGTTGCAACGTGCCTGACCCCAGAATAAAATAAAAAAAAATGTTAGATTCACGTTCATTTAAAATTCTTACAATTAATTAATTAAATTTCTTTTTACTACGTTCGACTCTTAGAACTTTTCTTACATTTTACAATATAGCCTTTAACTATTTTTCATAATTTTAAATCAATTAAATCCCTCTGATACATTCATACTTTTCTAAATTTATTATAGTAAAATGGTGATGTGACGTCATAATCCGGCATCACGTGTGCAAAACGCTCAGATCCTTTGAAGATAAGTTCAATCGAGATCTGTTAACAAACCGGTAAACCGATAGATTTTCATATTAACATATCGTTATATAATCATAACATGAATCATAATATTATACGCTTGATCTTTGAATATTATTTGATAGGCTTAATAACTAAGCTGAAATATATTTTCATTTACTACGTAAATATCATTTAATACGTTTGTTGAGCAAACCGTAATGTTTTGTAAAGCATACCGAAAAATTTATATAGGTACTCATATAAAAGTATAAAAAGAAGTATTTGTGTGTCTTTTTGTGCGAACTCTCTGATTTCGAGTATTTTGATGTGCTCATCATTTCTTAGGTAGTTTCTTGTTGTAGGTGAAAAGGGGTCTGCGAAGTGTAAATGTGCAAATCAGTAGGAAACAAATCACACTGGGCAGTAACAATAAAGACGGAATTGACAGCATCGTACAGTACAGCAGAGTGCAATATCGTTTTAAGTATGTAGCAAACGAGAACTAAAATGGCGGGTGTGAGGTCGGGCGCGTGGGATCCGTGGAAGGTCCTTGCCTTGGAGTCGTCAGCTGTTTCACCCACGCTTCGGCAACTTACCGATCGATACGAACGACCGATATGACTTCTCTATGAGTAAAAGTAATTAAAGTAATCGGAGATAATTTGTAGTAATTTAAAGGGAACCTAGATTTTTCTTAAATGTCAATATCATCTTCATTATTTTAATATTTCCGTAAATGAACAAACATGCAGTCTCCTCTTCAGCTAGAAAAAGAAATACAATAGAAAACTAGACAGACGTACATAATATAGTTACGTTCAAGTTCTCTACATCGATTATTGATCCTTCGCTGTTACTATTTAAGTTCCAGAAAATTCAGTGAAGAATAAGCGACACCCAATTTAATTTGATGTAATTTCCCAGGAAAATGTGCTTTTACAAAAAGCGATCGCTCGACAACGTGTCAGACCGATGTGAAAATTGAATTGAAAGTCGAGTGATAATAACGAAAGCCAAGTGTAGATAAATAGTAAATAAATTATTCACTAAAAATCTTGAAAGTATTAAAGTCCACAAGTCTTGTAACTACACTAAAATTACCTCCATGAATTTTCGAGAACGTCATATCTGTTTAAAAGTTGTGATCTATTTTGTAAAAATAGAGATGTTTGTTTAATGGGTTTGTCATAAAATATTGTTGAGTTAATAATAATAATAGTTTTGCATTCAAAATTATTGTCTTCGCTATAAGCAGTCGCACATGGTCCGCTAATTTTTGTGACGACTCGTCGCTTAACTCTATAATCCTAACAGTATTTTTCTTAGCCTTTTTTCTGTCTGAAATAAATTTGGGCCACACCTGACAATGGTAATAATAATAATAGTAATAATAATAATGCCTGGGACATCACACATTGCGCCATCAAGTTCCAAAGTAAGCAAGTATTAGGCTTGTACTATGGGGTATTACACAACTGATACGTATACATAATTAAATATTTTTTTAATAATATATACATATATAAATACTTTTACACTCAGACAAGGAACGAATAGACATGTTCATGCAC
Source organism: Luffia ferchaultella (assembly GCA_949709985.1). Lineage (NCBI taxonomy): Eukaryota > Metazoa > Arthropoda > Insecta > Lepidoptera > Psychidae > Luffia > Luffia ferchaultella. The sequence continues at coordinate 2,949,319 of OX453256.1, read as the reverse complement.
ACAAATATTTGTCCCGGGCCGGAATCGAACCCAAACCCTTGGTTCCGCAGTTGGTGTCTTAAACCACTAGGCTGATCGGTCAGACAAACAGTCAAAGTTCAAAGTAGTGATGTACATCTATGCGTACAGCACGTAGGAAGTGTTTGACGTAAGAGTACATTAGAAACGATGCTTTTCACTACTGTAGCATAGCGAACATGAGTTTCCAAGAATGCTCTACGAGAGCGGTCGTCACCTAGTCAGTTGCAAAAAGGATTGCGTACTGAAGAGTTTTGCTGTAGCTGATCCTGAGGAACTGCATTACATTATCACTGGTAAAACGAACAAATGTTCATTTTATTAATTAAATGTCTCTTGTCCAAAAATGAAGAAAAACTTCCCAATGCCACGCTACTGTTGTTATTGTCATAAAGTAGGCGCCAAAACCCACAAACGTCAAACTTAAAATCTGATTAAAATATTCAGTACTTCCGGTAGGTAAAATATTAATAGTATAATTCCGCTTGATTTGATGAAAATTTTATCAACTGAATGTTAGACTGGAATATAAAGAAAATGTCATACAAATTTTTAACTAAATTCTGTTTCTGAATCGCGAAAAACAACAAACAAACAAAGCCTATATCGTTTAATTTTAATATGCTTATAATTATAAATTATAACAGACATGTTTCTACAATTGTTTTCATACAACACGAGCTATTTTTACGTCCACAAAAATGACAGAAAAGAAAAGTTATTGAAACTCGGCGCGTAACAGAGTTTCCCTAAATTGATAGGTTAAACAGTTTTTCGCGAACCGTGTGCTTGTAATCTTATTTGTGAGTTGTCAAGGAAATACAGTCAATCCGCCTTTCATTTACCGTCACCTAAACCTAATAAATATCATAACGGAAGCCTTTCTAAATTGTTGTAATTTTGTATTTAAAAACAAATTAAATTTTATAATCACTACATATTATAAAATAAAAAGAGTCCCCCGCCGCGTCTGTCTATCTGTCTGTCTATCTGAACGCGATAAACTCAAAAACTACCAAACGGATTGACATATTATTGACACCAATGAACAGAGTGTTTCGAGAGGAAGGTTTATGCTTATAATTTATTAACGTTTTGTGGAAATTTGTTGAAATATGACGATTATTGTTGAAGAAGTCGGATAAAAATCAAGCCGGCTGGGAGCTTTCATCGAAAACGCTGCCTAATTTTTTTGAGATACAACAGAATAATGTATGGAGGAATTGTTTCTCTTTTATAGGACAAAAGAAAAGTCCGCGATGGATGGATGGACATGTCTATCTTTTATGGATAACTTACGATACCTATTTTTATGTTTAAAAAAATGGTGTCATGTGATGAGGTGATTGGAAAGCAGTTTATACGGATACAGTATTATTTCTTATCAAATTAAATACGTTATTTACCTTCAGAATTTAATGCACATTCTAATTGCCCTTTTCACTATACAATTTAAATAAATGTCTTAGGAGCTATCGCGTAATGTAAATATTGCGCCGCACCGCGCCTTCCGGCTATACCGTGGTTAGGCTGAAGTTATTAATGTTTCAAATATTTATAGAACTGATAATAAAATACATTAAAAATACTCCAAGTAGGATCAATTTACGTCACATTTGAATCTAATGAAATCTAATCCACATGTTCGACGCAACAAGCTGATAGGTCACTACGCAGAAAAAAACACTACGGCTTATATGCTCTGCTACCCGTGCGAAGCCGAAACGGGTCGCTAGTTTTTAAATAAAATAAAAATATACGATTCCGTGTTTCAGGAGTATATATAATAGCAGTAAAAATTTAACGAATTTCAGTAGTGATCGCATAACATCATACTAATATTATAAAAAGGAAAGTTTGTATGCATGGATGCTTCTTGCTCTTTCACGCAAAAATTACTAAATGGCTTTTAATGAGACTTAACAATAATGTAACTAATACATCAGAATAACATATAGGCTTTAATTTATAAAGGTACTAATTTTCCGCCCGCGGCTGCGCTCGCGTGGACTACACAGTTTGTACCGGGATCGCTACGATTTTGATAATTTTAATAGGGGAGAGGTGGGGTAAGGAGATAGAAGGGCAGGAGAGAGTAAATGGATGGAAGGGAGAAGGGGTGGTGGAGAGAATGGGAAGGGGGACGTATCTATAATCCACACGGGCGGAGCCGGGTACGATCGCTAGTATTAATTATATCATTAACAGGAATGTACAGAATTACTATGTTATGAATGTGTTCATGTTGACTTGTGAGCACATAGCCAGCTAGGGGTGCACTGGTAGTTTGTGATGCTATGCGTGATTCATTCCTAGGTTCATGGTTTTTAGGTTGTGTTTTTTACACTGGGATCAACATATTACGAGAGGAGTGGCTGATGGCAATATGAGCTATTAATATTATAAATATAGTAATATGTATTAATATTACAAATATACAAACTTCCATATATATAATATTATTATATACGTGGAAGTTTGTTTGAAAGTTTGACGATCAATCACACAGCGACGTAGCAACGTGTCGACGCGATTTTTCCCATAAATATTGAGCTGGAGAGTAACATAGGCTGATTTTATTATTCTGGTACGTGAAATTTCCGTGAGATAACTATTCTTCATGCTAATCACGGCTTAATGGATTTTGATGAAATGTAATACGAAGGCGTCTACGCCTTGAAATAACACACAGGATAAATTTCATCCCAGAAAAATACACGGCTCCTGTGGGACAGATATTCTTCATGCTGGATTGGCAAAAAGGGGTTTAGGTGAAATTCGGAAAGCCAGTAGCAAACTAAAATCTAGACTTCCTCTAAGAGCACAATTCAAAGAAGTAACATTTTTACGGTCCTTTGACGGCACAATCGCGAATATAATATTTATTGGATTCCGTATTAAGCATAATAATCGACCATCCACAAACAGAAAAATTATAATCCAGACAGTTGAATTCATCGAGACGATTATATTAAAATTGGGTCTGCACACTGGTGATAAATAGCGTCGGCAGGGGGCGTTCGCTAATCATTGTTTATGTTCTCAATTAACGGGACTTTTGTGCGTCTATTAAGGACATCCCGTTAAAGATAAGTAACCATTCATTTTCAAATCTAGTCTTTTACTGGATGGTATGCTTAAAAAATAATGTGCTAGTTAAAAAAGAAACATTATATCAACCAAGTGCGTGTGGCACTACGTGCAGTGTAATGTTCCGTAGTCAGTGATGCTGTATGCATAGTCAAGTATTATGCATTTTTCCGTATTAGGATCCTTCTCGACTGTTACCACTGCCAAAGTAGGTATTTGTAGGAATCTCAATTCTATAAGTAGAACATCAACCGGGAGAGTCGGGAGAGCAGACATAAAAGGTTCAGTTAATTTAAGAAAAGGTATTAAAATGTCACAGAAGTTTACGTTTGTCGAATAGATTTGATATATATATATATATATATATATATGCGAAGCTACGAAAAAAAAAGATATTTATTCGTAGCTATGCGATGCCGACATCTCTACACGTGTGTCTCGCTCTAACCGGCGTTAGTGTAGTTCCAATCAAACTTTATGGCGGATCGGAATACAACGCTATAGGCACGCTTGCGCAGGTTCAGTCGTAAACCCCTCGCTCCACTGCGTCCCGCTACACATAAAACTGGTTACTGCGACGAGACTTGTGCCTATGTTCACATCCGCTATAAAAGTTGATTGGAACTATACCGAAGATGACTTACTTACTCGGGGTCGCGCTCTCCAAATACTTTGCCACTGCTGTTATTAGAAAATTACTAGTATTCATCTGTCAGCGATACTTAACAAATTATTATGTTTCACTTGTTAGGAAACTTAATTTACAGAAAACGATTTTCATTGAATGCCATAACTAATATCTACTTATAAGATTTTTTTAAATGTTTCAATGCGTTCGGTTCAAAATGCCATTAAGCTATGCCATTAAGTAAAAAGCTACTTTGCTCTGAATATTTCACAAGTGAGCTCTATGAAAACTTATTCACGAATAAAATCGAAAAAGGTCGCTAAGCCAGACCTTTATGGCACGTTTAGTCTTGTCTAGATTTAGATGTTGTGATGATCATTGGGATTAATTACAGGGTCATAAATTATATATATTGCTTTAAACATAGCTTCAAAATATACCTAAATAAATGTTGTAGTCGGTTATTGTATTTTTTAATTTTAATTTTTTGATTGCGGATACTTCAAATTATTACAAAGATATCATAGTAATTAAATATTGGAATTAAATTCACAAATAGTAAGTAATACAATGATAGGCAGATTAAAGTGTGGATTTTTTTACGACTTTGTAATCTATACAAGTATCTACGAAACTAAAATACTAAGAAGTAATCAGTAAATTGTGGGAAAAAATTGGATATATTTAGATAAGAAGTCGTGTTTGACTTAATAGGAATAAAATTTTCTTCAGTAGTCGACCTAAGTTATTGGAAGATACGTTTTAAAAATTTTGTTACACAACGAAAGACATACAATACTGCAACATCTATGCATAGAAGTACGTCGATGTATCTCGAAAGTACTCGAAGTCGATGATCACACGACTGCACAAACACATCGATTGAATACAGAAATATATAGAAATTCGATGTCGAAAGCAATTGTAAATGAACTTCAATTTTAGAGACGGTGTTACTCAAAGGCATTTGCGCAAATTGCGCCAGCGCTAAAAATATTCCCACGGTAAATAGTAATTAGAATTTTAAATATCGAATGCTCGACGATAGAATTTTTGAGATACTGCGGGATGGGGATTAGGCCGGCGCTTCATCGTGGGACTCGTGGGTCAGTCAGTTTCTTAAAAAGTCAAATGCGAACTACGAGTGTGATAATAGTGATTTGTGACAGTTTGTGATTTTGCTTCGTAATGAAGTATAAGTACAACTGAATTCGGTGTTTTCGTGCATTTATTGCTCGTAACAATGTAATAAAGAAATACGTACACTAAGACGATTTTTTGAATTATTTTTAGCATCATTTGTTCATTCTTTATAAATCAGGGTGTGCGTGTGTCACTTTTGGTATTAATATATTATTTGCCTTATTATAAAAAATAAATATCAATTAATCATTCTATGAAGTAGACGTTAAGAGTTATGAGTGCCGAGCTTATTACTTATTAGAACCTAACGAAAGTTCCTTTTTATCTTTCGTGCTGCAGTCTCTGTTTAGAAATTTATTGTGTTTATGGCTGCTATGTCCACTTACGCAACGGGCGACACGTCATTAGCTCCACCCCTGGCCTCCATTCGAAAATAATAACTAGTTCCCAGCGTGCATACGGGATTTCGTTCAGGTGGGGACAGTTTTGTATCATTTTACCTATTTTCCAGAGAATTCGTTGTAAATAAATGATCAAACTATGAGTTAGAAATTGGTCAAAATCAATTGTTTCGATTATGAAATGAGTCAGGGGGCAGAGAAAGGTACAATCGCCCCCTCCCCCCAACAGCGCCTGCTTGTACCATGTGCTTATTGTATAATGCCATCTCTATACTTTCATAGTAATACTAGTGGTCATACCCGGCTCCGCCCGAGTGGATTACAGAAATGTACCCCTTCTTCTTTTCCCCGACTTACTTACCCCTACCCTCCTAATCCCTTATATTACCGCTCCCCTATCAACCCTTCCTCTATACCTACTCTCTAAAAAGTCTTATTTTTTTTCTGTTCTTGTCTATTACATTACATAAATACAGTGCATTTTTAACAAATCGCCAGTGCCTTGAAAATTCGCAAAACGGACACAACCGTCAATTACGTCTGCCTTCACGCGTTTGCCCGCGTTCGGGTGCGCGCACTCAGCGGTGAGCGACTTCTTCCCCCACCTCTCCCAGGAAAGCTAGTTTGAAAATAAAATATTTCCTATGCTACTCACTGATAATGTAGCTTTTTATAGGTGAATGAATTTTTAAAATAAGTGAACGATTGTGTACTTCACGCGGGCGAAGCTGCGGGCAGAAAGCTAGTATCTTTATAAATTATAACCTATGTGTTATACTGGTGTATAAGATATATCATTGTAAAGTTTCATTAAAATCCATTAAGTAATTTTTGCGTGAAAGAACAACAAACATCCTTGCATCCATACATACAAACTTTTGCGTCTATAATATTAGTAGGATAAGGTATAGAGGTTTTAAAGTGTTGTAATTTATAACTTCACGATTAGCCGAATTAACCTATTTATTACCCTTTCGGGGCTCAGTTCTTCTAAATATAACATGTCACAATAAAATCTCAACTTTACAACCTTAAGCGAGTTAATTCATGAAAATACGTTTTTATTATTCATGTGACGTATTTTAACGGTTCCAAAGTCCACCTTAAAAGCGGAAAGACCACCTTTTTATAAAAACCTTCGTGCACGCGAAGCATAGGAACAAAGAGACCAAATAATAATAATAAAAAAAAGTGAAAACAGGAACGCGCGTTGAAATTATAAATCATATGTGCCGGGCCTTATATCTAAACATGTCCGGTTGACAAAAAGGGGCGATTTGTGTAAATTTATTGCGTTGCCCTTTCTAGCGTAGAGCGCGTGTGGCCGACATCGCTTACCTACATCTATGTGTTAGATGGGTTAAACCTACGTATATTGATTGCCAGCGACTATGCCGGGTTTATCTTGGGCTGATGATGTTCAGTTTCATGGATAAATGTCGCGATGACCGATCCAAATGGCGTTCCTTTTGCCCCAAAAAATAATTTTGTGTCATATCAATTCTGGTTTGGTTTACGTAAATTGCCCGAAATTCGATCGGTGGTGAAGAACAAGTGACGAACAATCTAAATTGATGAGATTTTTTAAGACATCGCCAGAACTTCTGACTCATCGAATATAAAAGACTAGCGACCGCCCGCAGCGTCGCTTGCGTAGACTACACATTCCTGTTTTAGGTAGTATTAACATTCGAAATGGTTTATACGTAGGTACTTTTTGCTGAAACCAATATTGGGTACACCCATTCAAACTTTCAATTTTCATTCTCCCCACTCCTTTAAGAAAACCGGTACTCCCATACTTTTCACCTCCCATTTACCACCCTTAAAATGTGAAAATCCAAAAATCCTGAAACACGTCATTATTTATTTATTTTAAAATTTTTATGTTTCTAACTTTAAAGAACAAAGATTCTCAAACAAAGCACCTCCATCCATCCCTCTTTAAATTTGAATTTTCCAAATATTCTTTTCTTAAAAAATTAATACTCACGCTATAAAATAAACCACTGTTCCAAATTTCGGCTTCCTAGACTTAATTGTTTCGGCTTTATCTACGCTGATAGATCAGTGAGGACAAACGATAGACAGCCACAAAAAGTAACTGATGTCACTCTTGACAACTTTCTCTCACGTCTGCAAAGTTTCATTAAAATCTGTTCAGCCGTTTTGGAGATTAGCTCGAATAGATACATAGAGACGCACAGACAGACAGACGGACAAAAAGTAGTGTATGTCACTTTTGACCACCTCCTTTTCATACCCGTAAAATTTCATTGAAATCGGTTTAGCCGTTTTAGAGATTAGCTCGAATAGACAGATGGACGTACATACAGACATACAAGAAGTAGTGTATGTCTATTCTGACCACTTCCTTTCTACATCTGTGAAGTTTCTTTAAAATCGGTTTAGCCGTTTTGGAGATTTGCTCGAACAGACAGACAGACAGATAGTATTATTTTATACATATAGCTTATAGCCTTCCTCAATAAATAAACTATTCAGCACAAAAAGAATTTTTCAATTCGAACCAGTAGTTCCTGAGATTTGCGCGTTCAAACAAACAAACAAACAAACAAACTCTTCAGCTTTATAATATTAGTATAGATGTTCGGCTGAACTTAGTTCAAACTTATAGTGCGTAGAGCTTACCGAACTAAACAAAAAATTGCAAGTGAGCAGATGGCGCAAAATAATGGTTACCAAGAAAAACATGTTTAAATTTTCATTTTTTTATCACTAGTTCGGTAATTTTTGTTTACGCACTCTGTGAGTTTGGACTACGTTCGACTGAACACGAAGTAAAAGACGCACTTTATAATGGATATAGTGTCTGATAGATGTGAAGAGATTTTCACCCTCCTCTTCTAGTCTTCATATTCATTTCGTTTACAAACAAATATTTATGAAAAAAAAATTGTTTTGGGGTAATTCAGAATTAGGGTGTATTCCAAAATATTTAATTATTCCTATTAATTAATTAATTTAATTTAATAAAAAAAAATTTATACATTGGCAAGATTTATCTAGAAACGATCGTACTTAGTCCCCGCCGCGTCTTTCAGTCTGTGTTAGTTGATGACATGGAACTAGTTGATGATGCATTTTGAAGTAAATCGTATTCAGCAATCGGATGCGTGTAGCGCTAAAAGTTTGAAAAAATTCTCGAGTCACATTCTTTTCAGGGTTGGTACCAAGCCAAGAGTGAAAAGAGTGTCTTAAATCCGCGGGTTTTTTCGCAACTATTCATTTTTCACAACATGTTCAACATGAAACTAATTGCATTTTTACGAGTTGTGAAAAATAAAGAAAATAATCGTAAAATAACTCCGTGCGTTTAAGTTTGTTTTAATATGTACTGAAATATTTAAAAAATAAAATCGAATAACCCTAGTTTTGTCTCCAACAATAATCGTCATCTAATTTCAACTAATTTGCATAAAACATTAATGAATTATCACGTAAATCTTGCTCTTGAATCATTCGGTTCATTGCATTGTTGTCAACCATATGAAAATCCTTTCGGTAGTTTTTGAGTTTATCGCGTTCAGACAGACAGACAGATGCGGCGGGGGACCTTATTTTATAATATGTAATGATTCATAACTCCTCTTAAGTTAAGCTAGTAATTAAACAGACTTTTGAATTCCTATTTAAATTACTGGGAACCACCCTAACATGTTTTAGAATCTCATTTCCACAAAAAATAAATAAATATTTTATTTTAATACTTGTATTTAGGGAAACTAATAATTTTTTTAAATAAAATCTTATTAAAAACTAAAACTGACTACTACTAAAATATAGTTATTGTGCAGTAAGAAAGAAAGCAATCCAGAAAAGAGTTTAACAATATATGTCTGAATATTTTCATAGACTAGGATACGGGCGAGGTGGCTGGCAAAAATTAGCTCGATAAACAAATCAAACGTTTAATACCAAATGTTTATTTCAAAGGAAAACATTTGTGTTTCTACTGGTATATATAGAAATTGGTAGGTAATTTTATTAGAAGCATACTTTAAGTAATTATATTATCAAATATCTTTACATTGTTTAATAACGTTTATTAAATTTTCCATAATAACACAACGCGGAGTTCGATTTATTTTCGGATATTCGGTTTTGGTATAAAATATTAGGGGAGGCCTAAGCCCCTGCAGTGGGGTAAAAAATGGGCTGATGATGATGATGATGATAAAATATTGTACGTATCGAAGCATTATTTTTTAGCAATATTTGACAGTACAGCGAAATTAGACGGGCTCTTTTTTACTCACTGTAACTTTTTTATCTTCGATTCACAAATGAAATGTCATAATTTAAGGCCGCGCTCACGTCGCAATTTCAGCCTATGGAATTCATGCACTTAAAAGCATTTTCTTATAGATAGAATGTTTGGGTAGTTGCGGCTCAAACAGTACGATTATATGTATAAAATTTAAGCTTTATGCGATGTCGCCATTATTTGAAAACGAACTCAGTTTTATAATATACTTGTTCCGCATCGATCTTCGGATATACCTACGGTACCCTAAAAAAACATGATTCCGTTCGAAGCGGCCTTAATTTAATTTAAATTTATTAAAGTATACTCCATTTAATGCTGTAGCAAAGCGAATTATTATTTTAAGCGGGCAATATTTTGCCGCGGACCTCGATAAGGAATACGAGATAAGGCTGCACGCTTGCTCGACTCTGAATTGCGGCTGTCGCTCTGTCGATTTATTACAGATTGTAATAAATACCACCAGATTGGGATATTGTGAGTTTTAATTTATTTGGATGTATCATGTAATTGATTACAATTCTAACGAGTCAAAATGATATACGTGAATTAATGAGTACCTAATTGGGAAGAAAAGTACTTTTTTTAGCGACAGGAGGGCGTGTAAAGTGACTCTGCCTAAAAAAACTGTTGAAGAATTTTTCGCCATACAAACTGAGGAAAACAAAGTAAAAAAACCGACGAAGCGTAAGACGGACCCGTACATAAAACATAAAAAAAAAAACATGTTTCTTATATGAAGATCTCCTTTAATTTTTAACTTTATTTTATTTTTATAATTTTTTGTTATAGCAACCATAGTAGGTACGAGTAGTACATACTTCATAAAAGTTTCAATTGTGAACAATGATCTCACAACAACCAATCACCAAAAAGTCAAAAAGACACGTTTCGACGAGGACTCCTCAGCCGTGTACAGCAGCTACTTCGTGTTTGGGATCATACGTGTATGATTCGTTTCGACGTGGAATTCCATCTGTCTTTTGACTGTAATCGAGGAGGCTGCCGCACGAACACAGCGGGTGACAACCTTTTATTTTTAACTTTATTTTATCTTTATTATTTGTTGTTACAGCGGCTATTGTAATACACAGTCTGTGAAAATTTCAAATGTCTACATATTACGGTTCAGACGTAACGGCTCTGTGACAGACGGACAGCGGAAGCTTAGCGGAAGCACAAACATTTTTTTTTCTGTTTATATTATATTTTTTCAATGTTATGGTTTAATTTTGTGCCGGAATAAACATTTATTATTATTATTATTATTATTATTATTATAATTGCTTACTTGAATACTTTTGCTATAAAATATGAATGCCATACAAAGACTACCTATAACTAGTTTAGTAATAAGTTTCCCGTTTATACCCTTTAGATTGGGAATCCTAAATAACTACAGAATGATTTGCCCAGAGTTGTGAAAAAAAGTACATATATATCTCGAAAAAATTTAACCTAAAATATCTTGTTTTAAATTTGAGCAATGTTTTTCAAGAGACACGTGCTCTTAAAGTCATTAACTATCACCCCTATCATGTGAACAAAAAACATACGCCATAGTATCTACTACAAAAACTTTCAATGAAAATTGCTTACTTTTGCTGTCGTTGAAATAAAATTTTGTTCAAAATCATAATAAGGTCCATCATCACATCAGACCATTATGCCACACTGCAGGGGCTTAGGCCTCCCCTCGGGATGAGGGTGCTTTATGTAGTAATAAGGTTGGCAGCCGCGAAATGCTAAGAAACTCTAAGTTGATGCTTGTTCCACACGCATTTGGCTGATTTTTTTCTCAATTATGCGTGAATGTCCAAAACATATACACTGCGTTCAGCTGAACTGTTAACATATAGGTTAAGTTACATATACCAGATAAGTTCAAACTTATAGAAAGTGTAGAGCTTACCAAACTGAACAAAAAGTTTCAGGGGAGCAGACGGCACAAACAAACAGTTACCGAGAAAAGCATTTTAAAAGTTTCATTTTTTTATTACGCATCGACTTTTTTTTTTAAACTTGTTTAGTTCGGTGAATTATACGTGCTCTATTGGTTTGGGCTACGTTCAACTGAATACGCCATATATAATATACAGTGTGTCCAGCTGAACGTAATCCAAACTTAAAGAGCGTGCAGAGCTTAAAGGACTAAACAAGAAGTTTCAAGGGAGCAGGTGGCTTAAACTAACGGTGACCAAGAAAAATATGTTTAAAACTTCGTTTTGTCATGACTTTTTTCAAATTTTCGTCTTATTCGGTAAGTTCTACATGTTCTATAGGTTTGGATTACGTTCAGCTGAACACACCGTCAAAGACATTTTTTATTGTTTTTGACGATTTAGATTCACTTTTAAAATTAGATAGTTACAATGAGAGAGGGAGAGGGAGAGGGCGAATTACTTTTGAGGTTCTTCTAGGTCGATTTGTCTATATATCCATCAAAAAACAATTTAAGTCTAATATATTGTATGAAACTTCGGAGGCATGATAACTATCGAAAAACACTAATCTAATTGAGTTTATTTTTTTAATATACCGATATTGTTCATTAAAAGAACCCTTTCGAAGAAAACCAACAAAACTTTTGTAGTTTTATAATAATTAAATAATGATAAGAAATAAATAGAAAAGTCATGATCCTTGCCATTTTTTCTTTAAAATGTTTATAATGGTAAAAGTCGAAAGTACTTATTAATAAATAGAAAAGTAGAAAGTATTCATGTTTTAACTAATAAATAAACATATGAGGCGTGTCCTTTTGTATTTTCCAATTTTTTGTATTAATTCCCTAAAGATCCATAATATTAAAATGTGGTGGTGAAAAAAATCTGGCTTATTTGACTTTGTGCTATGGCAGAGGAGATCACTCGGGTATGACTTTTCAAGTCCTAAATGCTGTAAGGACACACTGCACTAAAAACGAACAGAGCTTCCGATCCGGCTAATAATCGAACCCAGGACACCACAAAATGTGATCGGAACCGTTTTAAAAATACAATTCCATTTGAAACGATCTCTTTGTTTACGATATCGCGCCGGCATTGTCCTCTTTATCAAATTACAATGGGGAAACGCGTGAACGGAACGCTGTTGGAAATAAATTGTTTTTGTGGTTCCGTATCGAAAATTGTTATGAATAACTTTTATGTGAAAATTAATCTCGCTCGTGAATATACGTGCAGTTGCACAATTTATTAAGACTATCATATAGACAAAAATTTAATTCCAACGGGAACCCTAATACTAAGACTCCGCTGTCCGTCCGTCCGTCCGTCGGCCGGGGGTCCAGGTAGACAGATGACCTGAAGCACTATATCGGGGTAGTTGGAAGCGAAAAGCGGAGGACCGTGTGTGGTGGCGAGCCTTATGAGGGGCCTATATCCTGCAGTGGAGAGACATGTGCTGATGATGATGATGACGACGATTTGGATGAAGTTTTGTATTTAGATGGATATCACCTCAAAACAGATTCTTAAATAAGTTTTATGGTTACTAACCACCAGGGGTCGGTGTAGTAGATGTGTTTTTTCGAAACGAGTGGGCTGATTTTGATACGGTTTTTTGCATTACATAAGAATTAGGTACCTAAAAGCAGATAATTAAATATGTTGTACAGTCAAGAGCAAGCAGGGGGCGCTGTAATAGATATGCTTCTCAAAAACGAGTAGGCCGTTCTTGGCTCGGCTTTTTACGTTACATAGGCAGGACGTCACTTAAAGGCAGGTTGTCACAGAAGTTTTATGGTTATGAGTCGCCAGGGGGCGCTGCAATAAATATGTTGCTTTAAAACATCTGAGTCGAATTACACATGGTTATTTAGGTGGTATCAACTGTTAGGTATATTGAGGTATAGGAAATATGTAATGTTAACGTAAATAAATAAACAATTAAATACGTCATGCTAATCATGAAAACTATGCGGAGACGCAGGCAATAAGCTGATTATAATAACTATTTAATTTAAAGCTTCAACTTGACATAAGTACATAATTTATTACGGAAAGAAAGTATGAAGATAAACAGTGAAAAATAACTTTTAGTATTACAACCTAAAAGCTTCTCAGAACGCATATTAACTTCTAGAGTTGATTCTCGATAACAAACTTATTAATAGCGAAACAAATTAACTTCATCCTTATCACTAATAAAGCGTGTAAGAATTTAAGTTTCGTACCGAGAGTTTGTGAACTTTTCTCATCAACTGAAACTCTAAAAAAGTTTTTATTATATTTACGTGCCTATACCCATAGTGCTTCGGAGTACGGCTTCTTTATACACATAATTCTCTTTAGAGACGTAGATCTTATTATAACTAAACTAGCGACTCGCCCCGGCTTCACACGGGTAGCAGAGCATATAAGCCGTAGTGTTTTTTCTGTCGTAGTGTCATATAAGCTTGTTGCGTCGAACATGTGGATTAGATTTATTTAGATTTATATGTAACGTAATTTTGTCCCAATTAACGGAGTATTTTTAATGAATTTTATTAAAATATTTGAAAAAGTAAAGAATATATATAGAAAACAAAATAAAATATTTCTTTATATACAACATTGATAATTTCTGCCTAACCACACATGTCGCATCGGTATGGGGACGACGATGACGCCTGGCGCAGAGCCGTGCTATTTTTATGCGCCGCGCCCGGCCTCTTGTCGCGCGATAGTTTTTATTTTGCGATAATTTCTAAGATATTATTAAAATTTTAATTGTATGGTGTAAAGGACAATTATAATGTGCATGAAATGCTGAAGGCAAATAACGTATTTAATTTGATAATGATTTATACTGTATCCGTATAAATTGCTTTTCAATCACCTCATCATATGACACCATAAAAATAAATATAGTAAGCTATCCATAAAAGATAAACATATGCCATTGCGAACTTTTTTTAGTGCTATAAAAAAATAAACAATTCCCCATACATTGTTTCGTTATATCTCAAAGGGATTAAGCCACGTTATCAATGAAAGCTCCCAGCCATCTTGAAATCCGACTTCTTCAACAATAATCGCCATATGTCAACAAATTTGCATAAAACATTAATAAATTAGACACATGAACCGTCTTCTTGAATCACTCTGTCCATTGGTGTCAACCATATGCCAATCCGTTTGGTAGTTTTTGAGTATAGACAGACAGACAGACGCGGCGGGTGACTTTATTTTATAATATGTAGTGATTATCAAAAGTTTGTGCTATGTAAACTTTTGGTAAACGTATTCTATGGCCCTATCTACATACATTGCTATAAAGAGGTAAATTTGGTAATATTGATACGTAAGTAAGTAAACTCCGAAACTACCTATCCAATTTCAAAAATTCTTTCACTAACATTTAAAATGGACCTTCTGGACGGATAGACTATATTCTATCTACCTGTTCGTTTATCTTGGCTAATCTCATCATAAGACTTTCATTGATAGATAGAGAACGTTTTGGGAAGTAACCTAGGTTATTTCTTATCTATTTATCTATTTATAATAAATAAAATAGAGATGTTTGTCAGTGCCGAACGAAAACGAAATAAACGAATTTTTACGTGTGAGAACCTTGTATTGGCTATCTGATATTTAAATCGATTGTTACTCTAAAATATTATAGCTGTTGGTTTTAGTAATTAAATAAATAAAAGATTTTTTTAAATATAAGATTATTTGTCGAGCGTTTCTTGCTTTAGTTTTGAAATGACAAAAAATTAGAGGGCAGAAGAAAGTAATATAAGGACAAAAAAATTGATCTCTCTTCCACTTTTTCCATCCGCCCATCATGCCCCTCTGCAAGGACTTACGACTCCTCCCAGGGTTAGAAGGAATGGAGCTTAATCCACCACGCTGCTCCGTTGCGGGTTGGTGAATTTTGACTGATGCCATCTATCGATTACAACCGGGTCCGACCGCTTAACGTGCTCTCCGAAGTACAGAGACAGTGATAGTTATGTATCTACTTAAGTCGGAAAAATCTCATTGGTACACGCCCAGATTGGAACCACGGCCGCACTGGCTTATAAACCAGAAAAAGGTTCGCTGCGCTCGGGCTATCACGACCCCTCTTACTAAGTTTAAGTTATTAAATTTACTATATATATATTAAGATGTAATCTACGCGGGAGAAGCCGGTCGCTTATATGTAGGGTACTGCCGGTGTAATATGTATAACGCGCATTTTTGAGCAGCACGTGTTGTATTGAGCATGGGTATCTTGTGCTACTTTGTATTTGGGCGACACAAACTTCCATGTGCACCTGGCTGAATTTATAAGCTGCGTGCCGCGATTGCTCTCATATAACCAGGTGTGTAAACAAGTATGTATGTAATGCTCCCACCAATGCAAGACATAAGTTTACTTCAATTTAATATATCAGGCCAGTGAACTTACTGATATTAGGTTACATGTATTCGAAATGGAATTGTAGTTTTAAAATAAAATAAATTTGAACAATTTGCAATGAGTTTAGATTGTAACTCTGTTTAGTGAAACACACTGTTAGGTACATACATAGGCACCCATGTAAGAATATGTATATTTACCCAGTAAACAATCAAAATTAATAATAATAATACCTTGGGATATCCTACACAGCACCATCTAGGCCTAAACTAAGCAAAGCTTGTATTATGGGTACCAGACAACTGATTACACATTGTTTATAATATGTATATAATATAAATATTTTACACCCAGACACGGAACAAATAGATATGTCCATGCACACAAATATTTATCCCGGGCGGGAATCGAAACCTCCGCAGTTACGGCCTCTAACCTCGTGCTAATAGGTCACTTAATGTAAACTTAAATATAAAATATGAATTTCAAGTTTGTATCTTATTTAGTATAGAACTTAAAAGATTGACAGATAAATTAGGCACGGAGTAAATTAGAAACTGGTACGAGGATAATAGGGTTCCGTCCCCCAGAAGTAACACAATATTTGCTTGTATATAACTCTTAGACGTTTCTCGAATCCTCTCTAATTTCAACCAGGTAGAGTCTACGTACGTGTGTACGATAACTAAGCACACCGCTCCAATCAATCGTAGACGTTTGCATAAGCCTAAAGCTTCATAACGCTTTTAAAAATTTATGCTCTGATACTAATATGTATATGTACAATAACGTTATTTATTGTCTTAAGTGTATTCAGATATATCTTCAATTAAGTTGCTTTGTGGAGAACAGACTCAGTGCCAAGATATCGTAGACAAATGCCAAATAAACTTAATAGAAATTGTTTTGCGGTGTTCACTGAATAGTTGGATATTTTTTTGTAATTACCCTTTAACCTTTAACATTTTTTTACTTCCTGCTATCAAAGGGAAGTTATTGATTTGATTTGGGTCCGATTTTCGGAAATCGAGTTTTCATCAGATCTCTACGTTTTAAGGTCCTGGGAAGCCATTCTCACCAATTTCGGCTGGACTTCCGTATGTGTGTATATGTGCATGTGTGTGTATGCATTTTTTTGTCGTACGATGTCTTGAGAACGGATTGACCGATTAAGACCCGCTATAGGCGTTTGTAAAGATTCACCGAGACTTAAATATGATTAGATTTTGAATTCAATCGGTCGAGCTGTTTCAAAAATTATCAAAAAAAATATTTACGTTTTTTAATATAACTTTGCGATTTTTCAACCGATCTACTTAGAACCTTAAATACGTTTTTTGTACATAAAAAACTGCGTCGAATGCCGCCAAAATCATCAAAATCGAACGACGCGTTCAAAAGATATCGCAGTTCACATATTTCTGAAAATGTGTTTTTTTAACATAACTTTGAGGTTTTAAGATTAATCGATTATTGGTTTTACACGAAAATTACATATAATCCGTGAATTGCATTAAAATCAAACCAAGCGCTTAAAAAATATCGTAGTCTACAAATTTCCGAAAAAGTGTTTTTTTATATAACTAAGATATTACGACCAATAGATTTTTGACTTTAAACAAAAGTTTTGTGCTTGCAAAATTGCATAGAATGCCGTAAACTGCATTAAAATAAAACGAAGCATTCAAAAGATATCGCAGTTCAAATATTTCCAAAATAACATTTTCTTTAATATGTCCCAAGTTTCTGAGCTTGAAGAACTCTAAATGTATAGACATTCTGTTTTTGTGCTTGGAGAGCTCGGAAAATGAAAATTATGAGCTCGATGAGCTCAAAAACGACGAAAATCGATATTTTGAGTTCGAAGAGATAAATAGCTTTCTAATTTTCGAGTGCTTTGAACTCGAAAGTAGCGGGAAGTTTCAGGGATTGTTTTGCACTTATTAATCAAGAACTATAAAAAAAATTATATTACGTAGAAATTTTCATAATCGGCTTGCATATTTAACTAAATAAAATCATGTTTCTACATAGTATAACGTTTGTCATTATTTTAGGAGCAAAACATTACGAAAAACGTAACATAGGCCGAGATTTCACAAAATACTCCAACCCCTTATGAGCTTATTTTGCCCTACTGCAGGGGCTTAGACCTCCCCTCAGTATTAGGGTGCTTGGAGCTTAATCCACCACGTTGCTCCAGTGCGGGTTGGTGGATTTTAGTGACTGCCATCTGATGATGGCAACTGAGATCGACGGCTTAACGTGCTCCCCGAGGCTGCGGAGTCAGTGGCAGTTATGTCCTTAAGCCAGAAAAACCTCATTGATACATACTCGTTTGTGGAATTCGAACCAAAGCCAACTAAACAAGAAGCGGGCGGGACGAAAAATTCAAAGTTTGCGAATGTGATCAAGTAACTTAAAAAGCCTATTTGTATAGTTTTGGCCAAGACTGACGATCCTAATTTGGTAGCTTTCATTTAATAATAAAAAAAAAAAACGCTGGCAAAGCTCTGTACTCCCTTAGGGGATTACATATTTTGTAGCAAGTTTTTGCTCGTCATTTTTTGTAAATAAATCTTATAAGTTCGTGAAACGACGTATCTTTTTTCTTAAAAATATTTGCCCGCGGTTTTACGTGGTTGCGATTAAATTCAATTTCATTCCAATCTTCCTTGTACACCGGTGTCCTGGGAAATAAAATGGAATTTGTAATTTACTTTTTTTTTATGTTAGGAACTAAGAATGTTTATGGAATTAACTAAGTAGGGACTTTCCTTTTTTACGCTCAACCGATTTCGGGATTCCGTTACATTTATTTTTATTACGTTTATTTTTACGATATTTGCGTAACGACATCCTCGTAGTCTCTTGCTCCTGATTTCGCTGTCGTTCCGCTTTCTAGTTTGGGTTGCAGCTCATTCTCGTGTCTAGTCTATTCGCCTGTTTGATGGATATTTTAAACAAGGTTTAAAATATAGGCATTTTGAACTCGGATACCTAGTTTGGAAACCAAGCCTAACAGACCCTAGGAATCTTTTGGAGTACCACGCTAACTGTTTCGTTTGGTTTCGTACGTCAGTCAAACGAAAGAGTTATTTCGGCACGCTCTGTGTGAAAACAATCGCATATTGATAAACAGTGGTTGGTGGAACGCGAAACGCGTGGTTTCGTGGAAACAGCGGATACCCGCATAATGCATATGTAATAGGGTAGGAGGGGGTAGATTTGCGTTGGGTGAACGACCGTGTCGGCAGGTGGCGCCACAGTGCGTAATTTGTTTTTGCACGTATTAGTAACTTTTGTGTATACGTGCTAACCTGTTTTGTTGAGGTAAATAATATACTTCGAATTTGTTTTGGTAGTTGTAGTTTAGTGGGGATTTTATTTCATTTTTAAGGTTTAATTGCTACAGATACCAATAGTTTCTAAAGTTTTAGACAAAAAAAAACTACATATTTTTTTAAAGCATCTAAGTATATATTTTACGTGGATTTGTCTAAAATTTCAAAAAAATATAAATTGGAATACCAATAATGTTAGATTTCATATAAAGCAGAAAAAATTGCAATTAGCTGCGATTGCTTGATCAATTGGCTGAGTGCGTGCTTACAAACCCTTTATAACTGCAGAACCAAAGGTCACGGCTTCGATCCAAGCCCGGCACAAGTATTTGTTTGCATGAACATGTCTATTTGTTCCGTGGCCGGGTGTAAAGTGTTGTGTCGTCAATGTGTTAAAAAAAGTACTCGAAAGATCAAGTACAATCAATATGTACCTATATATTTTTTATAATATATGCGAGTAAATACCGAGTACATTTGATGACCGATTGACCGAGTGGTTAGATACCCTAACTGCGGAGCCAAGGGTGCAGGTTTGATTCCCGCTCGGGACAAATATTTGTGTGCTTGAACATGTCTATTTGTTTCGTGTCTGGGTGTAAGGTATATGTATATACACGTATAATAAAAAAAGAATATTTAAATATGAATATCAACTGTCTTGTACCCCATAACACAAGCATAATACTTGCTTCCTTTGGAACTAAATGGTGTTGTGTGGGATGTCCCAAATATTATTATTATTACATACGCGTATATATTATAAAGAATATTTAAATATTATAACAGTTGTCTACTGAGACCAATAATTATTCGGACATTACCCAAAATCACTGGGTCACTCAATCTTCTTGCTTTACTCGTAATGTATATCCCATATAATCATATGATGCATGTATTGTATGTTAGGTTCGTGGTCTGTGGTTATTCGCATTCCGTGTACAAGCGCACTTCTGTGAAGCGCGGAGTTTCCAAGGAACTTGCAGTGCAAGTGCCACGTGATATCGTTGTTCAAAATATGCTTTATTGAGCTGAAACACGGAAGCTAAGGTTAGCACGTATTGTATACAGGCTTAATCTAAAACGGTTCTGTTGCTATGTTTTCTTATACTTAGAAATAAGTTATAGCTATACCATAGATATCAGAATCATCGAGATGGAGCGTCCCGTATTTTGAAACGCTCGAAAACCGAGCAAAATGATCAAAGACGTTATATTGAATTGATAGACTCAGAGATTATATCAACCATATGTCACTATCATGCTGTTTTAAACTTTTTATCAAATTACCCTTGAACTGTTATTTGTTTGTCCAGTACGATTTTCACATGTGCGTCACACTAAATTCTACATCAAGTGATAAGTCAAAACATCAAGTGGCGTATATTTGATTGGTGGTGTATATATTTTTGCTCACATTTTTGTGGACACAACGTGTTATCTCTGTGCACATCCATGATCTATACCTACTATTACTAGTTTTTGCCCGCAGCTTTGCACGCGTGCACTACACGCTTGCATTATTTGCGATTTCATCCACTTAATTTTTTTTCAGAAATCAGAAACACTTTTCCACGGCAAACTTACAGATATCGCAGATGTTTTTTTTTTTAAATTTATTTATCCTTTCAGCTATTCCTGTAAGAAAAAGGGAATCATCTGACATTGTAACCGCGTCACAGCCCTCGACCTGTTCTATTTCCCATGGGAATGAGATGTTTTCCCAGAGAAAAAAGTTACCAATGATTTTCAGCGCATTGAATTGTCCATATGTTAAATGGAAGTTAGTCTCTAGCTCCGCTGCGATGTCAAGAACCATGCCTGCAGTATCCATTGTTTGATCAAAATTATTGTGACATCTATGTATAGGAGCATCGATGTGTCATAGAAAGATCTCGAATGATCACGCGGCTTCATAGATATGTCGACCGAGTACAGAAAAAACTAGCAATTCGAGTTAAAATAAAATGTAAATGAAAATCTATTTTAGAAGCGGTGCGACCCAGAAGAATATGCGCCGTTTGCAATTATATTTCTGAAATGGATTCATACACCATCAAAGGCGTGGCACCAGCGCCGTGGATATTCCCACGATAAATTGTAATTTTTGATGACAGAAATTTCTAAATGCTGCGGAATGGGGATTTCGATGCTTATATAAAGAAGGCAGCGCTACGCCGTGAGTCAGTCAGTTTCTTGGCTAGTCAACTGCGAACTGCGAGAGCGATGCAAGTGTGATAACAGTTAAAGATTTTGTTTCGTTTATGTTTTCGTGCATCTTAAATACCTAAACCACTAGCCCGTAATATTATCTATTAACATTCTCTTAAAAATGAGATATATTTTCGAGCTAAAAAGTCTGTCTTACTTTCTGTCCTTTCAACTATATTTATGTATGAAGTCATGTCGCTTCGTTGTTCCGTTAAAAAAATTAAAAATAAACACACCTCGCATAAATAATATTTGGTTACAGGGGATAGAAATTTCAGATAGACGCAAGGACGGGCGAACGGACTAATAGTGCGAGGCTAATAGAATTCCGTTGAGACCCGAACAATCGAAACTTCCATATTTGTTATTGAAAGAATCGGTTCTTACAGGAACAGAAAGCAATTTTCACGATAAAAGTTACTTCCATTTCTAGTTACCAAAGTTCTTTACTAATGAGATCTGTTCACTTGGCTAGATTGATACTTCGCATACAAGACCTTAACAAAAGGCAGGCATTCGTTTCGGTCATGATATTTGTTGAATTACGAATTTTAACGAATTCTAACAGATATTTCGTGAGCCAGTAACCATTGCCATGCCATCAGCCCATTATACACCACTCCAGGGGCTTACGCCGATCCCCAAAGTGAGGAGGCTTAGAGCTTAAATCCACCACGCTGCTCCGATACGGGTTGGCGGATTGTAACCACCGCCATCTATTGACAGCAACCGGTACCGACGGCTTAACGTGCTTTCCGGTGATACCCATTTTAGTTTGTGTAACCAATCGTAATGGAACTTTCATTGTATTAAAACGATTGTAGCGGCTTAAAACAATCATACATTTCTTTTATTCTACCCTATGTATTTTTTACACCTTCACATCGCCGCTTCGTGCTAATAACATAACACAAATTTTGAACACGTCGCGGTCAAATCAAAACGTCATATTTTCATATCTCCTGTCTAGAGGATTCTTCGGCTTCTTGATAAATCGTTTATTTTCTATCTTCAGTTTCAAGCCAACATATCGTCCCACAGGATTGGCAGGGTCAAGGGGTAATAATACATCATGGGGTATCGACGTCCGGGAGGTTACGCTATCCGAATGATTCACAAATCATGGAATAGGTAGGTAATGTGTCGTGACAATCGAGTGGTGGTGAGCCCGCTTATCTCTGTGCCTCGGAGAGAATGTTAAGCTGTCGGTCCCAGTTGCCGTCAATAGATGGCCGTCCTTACAATCCACCAACCCACGTTGGAGTAGCGTGGTGGATTAAGCTCTAAGTACTTTAGTACTCTAGGGGAGGCCTAAGCCCCTGCAGCGGGGCATAATGGGCTGATATGGTATGGTTTATGGTAATACCATACATTACATTACATTTTAAAATTAAAATTTAGACCATTAGTATTTTAATGTTTTTTTTAAAATTTTATATAGTTTTCAAGGATTAATAGACAGTTAAAATAATAATAACACACACAATCACAACAACGTCTAGGTCCCAAACTAAGCATTTGCTTGTATTTTGGGTATCAAGCGAAGACTTCACATACATATAACAACCAAGACCCGGTGCCAGTATTAATATTCATCATATAAATACTGACCCGACCTGGGTCATGATAGCTGATACGTCATTACTAATAATTATAGCTACGATAATGTACGTATTGCAATTGTTTGTATGGTCGTCGACCGCTGCATGTAGTAGTGACGTCACATTAATGTTTTATATTTTCTTTTTATAATAGGTATCTGTTATTACACCTTCAAAAAATTCATTTTTTTCTTGTTGGTAGACACTTATTCCTATAAATCCAAAAACATTTGGACCATGTTGCAGAATTTTGAAAAATGCCCATTTTTACAAAGCTATATAATTTTTTTTTCCAATGAATTTAGCAATTTGACGGAATTCTCTTGAAATCATTACTATATTTGAATCACTAGTACATGTTGAATAATGAACTTGTCTAGTTTAAAAAATGCCTTTTGCGATACAGATATAGTCCATCTGCGTTATGTACCTTCAAATTCATTATAGTGACTCGCTATTAATTCTTACCATGATGACGGAATTTGGAGGAAAATATGTATATTCGAGAGTGAAAGTTATATCGACAAGGTACATAAACTCTGTTCATTGTATATGTATAGTGTACGCATATCAAAAGGTTACAGAATGATTCGGTGAAGGGCCCGTGATCCCAACGATTCAATCTACTGATAGGATCACGGTATATCACTAAGTACCCGTGATCCCACTGGACCTAAACCTGACCATAAAATTATTTCGGACGTGTACGACTTCAAAGTGAATTTAATTGTAAATGGAGAAAAAATTAAAATTTTAGTTATTTACGTATTGAAAATAAAGAAAAATATCGATACTATTAATCGGCGGTAGTCCAGTAGGAGCACGGGTACATAGTGTTATACCGTGGGTCTACCAGTAGGTCGAATCGGTGGGACTACGGGCCCTTAACGATTGATTCGTGGGTTATTATGATGTAAGAATGAAGCAGGAATTATTGGAATTGTCAAAAGAACACAACGATTCAAACTGCATGTTGAAAAAGAACTTTTTGAACGAAGACGATGAAGCACGTCACGCCAACTACACAGGGTCTAGACGCGTTATAAATTCAGAAATTATATATGTTCCGTAAAAAACTATTGCACTAATGCAAAATACAATTTTTTATGTAGCTGTTAATACAAAATGAGATCGTTCCTTGACCTATCTTGGTTTAGTTTTTATTATTTATAATTAAACAGTCATAGAGTAACAAGGAACAAGCGACTCGAGACTTTATGAGTGGGGCGGATAAGGCTTCTCGGGACAGTATCAACTCAGCTGCAAGTTATCATGTAAAAATCTCAAAACAATTACCTAAAGTCATAGAAGGAATGTAAATTTTACATATGTTTAACTTGTTCTAACGTGTAAAATAAAGCATTAAAAAGAAAAAGACAGCTGATACAAAATCATTGCTGCTTATGATCAGAACGTAGCCCCCGAATTAATTTCAACTTATTTAAACGATGAAGTAAATTCAAATAATTTGATGCAAACGTCCTTCTGACTAGTCAGGCTAATGTCATTGATAAAGGGGTACAAGCAGGTTCAAGCAAACCGCATATATATACTTACATCTTTTTCACTCATACTGAAATTCACCACTTGGAAAACACGTGAAAAATGAAACAAATATATGTCAATATAAGAATGCCTTCTCTGACTTTAGGTAATTGTTCTGAGGGTAAAAATAACGTTATTTCTGTCATAAGGTGCCCTGGTTGCCACGCCGTGAAGACAGCTAGCGTCACGTCGCCCACGCCTGTCAAGTTATACATAAAAATATTCATATCTGAGTGTTAGGAATAGCGAGCGATATAATTATATTTTGTGGATATAAATAATGCGAATAAAGACGGGCGTACCGGTACAGAGTTAATATTTGACAGCGTTTGTAATTCTATGCTATATTTTGACGACAGCTTAGCCTAGTGGGTAGCGCCCCTGCCTACGAAGCTGGAGGTCCCGGGTTCCAATCCCAGGTCGGGTCAGTATTTATATGATGAATATTGATACTGGTACCGGGTCTTGGTTGTTATATGTATGTGGTGTCTTTGTAAAAATCTTTGGGACTAGATGGCGCTGTGTGGGAAGTCCCATTTATTATTATTATTATGCAACAGCAGACTTAGGTAGCAATCCGTAAAGTTGAAATGATAAAAAACTTTCGATAGAACATAACACATTTTGATATACCTATCCTATCTCGTGAAGAAAACATGCGGGTGTTATAAGACTGACACAAAGTCAGTGTGTCTGTCTGTGGCATCGCATTTCCCAAACGGATGAACCGATTTTCATTTAGTATTTTTTGTTTGAAAGGCGACTTGATCGAAAATGTTCTTAGCACTGATTCAAGAAAATATGTGCAGCCGTTTGAAGATCATCAGCTCTTCTTTAGTTTATGGAGGCATATGAGCAACTTGGCATTCTGTTACTTCAGTAATAACGCAAGAACATGGTAACCTTGACCTGATTCTGCAGTATCACCTCGAATCTGAAGGATGCCCAAAACTCAATTCTTCTCCAACTTACTGCAGAAGTATTTTACTTGGGATAATTGGAATAGTCTCAACGAATAGGTTATAGATAGATGGTGATAGGGTTCGATGATGAAGCACGAAAGAAAAATGATGACGAATTTATGATTAATTTTAAGCTAATTTCAATAATAAAAAAAATGTTTCGATAGACAATGCAATAAGTACAATTGGTGGTGGATTGGTGTATATATGAATGTGTTATGTGCATAAAAAAATGAATGAGTGGGATTAAGTGAATGAATGTTAGGTGTAAATTGGTAAGGTTTAAAGAATTAAATTATAGGAGAATAATTAAAAGATTTATGAAAAGACAATACTACCTATACCTTTATTAAAACTAGCGACCGCCCGCAGCTTCGCCTGCGTAGACTACACATTCCTGTTAAAGTGAGATATTATTAACAGTCGAGATGGTTTCTGTGTACTTTTGGCTTATATAAATTTTGGTTACTGTCATAAGAACTTTTGACTACCACCTCCCCCTTAAAATTTGAAAATAAAAACTCTGAAACACGTCGTTACTTATTTACGAATAGCGGTCGTGCCCGGCTCCGCCCGGATGGACTACAGAAACGTTCCCCGTCACGTTCTCCCTCCCCTCCCCTTTCCTAACATTCCATTTCTAGGTAACTAACGTATTTAATTTGATAAGGATTAATATCATGTTTAAAAAACACCTTCGCAAATAGTGCGTTTATGTTAGAATAAATTTGATTGCCATAAAAAAGGTTATAGTAAACCAACCTTAAAAGATACACATATGCTGTCGCGGACTTTTGGTTAGAACTTTCAAAGGGGAACAATCCTGTCATACATGATTTTTGCCTGACATCAACCCTTTACGCAGCACACGCAACGGAAGCTCTCCAAAAGATTATTTTCCCCCGTTTTTACAACGTTTTTCGTTGTTGCTCCACTCCTATTGGTCGTAGCTGATATAATAATAGCCTATAGCTTTCCTCAATAAATGGACTATCCAACTCAAAAAGAAGTTTTCAGTTCGAACCAGTAGTTCTTGAGATTAGCGCGTTTAAACAAACAAACAAACAAACAAACAAACTCTTCACTTTATAATATTAGTATAGATATATTATAAAAAATTTGAAGGATGTTTATCGGTTGTTCAGTCAATACCCATAATATACGCTCCGTCTACTTTAGTGTTAAATGGTCAAAACTTTCTCCCAATATTATAGATATATTATAAAAAAATTTGAAGGATATTTATCAGTTGTTCAGTCAGTACCCATAATACATGCTCTGTCTACTTTGGGGTTAGATGGTCATGTGTGACATGTCCTAGGCATTAATATTATTTATACCCATAACCCAACTTTATTATTTCTGTATGTACCTAAGTTGGTTTATGGGTATATATAATAATAGCGACGTTAAAATTTTAATGTTTCTAACTTTAAGGAACAAAGACTCTCATACAAAACCCTTCCGTCCCTCCCTCCTTAAATTTGAAATTTCCAAATACTTTTTCTTAAAAAATTAATACGTTATAAAATAAACCTCTGTTTCAAATTTCAGCTTCCTAGACTTAGTAGTTTCAGCTTATCTACGTTGATAGATCAGTGAAGACAAACGACAGACAGACACAAAAAGTAGCTGATGTCACTCTTGACAATCTTCTTTCACGTCTGCAAAGTTTCATTAAAATCTGTTTAGCCATTTTGGAAATTAGCTCGAATAGACACATAGACGTACAGACAGACAGACGAACAAAAAGTAGCGTATGCCACTTTTGACCACCTCCTTTTCATACCCGTGAAATTTCATTAAAATCGGTTTAGCCGTTTTAGAGATTAGCTCGAATAGACAGATGGACGTACATACAGACATACAAAAAGTAGTGTATGTCATTTTTGACCACTTTCTTTCCATATCTGTAAAGTTTCATCAAAATCAGTTTAGCCGTTTTGGAGATTTGCTCGAACAGACAGACATACATATAGTATTATTTTATACATATAGCCTATAGCCTTCCTCAATAAATAGACTATCCAACACAAAAATTTTTTTTCAATTCGAACCAGTAGTTCCTGAGATTTGCGCGTTCAAACAAACAAACAAACAAACTCTTCAGCTTTATAATATTAGTATAGATTTATTTTTAAAAAGTATTTCCCTATATTATTCACAAAACCTTTATATGAGGTAATATTTAATAGGATGGCAACATTCGCTAACTCACACATATTTTAAAAAGTGGCCACAGACACTTCTTTCCAGCGTCGTATCTATATAATATTTGATCTGATGTGATATGACTTAACATAACAAAAGGCAAGAACGAAGTAGTAAGGATACTTAGCGTCCCCGACGCCTTTAAGGATCAAAAATCATTTGAAAATTAATAAACCTATATTGACTGACCAGTTGGCCGAGTGGTCGGAGACCCTACCTGCGGTGTCAAGGGTCACGGGTTCGATTCCCGCCCGGGACAAATATTTGTGTGCATGAACATGTCTATTTGTTCCGTGTCTGGGTGTAAAAGTATCTATATATTATCATGTATATATACGTATTATAAAGAAAATTTAAGTATGTATATCAGTTGTCTAGTAACCCATAATACAAACATAATACTTGCTTACATTGGTGATGGCGCTAAATGGCGCTGTGTGTAATGTCCCAGATATGTTTATTATTACATCATAATGATTTCAAACTTTTTAAAAGTTAGATTTTTGGTGTCGGGTGTTTTTTCAGATCTTTCGTTATTTAAACGATTTGATTAAATTAACGACTGCACATTATTTATTTTGACCAACCATAACCGTCTATATTAAAAACGGGCAACACTAATTGACTTTATGATTAGGTAAGTAAGCAGAAGAAGTGAAAAAAAAAACGCGAAACGGCTTTCAGTTGTGTTCTGATTTATAGCGTATAAAGGCGCCTTTTAATTTCGCGAGGCGCGTAATGTTCTAAGCAATTTGTATTAAACGGGTATAAAACTGTCTGATTATATTATTTATTGGTCGGAATGTTACCACGCCGCTACTGAAATAAACAAATACCTCCTGTTTTTGTAGCGTTATGGAAATTTTAATGTTGGTACTACGTGCCTGTTCTTAAAAACGCGAGTGCCAACGTTGGCAGTCCTTTTTCTTTGCCGTCAGACACAAATCACAAGAATATTGTTGTAAAACAGAATCATCAAATTCTAATGTCGAGTATTACTGTTGATATACTTTTTAATTTGAGCATGGTAAATGTCTATAATTTAAAAAAATTATCTAAAAATCAAAATCAAGACTATTATAATGAACTACAATATTATACTAAACACACACTCATGTATTATAAGTTGTAGCCTAATGATTGAGTCCTCCGTGTGACAGAGATGGTAAAAGAAAATAATACTTGAATACAAAAGAGATAGAAATAGCCACGAACATAATTAACGCACTGTTGATTGTATAATTTTAGGCTGTATGTGCCCATCCTATGTTTTAGATTATATATTATTGTAAGGGGTACCCTAAGCACATCTCAATATGGTTAAGGGCTAAATACTTGGCATGCTCCTGGCAGTTCAAGTTGGAATGCACATCTGGAAAATAACCAGCGCGTACGGTACAAGACAGAACGAGGTGTATCACAAGCCTATTCTATCAGTACAGTCTCGTCATCTAGCAGGCAGCAGCAGGACTATTACGAAACTAAGGACAAGAAAACCAGGATGGAGGCCAGCTAATGGGCATTGTTCAAAATATTCAACAATAAAAAATAAAATTTTTAGTAGCGTAATGACAGACCTACAAAAAACCGTGAAACATTACTGTGACGTCACTAGTACAAGCAGTAATGATTTTTGCAACTTGATTTTTTTATCAATGATAAACGCATTTATGAGGAATTTTTCAGTGCCAGTCACAAGTCGCACTTTTGAGTTTTTTGAGAGAAAAAAATAAAAACATAAATTTGAATAAAAAATAATAACTCAGTAACCAAAAGTGATTTTCAAAAAATAAAAACTGGAAAATATGCGCCTAAAGGTTCTTCATCATACCATATTAATCAAAAAGATATATTTTGATCAGACACGCTTACAGAATTTATTTAATCTTTTTTTTACGTCGAGTTCACGAAACACAAATTATTTAAAAAAAAGTATGTTAAATAGAAACGTGGGTGTTTTACTCTTGCATTTAAAATGCATTTCTTAATCGATTTATGCGATAAAAAGCACAGGGAATTTTTTTAGTGAAATGAAACAGTGTGCGTCGTTGTGCAGCGGTTCATAGATTACACCTACCGTCTAATACCATCAATACACACACAACACCTACCATTAGTAGGTACCAGTGTACCAGTAGGTACAATACACCTACCATCCTACCTTCATCTATATATTGCCAATAGTTTCCGAGAAAAACCACAGACAGACAGACAGACCGACACACAGACAGACGAACGGACGGACATGGCGAAACTATAAGGGTTCCTTTTTTGCCGTTTGGTTACGGAACCCTAAAAACATGTGTCCTAAGGGAAATATTGCTTATTTCATATTGTGTCCTTTATTCGACAGAGTAAATTGTTCTATGGTGAGATTTTTATCCCCTTCATTCATTTAATTTAACATGGTTATTTGTGCTTCTTTAAACTTTATGAAAATCTGGAGATAGGCAATGCGTTTCGAAATTATATTCGTTATGAAATAAAATGATTTTTTTCTTATAATTTTTATTTTATCAGTGTTACCATTAAACGACGTACTAAATAAAAATATGAATATATGAACCAATTTTTATCTATTTACACATAATCGGATGTCATCTATTTTGACCGTAGGCGGGTTGGAAAATTCGATTCGAACCATGGCCTTATGGCCTTATAAACTTGAGACAGGTTCGTTCCGCTTTAGGCTATCACGACAGTTAAATATTTATATATTACTATATATTATATACATACTTATATATTATTAGTATATACTAACGAACAAGCACAGGTTTTAAAAGAGAAACGTATATAAGAAAATAGAAATTTAAAATTGTAACATGAACTTCTGCAACAAAACACTTTTCATTATATGATACCATTATATATTTATGCGTTTCACTGTACAATGGGGCGCAATAAATCGGCGCTATCTCCGCAGTACTGTCAGATACGCTATACCGTTATATAAGGTTTATATTCATGCTGTCGTAATAATTATATTTTTTGTTGTATACTTGTGAAGCCTTAGCACACAAAGGAATTGTTAAAAAATAAGAGGAATGTGTAGTGGCTAATTTTCATAATAACTGTGTTAGCGGTTGTAGCCTATTAGACCTTAACCGAGTGGCGCAAAAAATATAATGGTATTCAGATCAACAAAAACTAGGTTTATATGTTTTTTTTAAATTTTTTTTATCCATAATAAGAAAAAGAAACATAATTCTTTTATTTTTCACAACATGTTCAACATGGAAAGAAATTGCATTTTCTCATGTGAAAAACTAAAAACAATTCGAAAAACAACACCTGCTTTAAGTTTTTTTTTCTTGTGATGTATCAAAATATTTAAAAAATTAATAACGTATGAACTTTGTTTTTGTTGATCTGAATACCATTTTTTTATAACAATCGGTTAAGGTTTAATAGGGTGCAACCGTTAACGTCGTTTGTATGGAAATTTTCACTACACATTCCTCTTAAAAGGTTAACTAAGCGATCTCAAAATACCATTGAATGCCATGAGCCGTGATAATTGCGAAACACCTCATGATCGACCTAAACACTTTACGAATCATAAATAACAGCCCACGCACCTCGGAGACCTTGTATTCCAAAGAAAGGAAAGGTAAGAAAACTCGAGAAGAAATCATCTTTTCTCGCCCCGAGAAAATTTATTACCACTTAATATAAGCAGTGAAATGTAGCCGAAGCTTTTCCAGCGACGAGTGTATCCACCAATATTGTTATTAATGGCGCATTCAAACTGCCAGAGGAACCCTAACGAATATTTAATATCGCTGCTTTGAGATTTATGGCTTGATTTTTTTATGGTGCATGTGTAATGTGTCGTTTTAATTGAACAAGACATGGTATAAGTTATCCTGAAGTGAACGGTTACAGAATAAATATTTAATGCAGTCTTAGACTATGGCATCTCCGCCCGGTATAATTTCGTTGGACAGAGGTTATGGTAGTTGCAACCACTGAAATCACAATATATTATACAATAATAATACCTGGGACATGCTAAACAGCACCATCTAGTCCCAAAGTAATCAAATATTATGCTTGTGTTATGGGTACTAGACAACTGATATGCATTCTTTAATATTTATCGCCCAGACACGGACGAAATAGATATGTTCGTGAACACAAATTTTTGTCCCGGACGGGAACCAAACCCGCGACCCTTGGCTCCGTAGTTCGAGTCTCTAACCACTCGGCCAATCAGTCAGTCAGAATAGGTATAAATGTATGAAAGCGTGGCACGTGTATCGTTGAATCCCATCAGATGTGCATAATAACTCTATGTGCTCAGATTTGAAGCAAAGTTATATTGGGAAACCGAAAGATAATTTATAAATGATCCCGTACCTAATACTGCATAAAAATAACTATCTCAGCGCGCGTGGTAATAATGCCATTCCAAATTAATTGGTTATAACCACGGAAGTACCAACTTCGTTATCGCGCACTGCCTCTATGAAGCAAGCATGAATCAAGTTCGGTGAAGTCAAACAAGAGCCTTTAACTCTTATCACACGAAGGTGTCCCATTTTATGGCATCTGAACGATTAAATTTTTTTCGTAACGATGACTATGGTTTAATATTGTCTGTGTACGGCAGGTGGCACAGCTTTAACCGGCATAATCATCTAGGCCAACAAAGATCACTGACCTCGTTTGATCCGAATTATTGTGGTATTTACCGTATGACCGCACTCTGTCTAGTACATAATAGTTTGCAATAGTACATTATGAAGCAAATACGGTAAGCTGCATATTATAGTCGAGGTGTCTAAATAAACCAATGACTATAAAAGTCAGCTTACTGAGTACGAGCATCCTAAGGCATTTTTCATTACATTTGCGATTAAAATTTGCAACGCTCGTGTGTCGGTGGATAAATTTGCTCTTAACTTATGAAGATAGAATTTTCCATATGTATGTGGTGCCGTTGAAAATGCAATAGTCTATTGTCTGCGTCCGGTTGACGTGACCGGAATTTCCTCACGAAATAACTCTTCAACGTTTAACGAAATCGAGTTGAAATTTTACAGACAGATCATATTTTCTCAGATCAGATTTTACAGATCATAAATATGATTTGGACGCAATTCTTTTGGAATGCCCCCCCGCCGCGGGTACGAGGACAACGTTCATCGAATTCAAGTCAAAACCAACACATTTGATGCAGATTTGATGATAATAGGGTTTTACAAATGACCCATATGATAGGCGCATAAGATACGTTAAAAAAACGACTTCGGCCGACGGACTATGAGGCATATGTTTATATGTTATGAATATGACGGCATATGTTTCATATTTTGTAAGTTGTATATCGTCGGGTATGACATGTCACGTCATGTGGCTAATGATGTAGTATCGAGACGATGTGAGTTATAGCTGGCTCATTGGATCATCGTTTGCTGGCATTTGATACGAGTGTAACATATCATCTATAAAGTTGTTAAAATTAGGTGTGTTATAAGTATGAAGCTTATTCTGTCTGCCTGTGTCATCTTAGCTCCTAAATGGTGAACTGATTACAATGCGATTTTTAGGGTTCCGTAGCCAAATGGCAAAAAGGAACCCTTATAGTTTCGCCATGTCTGTCCGTCCGTCCGTCTGTCCGTCTGTCTGGGGTTTTTCTCGGAAACTATTGGCAATATATAGATGACATTTGCAAGGTAGGTGTAATCTATGAACCGCTACACACGCACGTAGTGAAATTGAGTTTTTATAAATAAATACGAAAAAAAATTTCATCGTATATTAACGCGAGAGGTACCAAACGTAGGTCTTAAAAAATGATATCAAGGTTTTAAACATTTTTTTTATTTAAGTCTTTATTTATTATTCTTACTATACTTTATTTATCAATAAAGTTCCTTCACTGATTAGCCTTTAAAAAAACCTAAAATATTATAGGTTTGTCAATTTACAAATTATTTTCGATCTTTACAAGCGCCAGGCACAGCTAATTACGGGTAATTTCATACTCGTGTACCTATATTTTTTTGGGACACAGCATAATAAAAATTAGGAACTGAAGTGGTGAGGTGGTAAGAAGAATCAATATTTAAAAAAAATCTAATCTTGTGTTTTTTTTTCTTCAATTTTTTCTCATACATGCGTTAATGTTACCGGGCTATTAATTTATATTGTTTTTATTTTCTATCTAAGAATAAACACATCAAAAGCTTTCTGCCTAGCTTCACGACTGACTGGGTATATGAAAAATAGACTACACTGTACTTTCAATAGACATTCTTTATATTTCATCGCAAAGAGACCCTGAGATTCGCGTCAAAAAACACATTTGCCATGAATGAGTGTTTTATCGACGCCGCTCAAAAGGTCCCGTCCAGTTG
This sequence comes from Luffia ferchaultella, assembly GCA_949709985.1. Taxonomy (NCBI): domain Eukaryota; kingdom Metazoa; phylum Arthropoda; class Insecta; order Lepidoptera; family Psychidae; genus Luffia; species Luffia ferchaultella. The sequence goes on along the minus strand of OX453256.1, from coordinate 2,915,176 downwards.
AATGCTTCCGTTGCCATTAACCTCTGAGTAACTTGACGCTGTAAAAGATTTCGGAAGTAAAAGTGGCTCGGCGTTAAAATCTGGCTGTCCTCCGTAAATGGGCCGTGGATTAATGATTCGCGTTACGTGTTCGGATATGGACAAACTCTCACTTTTTCGGTTTTTTTTTTGCTACTAATTCGAAAAACGAAACACTTGCAGACGCCAAAGTCTGTAAATATACTTGTCTGTTTGTCTGTCATGTCATCATCATGCCACGGCATGATCATATACATCTTAGATAGCATCGCAATTGAAATTGTGTAAGAATGTCATCGTTATTAATGTTTCTGTTTTTTTTTCCGTTCTTCTCGTTCTCGTGTTCTGTTTTTTCAGTCATGTTTGTATTGTATAAAATATTTAGTAGTATTTTTGATATATTATGCACAGATATCCGTTAACTTTCTGTTTTTCTTTTTGAAATCTGTAATTGGCATAACATATTATATAATGTCACTTTAGTATTTTCTTTTCTTGTACATGCTGTTGATTTCAATAAATCTATACTATAATATTATAAAATTGAATAGTTTATTTGTTTGTTGGTTTTAACTACTGGTTCTAATTGAGAAATTCTTTTTGTGTTGGATAGTCCATTTATTGAGGAAAGCTATAGGCTATATTTTTTGTTTGTTTGTTTGAACGCGTTAATCTCAGGAACTACCCTTTCGAATTGCAAAAATTCTTTTAGTGTTAGATAGTCCATTTATTGAGGAAGGCTATAGGCTATTATTACATCACGCTACGACCAATAGGAGCGGAGCATCAATGAAAAATGTTGCAAAAAACGGGAAATACTATTCTTTTTGAAAGCTTCCGTTACGCGCGCTGCGTAAACGGTTGATGTTAAGCAAAAATCATGTATTACGGAATTGTTTCCCTTTTAACGTTCTACAGCATATGTATATCTTATAAGGTTGACTTACTATAACTTTTTTTATGGCAATTAAATTTGTTGCTAGACGCGCCAGAGAATGTATTTGTTTGGATGATGACGATGATACCATAGTGTAATGATATTAAATGGTTGGACTAGCGACTCACCCCGATTTCGAACGGGTACAATGTACTAACGGAACGGGAAGAAGAACGTTTCCGTAGCCCACCCGGGCGAAGACGTGTACGACCGCTAGTAAATAATCAGGATAGAGTGTCTCATACTTCGAAACAATCGAAAACAGTCAGACCGTTCGTCTTATCAATGTTTTAAACAAACATCTTATTAAATTTCACACGAAATGTTTTTTTGGAATCTATATCCGCGCGACGGAAGCTCTCAAAAAGAATAATTTTTCCCGTTTTTGCAACATTTTTCATTGATGCTCCACTCTTATTAGTTGTAACGTGATGTAGTATAGCCTATAGCCTTCCTCGATAAATGGACTATCCAACACAAAAATAATTTTTCAATTTGAACCAGTAGTTCCTGAGATTTGCGCGTTTAAACAAACAAAGAAACAAACTCTTCAGCTTTGTAATATTAGTATAGATTATTATATTAGTTTTTAATTTGGTACACGATTTTATTTTTAATTAGCATTGATTTAACAATTTAATCAGGTATTAATATTGAATAATGGGTTTGTTTTTACTTTCACGAAATATAATGAATTTCTTTCTATTACAATAAATATCAATGTCAAAAAATTACATTAATATCTGGGGAATCCGTAAATAAAAAATTGATATTTTGAGAGGTTATTCTAAAAATTTATCCTTTTAAATTTTAAAAACCATCAGCTCGAATCCAAAATTTTCGTTGTAAATAAAGTATCCGAAGATATGCTGTTCTTGTTAGAATCCCAGCACAAATGTGCGTTGCGAAGTCGGTGGTTGCGGCGCATCATTATTTAACATTTACTAGCTTGTATCTCAGGGAACCCTATGGACACACTAAGAAGCTTACAGCTTTCAGACCGTGTAGAGATAGATTTCTCCGGTCGAGGTTCATGAACCACATCGTGTCGACTCCGGCTGCCTTTAGAAAATCTTCTTGCAATTTAGTTTGTGAAAATCTCGATTTAAAATATCTAGTTGTTTTCATTTTTAAGGTTTTTAAGGTATTGTAAATAAACGCGATACCACTATGATGGATTCTAAATAATTCTATGGTAAATCCACTTATGTTTACGTAAATTTTTCTATTTTTGCACACACGTTTCGACAAGATAAAAATGAATTACTCTTATTAAAAAAAAAACCAAAAACAAAATCAATATTTTATTTAAAAATAAATTTACAGACATGTAAGTCACAAACTGCCAGTATTAATTTGTTTAATTTCAAGGAGTTTCATCTCATTCTTACTTTAAAGACATTAATATCGTGATAGCCGAATGGTAGCGAGTCCGCTTTTTGTTTACAAGTCCGTGGTTAGAATCCCAAGGCATGTACCAATGGGTTTTTATAACTTATGTGCATAACTAACGCTGACTGTGCTTCGGAGAGCAAGTAAAGCCGTCGGTTCCGGTTACAATCCACCAACCCGCATCACTGCAGCAGCGTGATGGAGTAAGCTCAAAGCCCCCTCATCCCGAGGGGAGGCCTAAGCTTCTGCAGTGGAACATAAATGGGCTGTTGCTATGTGGTATGGTACGTTCATCTAACTTCTTGAGATTCTCTGAATTAGTTTTCTTTCTATATCATTTAGGCAAACGCTGTACACAGAGGTATTTTCATGAGGGTCATCTTTAGTGAAGTAGAATGATATATGTAAAAAAGACGACTTTTTGACCTAGTGGGTAGAGACCCTGCCTACGAAGCTGGGGGTCCCGGTTCGAATCCTAGGCCGGGTCAGTATTTATATGATTAATATCGATACTGGTACCGGGTATCGGTTATTATATGAATGTGGTGTCTTCGATTGGTACCTAAAACACAAGCTATGCTTGGTTTGGGGCCAAGACGTTGTTGTGTAGTGAACGTTATTATTATTGTTAAATAATATTGGTTCTTTTTGGACTTACCCACATTCGCTTCTGCATTCTGGACTTATCCACATTCCAACAAGGAAGCTTTCATAGTCAATAGCAATACACGTCGTGAACATTTGTATTCGTTACCAAAGGTTCGGATTTCCCTAATCCCGTTATTTGCTAGTATCTAATATTATCATTAATTGTAATTTAGTCCGCTATATATGTTTATTTACATGAAATATAAATCGTTATTGTAACAAAAACAGTTATAAAATATTAGAATAAATGTATGCTTCGGTTTAAATTAGAGTGTTTTGAATAGCTATTATTACGTAGTTAGTAATAAAAGGGTTTTTTTTTTTCTATTTCTATGATTTGACATATATAGATATTATACTAAGCTAGAGCGTGTCATACTTTGAAACGATCGAATACGTGAGCAAAATACACATTAAATTTTTAAACAGACTGTACGTCATTATAATAGTTTTAAACTTTTTAAACTTTAAGCTTTTGTTAAATTTCATACGAAATATTATTTCAGAATACTTATTCATTTTCTTCACACAAAATTCTATTTCACAGTGATGATTTCATAACACCAAGTGGCGTATATTTGGTATGAGGCGTACGTTTTCATGCTCACATCTTTGTTTTCACAACACGGTATCTCTATGCGTCCACGATATTATTAGGTCTTAACCTATGAAGTTGCCGTTCTTCAGTACTGGCCATTTCATACAGAAAAAATTTTGATTGGCTGTGAATTCTAAATTCAAATTAATTTTGTTTTAAAAATATGACATCCTTTTTACAAAGTCAGTCTTTTGTTTATTGATTAGCATTGTACTTTCATTACATTTGAACATTTTTCGTCGTAATGACACTTTAAAAATTCGTGTAATTATGGAATATGAGTTCTGTCGTGGCACTAATGCGGCACAAACGGCACGTTATATCACAACGTTTACGGACAGAACTTAACAAACGAACGCACAACCCGTTATTGGTTTGCCCGCTTCCGTTCTGGAAATTATGACTTGAATAATGAACCTCGTGGTCGTCCGGACACATTGGTCAAAAATGATGAATTGAAGGTGATTGTGGAAGCTGATGATACTCAAACTACCGCTGAACTAGCAGCAGCTTTTGCTGTTAGTATCAAAACAATATTGGACCATTTGCGACAAATTAGCAAAGTAAAAAAGCTTGAAATATGGGCACCCCACGCACTTAACGATCGCCAGCGCAACGTACGCGTCGATACCTGCCTCACGTTGCTCAACAGGCACAGAAATGAAGGAATTTTGAACCGGATTGTTACCTGTGATGAAAAATGGATTCTGTTCGACAATCGAAAGCGCTCAGTAAGTTGGTTAGATCCTGGTTCAGCACCAAAGCAATGTGTTAAACGAAAAATAACCCTTAAAAAGGGGATTGTCACTGTTCTAGTGGTGGTCTAGTGCCAGTGTGATTCATCACAGCTTTTTACAAAATGGCATGAGCATTACTGTAGATGTGTACTGTGAAGAACTGAAGACAATGATGGAGAAGTTCGCACGTCTGCGATCAGCTTTGGTCAATCGGTCGTTCCCGCTGCTCCTTCACGACAACGCGCGACCCCATACTGCACAACAAACAGTCTCCAAGCTGCTAGAGTTATTAAGACTCAATATATAGACATAATATTAGGTCTCGTCTCGTCAATCCGCGAGGTCCCCGCTCGCCAGTCTTCACCACCGCGAAATCCCCTCGCGCCGGTTTTCACCCCCCCGAAATTGCGTTTGACATTTTCGATACTTACTATGAAGTGACATAAAACAAGTGAATAACGTTTTATGTGTAACCATTTAATATAATGTTTTAAACATTTTTTAAATTATGTTTGTGTAATTGACGGCAATTCGCTCAAATTTTCGATTGCTTCGAAGTATGACACGCGTTAATTAGTATGTTTCACCGAGATCTAGTTTACTTCAGCCTTTGATCATTCTAAGTATCAATCATCAAAAACATTCTATGTTACTTATAATTTGACTCTCTGATAGGTTACGGAATGTATTTCATTCGAGATCATAGAGTAACGAAATATTGACAGGAGAGCCCATTACAGCAGAGGTAGCGTTTCGGTCCTTGTGTCCAACCACTTAAATACTAGTTCATGGAAGTATCAATGAGAGCGTCTGCTTCAACAAAATTATGTATCAAACGCTATTTCACACGTACAACAAACTATTTGATGACTATACTTTTTGACTTTCGGGAAAATACCGATTATTACCCGAGATACAACAAATCAAAGTTCGTGTTTTTACTACCCACTAGTGACGTCACTCGGTGCGCGGTAAGTGAGACCATAATAATGTAACCGAATGACGTCATTGCACGATTTACTTTATAAATTTGTATTTTCGGCATTTTTGTAGATATCAATAAAATTCTTTCATTCATTTTTTTCCATTTCATCAGCCCTTTTTATACTCCACTGCAGAAGCTTAGGCCTCCCCTCAAGATGAAGGGGCTTGGAGCTTAAATCTACCACGCTGCTCCAATATGCGTTGGCGGTTTGTAACGACGGCCATCTATTGACAGCAACCGGGACCGACGGCTTAACGTGCTCTTCGAGGCACGGAGTCAGTGATAGTTAATGTACTTAAGTCAGAAAAAACTCATTAGTACACGCCCGGATTCGAACTACGGCCGTTATAGATTTGAAACGGGTTCGCTACGTTCGGGCTATCACGACATCGAATCAGTTATTAATTTTTCTTAACAAATACGCTTCTATAAAAATCAAAAATCACAAGACGCGCTCATTGCCGGTTCGTACACGAAACAGCTGACTACCGTCGTCCATGGACCTTAACGACCGCTTTCCTCGCCAATTTAGCTTGCGCTTAATTCGTTGTTCAAATTGATATTGCAAAATTTTATTTAAGGTGCGGCCCATTACGTTCTCAATGTTTCAAAATTTTGTGTCTTTGCCACGTATTACATAGGTCAGCAAGTGCGTCAGATCCATCCTGCATCTTTTGCATGAGATCAAACCGATACTGATGAAAAAGTATCGAATAACGAGCGTAAAAAAATCGACCTGTATTTCTTTAGAGAAAAAACTCGTTTCGTAGACGGGTTGAACGTTCATGATTGAAACTCAAATAATAATTACAATGATAATTCTTGGTTCAAATATTTTCTATATTTGAACCAAGAATTATCATTGTAATTATTAAACAGAACATTATTTGGAGTCTCATTTTAATCAAAAATTATGGTTATATCAGGAGACTACGCTCGTCCATAGAAAAAACCTAATTTACTTAATTGTTGTTTTTGTTATTAGGGTGTGTTTATATAACAATAAGTTTAATAAACTCAAAAATATTTAGTAAATCTTATTCAAATTAATGTTCGTTGAAAGTGTAAGTTATACTACTTTTTCCAGACTTTTCCACTACGTTGGACAGTTTAACACACTTTTAGAAGTTTAGAAGCGCATTTTTTAACAATTAGTGACTTAAATAGAAAAATAATTTTGAAACTTCATATTGTAATAATAATTACACCTCAGATATCCTACACAGCGCCATCTAGTTTCAAACTAAGCAAAGCTTGTACTATGGATACCAGACAATTGATATAAATATTTAAATAATCTTTATAACATATACATATATAGCTTTTCTTAATACCAGTAATAATGATAACAATAACTATAATAAAGACAACGACAACAACAATAATAATATCTGGGACTTCCTACACAGCGCCATCTAGTTCCAAAGTAAGCAAGCATTATGTTTGTATTCTTTTTTAAATAATGTATACATATATAGACACTTTTACACCACTATATCATTTTTAAGGGCCTATAAATAGGGATCTTACATGTTGAAATGGGCTGAAATTTAGTTTTTCGTCCCTCAGCTACATGTATAGAAACCTACCCGAAAAAAATCATCATTGTATAGTGGTTATTAGATAACATCTGCCTTCTAAATTTAATCTATATAGTGCCAATAGTCTCCGAGTTGAACGGCTGGGACAGACGGAGTGACGTACTGACGGACTGACAGACTGGCAGGCTGGGCTGATGATAACCTGTCGGCCTAACAGTCTAACGGCCTAACAGTCTAACGGCCTAACGGTCTAACGGCCTAACGGTCTGGCGGCTTAACGAACTGACGGACTGACGGACAGGACGAACCTACAAGGGTTCTGTGTTTTACTATTTGGTTACGGAACCCTAAAGAATACTGTCTCTGTACAGAATGTGGACACTAGCACGCAGTTACTAACACAAAAAAGTAAATCATTACGGTCATTGACCTAGATTATTGTGCTAATTGCAGCCGCGTCAGCGTCTACCCGCTGTACTGAGACAATACTAATCATAATAGTAGTCACTCGAAAAGATTTCTTATTTTCAATATTTTTTATACTCTGTCTATATTTCTTTCGCTTGTTAGGCAATACTTTATCATCTGTGTGGATTTGCTCCCACTTGAATGATACAGTTTGTATAATATTTTCTACTTCGCATTATCATATTATCTCCTATCAGTTTGTTAAACTACGTGGTAGGTAGTTAGTTCTTAACTGAACATTTAAAAAACTTTGGAGTATCTAAAACTCTAAATTCCTAGTAAATTAAAGAAAAAAATTGTATCACTTTTCTGATTTCTTCACCATCAAATAAGTGTAAATATTAGGGTATATAATAATTATTATAATCAAAATAATAATACCTGGGACATCCCACACAGTGCCATCCAGTCCCATACTAAACAAAGCTTGTATTATGGGTAGCAGACAACTGATATATACTTTATAATTCATAGATATTTAACATCCAAACTTTTATGAGAAAAGTAAGTTATAAAAAATAATTCGTTCCATCATTGTATGCAACTAGTAGTAAGTGCATTTCAATGTCAGATGTTTTTTTTTATTGTACTATATAACTAGATACTCATTCAGGGGCTCTGTTTTTGAAACATGCGACATGGTGTCGTACCCGAAAATCACGAGCAATATCAGCGCTCACTCACCAGGTCATGCGACATTGACTATATCTGCTGTTTTTTTAAAGGTATAATTATTGTTATATATATTATATATTTAATATTAATATTAATTATATATATTAATAATATTAATATAATATATATATATAAATTATTGTTAGTTTTATTAGTTATATCGTTATCTACTACTCTATTATTAATTTAATTGGGTTACTGACAATGATAAGTTTTTAAGTTCAGATAGAATTTTTATTAATGAATTCGGAAAACATTGCGAATTTCGACGAATGTTTTATGTCTATGTGTATGAAATTTCGCATATCTCGGTTTTATAGAAAATGGATCCATTCCAAAGACTCCTGTGCGGGAACATCTCACTGATTTCCCTTTAAAAAAAAAAGCCTTTAGATCTTGTGACCTGAGTATCAATGCTAAGGTAAGTAACTATGTTTAAAGGTCTAAACGATGTATTAGGTACCCATATAAAAATCTTCAGACTACGCTGACATGGTGTTCGCTAGGTTATTAAGTGTATGGCAAGGTTTGAGTTATTGTAATTACTTCTTAATTACTTACATAGGTACTTACTTTCATTACATACTTATTTTCATTTCAATCAATTCAAGGACTAATAAAACAACAATTCATAGCAACAGATTCAATAATAAATTTAAAAGTATACATTATAAGCTTTATGTAGTCTGCGGTACACATGCACGTCAATCCTCATCAGTGTCGTGATAGCCCGCACGCAGCGAACCTGTTTCAAATCTATAAGGCTATGTGCCCATGGCTCGAATCCAGACGTGTACCAATGAGTTTTTTCTGTCTTAAGTACATTAACTATCAATGACTCCGTGCCTCGGAGAGCACGTTAAGCTGTCGGTCCCGGTTCGGAGCAGCGTGGTAGATTTAAGCTCCAAGCCCCCTCAATATGAGGGGAGGCCTGCAGTGGGGTATATAAAAGGGTTGATGGAATTAATACATACATATCAAGACGGATATATAATATACACACCCTTGACATGACTAGCACGATAGTCATGTTCCAAACAATAAAAATGTGTGTGTAAGTTGTAAAGAATATTCGTATTCAGTTTGTGTTGTGTATAAGTAATAAACATTTATTGAATCAATCACAGGAATAAATGTTATTTGTATACAAATCGAAAATAATTAGTACGAAATAATTAGCATTTAAATTGTATTCAGCGCTCGATATTTTATCATTTGTTTATTTATCATTTCAATTAAAAAAAAACATGTTTTTGACACACCGGTCGATAAAGCATTCGACTTTGGTTCGGTGATGTTTATCATTACACTATATTACGAGCGATTCAAAAACAGCAGGGCCCCAGATGTGTTTCGTATGCAAAATATTGCCTAAAAGATTGAAACGAATGGAAGTTGTTTTTTTATTGTTTTATTATATTACAAAGTATGATAACACACTATCACACGCCGATTATTATTATTAGTTTCTAGTGAAAACAATATAATATGTGCTTATCATAGTGTGTTTCAAGAATATGGATGCGTACAGTGTGTATCAATGGAGTAGCAGTTAGTGGTCTGGCAGTGCGCCAACAGTACGAATAGGAGGAATACATTCCACACAAGAATTGAAATAATTATCTAAAATGTATGTGTTTCGACCGTTCTGTGGGGTGCTACTGAAACACACGGTTTCTTTCTCTGAACGACACAAAACAATAAAATAAATGACAACGTCTATTGCGCCATAAGAAATTGACCCGAGTTCGTATTACGTGACTTTAAGTTGCGTCAAATTGAAACACATATTGAAAAGCTCGTCTTTTACGCGTGGCGACATCTTTTTATGTTACACAATTGCATTCGAATGTTTTTATTTTATATTATAAATTTAAATTAAATTAATTAAGGTTTACTTATGATTAAATTATTTAAATATAATTATTAAATAAAATAAAAGAAATTTAATTTAAATCATTAAGGTTTATTGACGATAGTTCTAGTGTTAGCGCTATTTGTTGTAAAGTATAGCAACTAATCAGATTTAAGCTAATTTCATAATTTCAAGCATACACTGGATGATTTATGTACTCCGTCGGAATTTCACTACTTTTTTTCAGAGTTTATCAAACCCCGCTGCATAAAATATTAGTTAAAGTTATTTACGCGTAACTTTATTTTTGATATCCAATGAATTCATCAAACAAGCCATTTTAGGGTGGGTTACTCAAAGATTTGTTTAGTCCAGATTGTTTATCAGAAGCCCTTCTAAGATTCTGTGCTCCACTTAGAGCCACCAAGATTCGGTCTTCAATAAAAATATTTTACCCAGTTATCAGGGTGACGTCTTGCAGATTTCATTTGGAGATCATCATTTATTCTGTTTTCATGATACTATCATTGAGATCTGATTGGCATTTGATTTATCGGTTGCGTTGTTTTGGCATCAGAACGAAAACATAAAAATTTTTATTTAAAGTAACGTCTGTGTATTTTCTATCATAAGATACTATACAGGGCGTCACAAAAAAAGACTGAAAAGCAGTGGTGCAGAGGTAGAACACCTCTTGTTCCAATCCATGCATATTATCCGTTTTTTTTTAATTTGGGAGATATTATTTTTTCTCTGAGTTTTCACTGATTTTCCACTTTTGAGTTTATTTTGCCTATAACTTAGTAAATGAGATAAATGTCTGATTTTTTATTTATTATTTAGATACTACTTGGGACTTCAGTTTCTTAAGCATGATAATAATAATAATACATGGGACTTCCCACACAGCGTCATCTAGTCCCAAAGTAAGCAAGTATTATGCTTGTGTTATGGGTTACTAGACAACTGATATACATACTTAAATATTCTTTATAATATATACATTTATAAATATTTTTGCGAAGACACCACACACATATAACAACCAAGACCCGGTACCAGTATCAATATTCATCATATTAATACTGATCCGACCTGGGATTCGAACCCGGGACCTCCAGCTTCGTAGGCAGGGTCGCTACCCACTAGGCTAAGCGGTCGTCATGATGAAATCCAGAAATCAATATCACATGTTTGGACATAACAAAATGTCTCAAAATATCACATGACATTTATCTCACATAATTACTAAGGTCTATAGCCAAAATAAGCTCAAAAGTCGAAAATCACTGAAAACTTCATAACTCCTAAACTGAAAAAATCGGTTAATATACATGGGGGTGTTTTGGGCTCTTCAAGGGTTGTTCTAAACCTGCGCCACCGCTTATCAGTCATCTTAAGGACGCTATATATGATTCAAACTCTATTATCAAAACCTTTTATTTTCATCTAAAAGGGGTCGTTTTATTTAGTTTTTAGAAAAATAATGGATAGCAATTGCCACGTTAAAGTTGTGAAGTCTTAAAAGCACACGTATCTTAAGTAAAACGGACAACTAACAATAAGTTCAAGGACACCCTAGAAGTTTAAATGGTGGGTCTGTTATAATTCTAGTTTTTAATGTCCGTACTTACCCACGTATACTATATGACACAGTGGAAAAAAAATGTTTGAACCCATAGCATCTAAGGTTTATTTAGTTTAACGATTTAACACTTCACCATCACTAGTTTTGCTGCAGCATTAGCAATGTAATTTGATGGGTGTTTCCCAAAAAGCGTCGCAGAACGCTTGAACTCTGGAATATGAGACATACTATACAATCGAAGTGTCAGATGGTGTCAGTGGAACCGAGTTGAAAATACGAAAATAAGATCAATCAAATTACGTGGGTCAGAGTGAAGTGCAAATTTTATAAATGTTGACGTCAACACAATGATAATTTATTTCGCTGTAAAGAGTTATTTAGCGAAATAAACTTTGAAAGAAGTTCTTATACGTTTTACTGAATAGCACACAGAACTAACCTGGTAACATAACAATGCATATTTTTTTCTCTTACTTGGTTTATACCAATCTATCTCGTTTTGTGAAAATGTGTGCTTGGTTCCACTTGAGTAACAAAGTGTTCAACGGACAGACCGAAAAAAAGATGAATCTGTCGTCATACTATCATAATATGTGAAATAAACACTTCTACTGCTCGATCGCTCTAATTTGGTGCTAGCGTGGAATTTCGCTCTCATCTCAATACCACGCTCATATTGCTTGGAGATCCTTTGTCAGGTTTTATTCTGTTTACACACACGTTCCCTCTTACTGGTTATTGATTTACATAGCTCATTACTATATAATAGTATCTATATATGTATAATATATTATAAAAAATATTGACTGACTGACCATTTTCTGACCACTGTCATTTTCTATGGAATTTTTACAAAATTTTTACTTATAAAAGTACATTTTATAAGTTCATTAATTACTCGTTAAATAATACAGTCTAGTTAGCTGTGATAGTTTTCCTTTTGACTACGTTATATACACTCCTGTCATAATTTTTTTCAGCATATCCAAAAACAACGGTTTAGCTGGTAGAGGGGGAGGGGACACATGACTGTAACAAAAATTAGGACTTTAGGAGTGCATATCTCAACAACTGTTGACTTAAATAAAAAAAAAATGTTTGAAACCTTGATATCATTTCTTAAGACCTATCGTTTGGTTCTCTCGCGTTAATATACGATGATTTTTTTTTCGTACTTCAGTAACATGTATGGCGTCCTATCCCAAAAAAAATTCCTAATTTCACTACGTCGTTATGTAGTGATTCATAGATTAAACCTCTGTATATTCCGAATATTATCTGTATATTGCCAATAGTTTTCGAGAAAAACCACAAACAGACAGACAGACAGATGGACGGATGGACATGGCGAAACTATAAGGGTTCCTTTTTTGCCATTTGGCTACGGAACCCCTAAAAATTATCATCACTGCTCAATGTTGCCTCACTAAAAAATAACTTCCAAAGTCGCCACTGCGTCTACCATTGTATGCGAAAACGGATCGTTTTATTAAGGCAATTCGTTTAAGGTCATCGTGTCTATCTCTAATATTATATTAATATATTGGTTACTTCTAATAGATTTTCCATTATTAGTACATCGTTGCAAAACACTGAAAAATACGTGTACACGTTGAATAAAGATTTCCGCAGTAAACGTGAGTGCAGCCGGTGTAAACTATTAAGTCAGCGGTTGGCGCGCAGCCAGAGAAGCTCATGTTCGGAATTTATCAATGCACCGATTGGAAAATTTTAAATTTATATTTTCGCACTTACTTCCATTTCAAGCCTCTGGGATTATAGAAAATCGGTTTTTAGTCACAGTATGGAATATCACACACAGCGCCATCTAGTCCCAAATTAAGCAAAGCTTGTATTATGGGTATCAGACAACTTATATATATATTTAAATATTATTTATAATATATACATTATATAGATATTTTACATCCATACATATCTAGATGTAAAACGCAGTCCCAAACTAAACAAAGGCCTGTATGAGTATGAGCCTAGTAATCGGATACACGTACTTAAATATATTTTAATAATACACACAGTGTAGAATTTTACAACCAGAGACGGAACAAACGAACATGTTCATGCACACAAATATTGGTTCTGGGTGGGAATCGAACCCGCGACCTTTGAGTCTGCAGTTATAGTCTCTAGCCACTCGACCTACACAGGTCAGTCAAGATCAACTTGGCATGCACACGTTGTTTTAGATATGCGTAGTCTAAACTTATAGAGCATGTAGAGCTTACCGAACAAAACAAAAAGTTTTACGTCAGCAGATGGCGCAAAGAAACGGTTACCGAGAAAAACACGTGAACTTTCATTTATTTTATTTTAATTTTTTTTTTTTAACTTTTTGTGTCGTTCAGTGACTATACGTTTGGGCTACGTTCAACCAAACACTAAGTATATATATTATGTCTCACAGTATGGGGTTTTTCACGTTCCTATGAAAATCACAGTACGTATTGTAAAGGTAAAATATATTGTCATTTTCAAAATCTATCCCCGATTCCTGAAAATTGTTCATACTACCAATATTACGCTTTCTTAGCTATTTTGTGTTTTCCTTTCCTTTAATAATTCCCTCCCGATTCCGAGTAATTAACGTTGAATTCGATACAGAATAAATGAGATATTTAAACTGTGAGTTCACAACTTCGAATTAAGCCTTATTATTGGATTTCAGCTCGTTCCCAATAATAATAATAATATTCTACAATATACGATTTGGTTAGAGGAAAATGGGATTTTATCAATCATAGATTGTGTACGAATTTCGAATTGGTGAGTGAAGCTTTCTTTATAAGCTTGGCCTTCCATTGAAAGCAATCGACTGTTGTGGGAAAGGAGAACGTTAATCAAATCAAAATATTTTTATTTCGTAGTTATGTAAGATAATTTTGAAATACGTCATAAGAGTGAATTTTATTGCTTTCTGGAGGAACGTCACCACAAAGGCGCATTCAAAATGCTGTTTCCTCTCAGAAGAATACGCAAGAAACTGAGGGACGCTCTTTTTTAACAACATTATAAAAATTTTTAACAATAAGTGGATTTTTATCATCTAAGTAGTCTGATACTTTATAATAAGCTTTTGAATAAAGCTTTCGTTTTATTGTAGTTTTAAACTTGTCAAGGGGTAGATCTTGAATGTCAGCTGGGATTTTATTGTAAAAGCGTATACATTGCCCTTTAAAAGATTTCATGATTTCATTGAGGCGGCTGACATGATTAGCAAGTTTATCTTTGTTTCTTGTATTAACATTATGGCGATTAAAAGGTTTATTTTTAATTTTTCTTTTTAATCTTGAAATTAAATGTAATCCTTTTTGTATTGTAATATTTTATTTACGAAATATGAAATTATTTAATGTATTTATCAAAATCAAAATTTTTTGATCAATATAAGATGTTTACACACATTTATTGAAATTCAAAATGAATTAATTAGGTACCGGTTGGAAAAACTAGAAGGAGAAGAACCGACAAGAAACTCCTCCTTGATTGTTTTATTTAAATAAATTAAAATTTCTTAACTCTTTTTTTTATATTTAAAATGTTTACAACCATTACAATGATGACCATGTGCACTTATCATTTAAATATTCGGTAATACAATAGAGTAAGCTTTTTTCACGAGTTAGACTTTAACTCGCTTAATAAAGTGATTAGAATTTAAGTCTAACATTTATTTTTTAATTTTATTGTAAAAACGGATCCAATTTCCCTTACAGATTACTTTATCTGTAACACTCTTGTGGCAATACAAATACTGAATAAATATTATTTCACTATGTTATAGTGTATGATAATTTATTATCTTTGTGATTTATTTCATAAATACAACATTGGAGCTTGATCTTGGTAAGTTGCCAATAACCGAAGATGTACTTAACGGTGGTCGTGACTACACGTCCGCAAGCGCTTCTACTAATACAAGTTGTAACTTCAGAAAGCCAAAAACAGCAGCCAATTGAGCTTCTTTTCGAAAAAAAGCTTCCTTTCTTAAAACAATCATTAATCTGTATAACTTACACGAAAATTATATAATAATAATAATAGTATCAGGGACATCCCATACAGTGACATCTAGTCCCAAAGTAAGCAAGTATTATGCTTTTATTATGGATACTAGACAACTGATATGAATACTTAAATATTATCTTTTTCATAATATATACATATAGATTCTTTAATACCCAGACTCGGAACAAATGAACATGTTTATGCACACAAATATTTGTCCCGGGCGGGAATCGCACCCGCGACCCTCAGCTCCGTAGTTAGGGTCTACAACCACTCGGCCAACCGGTCAGTCAATAATTCTTGGGACATTCCACGCAACGTCATCTAATCCCAAAGTAACCAAGTATTATGCTTGTGGTATGGGATACTAGACAACGGATATACATACTTAAATATTCTTTTTTTATATAATATATCATACATCGATACTTTTACACGCAGTCAGGGACCAAGTAGGTATTTTCATAAGCACAAATATTTGTCCCGGGCAGGAATCGAACTAGCGACCCTCGGCTCCGCAGTTAGGGTCTCTAACCACTCGACCAGCCGGCCAGTCATAAACTTTACACTCCTTTTCACTTGGACTTTGACGGGTTTAAATGGAGATGAAGATTTCTGGTTTTATTCAACATTATTTACGCACTACAAAAGCGGACTCGACCGTCCTCGTTCTGGGTCGAATTTTCACTGGAACCTTAATATCTAATTTTACACTATATTAAGAACCCGTCAACTGCGATATCTAGGCGGTAAAATATTGTTTACGTTGTCTCTCTTTGAATTTGGAGTGCTTCGCATTCGATGCCGCGGCATTATCGGGCGGTGTACAAACTTCTTAGTGGTTCTATAGTTTTATATTGAACTTATTAAGCAGTACTTACTAAGTCCTTACGTTTGACTTGTTATGGTTAGTTTCAATTAATAATATATTTTGTTATAAAAATGTTTAATCGTCATCATCATCTCAGCCATAGGAAGTGGGGAGATCTATGCCTCCCCCATTGATTTCCAATAGGACCTACTGGTAGCGGCCTGCAGCCAGCGTCCTCCCGCCACCTTTACAAGGTCATCTTTCCACCTTGTGGCTGGTCGTCCTACGTTGCGCCTGTGGTCTCCACTGCAGAACTTTTCCGTTTCCTCAGCCATCAGTTCTGCGTGCTATAAGACCTGCCCACTGCCTCTTCAGATTGCTAATCCGCTGGACTATGTCGGTGATTTTCGTTCGGCTACGGTTCCCCTCATTTTTGTTTCGATGTCGTAGAAAGATTCCGAGCTTAGCCTCTCTTTAGCTCGTTGAGTGGCGTTGAGCTTACTTATGACCCACAGTAAGAGGCCATATTTCAGTTTCAAATAAAATAAAAAAAAAAAAAAAAATATGTCATCACTGGTATAGTTCCAATCAACCTTTATTGCGGATGTGAACATAGGCACAAGTCGCGTCGCAGTAACCAGTTTTAGGTGTAGCGGGACGCAGTGGAGCGAGGGGTATATGACTGAACTTGCGCAAGCATGCATAAAGCATTGTATTCCGATTCATAAAGTTTGATTGGAACTATAACACACACTGGTCTTAAGACACTGAGGTATTTTGACGAAAAATTGTGACACGATTTTAAAAAAGTCGAACCGTTTATAGCGTTTTCTCTGAAATGAAAATACTATTTCATACTAGACTATTATGTGACTAACTGAGTTATCACTGTACTCAGTTACTCAGTGAAATACTCCGTTCTTAAATTATTTACATCGATATACGATTCCATGCCCACGTTGTAGCTAATGAGACATTTCCGTGTAAGTACTTGGAGCGCCATAAATAAGATTAATGCGCCTTCACGAGATATTTTGGCCGGAAGCCAAACTGGTCGCGCACTGTGCTTTTTCGTCGAAAATTTTCCACCTACATGAATTGGAAATTTTACTGGATTACGTGTACATTGCTCCTCTGGTGCTTGATGTATGAAATCATTTATATCATGGTTTGCTTAGTGTATAAGCTGATAATAATCCTGTCTGTTTTATTTAGCATTTGACTAACTTTCCTCAATTAGCATTTAATATGTGCATATTAATAAAAAAACAAAGTTCAGTATCGACACACACTATTGATTATTATAAAAATATAAATATTTCAATATCAAAATAAAATTATGCAAAAATACTTATTTATTTATTTATTAAGAGAAAAAACATTTACAGGTGTGATTTAAAGTATGCTAAAGTACAATTTAAAAAAAAATGTTAGAACGATAACCTAATAATATTCTCAATAAAAAATTAAATTTAAAATTAAAGAGAATGCCTTTAATTTCGATTATGTGCTTTTCTATTCAACGAGGGTTCTCAACTCTGAAAAAAGTATTGAAATTGCGATAGATCAAACATTCAATAAACGCAGCGAAATACTGAAATCGCGAATTAATTGCTATACTTTACAACAGATAGCGCTAACACACGCGCGCTGTCTTGAACAAATCTTAATAATTCAATTTTTAACAAAAATCATAAGCTTTCAACCACGTAACATATATTATTTCGGAAAAATACGTGTTGCTTAAAAGGAAAACATTTGAATGCAACTGTGTAACATATAAAGATGGCGCCACGTGTATACGTTTTAATATATATTTCAAAAATGCCGCTTTCTTGAAAACATTGCATTTCTAAATACGATCTTTTCAACGACGTATGTTTCAATTTGTGCCAAATTATAGTCACTCTTTACTTGAGTCAATGGCATATAACCCAATGTGCATTGTCATTTCAAAGTATATGACTAAAAACTTCAATCCCAAAAGCTATTGGAATATTATACCATATTCTATTCTGTACGTATTTTTTTTCGAAACTGAAAATATTTTGACAAACTTAGTCGTGTACTCAAAAAATAAAAATTTGCCCAGTGTTTTTTTTACATAATGTTTTGTGCAAGCTCAATGATTTTATTATTGTGATAAGCCAGCAATGTATATTTTTATATTTGTTTAGAACGAATAACTTTTGTTAGTCAGGAAAATCAAGACTTTAGGTAGAGTTGATTCTAAGGTCCGAGTCAGTCATGTAAATGAAATTATTATTGTACAAATTTTAATACGTTCATGGTGACTTTATATTATTCGTAGTCATCATATTCTTAATTAACATTTTTGATATTTTATTTACAAACAAATTAAGTGACAAATCGTATACATATACTATTAATGTGTGAAATGTGTAGGAACATTATACATACGTATCATCACTGAAAAATCTTTTTTTTTTTCGTTTCAGAGTCAGGGGTTTGTGAAACATTAGAAGATGAGCAGCCCGGGAAGGAAGGATGAAGAAATCGTCAGCGTTGAGTATGAAATGCAGGGTAGCCTTCCGTAACATATTATCATGGTGCGAGCGCCGCCAGCAAAAAAGTGGAGCTCATTTGTTATAGGATGAAATTTTCAGGATATGTAGGACTACATTTATCTTTACAACTTAGCAATGGTCACTCGCAGCAACATCCTATAGAAAACCCGCACGTCAGCAGGTTGCCCATCAAATTGTTTAAAAAAAATGGTTGCTAGAGAATAGAAAGTATAGAATGCAATGCCAAAGACGGCATCTGTTTTAGTCTGTTATCAGAGAATTTCAGCTTTAATTTGGATATTAATTTTGTACTTTGATTCGACAGAGAAAATGCCTAAAATAAAAAAGCCATTCAAGTGTTGTTACACGAATTTGCTAATACATTTTTGATAATAAATTAGGTAAAGTTTTAGTAAACAACTACAATATTTTAATTCGATCTCTTGTAACTTAATGACTCGCTAAAAGCATTAACTTTTAGGAGTCATTAATCGTAATTATCATCATCAGCGGCTCGTCTGCATCACCTCGGGCGGGACGCAGGGGGACATTTAAGATGAGATCCTGTAACCAGGGTAGGTTGGAGACACGGTCCTGACGGTCCATGGGTTATGTCGCCCGTGAAGTAGCGTCGCCATCCGCGGTTGTGGCAATCATAGTCAATAACTGTACAACATGTACTGAAAGCGAGGAGCCCCCGCCGACGGATCAGGTTTTCCTGGGTTGGAGCTGTTAGTCACTCTTTTCACAATACATATTACATATTCTGAATGTTTCATATTGCTTAACCTTTTTCATCGAAGTAATTGAAAATTTACGACATGGGGTTTTTGATTTGCGCACTACGAGTAGCCCAACCTTAAGTTTCGGCACGCGGATACGTGTCGGTCATATCATAACCCCATTATTGTCCGTTTTCGTCAAATAATCTTACATTTGTTCCCATATTCAAAATAAACCGTTATTGCGAGATTTGTACCAGTTTCAAATTATATTTATAGTAATTTTTCACGTTCTATGTTTGTTCATATTTTTTTTTTAAGTAGCATGGCATCCACACAGATATATTCAGTCTTAATCGTTCAGTAAGAATCGTCCCAAAATACAACATAGTGGTGTACCATCACTAAATTTATTCGACAGCAACATTTTAAAGGTGGCGGACGGTGACGACCGCTTAGCCTAGTGGGTAGCGACCCTGCCTACGAAGTTGGAGGTCAAGGGTTCGAACCCTAGGTCGGGTCATTATTTATATGATGAATATTGATACTGGTACTGGGTCTTGGTTGTTATTTGTATGTGGTGTCTTCGCTTGGACCCAAAACACAAGTTAATGCTTAGTTTGGGGCCTAGACGTTGTTGTGACGTATACGTTATTACTATTATTTTTAAAGGTGCGAACGAAGTTATAAGTGACTAGCGACCGCCCGCAGCTTCGCTTGCGTAGACTACAAATTCCTGTTATAGGTACTATTAACGTTCGAGATGGTTTATACGTACTTTTTGCTGGAACCAATTTTGGTCACACCCATTCAAACTTTCAATCTTCATTCCCCTTACACCCTTTAAAAAACCGATACAATTTTTCATCTCCCGTTTCCCACTCTTAAAATGTGAAAATCTAAAAATCCTAAAACACGTCATTATTTAAGTCCGTCCATTCCCATCCTTAAGTTTGAAATTTCTAAAAAAGCCTTTCTTAACTTTATAATGCTCAAGTTATAAAATAAACTTATGTTCCAAATTTAAGCTTCCTAGACTTAGTACTTTCGGCTATACCTCAGACAGATAGACAGACAGACAAACACAAAAAGTAGCTTATGACACTCTTGACAACCTTCTTTCACATCTGCAAAGTTTCATTAAATTTCTGTTCAGCCGTATTGGAAATTAGCTCGAATAGATAAAATTGAATTGAGTAGACGTACAGACAAACAGACGGACAAAAAGTAGCTAATGTCAAATATCTTGACAACCTTCTTTCCCGTCTGCAAAGTTTCCTTAAAATCTGTTTAGGCGTTTTGGAGATTAGCTCAAATAGACAGATACACGTACAGACAGACAGACGGACAAAAAGCAACATTTGTTAGTTTTAACGACCTTCTTTTCATATTCATTGATGTTTTATTTAAATAGGTTTAGACATATGGACGTACAGATAGACATA